>CAHIKZ030000247.1:1552500-2280000 GCA_903632075.3 Acanthosepion pharaonis | reverse complement strand
AACTATCTCCCAAAATCTGACCAAATAACTAAAGCTCAGAATTTTTTTGAAAGAGCTTTCTAGTTATGCTGAGAACATTTCTGAATACTTTGTGTAATGCATTATAATAATTTCAATAATTTTTCAATAATATAAGAATTTTAGACTAAATTTCTGAGTTATAATCATTTACACTATTTACACTCGGACTATTATCCTCATTTTTGTTGTTGTTATCACAATGTTTCGATTATTGTACCCTCCAGCCTTCATCAGGTGTATATTGATCTGGGTAACCTATATAGGACCTACTCTTTATTCCACTATGCTCTTATCCCATAGGATCTATTAAATCATTGTCTTCTGAATTTGGTGACATAGCAATAATGAGTTCAATCCTTTGCCTGGGCAGTGTGTATTTGGACTCAGTAGAAATGGGCAAGGAATAATTGAGTAGTACTAAAAATAAGAACTAGATGAGATATCCCTAGACATGGCCAGTGGAATGAGAACAGTCTACCCCTGTAGATTAAATAATGGGTTCAGTTCAGAATTCCTTGTAGGTGTAGAGTGGGCCGTGGCGGTTACGGTTTGTTGTGGGAATGGCGGTTGCCACTTGTTGTTGATAGAAGTCAGACGTAGAAGAAACGCAAAGTTCAGATACTCCTGCCCGCCGAGCCCAACTCCATAAAAAGGTTGGACTTTGATTAAGTCCAAAGAAGAAGGAAAAGAAAGCAAACAAAACAAGACCGATAATATATGTATATACAAATATATATTATTAACAAGTTACAATACATGGAAACAGTACAAAGGATGAAGTGTGTGTGAATATTCTGTATGTGCGTGCGTGTGTGTATATTGTGCTTAGCGTGTTTCCACGCTATTCCTTGTTAGTGACTACATTTCGAGGTTGATAGTTGAAATCCTCTAGGAATAAGAGAAATTTACCTCGAGGTGTTGGTGCACAGGCCTGAAAGGAAAAAAGAGATCGAGGCGAAGGGTCATTGGCTATTTATAGCCAGGAAAGAGAGACCCCTGGTGAAAGGGTTACGAACTGAAGGAGGAGGTAACTCCAACAATACCCCCCACCAGATTAAAAGTTGTAAGGAAATGAAAACTTTTAATATGTAAAGAAAAAGGTTCGTTAAAGTCTGAATATTGTTCTTGTGAGCTGAAAAGAAAATGTGTAAGAAGTGTGGTTGAGATGCGTGATTCACGAAATGTGCTTGTGTTGTCAGAGTGTAATCGTTGGAAATGTTTTTCGAAGCAGTGAGTCGTCCGAAAAGAAGGTTTGAAGCATGGGAAGCAAGCAGTGGAGTAAAGTTGTCGCCACGTGGTGTAGGAAAAATGAATGCGCGCGCTTTTTGAGTTTCAAAATGGAAGAAGATGCGAAATGCTATGACCAGTAGCATGTGTTGGAAGAAAGCGGAATTTGCAAGATTACTAGCGACGAATTACGTGCATGCAAATCCTCAGTGATGTCACATCGTAATGGAACAGTGAGTCGTCCAGAGAGAGTTGTAGAATCATTCCAATGAAACTTGTGTGTAGCTTCCATGTCGGAATCACCAATGTTGTTGTTTGAGTAAAGGACAGTGGTTTGCCTTTAGTGGTTTGGGTTTACACTTTATCTGTTTCAGTCCAGAAGAGGATAGTGTTGGTTGGTAGAAAAATGGCGTTGTTTTTCGTTCGGTACTGCCTTGAGCATGTGTGCTGGGCGAAATTAGGTCAAACGTCGCCAGAGAAAGAAAGGGTCAAGCAAATATAGACCAGTGGGGAAGAGTTCAGGTTCGCCTTGAATAGTAGTAATTGTTGTTTTAGTGTACGGCATGCGTTTTTCAATGTTTTCCCTATCTGGCTTTTTTTTTTGTGAAGGTGTGTATATAAAAATTGTTTGTTTTTTGTACATATATATCGTCTTGCGTGTTTTTAGTTGAAAAATCAAGTCGGGAAAAGTCACCATTTGTGGTGTTTTTAGCAGGAGTTGAAAAATCACGTCAGGGTCACCATTTGTAGAGTGGGCCGTGGCGGTTACGGTTTGTTGTGGGAATGGCGGTTGCCACTTGTTGTTGATAGAAGTCAGACGTAGAAGAAACGCAAGGTTCAGATACTCCTGCCCGCCGAGCCCAACTACATAAAAAGGTTGGACTTTGATTAAGTCCAAAGAAGAAGGAAAAGAAAGCAAACAAAACAAGACCGATAATATATGTATATACAAATATATATTATTAACAAGTTACAATACATGGAAACAGTACAAAGGACGAAGTGTGTGTGAATATTCTGTATGTGTGTGCGTGCGTGTGTGTATATTGTGCTTAGCGTGTTTCCACACTATTCCTTGTTAGCGACTACATTTCGAGGTTGATAGTTGAAATCCTCTAGGAGTAAGAGAAATTTACCTCGAGGTGTTGGTGCACAGGCCTGAAAGGAAAAAAGAGATCGAGGCGAAGGGTCATTGGCTATTTATAGCCAGGAAAGAGAGACCCCTGATGAAAGGGTTATGAACTGAAGGAGGAGTTAACTCCGACATAGGTTACTCAAGTCGGTATACACCTGATGCAAGCTGGAGAACACAATGACTGAAATGTGATAACAACAAAGATAAGGACAATAGTCCAAATACAACTTGTGTAAATTTAAATTGTATGAAAATTGTTATGAAATTTGCCTTATGTCGTGATATTTTTTGAACATTATTGAATTGTCATTGAAGTGATATTAATTTCCTTTTAAACTTTCAATTTTAAAATTAAATTATAAATATCAGCTACTGCTAAATAATACTGATAATAATGTGAAAATTAATGATACGTTAAGGGAAACCTTTCTATTGACATTTTAAGTGTTTATATCAACAATTTTATTGCTACAGTGGTATTGTATGCTTTTCTAGAAACTATCACTATTATAGTAATAAAGTGTTGATGTTGCAATCTGTGTTGATTTCATTAGAAATTCAATTGTAGTAAGTAATTTATCTTTCAAGGAATTTCTTGAACTATCTTTATAAAAGTTACCAAAATAAATAAAATTGAGACATTTATATTTACATTTATAAAAAAATAAAATACAGAATATTTTAAAATGAAAAATAGAACAAAAAACCCAAAGAAATAAATTTTATCATGGGCTCTAGAAAAAAAAGAGATGTTTAGATTTGAGAATTTTTAAATATTTTTTTATGCTGTATAGTATATATATGCAGAACTAAAAACTGCCAGATCGATTTTTTAATAAAAATTTAAATATAGTTTTATGGAAGCATTTTAAATAGATTTAAATTATTACGAAGTGTGCTGAAAAGTTTTCAGCTCGGTCAACTTCCCAAATCTGAACAAACATCAAAATTTATTTAGGAATTCCTTGATTAGACCAAAGATTTTTTTTACTTCACTCTTTCAAAAGAAAAATACTGTAGGTCATCTGAAGTAAAAGGTGAAAAAGAAAAAAAAAATCTATCTTCAATAAACTCAAGATCGCATCTTCAAATCAAACTAATAATGATCCTGTAATTTATATTAAGAACTATAAAAACTTAAATTTAAAATAAGTTTTAAAGATCTTAGATTACTTAGAAGTACAGAAGGGTTAAATATTGACGTTAAAAGGGAGATAATGCAGAATTTAGTTCCCTATTTGGCTGTCAGGTGTCAGGGCGGCTAACAGAAGCGTCTTCTGGCGGTGAGCGGAGTAACTAAACGATGTTTTGGTTAGATAGAAGCTACCACGGAAGGGAAAGAAGAATGTCTCCGTTTCTTCTCTTTTAAGTAATTGTAAACCATAGTTAAAAAAAAAAAAACGATCCATATGTATATTTAATAACACAGGAAGAGTTAAAAGAAAGACAAAAAATATTTTATAGCTATTTAACATGAGAACTGTTGCTGGACGGGCGCGAACCCCAAACGATGACTTCCAAATCTAACCAGGATGAATGCCGGTCAGCTCCGAAAAACGTATGTGTTACTTCACGTTGCATTTTGGCCGTGGTCCTCAGTCCAACGCGGACCCAATATGTCCAGGCCGATGGCGGTCCTGGGTCAGCGACAGCAAACACAACAGTCGTAACTACAGCGACAACCACAGCCGTTTCGAGTACGGCCCTCATCCCATGGTCTTCATCAGGATCGGGCCAACCGATCACTCAAGGCACTTCGGGACCTTCAACAGGAGCCACGAACGATGTCCAGATAGCCAAACATGATAATCAAGCGGTTGAGTGTTCAAACTCAGCCGCTGCTATCTCTTATAACGGGGGTCGTGACATTTGGGAAGATTTTCGGTTCAGGAATAAAACTTGTTACTGGAACCCTGCTCTGGCCGAAAGTATAAAAAATCTTGAATATATGGGGTTTGTACACCCTTGTACACTCTTGGTTAGTGGGCCCGATTTACATCTGGATAATTTACGGATGGCCTGGGGTAGAAGGGTGCTTAAAGCACCTGCTAATTTCTCCATTGACAGCATAGGTGAGTCATCTGATTTAATTTTAATTTAAATGTTTGTGAAATGAAAGAAACTAGGGATTTTGCAAGCATTGTTTCGTTTTTAATGAAAATTTAAATTATCGTTGTTACATTCATAGTTAATTCTTAAAGGTAGTAAATAGAAACTATATTGATTAATTAAGCTATATTGGTGTTGTCTCCATTATTTGTTGCAAATGTTTATTTAGAAATTGACATGATTTCTAAAAGAAAATTAAATTGTCTATTTTTTTTAAATTTATATTTCTGTATTTGCTTCGTGAATTGCAGAAATTAAAAGTGATAAACTTTATGAAATTTCCGCTTTATGCCTTTCTGCGTTATTTTTTAAATTCCATTTTCTGTAATTATCGCGACAATTAATGAAGTATGTAAAAATCCCATCAGTCTCTAGGTAAGACTTGGTAAAATTAAAATTAGTTCGCAAGATCCAAGTAATGATCATTTAATCACAACTTTTCAATTGTTTACTTATGAATCCAGAAGAAAGTTCATTAATTATTAATTATCAACAGAGACTATTGACCATTATTTTGTTATAAAATCCTATTTTTAATTTTAATTCTTCATGAATAATTTGTTTTTCACCTGGAAACGTTTGGACATAGAAATATCAAGATGTTGAGAGAGCATTTTCCTTGTTTTTAGTCGTATATAATAATAATCCAAAAGAGTGACAAGTAGTTATCTTAAATAATTTTCCTAGAAAATACAAAAGGATCACAGAATCATGAACTTACTGGAAGCTATAGGCCAGATATTTGGTTTGTGTAGTGACCAAATGATTGGTCAGGAAAGGTTTACTTGACTGTGGAGTCTCATAAAAATATTTAGACTAAGTAGAGGTTTGCTTAATTCCAATTCAGGAGGTTCGGTGTTTTTTGTTCCTTTTTTAAAATCTTACTTTTCATTTTGTTTTGATGTGTGATCTGATTTTTGGAAATCTCGGAAAGAGGCTTGCAAATAAAGGTTTTCTTTTTTAAATTTATAAAGTTAGATTTGTTTAAATCGTAAACGTGATGAAGAAAAACTTCATAGAAATTTTACTTTCTACTCTAGAATTAGAAAATTGTTAAAAAATATTAATAAGACAAAGCAGAGTAACAAGAAGGGAATTACTGCGAACTACTTCTTATTCATTGAAGCGCTTGTCACAGAATTTTTAGAAAATATATGGCTACACTACGAATGATTTTAAAGTAAATTGTTCTGTGACTACGATTTTATTATTAATTTTATGACTGTTTCACTGGGGGAATAGGTTCTACTCATATTTTATTTTTCCTAAGCTCAATAAAAGCACTTTAGAGATGTGCATGCCATAGCGAATTAAACACCTGATGGTTTGTATGTTCTGCAATTTGAGCTATAAATGTTGCGACCAGTTCTTTGATCTGTCTCATAAATTATACATTACATAGGTTATCGATATGTTTTAAGGAACGAAACTGATTTTGTTTAGAATTTGCGAAAAGAAAAAAAAGGGATTTTTATGCCTTTAAGCTCTTAATCAAGAGAAAAAAACCGTAATTTACTCGTCTACCAATGATTGAATTATTGTCAATAACATGCATCAATGATCTTTTTCTCCAGTTTTTATTGGAATCGTGATAGCCCTTGCGGTGGTGGGGAAATGAAAATTTACAGAAACCATAGAAATCAACTTTTAAAAATAAAATTAAAAAATGTATCTTTGAAATGAAATTGAACCGATTGAGTATTGACAGTTGCTACCGATAAAAAACATTTTAAAACAATATTTGGAAACCAATATGGTATTGTTTATATTTTATTTTTGTTACAAAAATAGACAATTATTACTGCAAAAATTACGTGATCGTGTTACTAATTGAGATGGAAAAATGATTTAAAAAAAAAAAAAAAAAAAAAGAGGCGGGGAAGACTTTTGGTGTGATTTAATTGGGCACTTGTAACTCCGAAATATGGTGTTTTCTGTCTTTTAAAGTCTAAAAAATACATTAGAAATTAGTTAATTTAACTATGTTTAGAATTGCAGATCAAAACCTCCGTAACCTATCTTTACAATTCCTAAGTGCCGATCTATTTCTGTTCCTTACCAAAAAATCCAACCAAATAATTAATTTAAAAATAAACAAAAAAAGTACACTTTTTGTGTTGCAAAAAAGAAAAATGTCTTTTTTTTTTTTTTGCCTTGAAAATTTCATTGAAATTAATTGATTATAATAATTACATACCCTTTTTTTTTTTCTGATTTTTTAAAACATGTAATTTTTCAGCAGTTTTTATTTATAAAAATAAATTCCGATTCATCCTTTTCTTTTTTTTTTCTTTTTTTAACCGAAACTAGTCGTGCTTTATTTTTTAAAATAAGTTTGAATTTTATTTTCGATCATTTTTTAAGCTTTGTTTCCCCCAAGGTGTTCTAGCAAATTTTAAACACGTGTGATAAATAACTAAAAATAAAACTATCAAATCCTTAAACATAACCTGCGTTGTTTTCATTTTTCTTTCTTTTTTTTCTTTTTTTGCAAGAGCAAGAATATTAGTGGTTACCAATTTAATACCAATTAGGTTTTTAATTTCACTTTTTGTGGATTAAGCAAACAAATTGAGATAGAAAAAACAATAACAAAAAACATTAATGATCTATATTAAAAATCGAAAATCATGTCTTAAAAATCACCTGGAAATATTGATTCCTATTTTCTTTGCTTGTGTACGACTCAATTAACGACAGAAATCACGTGACAAACACACCTATATTTTGCCTCTTAAAATTTAAAGATTTTTTTTCCTCATAATTACTTAATTTCTTTTTAATGCTCATAATTTAGTTCACCGAAAGAAACTATATAATGTTGCAAAAAGGTTTCAAATAAAATTAAAAAAACTACAAGACTCGTTGTAATGTAACATTTTTATCCATACGTGTTTCTCAATTTTTAAGACTTCGCGCTAAAAACATAGCATGGCCTTTTCCCGTTACTAGGCCCAGAGAAAAAGAGTGTAGCATCGAATCCCTATGAATGTTCATGAAATTAATGAGGTTTTCTAAAAAGAAAAAAAAAGTGGCTATTCATTGAACTTAGAAGAAAATGATTTTTTTTTTCAAGATTTCATCAAAAAAGGATACAATTGCATACATGTCTTCTTGTGATCAAGAAACACAAAAAAACACTTTTTTCAAAATTTTTTTTACTCTTTTGATGAGTGACTTAATTGACAAAATCAAGCCAGATATTTAGATTCATAATTGTAACGAAGAATTAACTATTAATCGTATAATTTCAGCTTTTATTTATTTTAAAATTTATATTTTTCGGGTTTACCGCTAGGACTGCTACAGGTTTGAGATGAGGAGAGTAAGTATTATTAATTGAAGCATTTAAGTCTGTCAATATATTGTTCGTGAAAAAGAAAATCGTTTAGTTATCATTTTAAGCAAAAAAATGAGTATCTTTCAAAAATGTTCAATTTTATTTCATTAAAAATCAGTCCCCCGTTTCACCGAGACTACCCCCCCGCAAAAAAAACCTGTCTATTTATTCAAACTGCTACTGTACAATAAAACAATTAAAGACAACAGTGTGTGTGTTATTCAAAGCCCATCTTTCCTATATCAGTCTCTTTCTTCTTTGTCGTTCTAGTATTTATTTTATTTTTGTATTTTTCAACAACTGCACCATTTTTTAAAAAATCTTTATCCTCCTATTTTTTTGAACCATCATAGAACATCTTTTTCACCTACTTATCACCTTCTTAACCATTTCTCTTTTTTAGTACTTATTCAATTTTTAGCCTTTCTTTAGCAAAGTTGATTATTTATTTACATTGACCGTTACACTTTCTTTCATTTTTAAAACTAAACATAATGTTAATTTGACTCCCGTTTTTCGTGTTCTTTTCTTTTGATAACAAAATTATTTGAATTGTGTATATTGTAAATCTAAAATGATAGATAAGGATAAGAAGATTCTTTATGGTAATTGTAGCATATTTTCGTTGCATCAATCAATATCGTTCATAAACAAAAGTGCATCTACTTTTAACTTCGTGACAAGTCAGTTGAGCAATTAAAGCTTATAAAATACAGGCTTAATTGTTGGATATATTTTTTTTTAAATCCACTGTCCTGGAATAAAATCTCACCCACTTGAAAACAAATTATATTTTTATTTACTTGCGCTTTTCAATTTTATTTCCCCCTACTCTTGGAGAGGGTTTCCCTTTTTATTTCTTTTTAATACAGAAGTTTGTAGGGTTTGTGTGTAATTAATTAATTTTTCTTTTAATTTTTAAGATGATTGAATGCTCTAAAACTATATTTGTTACTTTAAAAATAATTTTAATTTTTAGTTGAGAAATTATATTCTAAACTGGAATCAAACTGGTACTTACAGTTTCATGCTTTTGAACCTGATTGAATTTTTTTTTACCTTTTTGTCCTGTTAGTTTTTCATTTTAAGATTGTAAATTTGCGATTCAAAGAATTTAATTTTTGTTAATAATGCCATGTCCCTTAAGGCATATCTTTGAATTGCCATGCATTTTTGGAAAAGATAGTGAAAAAAACGTAAGTGGTTTGCCGTGCTCTTCACGTTTGGGAAGGCACAAGTAATCTTTCTCTAAGATTGGTTACCACTGAAAACTAGAGTTCAGTTCAGTGTACCCTGTTATTTATTTTTAACACATAACACAGAGAAGAGAAAACTCGTGCCCCGCCCCCAAGCGAATTCTGTAGTGTACCGAGATAAAAACGCAAGATAATGAATGTCCCTTGGTCTCTAGCTAGATCTTAATCTCTTATATGGAAAAATTTAAATGAGTCTGGTTTCGGCTAAGTAAAATCTTGTAATAATGTAAGTTATCAAGATTTATTTCTCCAGCTTTTCTTCTAAGTAACACTAACACACGTTTTCTGTGAAAACGTAGACAAAACATCGGAATAAGTTCACTAATATGGTGTCTGATAATTTATTTTTTAACACCAGTCAACACAACGCAATTATGGCTCAAAGTCAAAGAGCAACAAAACGTCTGATTTCGAATGTTTAACTTTAAAAATCTACAGAACAGAGTAAGTTTTTTGGGAGATGATTTCTCCCATTTTTTTTTTTTTTATACAGAAAGCAAAGTGGAAAGTCGATGTCAGTTAATTATTCGTAATTAAAATTTTTTTTTTTTTTTTTTTACGCGATTTGAAATAATTCTCTCTTTTCTGGTTTAGCAGAGCCAAGAAAGGTGCTTCATTTCAATGAACGATGGTTTGTTAATTGCTAAGAATGAAAACTCAATTTCCTTAAGGCGAGTGGTCAGCCAGTTTTAGGAATCACTCACTAACTTGCTACAAAAAAGTAAAGGGTTTTTAAATTTAAAAACCAGGTTTCAATATAGAAACTTTGATTTAAAACTTGTTAATATTTGAATTTGTATTCGCATTATTTTTACAAGATTTTGTCATTACTTTTTTAAAGATTCATGGAAATTGGCCGGAAATATACGCACTAATTTTCTTTTAGGAAATTTAACATCAGGTGGAGGACAAAACTTTGACTTTTGAAAATCAGTATTCGAAATCCAGGTTTTCACTTGGGCTCGAACACGTACTGGCGGAAAATTAATTTAAGACAAATTCTGTTACAGACGTAGAAACTTATGACGGGTCGTAAGGTCACAATAAATGGGACATTTCTGAGAATCGAACTCACAATAACGGTTTGGTTTATCAGGGTTCACTACCAGCACAAGACCAAGTGTTGGACACTCAGCGAGTCAAATCTTAGTACACTAATAAATGTTCTAGCTAGAGAGTCGTCTACTTAATCATTAATTTATACCACAGTGAAACGCCATTTTGTAAAACAAACTAGTCACATTTCAATCATTTATGTCATTGTCATGTGTAATTCCGGCTGAGTCTGTTCTGTACCTCTTCTCTTATCACAAATACTCTTGTGAAATTTCTCATCACAGCTGTTGGGTAAAATAGCAGGATATACACGAAGGGTCTCTCTTGCCTTGGGTGGTAGTCAGTCTAGGAGAAAGACAAATCTGAATGACAAAAATCATGGTGAAAGCAACGAGAAATCACTTCATTATCTTTTTCAAGAAGTTATGGCAATTCACAGATAAGAAAAATGGAGACTGTGGAGAGCCATGATCTCTTATGCTATGCATTTTGAAAGCAGATGGCATTGTCAAAATAAATTTCAAAGTGATTTAAAACTAAGTCACTTCTCTTTACGCGTTTCGAATGAGTGCTTGTAGGAATTTTTTTTTGGGGGGGGATTAAACAACATTTTTCTTGCTAATTTTTTTAAAATCGTGTTTGCCATTCTTTTCTTTATTAGAGTTTTGAATTTATTTTTAGTTAAGGAAAAAAACCTTAACTAAAAATAAATTCAAAACTAACCACGAAATTCTGGCAGTTTTGAGTGTGAAATCAACCATTTTAAAAAATAAAACTTTTTTGGTAAATTGCAGAATTCAGACCTTTCTATTCCAAAATCCGGCAACATAAATGAAAAAAAAAATTAAATTAATTATTTTATACCATTGCTAGGAATTAATTACCAAGTCGATTTTTTTTAATTCGAAGATTTATTCAATAAGCAGAAAATTAACTAAGTCGTCATTTATTTGAAAAGCAGTCATTCATAAAAAATAAACTTGTGAAATACGCAGAACACTTTAGTTTGTCTGAAAATGATTTCATAAGGATTGGACTTAGGGTTTTTCAATTACTTAGTAATATTTATTGTGTAACACTAACAGTCAAGCATTTTAAGAACGTTAATGTTCCCTGAAAATGTCGGATTCATAGTTTTGTTAAAAAGTTATGTTTGAATTTTGGTTTGGGGTTCGATTTCTTTGGTAGAGCGAATAAAAAAATCTCTTGAAAAGTTCTTCCATTCTATGCGCAGTTTGACTTTTACACTTCATAGCAACGTTGATTAATTAATCCATGAATTTAATGGAGCTAATTAAAGTTGAATTTTTTTTTTTTAAGTCTAAAAAAAAGAAAAGATAAATAAATCTCATGTCATTTTCGTATTGTAAGCCCATGAGTAGCCAGTGAGGATCGAACATGCTCCACTTGTTTTTACTTTTTTCTTCTAAACGATAAGCGTATCAGTTTATCATCTCGCTAAGGTAGGCGCCCACTATCATCATTCTGAACATTAAGTGAAGAATGACAACCAAATTGAGTTTTTTTTTTGTTTTTTTTTTTTAAACTTTTTATTCTAATTATTATTTAAGCTTTAGCCATTCGGATTAATTAATACCCTAGTAGTATTGACTAAGTACTAAAATCTCTTGAAAGGTTTGTTGCATGTATGCAAAAAAAAACCTTTCAAAAGTTCACTTCAATATATTGAAATTTTTTTTTTTTTTTTTTTTTTTTGTTAAATCCTCCTTCCCTATAATGTCCGAATCCTACACTGGAGCAGTTATTTGCCTTGTTGAACAATATAGACATACTGAAATGAGTTCCATTCTCACCTAGTGCTCTACGCTTGTAGCCTTGTGCCAGACTGAGCGTAACATTTTATTTTAGATGCAAACCATCAGGTTTTTCTTTCAGAGTT
Source organism: Acanthosepion pharaonis (assembly GCA_903632075.3). Lineage (NCBI taxonomy): Eukaryota > Metazoa > Mollusca > Cephalopoda > Sepiida > Sepiidae > Acanthosepion > Acanthosepion pharaonis. The sequence goes on along the minus strand of CAHIKZ030000247.1, from coordinate 2,267,956 downwards.
CTTTTTTTTCTTTTTTCACTTTCATCAGCTGTAAGATTTTAAAAATCTATCAAAAAATAAAAATCCTACGTTGTGTGTGGTGTGTAATTTTTTAAATGATGCAATTTTTAAAAACTTCCATGAAGTCTTAAACTGCGGTTTAACGCCATAAGCTAACTAACAAGCAGATTGGTTTTTACTTTTTAAATCTGAATTAGAATTCGGAACCAGTATTGAAGACTGCCGAGATATGGCATTGGTGCGGCCCAATTTTAAATTTCATTTTGGAGGACATTATCTAAGTTGTAATAATAATAAAAAACAATGAAATAAAAATTTTTCGTTAAAGATTTTTTTTTTTTTTTTCTCAGCTTTGATGACATTTTAATGATACTCCAGAATTAATCGAGTACTCTTCTTGTTTTTCTTTTTAGTACCGGGGTTTAAACGTGGAAGAAACTGTTTTTAGTCAAGTGTTTATATTTAAAAATTAAAATATAACTTCATTATTTCAAAGATTAATAAAGTCAGTTTTAAATGGCCATTGCACTGACTGCAGTCATTTAAATTTTTTATAAGTCAGTTTGGTTTGGTGGGGTTTTGTGTGTGTATTTCTTACTGCCTGAAAAATCCAGCACTCTGAATTTTCATTTTTGTTCTCTCAAAAACTGGCCAATCTTTTTCTATTGGCACAATAAAAATCTTCCTATTTTCGCTTTTTTTCACCCAGTGTTGTGCTAAAAATTAAGAAGCGGAGTAACTGTTCGTTTTTGACACAAAGTATCAAATCTGTTGCTCCAGTCAAGTGAATGAAATAAAGATATTATTTTTTTAATTGTCAAGTCAAAAATAAATTTCTATTTTACCAAAGAAAATAAAAGCCCATAACTGAGTGTATTGTCCACGTTTTTTATGAAATCGCGACAATTTTCACTCATGTTGTTCGTAAGCAGACATAGAAAATGCTATTATTATTAAATCGACATATTCAACGAACGAATGAATAATTCACCACGAAAGTTATACTCACACCATCATGCAACACAGTCATACACAAACGTGAAATGAGACCTCCACAGATGACGACTTAATACTCCGGTTCCAATGACTCATCGTACATTGGAGTGTGTTTTTTGTTGTTGCTATTATCATCTTTTTTTTTTTCCCCTCTCCAATCTTTTTCATTTCCTTCCTGTCGTATGGAAGATTACAGATATACATGTGTGTGGTGGTTAACAGTTTGGAATGATTACGTGTTGTAGTAAATATTGATTAAGGACAGTAACCGTATTTTTTTTAACATTTAAATCGAAAAAATAATTAAGTCATAATAACAAAAAATAATGAATATCATCAGTAACTTCGCAACATTTTTTTTTTTTTAATATTGGATTTCAAAGAGTGTGTCAGGGAAGTATTTTTTTTCTCCTAGGGACATTGTGGTCACTGAGCTGTCAGCAGTGTCTGTCAAACATTTAAGAACCTAAATATCGTCTATTATGATTTTCAGAAAAAATTCAAATGTTTTTTTAAAGAAAAGGCTAAAAATGTTGGGTAATAATATAAGTGGATATCTACAACATTCGATAAGTGAAAAAAAAATGGTTTTTGCGTTAATTTAAAATAAAATTTGCTTTTCTAAGGTAGAATAAATTAACTCCAAACAAAAAACTTAATAAAAATAATACAGCAAATTTACGTTCATTACCAGTAGTAAAAAATTGCCGCAAAAATGTTTTCCATCTATGACTTTTTTTTTTTTTTTTTTTTATTTTTTTATTTAGGTTTCCATGACAAACACTAACAGTAAAAACGACACATCATGGTATAATTTTTGCTAAAATGTGCTAATTTTGAGAATAAAGCAATTTCCAGTGCAATTAGGCCACTGGTTTTCTTATAAAAAAAATCTGCCCATGGAAGACAACTCAAGGTCTAGTAACTGCTAGTTACAGTCGCTTTTTTTTTTTTTGAATTTTCTTAAGTGGAGTAAGTAAGGAATAATTTTTATCTGTACTTTTTTTTCCCCCATCAGACGTAATGTAATACCAGTAATGATACTCCAATAATAATAATAATTAATGAAATTAAGCTAAATGATAATTATAATGTGTAAATAATTATGAATCCTATAAATAGGAAGTGATTTAATATTGAATGGAGAGGAAGGTAGCATTTAAGCAAGCATTAAGTAATTTTTGTAAATTATATTTTAAAAGCCTCATTCATCATATTTTGGATTACTTTTGTCAGTCAGCTGCTTTACTCTTGAATGAAATAAAATCACTTCACTTTGATCTTAGGCTGCAATATTTAAAATCTAGAATAAAATCTCTTGCAATAGGCTCAAAGTAGTTTCTGTTGTCAATTTTCTGTTACTGTTGCCAATTTCTGCCTTAATTTCTCAGGAGTTATTATTTACATTATTTATGGTCAAACTAATGTCTTCATCTTTGTCATTTTGGCTGTTGTGTCCTTCAGTCTTTATTAGGTATCTGGTGATTTGGGTAACCTTCAGGGAATTTGGAACTGAATCCTTTATTCAATCTATGGGCATGGTTTCTTCTCTTTCTGATGTTCATGTTTAGGGATATTTTGGTAAATTGTTCAGTTACTGTTACTTCTGTTTCTACTGAGTTTGAATATAAAATTTACACCTATGGATTGAATGAAGGGTTCAATTCAAAGTTTCTTGAAGGTTAGTTTTCTTTTCTTTTCTTTTAGTAATGTTCAGCCAATAGCGGCCCAAGAGCCACTCAATGTAGATAATTATTGAATGAGATTGTGTGAACATAAGAGGAGGAGTGCAGATTATGAGGATATGTAGGAAAGATATCAGTTGACTTTAGACATGAAGGGGTTGAGATTGTAGTAATTTGGAGGAGCAGCCTCTTGAAAGTCTGTTTCACAAAGTCACAGTTCTTGGAAAGAAGCTGTCTGAATGGAATCTCCTTTTACTAATGGAATACAAAGGGAATGGGGATAATTTGTCACAGTGTATGTGTCATGGTTGTGAAGATCTGAACTGGTGGTACTAATGAATGTAGCTTGTCAGAATATTTGCTGTGGAAATAGTAACAAGAGATTTGTGATATTTCTTATATGAGAAAGGGGCTGTAACAAAGTGATCCCAGGCCTGGCAACCATGCAACTGGGAGCAGACACGTGGAGACCTAAATTATTACTAAATAACAATTACTGAGAACATTTTTAGAAAGGAACTTGTTAATAATGTCCACTAATTAATTAGCAACTATATATAATATTAGGAAGCATCTTACAATTGTTGACTTATTTTTATAAACAAAAATACCATAAAATAACTAAATGCACAAAAATCACTTTATTCACTTTAAATTAGACATTTTTAGATAATATTGCAAAAATAATGAATGAATTTGTTTATGCTAATTGATTACAGAAAATATAACTGTAATACAATCAGAAAGCAATTTCAGCATTTTACAAAATCGTGTACCAACAAAGTCTGAAAATACAAAAGATGTAAATTTCAGAGAAACAATAATTTTGATAATCTTTAAAAAATTTATTGTGATTTTTGATACATGTACAATTTGTTTCATAGAAGATTAAGAAAATCCTTATTTGCCTATGATAAAATAATAGATATTACCAGTAAACATAATTTTAAAAATTAAAATCAATCTACATTAACAAGAACATAAAATTAATTAAAAGGATAATTTGGAGAGTTAACCAATTAAATATATGTAAAAGAGAAAATTGAAAAAAAATATCTGGTATCACTTTGGTATCCAGTGGAATTTTAAAATTACCATAATCTATTTATTTAAAAAATGTTCATATTCCTGAAAATAAAAACTAATGTTATTAAATATTTCCTCTTCTGTGGGACACTTTTCTTTTAACATAGCCTACTATATACAAAAGTGACATTTTAATATCTTTAGGGATCCTAGTTTCAAGGTCTGGTAAGTTATTAAATGTTTGGCATCCCATTTCATCCAGCAAATGGTCACATTTTGAGCAATTATAGCCTGGATCAAAGTTGTATTCTTTGATTTCAACATTTAATTTAAGAAGCAGTTTTAGTTTTTTTCAATGTTGAAATTTTTCAATAACATTTTGAACTGTTATAAAATATGCATCTCCAGAACTTTGTCTTAATTTTCAAAATTCATTTTCAAAATAGTCTGTGATAAATTCATCAAGCATAACAAAATTAAACCCACTACTTAGCAAATATCAATTAAGCCATTATGGTTAAACTAGTCTCTCTTGTTAATGATTTCATTCTTTTTCCTTGATTTCCTCTTTTGTCATTCTTTTTGTCATTTTTCCAGAATTAGAAAGAAATAACAAATGTTCATTATCTAAAGCTGTTATCATCTTTTTCAGTGGATCATTTTTCTTAGTATCACTATATATTTCTTTGACACAGTTATCCAAAATTGTAACTTGTTCAATGAAATTAACTGTTTCTGTAGTATCCTCCCCATTTAATAATTGGTATGTTTTAATTGCAGCTGCAGTTTGGTCATAAAAAAAACTTTTAAACAATGGGAAACATTTTGTTGCTCAACAGGTTTTGGCTAAACTGTTACATCAGTTAATTTCAATAACTTAATGAATTGATTTTTTCATACTTAAAAAAACCTTTTACAATTTCCCATTTTGCTGTCATCATTTTGCCTTCAGAGTAAAACAGTAATTCAAAAGGTAGGTTCAGTAATTCAGTTTTTCTGAATATTTTTAAAAAGGTGGAACTAAACAAAAAGTAAGTACATGCCATTTTTAGTTATCCAAGGCTTATTAAATGTCAAATATTTGAAAAAAAAGATTTATAGGTCCTGTTATTGTCACATACAATTGCAATTACTTGACCATTTGATTGCATCAACAATATATAACATTTTTTCATAAAAAAGTTGGCTCTAATTTTGCAACTGGGATCATTGTAAATAAATTTTTTGGTCCTCCATTTAAACATTTTAACATGATACCCAATACTGTTTTTGGTAATCCCTCAAACCAAATATGTTTCCTGCATGATATTTTAGAACAACCTTGGCATACACTTTATGAACTAAAAGAATACACATTTTCTGATTTTTTTTTAGAGATTTCACTAAAATATCACCAAGAACATTAGTCATCTAATTTTGAAACTTCTGATGTCAAAGCTGGTAATATTCTCTCACTGGGTAACTTAAAATCATCCTGAAGTCTTTTCTATAATGACTGTGATGTAACAGAGTATTCAAATACCCTGATAAGATTAGAATCATGTTTCCTTTGTAGTGACATAACATTAATATACTCTTAGATTTTTTCTTATCAATTGTTAAGTTACTAAGATAATGAATTGCTTCATTGATTTGTGACCAGTGCTTGATAATTGTAACATTCAAATCTCAAGTTTTAAAAAATTTTAATTAAAAACATTGGAATATTTCCACTGAAAAAAAAAAAAATCAACAGATTGGATGAACAGCTGATTGTTTGATTTATAACATGTAACTGCTGAGACAAAATCCTGTTGATAAATATTCTGATAGAATTTTTCAAAAGTCAGGATTTTGTCTTTTTCTATAAACTGCCAACTCACAATATTGCACAGAAGCAGAAATTTGGCTTGTTGGTTTTGGTTGAGGTCTAGGTAATACACTTATGGCAAATGACCAAATACTGATGGTGGCTTTCTGGGTTGTACTTTTTCTTGTAATAAACACTATTTCATAATCAGATGGAAAATGCCTCTCACAAACAACAGTTTGGTTTGTCAGGGGTGTTGTCTCAAGGTATTGCCTTTAACCATCTTTTGCATTCATTCTGATCTTGGGGAAGACAAAATACACAAATCTTATTTTGTTATCACGACAATCTGTTATACAGTACTTTTTTACCATTTTGAGAAAGATTTTTGGGTACTGATATTAAAAAATATTAACTTAAACTATTGTAAAAATTACAGGATGCTTCTAAAAAGGGTATGAGCCTTGTATTTTAAGGTTTGGAGAGTTTAGAATTAAGAATTTTAAAGTTTGTGGGAATTTGTCATTTTATGTTACTTTCCATTGTCTTTAAGGAATTACGTGATTCAAAAGGATTTCCAAATTGTTTCACTGGTCAGGGTTTGTTTTATATTAAGTTACCTTCCTCATTAAAATATTTGGATAATCATATCTTATGGGGGGGTGCAGATTGATCATCTTCTCCTCCATAAAATAAGATTATCTAAACAAAATTAATCAGTTTAATATTTTATAGTATATTTAAAAAAAAATATTAAACTGGTTAATTTTTGTTTTACATTTTTAACAAGAATGATAGTAAAATTCAACATACATTTTTTTTTTTTTTTTTTTAAATACTTGTGTGTACATAATAATTTTTTTTTTTTTTTTTTTTTTTTTTTAACATCAATGTTTATGAAGAATAATATAGAAAAAATATTAAATTTTTAATCAAACTTTTTCAAATGCACAAATATCTGTACAGTCATTTTGGAAAATTAGCTGAGCAAAAAGTTACATCAGTTTTTTTGTTTTCTTACAAGGACACTAGTATCAACATACTTCACAAATTATTCCTTAAAAAATGAATTTTATAATCAAGTTATTTGTTATTATGAAGAATAATAGCATAAAGAAAAAAAATTAACTTTCTATGAGAAAATTCTTAATGACATTTTTGTGAATTTTGAAAAAAAAAAAAATCTAAAAAAAAGAGACTACATTGCCTTCTCTTTTATGTTTTTTAGGCATATTTTTTTATTTTTAATAGTTGTAAAATATTTATTGAATTTAATTTTTGACATTAACTTTGCGATAAATTTTGTAATTTACTTTAATAAGTATCATCTTTCATTAATTTTGCATTGAAAAACGTTACTTTTGTTTTCAATGTCTTTTATTTGTGAATAACAGAAAAATGCAACATACTTTTAAAAAAAATAATACCTGTTCGTTCTGTTAAAGCAAAACATAAATTATTCATAATATTAATTTTATATTTAATATCATCATTATTGAAGAACAATAGCACAGAGAAAAATAAAATAAACATTACTTACTTCAATATCTTGAATAATAAACTTAAATTAATCTAAAGGTAAAAAGTAAAAAATTTAAAAAAAAAAAACTTAATTTCTTAATCCATTTCCAGCAATGAACTTTCACTTGTTGACAGTCACCCCACCCCTCAGTGCCTGAACAGTTACATGCGCTGTGTAGGCCTGAGTTAAGGGTTGCTTTGGGTTATAATAATTCATCACCAACAAGGCCACATAAGACACTTTTGGACTCTATCAAGGCTGGAAATTGAGGCTGAAAAAGGCCAGAGCACACAGTGGTTGAAATATTGTGATCATTACAAAGATAAGGACATTAGTCACTCATTCAGTCAGTTATATGCCATACGTGATACATACATAGGCAATCATGTATCTTTTGATACATGACTGATGGGACAGATTTTTTTCCTACACAATAGGTTGCCATTTCTTTCCGCAGTAAACCAGTTGCTGTCCAAGGCTATAAAACCCAGTCTCTCCTGCTATTTACGCATAACTGGGGGTGGGGGTTGAGAAGAAGCAGGTTCATACTTTTCCCAAGGGTATTAGCATGTAAGTGAATGTGATGGATTCGACTGGAATTTGAACTCGGTTCTCTCCAAGTCACTTACTTAGTTTCCTTTTTTTTTTTTTTTTTTTTTTTTTTTCCATTCAATATCTTTTAGTACTGATAGTGGCTGATTTTAATCTCCTTTTGAAAGCTAGCAACATTCAATATGTATTCCAAGCAATACCTTTTGAGAAGTTGTGAATAATATTTTATGTTGTTTTTTTTTTTTTTTTTTCTTATCAATACAATATTTTTACTTCAAAAATAGTTTTATTATAGAAAAAAGTAACATTTTATATAGATTTTTTTCTCCTATATCGTATTACATTTTTTTTTTAGTAATCTGACGTGTATTTATCTAGTACATCACACACACACACACACACACATATATATATATATATATATATATATATATATATATATATATATATCTTTTTTACTCTTATTATTGAAATGTTATTTTTAGTGGATATTTGTATTTGAGTAAACACACTGTTTATTTATTAAACAGTATGTTTATTTTTGTCTATTGGCCTGAATATTTGAGAAAAATATACGCTCTCCAGCAGGATTCAAACCAGCATTCCTCTAGAGGAAACTGTCATTAGATCTGACATGCTTTGACCTCTCAGCTACAGAGTGCATTGATGACCAAGCAAAGCTGAATAGTGCCTTTAAACACAGATTTTTCTCTCACTCTTGAAATAGAAATATCAGCTCAGTTTTGTATCTTAATATAAATAAAGCAATTTGTAAGGAAAGGGATGGGTTTTTATCTATTAATCCGACAGATTTTTATTACTTACTGTGTTTAAAGGCACTATTCTGCTTTGCTTGACCATTGACCATTGAAGCACTTGATAACCAAGAGGTTCAAAGCATTTCAGATCTAATGATGGTTTTCACTAGGGGAACGCAGGTTTGAATCCTTCCAGCTGAGCGCATATTTTTCTATATAAGAGTTCTCAAATGTTCAGGCTGGTAGATGAAAATGAATAAATATAGTGTTTAATAAATAATCAGAGCATATACTCAAATACAAGTATCCACTAAAAATAACATTTAATAAAAATTTGTAAGATTAATAAAAAAAAAATAATCCATTTCTTTCCTTACAAATTGTTTACTTACTATTGTAAACATTACTTTTAGTGGGTACATGTTTTTAAGTTGTTATCCTCTTTTTTTTTTTTTTTTTTTTTTTTTTTTTTTTTTAATATTCTCTTAAACAGTGAAATTAATAACAACTGCCTTAAGTCCTATCTGTTTGTCTTCATGTAAATTGTGTGTTTATTTTTACTCTTCCTTTTACTCTTGTTCTCATTGTAACTTTAAATTTTTTTAAATGCAAATTTATTTTTTTTTTTATGTTGAGGGTTTAGTTTCTAATAGTAAGTGATGCTCATTAATTATGATTTAGGATTTAGTTATTGTGCATGAAACTTTTTTCTTGTAAATAAGCATTCATGAATTACAATTAAGCACTTAATTTTTTAGACATAATTTTTTTTGAATACAAAGTCTTTTTATTAATTTGTTAACATCTTTTGAAAAGATATCTTAAATCTATAAATTTTACTTGTAATTTCTGAAAACTTTTTTTTTTTTCTGTTACATTTGGTCAGTATCACTTTCAGTGAGTAGGGTTTTTTTAGTCTGGATTTTGATTTGATCCCAGCTTGGAATGATGTCTCTATGGAAATGTACCATATTTCACTGCTTATAAGTTGTTCTGGTGCATTAGATCCCCCCAAAAAAAAAACAAAACTTTTTTCTTTATAGCCCATTCTACTATCCCCAACTTTACCCACTGAATAGCATATTTCAACATGAAAAGCTGACTAATCATGACAAATTCATCACAGACCAAGAAGTACCAAATTTATGGTAACTATTTAAAATGTGGTAATTAGAAGAGAAGTTAGTACATAATACCAGTGAAACCTAATCTTATTTCAGCCTGAAATCCTCACTAATTGTAAAAAATTCATTACAAATCAGGATGGAGCACTAATTTTAAATTAGATACATCTACATTTGGATACAGAAATAATTTTGATTTATGTCTAGGTTAAAACACGTGATAATGCTTTAAGAAATAAAGACGGAAGGTGTTAGTAAAGCAGGTGTATCTGTAGCAAGAATTTTATTTCCTGTCAATATCCCAGTATCTCAACTGCATAAATAGCTTAATTTAATTTTGAAACATTGGACTTGTTTTACCTTCAGCAGGTCAGATTCAGATGTAACTGGGGAGTTAATGCTCACCCTACACCAAATTTATAACTCTCCCATCACCTACTTTTGATTTGTTGGACATGGTGGTTTTTGGAGATATTTTATAGGGGAAAGCAATGTGTCTTATAAACAACAAAAAAAATACAGTAAATTAAATCTAGCAGTGATATCAAATTATAAAAACAACTTTAATTCACATCCCTTAAAATGTAGAAAAAAGAAATGAAATAAAAATGCATACATTGAACACCCCTGTATGTTTCATGCTTGTAGCACAGTGGTATAAGCTGTAAAACAAACATAGAAAAATAAATATTTTGCTCTTTATTTACATATATATCTTTTTGATGCAGGTGGCTTAATGTTTACTGGCATAGAAATGAAATTACTATGCTGAGTTCACCTTCCATCAAAAATTGTTGTAATTCATTCCTTCTTACCAGGTTAGTCAGACAGACTTGGCTTTCTAGCCTTCGTAGGGTAACCAGTCTAGGAAAATGCAGAACTGAAGAAACTATTTCACCATCTTTCTAAAATAATTCTGGCAATTCACAATTTACAAATATTAAAAGTTGTAGAGACATGAATATCCATATCCTTAAGTGACAGTTTTGAATAAATAAAATGGAAGGTCTGGAATTATTATGCTTACTAAAGATAAATCATTGATATAATATATCCAGAATGTAATGGTTTTAGAACTCTGACTTCTGAACAGATTTTTTTTTTTTCAAATGAAGCCTTTTCATCATCATTATTTTTACAGTATCAGCTTTATTCAAAAAAGGTAACTATGAGACATTGATAATACTGGTACTAGAACAATAAACATGAAAATGCTTCATCTAAAAATAATCCAAAAAGCTCTATTAAGAGATATACAAAACAAAGATGGCACAGTTGAAGAGGTGACAGAGCCTGTAGATTTGGGTTCTATTTAACAATTAATATTTCCATGACTGCAGTTGTTAAGCTGATGTCCATGAAAGATGGGTTCCCAAGGTGCTGAATGCAAGTTCATTTCTTGTTAGAACTTCTTTATTTCAGTCTTTGGAAAAATAATTGTTATTCTCCCAAAATTGTTAATGCAAATGTTAGACTCCATCTTATAACACTGTGATGTAATGGAATAGCCTGTCACCCCCATGAGTGACTACACTATAGGTAGTAACTACCTATAAGTATCTGTAAGTCATTACAGAGTCTAGTCGAAATCTTTTCCGGCTTGCAGGTTGAACTCTCTGCCTCTGAGCAGAGAGAAACCCGGACAAGGCTCTGCTGAAGGGCAGTCTCATTCGGGGAGGTTGACCAACCCGATCCCGTTGATGCGGGTTCTATGGTGGTTTTTTGGCTGAGCCTATGGGCTCGAGAACCCCCACATTAAATCTGGCCTTGTGCCACATGTGACTGCTTGGGACAGTTGCTAGACACTCTAGCTGGAATCTTTTTCAGATGTGCTGGTCAAACTCTCTGTCTCTGAGCAGTGAAGATCCCCAGACAAGGGCAGTCTTGTCTTGGGAGACAGCTACCCAACCCCATTTTAAACGGGTTCTATGGGAATTTTTGACTCTGCCTACGAGCTCGGGGACCCCACATTAAATTCGGCCTTGTGTCACATCTGATTGCGTGGGGAGGTTAGTAAATACACTAGCTGGGATGTGTGAGTACAACTCAGACTTAGATGAGAACTACCAACCTTCCAATAGTAGCATTCACTACTGGATTTACTTGCAACGACCTTGTGCATAACTGTTACCTTTATTCTTATTGTATTGGTTTTTACAATAAACCTTTACTTATTTTTCCACCGTGTTTGTCAAGTATATATTCCTATTAGCACGGAATATAACACTATGCAACCCAAGTAGCTATTTTATGAAAAATTAGTAATTTAACATCCTAACATTCCATTAAAATTGAAGACAGTTATTTTACTGTTTTTTTGATGCTGAGGTTCATGAACTTAACATTTGTGGCTTCAATGGTTATTCTTTACAGTATAATAGTTAAGACTTTATAATAGCGAAAAGGAAGCTGTTGAGAGCGACGTTTTAAAAAATTTGTCCTGTACAAAGCCCAAGAGTTACTCATGATAGTGCAGAGTAAGAGGTAAGGAGCACAGTTTATGCATATATGTAGAGAAGATAACGTTTAACCCTAGACTTGAATAGGTTAAGACTAATGATCATGTAAGCATCCTCTTGAGAGTTGGTTCTACAAAGTAATGTTTCATGGGAAGAAGCTGTTTGAGTGGAACTTAATCTCCCCAATGGAATATGACGGGTATCAGGGTGGTTTGTTACAATGTAACCTTTGCCATGAAGATTAGAACTGGTAGAACTAAGGAATATATATATATATATATATATATATATATATATATACACACACACATTCTCTAGAAATATTAATAAAGTAACCAGAGGCTTGACATGATTTGTAGGGTGGAAAATAATTTATCACTCACAAAGTGACATAGATGCTTTTGGACTCTATGAAGACTGGAAAGTGAAAACTGAGAAGTGCCTGACTATATATAGTAGTAGTACTCCATTTTTAATATGGCTCTTGTAGAGGATAGCAGGAGGATTCAGGTACTTATTGGAGTGGTACAAGGAAGTGATCATTTTTCTAACAACTTTAGCGATGGAGTGTATATTCAAGTTCCACTTGAGGTCTGGGTTGAGCTTAAGTTCTAATAGATATTCAAGGCATGGGGCCTATTTGAGAGTACACTTCTTTATCATGATCAATATAAACTTGATCTAACTTATCAAAGGAAACTTTACTGTGCATGCATGTACCAATGTTCACCTGGGAAATCAGCAATGGAATGTCATTGAGTGGGTTCATTTTGCACTGTAATGACCAAGCAAGATGATTCCTCATGCAGGAAATTTTGGCAAAATATTGCTTCACCCAGCTATGTTAAGTTCATTTTCTATGTGCCATGTTCCTTCAAAATATGGATGAACATTGCTTCTCAAATTCCTATCCTTTGTAGTTCTTAGCAATGTTTATCTTTTTACTATCCCTATCACACCTTATATTCCTATCCATTTAGAAAAGCTTTAGTTTACTCTTTGCTTCTCTTGCTTTGATATGTCCTGTGAATGCCAAAGTCCCCAAGCCATCCTTCCTCATGAAATTTTAATTATCTCTTTGTAAGTGACATTTTTGTTTCCATTTTGCTTAAAACTTGCTCATTGCTTACACTCAACATCCTTCTGTAGAACCACATCTGTTGCCTCAATTGTTCTTTTCATCTGTGATGAGATTGTCCAATATTCATTGCCATATAAGAGGATTGATATTAACATAACCATTTAACACACTTTTCTTTGTTTCTAATAACATTTTCCTGTTTCTTCTTACTTTTAGTAGTTTTAGAAGGCATTTCTTGTTGTTCAAATATGCCTTTCGATTTCAGTGTTACATTTTTCATCCTCTGTTAGCTCCTTGAAACTTCTAGCTTTTCCCGAATTGCCATTGAAAAGATGTGAACGAGATTAAGGAGAATGCAATGAGGCAGGTGATAGCAATCCCAAAAGAACCTGTTTTGACAAGTGAAAAGGTTGGTAGTATAATTAAGATTCCAATGGGAATACTTGGATGCAGACTAAGGCACCATTGCCAAAGTAGTCAATATTTTCCTTTTAATATTAAATAGCTTCATACTTTATGAACAGACCTACATTAAAAGTCAATGAGCATTTTAAACAGATTTCCTCAAAAGAAAACTCTTCCAAAATCCAAACTAATCCAAAGCCTAAAATATTGGAATAATGAAGCAAATTAACACAAGATTATTATAAAAAAAATATCGGTGATATGGAACAAGACTACCAAGTTATTCATATATATATATATTTTAAGAAAGAAAAGTGTTTCCTAATTTAAACAACATCTGTTTGTAAAATTAGTTTTTAAGTTGTAATTATTGCAGTTTGATTTTATATTAAAACATGTATTTTTAAAAAAAAATAATCTTTAATTTGGAAGTCCACTTTTATTTATAGATTTTTACAAGTGGTTAAAATTATTTTTTCTATTTCCATGATTAATATTTTGTAATTGTCATCACTAACTCTGAATGGAAAGAAGTTTGTTTTTGCTTTTCAAAATTTTTCCACCATGTTGCATGGACCAAATATAGACTTAACTGCAAAACGTATTTGGACTCTTGCAACTTATTTTCTGTTAGAAAAAGGAAAAAAAAAGGGGTCTTTCAGCCTCATTGTCAAACCTCTGCACTTTACTGGCAGAATATTCTTTGCTTGTTAATTACCATCGCCCTGACATTATCAGGCAATTTTGAAATGCTTCAGTAGTCAGCGTTAACCAATTTCCTGGCAAGGCAATAGAACCTGATATTAAAATGATAGCTTCCATCAATGGACACTGATAGGGAGGAAAGAATGCTTATTCTTATTCCTTTTCCCTGCTTCTGTCATTTGTCTCTACTTTACAGTGAACATCCGATGATTGTCTGAGTCTTTTTCAGCATTTGTTCTTGTCAAGAAGCAAGATTTGGAATTGGTTTTTCCAGGCTGATTAAAAATGAAAGCACATTCATTTGTGTGTGTTGGGGACTAAGGCTAATTTTTAAAATTCATCTCATGACTCTGAAATGTCTTAAAAATTAAATCAAATGGGTTTTTTAGCAATATTGTGAGTTATGACCTAAGTGACTTCTTTCAGTTAAGAGAATATTAGGTTTTTATTTGCTTTAATATCCATTGTTACTTGAAATAGTTGAAACTAGACAGTTTATGCAAATTCAGTAGTCATGATTAAATAGAGCATCATAGTCTTAGTAAATCCTTCAACTGATTTCACTAACTTAAGTTTATAAATAATAAAATTGGTATACATTGGGCAGTGATTGTTCTTTGAAACCTGTAGTGTAGTGTATTGTTAATAGAATTGGTCCGTTTGGCAATTTATGTTTCGGTATCGGTTTTTAATTTTTAGTATTTTCACTTTCTAAGAAAGCCATTTATTTTCTTGTGTAATGATCGCATTTCCAGTCGATATCTGATTTCATTTGAGATTGATAAATTTGCAACTTAGTCCGTTCAACTCGTAAATTCTCGTGTATTTCTGGTCCAATCTTAAAAATATTCATATGGTTGGAAAGAAAATAAAATCTTTCTAAATATGTAATTTGTATGTGCTTTTATTCATTGAATTATTTTTTTACAGCGAGTTAAAAAAAAAACAACAAAAAAAAACGGTATCTTGCTTCGAACAGCCAAAAATGCGAAAAATGTTTTTTTTTATTTTTTTATTTTTGAGATTAAATTTTACCCCGTTACTTTGTTTCGCAAAATCAACGTGACCAATCTTTATCAATATTCTTGAAATTGTATACTATACTCAATCTTCTAATTTAGAAGACACCTTACAACCAGGAAGATGTTTATTTCTTCTCTGACCTGTGAAAGCGAATTGAAACAGCAAAAAAAAAAAAAAAAAAATTAACTGATAGTATGTGTACTGTAGTAAAAGAACTTTCAAATTATTGAAACTAACCGTCTTGTCGCGTGAAATAAACGCCCCATATATTATTCAGTTTTCAACTTTCGAGTGGGGTTTTTTGAAATATGTCATTGTGGAAGTTTGTTAACAGGTGCTGCGTAAGGAATCAATATTTGGTTTTTAAAGGGTAATAATGATTTATAGACGTGTTGGAATCGAAAACCCGCAAATCGGCAAATCGGGGTGGGTAATAAAGTAGGGATTGTTCACCTAAAGTCAGTTCTTAGGCTTTAAAAAGGTAATTTAGTTATAGAATTCATCATGACTTGGATTCAAAAGTTTATTAAACTTTCGAATAAATTGTCATTAACAAATTCGTAAAATACGAAAGAAATCGTTGTATAAAATATCTATTTGTTTTTTGTGTGTCTTTGGACAACACTTTTTTTTTTTTTTTTTTTTTTTAGAGAAAATGGCATAGCTTTCCAGAAATTAAGTTTGATGTGGCTTTTAAAAAGTTAAAAAATGAAACCCCTCCCTCATGTTATTAAAAACACGGTAATTCTTTTTTGGTACGCGAGTCAAATTTTATTGGGGTTTTACAAATAAATTTCTTCTAAACAAGGAAAATCAATGAGTTATTTTTCCCCCTAAATGTTTTTCTAGCGAATACTACACCTAAAATTAAATATTAAAAATAATTAAAAGCTTTTAATTTCATTTTTATAATGAATGTGTATATTTCCAAATCTGCGAGTAGCACCTGTTCTTTACACATTTTAAAGCTGAAATTTAAAAACTAGTATTTTATAATCATAAATCTTTATTCGCTAAATAAAACCATAAAGATATTTGTAAAAATAAATTAATTTTCCTTGTTTAGAAGAATAGGCAGAAAACCCACTGAACACTAGTGACTAAAAGAATAATTTTTACTTTGGGTTTTAAAAAAATGGCTTGCAGGTTTGAAAATATACTCATTTCAAAACTGAGACTAAAACTTACTTTATTTTCTTTAATATCTAATTTTAGGTGTATATTCGCTATAAACAATTTTACTTTAGGAAACAAACAATGCACTTGCATATCTGGAAATATACACATTTTAAAAGTGAAATTAAGAATTATTTTAATTATTCTTAATATGTAATTAGGTGCATTCTCTAGATAAAAAAAAAACAAACAAATTTATTTATTAAAAAAGATCTTCATTCATTTTTCTTGTTTTTACAACTTATTTCGTGATTGGCAGATTGGCTTTTACAGAGAAAACAATTACAAAAAATCCTCAATTCATAACATGAAAACAAAACTAGCAACTAATTTTTACCCGCTATTTTGCTGTTAACTTAATTTTACCACAAGTATTTTTTTTTTTTTTTTTTTTTTTTGAAAACAAACAAATAGATTTTCATTTTTCAGACATCGTGCCGTATTTCTTTTTTCTTTTTTATTTGAAAACATGATTTCCAAGTGTCATATGTCGTATTTCCTTTTTTCTTCATTTCTTTTGTAAACAAAGAGATTTCACATTTATTTCCTAAAACTAGTCAATTTAAATGTTTTTATTTTAACATACTTTTTTTGTTCAATCTTTTTCTCTTACAATGGTATATAAAATTAAAATTTTATCTACATGTGTTAGTGTTTCTTTGGATATGGTCACTCAATAGTCAATGATAGCACTTAAAAAAACTGAACGATTCAATGCGGTTTCACGATGTGAAGATGAAATAAAAAAAAGTCGTTTTTTCGGTAAAACCGCTTATCTCTAAATTGTTAACAACAATATAGACATTTTAGTGTTAATGATCTTTTTTCATGTGTACAAATGTTCTTTCACAAATGTGATTGTTGTTTGGATAAATTGGCTCAAATTCTTGTCTCAAGCTTTTGACTTTAAATGAGGCATCATTCAAAATTTGTCTGTAAGAAAAGAAAATTGTTTTAAGGAGATTATATCATTAATTTTTTAAAGTGCTGTTAATTTTTTGAAAACTAAATTGAATGCAACAAGTCATAACAGTAACACCAACTGATAATATATGTTCAATAATGAATTTGTAAATTTCTGTTAAGGATAAGTGAGAATGGACTCTCCTGTCAGTTTTGATGTATCTGACAACCTCATTCAGTTTTTATGTTTGTGTTGTATGTGACACTTCAGTCTTGCTAGTGACCTGCATAAAAGTCCACATATCTTGCAACAGCAAGTATCTCGGGACATAGCAACAGGAACATTTGCTGACGCTTTTCGCCATTGTCTTTCATCTATTAGTCGGTCAATATGACTGATTTCAAAATTTCTGATACCACTCTGACACAAAAATATCTCCAGTTATTTCTATCTAGGGCAACTTGCTCAAAGACACCTCATTAGACAGATGAGATGTAACTCTTTAGCTTGTCTTTATACCTGAGCCACACCTGTCCAACTCCTTTTTCCACTGTCAAGCTGGTTATACATGAGAACTTTAGGTATTCTGTCATCACTCATATATATCATCAGGCCAGGTTTATATAAAAATATGATATAACCTGGCCTGATGGCCCTGATCGTAAAGGAGAAATTTGAATAGAAGGTATTTTATAATTTTACATTTTATTTAAGCTCTACATAATATTGAGTACTTTATACTGCACATTTTATAAATGTAGCAGTTATTAACTATAAATGTTTTTGTGTATAAGTGCTAACAAAACGGTTTAATTTTTTTTCTCTAAAGTTTTTTCTTGCTATATTAACAGTTGTACAACCATTGCTATCATTTTGAAAGAATCAAACCAGATGATTATGCAATGAATATTTTAGACATTTTTAATTCTTAAAAACAAAACAAAAAAAAACATCTTAATGTTTCATTCTTTTACTTTGTAAAATCAATAATAGTCATTTGTTTACCAAATTACATTTATATTATAGCCTATTTTAGTTTTGATATGGCACCATAATAGATGACATATTTCAGAATTCATGTTTTCCTCAAGAATATCTGCACAAAATGGTATTTTCCATTAGACAATTCTACAGAATTTTAGAGAAAAATGATTAGTGCTGCATGATCCAAATAGGTTTTAATGAATTGGAAAAGTCTTGCTTTTATTTATTTTAAAAAGAAAAAGACAAGGAAAAAATTGACATTGAAACTTAAAAGAACTGTTTCTTATTTAGGTAGCAGGCATCTTTCTGGGATATTTCTGAGTTTTATTTTCCACTGCTTGAGGTGTTTAAATGTAATTTAAAATTCTTCCTTGTCAGACACTTTTGATTATATGCTTGCAGAAATATATTAAAAACAAAACACTGTTCCATCTTTCCATCACTTCAAATATATAAATACAAAAAAAATCTGTATAAATTGGTTGTTAATTATTTTTGTTTTCCTCCTTTTTATCATCATTATCTCTGCCCTAATCATCACCTTTCCTATTTATAAAAGATATCTTTTGTGCTTAAAAACCATGAAATTAAAAAAAAAAAAAAATGGATTTGTTTAACAAATTCTTGCTCCTATTAGACCAGAGCTTTCTAAACAACTGTATCATGGCATTTTAGTGTAATCTTGTTTTTAGTTTTCTTTTTATATAGATTTTGAATTATGTATTTGGCTTGGTTACAAAATTTAATATGTTAAAAAAAAAAAAAGGTTTTAACAAATGTGGAAAGCTGTGCCTTGAGACTATTTCATTATTTAAGAAAAAAAAAAAAACAAAACAGATAGAAACTCAAACATGTTTACCTACTAAAAATATTCATAGTAATAAGAAATAATGTTGCATTAAAAATTTTTTTTAGAAATTACTGTTTGTTTTGAGTATGAAACAGAAGCTGGCAGATATTCATGGAAGTCTGAAAAATGTGCATTCCTTAAATAGATAATTCAAACTTTGTTCTGAGAAGATGACCTCCTGTAGCCAAACTGGTAGTGGCACATTTCAGCTATAGAAGCAATTTTTCTAATGGAAAAAAAGATGCAGCTTTAATTCCTGTAGGGAGGCACAATTTTTCTTTAGTAGGACTTTCTTTAATTTTAGGCTGGTTCTTTTAAATCTGATGAATGGACAATTACAAAACAGTTTATCTACAAAACTCCAGAGTTGAAGTGCTGAAATAACATCAATCAGTTAAATAACAATTTTATATTTGTATTAATCATATAATAAAACTTTTGTGAAATAAAGATAGAAAAATTGACAGATTTTTGTTTTGATATAACCCATTGCCATATGATTTCAATTTAAACATTTTTTACTGTTTCTGCTCAATAGAAGAAAATAGTAATCAAAATATTTAGCAATCATGTAACATTTTTATGTTCTGAAATATAGTTTTCTAAGCTCATATAATATTTCATAAATCTTGGTTATAATTGTCATATTAAAATTGTGCCTATTTTAGTCAAATGAGTCTTAAGTTTGATCCTTATTGGATACCTTTGATCATTAAACTAAGCTCAGTAAATAGCTTTTGTATTTAAATGAACAAAATTTTAAAAGTTTTTAATGACAGTATTATGAGCTGAGTTCCCAAATGCAAATGGGTGGCATGCTGTGTCATCTTCTGGCAACTCCTGCAAGCAGTACCCATATTGTATTGAGTTATCCTTTTCTTTGGACTCTACCAGTAATGCCGAGAAGGGGATCATGACATATGGACAAATCAAGATCACCATAGCTCTTACTCAGGACTGTGGCACTCTCTGAGTTACATTGTCTCCTGAGACAGATAAATGCCAACTTATGAACATTGTAACCAATATTTTAAGCAATAAACAAAGAATAAAATCCTTAAATCTCATGTAAAATATTTGTTCAACTAACAATAAAGCTGACCAATCCTGTAGTTTTGCAGTTGTATTTTTAATTTTTTTATTTTTATTTTTTAACTTGTATAGCTTGGAATCTGTGTTGGCATTAATGTTAGGTTGCATCAAAACTATTTTTTTTTTTTTTAAATTTTGTGAAATCTGTGTTTTAAATGTTTTGATGAGCTTCACTCTTTTGAAAGATTTTGTGTGCTGATAAATGGTTTCTTTTCTATCTGCATTTTAAAGTATCATAATTGACAACAGATAGTCATTCAGTTCTGGGCTTTACTTCAAAGGACAAATCACCAAACTTTAAACTACTTAAACCATTTTGGGGTAGTATGATCAGGTATTGTTTTATTTCACCTTCAAAATCCTGCAATCAGCTTCAATGGTTTTGAAGCTTAGTTTATAATAATGTAATAAAATTACCAGAATCTCAGTACTTGTACCTGAAACAAAATAACAATATCTATATTAACACTTTTAAAGAAAATTTTTTTTTTTTATCAATTCATCCAAGCCACTGAGACACAAGGGGGGCTAGTGGGAGTGAAAGAAAATGAAAAAGACTTCAGAAGTAACTGTAAACCCAATCCGAAACAAGGAATAAACCTTTACTTCTGTTCAAATATCTAAGAAAGAGTGTGAACCAGAATAAAAATAGTAAATAAAATTTCAAAGTTTAGGTGGAGACGTTAGGAATATAAAGTAGACTTTAGTAGGAACTGAAAACTTAAGCCTAAACATTAAACAAAGGATAAACTACTGCTCTTGTTCAAAAGTTTGATTTTGAAATACAGGCTGTTTATTTTGTATATTGCATCCTTAAAATGGGGCAGCTTGGGAATGGAACCTAAGCATAAACATGATATCCCTTTAAATTTCATAACACATCTTATACATAAACCCTGAAGGTAGTTTTATATAAAATTTAATAAATTCTGTATACATACAGTTATGCGCACATGGATTTTTAAGTGGTGAAATTAAGTCATCCTGGATATGACAATAAATTACATCCTGGGTAAGATGATAAACTGTCTAACAGCAAGACCTCTCTGATCAGGTTTTGAGGAGCGTGGAACCACCTCTTAATTGCTGGTGCTCCCAGGTCCACCCTGACCTGGGATGATAGCACCTGTTAGCGTCCCAGCTATGGGTAAACAGTTGACCTCCCACAAACTGGGGTTAAAACATTATGAAAGTATAAAAATAGGCTTTAATACCAGCAATACATTTTTTCTTGTAAAATTATTACCAACAATATATTACTACTATCAATACACTTCTGGAAAAAAAAAAATTATCAGCAATACATTTTTGAAAAAAATATTACCAGCAATAAAAATCTTGTCGGCATTAAATAACCCATTGAGTTGATATGCTGTAAAAGAAAATAAACCAAACCAAATGAAATTAAGATTTCATGTAAAATGTTTTGTACTTTCTGTATGTGTACAAAAACACATAACTACTTACAAAAAATATATATAAATGCAGGACTTTTCGACATTTTGAATAATATCTTTACTGAGCACAAAACACCTGGTAAGTAATCCACGAACGAAGCTGTGACTATTGCTAACAAAAAAAAAAAAAAACTGGTGCCAACATAGGCTACGTAGCTGGGCTTTCTGGAATTTTCAATTTATGGCAAGAAGTCATGTCAACACCTGTAAAACTTTTGAATTTTGGAGGTTTTGGGATAGAACATATACTCAACATGTAGTTAATTTATAACATGAATGTTTGAGACTGATATTTCATTGTGTCTTGAGAACATATATATGTATGTCAACAGCAGGCAATGTAAGTTTTGTAAAGACAAGTATGTCCACAGCAGCAGAAGTGTTAATAATAATCATAGGGATCTTTAAATATGTGCATAGAATAAGCTTTGGAATTAAAATACTTTTAATGCAATCTAATGCTTTTTCTAGGTACTTATTTTCTGTATTTATAAAGAAAGTGGTTGAAAGAAAATTAGTTTTTTTTTTTCCCAGCAGGATGTTTTCCTGAATGTGTGTTTTTGTTTTGTTTTTTGTTGACTGTTCATAGTTTATCTTTGTATGTTGTAGTTATTTTATATTTTGAGCCTTGGACAAGGAAGTTTTAACACAATCCTTTGGACAGTCATGGTGGATTATTAGAATAGACACTCAGTCAGTTAAGTACTATATATGGAAGATCATGTCTCTTTCGATTCATGACTGACTAAGCAGAAGATTTTTCCCACAGTATGTTGTCATTTCATTCTGTGGTAGTCTGGTTGCCAACCAAGGCTATAGGACCCAGTCTGTCCTGATATTCAACCCATAGCTGGAGGGAGAAGAGATGGATACATACCTTTCCCAAGGGTATTTGCATGTAAGTGAATGCAACAAATCCAAAAGGAATTCCAAATCAGCTATCCAATTTCTCATCCTGAGCTGATATCCATTACACCACCTGCATATCCAGAATAGAAACTGTTAATTTTTTGTTTCTTTCAAAATTTATTTCATACTATTAATCACTCCAAATTACAAATTTAATTTTTTTTTTTTTTTTTTTTTTAAGCAAATCGCCCCAAGCAAGGTGGGAGTGCCACTAGCACACAAGGGATTACAAAAAGTAAGAGTAAAGAGGAGCGTTTGGGAAAAGGATAAAGAGAAGGACAGGGATCAAGGTCAAGGCATCAGAAGATGTCAATTGACATTACATTTGAATATTTGGAGATAGGGAAGCAAGTGATAGGAAGAGAGTTCCACTGATGGGATGTGCGAGATATGTAGCTGTTGGAGTAGAAGAGATGGCTACATTTAGACGTTTTGACAGTAAAAGGGTAGGACTGAGATGCCAACCTTAAATTCATGCTGTTTGGGAACCAGTGAAAGTAGGTTGTTGGAGCAGTTGCCATGAAAGTACTTGCAGAAAAGACAGAGGAAAGCCACAGCACGTCTGTGAGAAAGTGACTGTAGATGGGATGCCAGATAAGGACCAGTCATGTTGCATATCCATCTCTGAATTTTGTCGAGGACCTGGAGATGAGCATCGGAAGCACCAGACCATATATGGCAGTAGCATTCCATACTAGGATGAATGGTTGATTTGAAGGATGGACTCAGGCAAGAAAAGCCTTCTGGTGCAATACAGAACCAACTTTCCTTGCGGTAGATGAAGTTATAGATTCAATGTAGTTGTTCCACTTCAGGTCAGTGGATGGCGTGAGACCAAGCAGGTGCAGAGAGGTGCTCTTGTGGAGTTGGGAATCAGCCATTCTGATGGGAGAGAGCAGTTTCATTTTAGAGGCATTAGTTTACAAGCCATTTGCTGCCCCAGTCAACCACAGATTGGAAGTCCTTGAGTCCTACAGCCAGGTTAATTTTGTCAATGATGCCAGATCTACTATTAAGGCAGAAGTAAATAGTGTCGTCAGCCTAGATGTCAATTTGGGAGTTGATGACATTAGGAAGATCGTTGATAAAGATCAGAAACAGTGTATGACCCAGGATAGAGCCTTGAGGAACACCAGTGTTTGTGTGAAAGGAACTGGAGGAGAAATCGTTTAGGATGACCTTCATTTCTCGATTTGACAGGAATTATTTTATTAAGTCAAATAATCATCCTGTAACGTGGTATCTCTGAAGCTTATGAAGAAGGCTAGCATACCAGACCCGATCAATCGCTTTAGAGATATCTAAAGCTATGGCTCGAGCTACTCCATTATTTATTGTCAAGTGCTTGGTATATAAATTCAGTTATGGTTGTAATCACGTCAGTGGTGGACTGGCAAAGCAGAAACCATATTGCTTGTCTGTGAGCAGATCACGGGATGTGAAGTGCTTAACCACTTCAGTGTTGATTAAAGCCTTGAAGACTTTGCCGAAGAGTGGTAGGAGACTTATAGGATGGTAGTTAGATGGGTCAGAAGGGTCACTAGAGTTCTTAAAGACAGGGACAACAGATAAGGACTTCCAACAGGCTGAAAAGCAAGAGTCAGTGAGGCAATAGTTATATAGTTTGGAGAGGTCTAGTGCCAGTTCAGGTGCACACTTCTTCAGAACAGTGGCTGGTATTCCAACCCACCACTAGCCTTATTGGGAGATGATGTCCAAAACCATCGATGGGGTTATGTTTATGTCACTCAACAGAGCCTCAGTTTTAGGAGAAAAATCAATTGTCGATACTCTGGATAAGTTGAGTGTTGAATTCTATGAAAATTTCCGAGCAAAGCATTCAGCCTTATCAGCTGAGGAAGTCACTACCTCAAATTGATTGAATAGAGGAGGTATTGAGGATTTGCTGTTGTTCAGCATGCTCTTGCAGAGCCGCCAATAAATCTCTAGAACCAAACTTGTGAGATGCAACACATTGTTTCATTTTTACAGCAAATAGTAGCTTTGCTTTATTGAGGACATGCTGGAACTCATTATGGGCAGAGACAACTCTTGCGATCAGACATGTCACTTCGGTACAGATAGAAGAAGTGATTCCTATTGGCAATAGCAACTGACCAAGCGGCTGTGAACCAAGATATGAGTGTGATTTAACTTTGTATTTTCTTTCAGGTATGAAAGCCTTGATTCCACCTTTAATCCAGGAGGAGACCTCATATGCACATTTTTGAACAGGGAGATTAAAAACCACATTCCAGGGGACATCACAGAGGAAATCACGGAACAAGTTCCAATCTGCGTGTTGATAATAGAAAGATATTCTGTTAGTAGGAGATTCTTTGCTGGAGGAGGAGTAGAAGGAGATGTCAACAGACACTACAGCATGATCAGAGTTGCCAAGAAGGCAAAGCTGCGTGACACAACAAGAGTCGGGGATGGAGGTAAAACAGAAATCGAGAAGGGAAGCTTTACCGTCAGGGTTACTGGGGAAATGCGTAGGAAAGTCAACCACTTGTGTGAGGGATTGAGTGATTGAAACGTTAAGGGTTTGTATGTTAGTGAGGTCAGTTATAGAGTTTTTAAGCCACATGGTATGGTGGGTGTTAAAGTCACTGAACACGAATATATGTACAAATGGATGTAGAGAGATGGCCTTGTCTATATTATCGGAAATGCTGTTGAGTACACCAGTCTTGAGAGGAAGGGGAATGGTAGAGAAAGAAGAGATCATCAACAGAATTGAGGAGAGATAGATGGAGACAGATAATTAATAGGGATGTCCTATATAAATTAATTGTAAGTTGGTCCCCCCTATGGAAATTAAAAAAAAAAAAAAAAAGCTCATGCCATGTGATTTCTTAAAATTCAAATTCTTTTTTTTTTTTTTTTTTTTTATCTAGAGTCCTTAATTAATAATGATATATGAAGAAAAAGTTTTGAAAAATAAATGATTAAATGCTAATTTGCAGCTGCTTTCTGAGTATGAGCTTCTGTAGGGGTGAATTTTACATGGAAAACTGGAAAAAAAAAAAAAAAAAAAATTTTTTTTCTTCTTTCTTCCCACCTTCATGATCTGAAGTGATTAATTTATAATAATGTGAAAAAAAAAAATGAAAAAAAAAAGGATTTCTAGTCATAGTGCCTATTCTAAAACACCAACTAAGTTTCTTCCTGGGAATTAATTTTTTATTAATTTACTTATTTTTTAAGCCTTTTGACTTCCTTCCGCTGTTTTAACCACTGAACTTAATAGTTTACTTTTTGAGTGTATATTTAGGAACAACTCATGCATCTAGAACATTCGATATGCCACATTTCAAATTGGTTGAAGGCTACAGAGTGCAATAACCAAATTATATGAATAACCACATCTGGTAATATTTTGAATCTACTGACAAAACTCTTTTCTCTAACAGTTTTTCTTTGACTACTAAAGCTGGGAGATAATGTAGAGAAATTATGCAAGTCTTTTATGACTCCCATTAATTTCCTAATGTTTTTCTCTATTTCTTCTTTGTAATTTTATATCTTTAATCTGTGTAGCAAGACATCTTTTGTTTTCAGTTGATCTTACATCTATATTGAGTCACTGCTTGAAGTAATATAATAGATTACTTGAGCATGACTCAAAGTATGTTGAATACAGAAAGGTACTTAGAAAAAAGTCTTTGAAATAGAACAGTTTTTTTTTATTTATAATTTGGAAAGCAGGCATTGATAAATTTAGGTAATTTGGTTGAAACAAGATATGAATGTAACAATTGATGTCGGTTGTATAAAAGGATAAAAATTGATGGATGTTTAGATATGTTTATTGTAAGATTAATATGAACCAAAATCAGATTAATAGGTATAGTAAAGATGAAACGTCTATCATCCGGTTTCTCTATCTTTTTGAACAAGAGTAGAGGTTTATTCCTTGTTTCCTGTTTAGGATTGGATTTTCAGTTCCTACTAGTACTAGTGTACTTCAGCTCCTTACTCCTCATGCTTGTCATTTCTTACACAACTCCATACAGTAACCATATACTTTGAGTGGCTCTTGGGCCTTGTATTTTGTAAAAGAAAAGAAATAGTTCTGGTAGATGTAGCGATTATCTTATTGGAATGAAAGTTCTTGTGGTTTGTAGAACATTAAATTTATTTAAAAACTGCAAAAAAAAAACAAACTTTCCTTCCAACTAGATAGATATAAATTCACTAGGTATTAATTCCAGATTAAAATAGCTTCTAAGATCATTATTAATCTTGATTGATTTTCATTTTGATTCAAATCAAAGTTGCTAAATTGAGGGTGGTGGCTACTTTTGAAAGTCTAGTACTACCAAATTTTGAATTTCATTATTTTTGGGGTTACTTTTAAAATAAGGTGGATTCACTTAAGTTATTTATAAAAAGAAAGTCAATTCAAAATTTAGTATTGTGCCTTCAAATGTAGCCAACTTTAATCCTGATTTGAATTCAGCATGGCATACACAAGAATGAAGAGTCTTATCTTACCACAAAAAAAGTACTACATTGCAGCATAAGTTGTAACAGGACTGCTGTTGAGAACTTTGAATCTGATAACACATTTGGTAGGCACCGTAGGATATCTAATGGTAAAAATCCACTTTACATATTCAGAATGTTGCAAATCCTTTACCTGTCCTCGTAGAAAAAAGATTTTGGTCTGTAAGATGTGCAGAACAAGAACAAAAGAACAGAAGTCAAAATTGTACTAGGGCTTATGGCTACATTATGTTGATAAATGGGTTCCTGTATGATCACAGAAGTTAAGCAATGTCAAGCCTGGATGGGTGACCGCTTGGGAATAACAGGTGCTTTAAGCTTGTATGTGCAAGTGATGTAATGGATAATGGCTTGAAATTGTTAATAGGAGAGCCGAGCTTCAATTTCTGTTGAGTTTATGTTCACTTACATGTAAATATCCACCTCCAGCTAATTAGTAAGATTTTTTTCGCTAAACCATTTATTATCTAGTATTGATAACAATTGTTTGCAAAAATTATTTGATATGTCAGCAATATTTGTTCTTTGCAAATCAGCACAATTGAATGTCTTTTGTTTCAAAGACAGGAAATTCATCAAAATTGATTAAAAAAAAAAAATTAATAAAGAGAATACACTGTCATGTTTTGATAACATTAATGTTACAAGAAAGGTCTAACTATTGTATAAATTATGCACTTTTTTCAGTTTTTTTACACTTGAAAAATGGGGTGATAATTCCTGATGCTGTGAGGTTTTTATTGCATATTCCTCCATTTGTTGACAGAAAGTATTCAGTTTAAAAACTTGAAATAATTTGAGGAAAATAATACAAAATAGATATGTAAATAACCCTGACATGATTATATCCCTAAATAAATAGTGTACACTGGTACTTGTAATTTTAAATTACAAAGTTTCATAATTTATGTGAATATGACATTGAAATTTGACAGGAAAATATAGTACAACATATTAAAAAACATTACATAGGGATATCTCTACCATGGAGTTGTATTATACAAAACAAGTCCTTTTTTAAGCAATTGTTATCAATACCTGCCTACTTTTGTGTTTTATTACCTATTGTGCTGAGTGTATTTGCAACCTTTGTTTCAAATAAGAGGTTTTTTAAGGTGAGTAAAAATTTCAGAAAACATGTACTTGTGTATAATATTACAAGAAATACAAGACATTTGTGTCACTACCACACACAAAAAAAAAGAATGTTTAACATCAAAAAACATAAGGAAAATTAATTTATTTTAATAATATGTTGAAATAGCCACTCTTTGTCTGAAGAAGGTTGTGAGACCTGAAACCCATGTTGCAGGATTATGGAAAATAAAGCATAATATATATTTTTAAAAAAATCCACATTACAACCAAAAAGGTTTGTTGTTTCTCCCTTCTTTTTAATATATATATATATATATATATATATATATATGGTTGCATTCACAATTTTATGTAAGGTGGTTTCTAAACCTTTTTTAACTATTGTTTACTCAATACAAAGCACAAGAGTGACTCAATGTAGAGGATTACTAATTGAAGTGTTATGGGGAGGAACCAAAATGTCCATATTATGAGGATATGCAGGGCACCCTGAGGCGGTGTAATGGTTAGCAAGCTTGTCTCGCTAGCACAATTATGAATGAGTAGTGAGTTCGATCCTCACTGGGTGCCCCATACTTTCGGCCTTGTGCCATATTTAAGATATTCTTGAAATATTGCTATTATGAGGATATGTAGGATCAGGTTTGTATTTCAACTTCCAGATAGTTAAACTGTAAGCCCTTTTATATTAGTGTAGATGGAGAATGTAGAGTATACTTTTTGTTTG
Organism: Acanthosepion pharaonis; assembly: GCA_903632075.3. Lineage (NCBI taxonomy): Eukaryota > Metazoa > Mollusca > Cephalopoda > Sepiida > Sepiidae > Acanthosepion > Acanthosepion pharaonis. Next base: position 2,239,122 of record CAHIKZ030000247.1, on the reverse strand, counting down.
GGTGGTCTAAGTGACTCTACTTTGGCATGATAGTTTTGATTATGCTTTACTAAGGGAGGTAAAGAACTTAAGCAGTGAAACCCCAAGTGGTGCATGTAGAAAAAAAGCTACCTGGATTAACTGTAAGAAAGCAAAACTGTAACTGTGCACTTCATCATGATATTGAGAGACCAAATAGAAAATTACTGCAAAATCCAGATCTTATTCACCAAATGGCAATACAGTATTTTCAATATGCACCTGCTAATAGGAATGCCACCTTAGGAAAAGCAGCTTTTGTACCAAAATTTCAAGTTCAAAAATTTAAACTGAGTTTAAAGTTTTAAAAATAAAAACATTTGATAGATTAAGTATTTACATAAAAATTTTTTCCTCACTGCTGCATAAAATTATCATAACACTAAACTATGAAAATGGTTGATCTGATAAGCTTACTCGATGATAAATTGATGTCTGGCTTGATAATTATAATAAACTGATAACTTGATAAATATATGAAAAATCTTATTACAAATCAAGACATCACTATTAATTTAAAGAAATATAGTTTTTGATTAAGTGTGCATAATGTTTTCAAATAAAGTTAATTGGTAGATTAAACTGATGCTTTACATGAAAAGTTTTAATCTTATTTTTCTTGTAATCAGTGGAAATTGGTATTTTCTGTAAAGGTTTGAAATTGTGCTTGTTGCTTTTGGGAATGAAATTTTTGTGTTACTAGAATAATCATAACTTTACAAGTCATAATAATATAGTAGAGGTGATGATGAAGAACAACAGCAATAATAATAATAATAATAATGAAAAAGGGCACTTTTATAGGAAAAATTGAAACAGCTGCAACCAAATATTTTATAAATCAAAGGTTTTGATTTATTTTCCATAATGTGTTCCTTTTGAAGTCAACAGATTTTCACTGTACTTTTTTTTGTAGTTATTGTTGACAGAATTTCGTTTTATCTGCTTAATATAATCAAAAACCACCTTTGTTCTTTTTTGTGTGTTTATATGTATCAGTAATATATATATATATATATATATATATATATATATATATATATATATATATATATATATATTTTGAGTGTAAATATATTTTGTGTGTATCTATTGTATGGGTTCATATTCACGCACACATTATATATATATATATATATATATATATATATATATACACATACACACTTATTATTTGAAGATTTGTTTCAATCTATGCATTTTTTTTTCACATACACAAATAGAAATATTTCTAAAGAATTAATGGATTTATTTTTAATCTAACATTTTTATTACTTCAAACATTATTATTAGTGGATACCCATTTTGGAAATAGAGTATACTGGGGAAGCAGGTTCAAAACCTGCTGGAGGCACATTTCCTCTATTAAGTTTTCTTGAGTGTGCAGGCAAGTAGATGTAATACATAATGTTTAAAGTAAAAACAAAAACTGTGTGTCTATTTCAAACACTATTGGATAATAGAAGAATAGAAAAATATTGCTTGCTCTGATGAGTGTTAACTTCTGCTGCAACATTCAAATGGTTGGGCTAGAAGTTTGGTGTTAACATGAAAGTAATAATCCATCCTGCCTTCTACCCATGGATCAGGCTGTTGGTTGTGGTATGGGGAATATTTTCTTGGGACTCTTGATTATTTTAATGCTGCCGCCTACCTCTGTATTGTGGCTGACCACATGCCTCCATTTATGACTACAGTGCATCCATCCTTAGTGGACACTTCTTTTATAACAGTACACTGTGTCACAATTCAACACAGTAACAAATTTTCTATGTTAAAGTGGCCTCCATAGTTACATCTTCTCAATCCGATAGATGATGTGGTGGAAAAGAGATTTGAATCCTGGATGAGCAACCAAGTAATAAACTTAAAGGTCTGTGGGATTCTACAAGAGTAACATGAACCCAAATTTCTAAAGAATACTTCCAGATCATTGTTGAATCCATGCCAAGAAGAATTGAAGCAGTTCAAATGGTGGTCCATTGGTTCAACTCCCAGAAGAGTATACTTTTAAATTATAAGAATTTTTTTCTTTTTTCTTTTTTTTTTTTTTACTTATACAACTTTATTAATTAACCCATATCTTTGGGGAAAGAAAAGAAATCATGACTTTCCCATTTGTACGTAAGTGAATATAATGAACCCAACTGCAATTGGAACTCGACTCCCGATTTACAATTAAGAGCCATTATCCATTACACTATCTGCATTCCCAAGATTACAGCACCTGGTATTCCTAAGTGGTAATCCATCTAGGTACTGACTAGGCTCAACATTGCTTAACTTTGGTGATTTTACAAGAACCGGTATTTCAACATGATCATAAGCCCATATATATATATATATATATATATATATATATATATATATATATATATATATATATATATATATAAACAAAAAAAAGCTTGAATGCTTTTGTTTTCACACTGCCAACATGTCCTAGTGTTTCTAGAATAAATGTTAGTGATATAAAAATTTAAGGCTTAACAATATAGAAATTTGTTTACCATTCATATTTTAATTTTTTTTTTTTTTTTTTTTTTTTTTTTTTAAACTTTGCTAAAATTGATTCATTGGTCCAGTGTTCTAGCAAGGATGTAGTACTTTGATTCCAGTTAGCTGTTTCTAGTCTGCTCCTTATTGTTGGTAATGGTCTGTTAAAGAGATACTCTACTTTTTATTGCAACAACAATCAGTGTAAGCAATATGCTGAATAGGTAGCAGGTTCAATTAAACTCGAGTTCTTAGGCTCTCTATTTCATTGCTCTGTTAACTGAACAGTTAGAGAAAGACTACATTAAATACAGAAGTGGATTAGGAAGGACTAGGTATTTTAAAGATGGTCTCTGTAAATTATTCCTTAGTGTAATTGCCAAATAGTTATACCTTAAAAGAAACATGATACCAAATACAAATAAAATTGGGAATTTTCCATTAGGAAATATATATTTTCTTAAGTAGCAAGTAACAACAGTGAGAGAGAGAGACAAACAGAATGAGAATTGTGTGTGTGTATATATATATATATATATATATATATATATATATATATATATATATATATATATATATTATTACATACACATACACACCAAGTTTACTGTTGGGTGGTGTAATCTCAAGCCAAACATGGAAATATAAATTGAGTTCTCAATACACTATTCTGAAAATAGAATGTGTAGAGCAGATTAAAATTATCAAATGTGACAATATCTACCCTTAATGACTACCTAGGTTTTCTGTCATCAGGTGGTGGAATAAATTTAGTTTTCTAGCACCTGGTAATTCCTTTTTAACTGGAGACTGGGATAAAAATGACCTAAAATTTAATCCCCAAGTTAATCAAATAAATACAAAAGATAACAAAAGAAATATAATATGGTTCAAACCCCCTCCCAATTCAATTTGCAAGTGAAAGATTTTAAGGAAAAGTTTTCCTTAATCTAATCAAGAAACATTTCCAAAAACCTTCAGAATTGTCAAAAATTTTCAACGGCAACACTGTAAAACTAAGTTACAGCTGTACTGGAAATTTGGATAACATTATCAAGGGGCAAAATACAAAGAATCTGAGGGTAGATTGTGATATCAACAAATGTCGTAATTGCAGAGACAAAACTAAATGTCCATTGAATGGAGCCTGTTATACAGAAAATATGGTTTATCAAGCTGAAGATGTGGATGGACAAAAAAGAATTTATGTAGAATACACCAAAGGACCCTTCAAAAACAACAAAAGATGGTACAATCAGGTTTCTTCATTCAAACTACAAAACCATAGGTATGATATGAAACTTGCTGACTATATCTGGAAATTGAAAGAAAAATAAGTCCAGATGTAAGGTGGTGTATACTGAAAAAAGTGAAATCAGGGTGAACTAGAGGCAGCAGTTATAGATTGTGCCAAGAGGAAAAGTTGACTATTGTAATACATTTGGATAGAAAACAACTACTAAACAAATGATCAAAAATAATGTTAAAGTGTAGACATATAAATAAATACATCCTTGGCATTTACGAACCTGGATGAAAAAAAAGAAATTTTTTTTCGCACTCACTTTCTTCAGTAATTCTCCCAAATAAAAAGGAATTACAAGGCACTACAAAACTAAATTTACTCTACCGCCTGAGGACGCCTAATGGTAAAAACCTAGGTAATGATTAAGGGTGTGTGTGTGTGTGTGTGTGTGTGTGTGTAATATATAACATTTAGTTAAAGATGAATATTGGAAGCATGGTGGAGTAATGTATTACAGTTCGGCTTGGGTTGAGAAATCTGAGCCAAGATTGAATTCCATTACATTCATTTACATGCTTGGGAAAGGTATGAATCCATCTCTCCTCCCCACCAGCTATGGGTAAATAACAGGACAGACTGGATTCTATAACCATGGGTGGCAACCAGTCTAAGAGAAAATAGTAGGGTAAGCTGTGCTCAGTAGCCATGGTTGACAACTCTGAATTCAAATCTGGGGTCTGTCTTTAAGACTTCTGTGACAATGTTGGTGCCATGTTCTGCCTTTCCCTTGGAAACCATTGATGGCGTTGAAAGGGGAGATGTGCTGCATGAGTAACTGCCAATCTCTCCTAAAAATCCTGCCCTGGTCTGCACCTTGGAGAGGGCATAACTTTTTGGGTGCAATTTACTTCAAATGTTATTTTTATTGGATACCTATAGTTGAAATAGACAACCCATTTTTTTTTTTATATTTTAAACATTATCAAATAGTTTTTGTATTTTGTTCTATATCATTTTCCTCATTTTCAAATGTCATGTCTTGGTCTCTTCATGTGACAGTACAGTTTGTGTTATCTTCTCTCTCTCTCTCTCTCTTTAATGAAATATATTCAACACACTTGTGTGTGTGTGTGTATGTATGTATGTAAAAATTTCAGATAATGTATCTGTAAACGGTTAATATGAATTTAAAGACAAACTTAGCCTATACATTTTGTCTTCTGAGGAGCTTTATCAAAGCAAATGCAAGGATTTTATTTTGTAACAAGTATTTATATACAAGAGCAAAAATGTTATTGATTTTTCAAAATTTTTAAGTTTAGGAACACTGATAAATATTCACCAGCTCAGCTGAAAAGTCAGGCAAGCAATGTAGGACTCGACATGACACAATTCAATGTCTAATAAGTGAAAGTCAGTAAGTTTTTTTTTGAAAAGTTTTTTTTTTTTTTTTTCAAATAAGTATTTAAATAGGGATTAATTTATTTAAATAACATGAGGTAAAGGAGTTAACCATTTTCTTTCAATTTTTAAAAATTTTGTGGTCATGTATCTTGTTCTGGAAAAGTAGTAATTCTTTCAGAAATAGAGATATTGGAAATAAATCTAGTGCATATATTTATATTTTGATAAGATTCAATAGTGGTACTCTTGTATGTTACTTTCTCTTTTAATAAGTATGACATTTTACTCTTCATTAAAACAAATCTAGTTCTCCGGTCACTGGTGTGTTTGTCTAAAAATAAATACATTTAAATTCATCTTTATCCCTGCTGTGTGCCAATGGCTTAGGGGTAAAATAAGAAATCAGTCGGGTTTTGATCCTGGCTTGAGGCAATCGGATGTCTAGCCACACTGATGAGCTGTGAACCAGTCTGTCTGTGGATGACATATATATATATATATATATATATATATATATATATATATATAAGAGAAAGCACGAGAAAGAGCATTATAAAAAAAAAAAAAAGTAACAGTGAAAAAAATGAAGGGATGACAGAACAATGGAGAATAAAGGTAATGAGAAAAAGATTTTAGAAATGACAAAAATAGGATTGAAAAATTGAATGAAAGTGGAGAAAAAGATTGAAGTAAAAGAGAAAAAATGATAAAATGAAAACAAAATTGGAAGTCCATAGTTTAATCATTAGGTTTTCTTCTAGCTGGTTACAACTGACACCATCTTTATTTTTTCTATTCTAAATTTTTTACTTTTTTGTTTGGTTTTATAACTTTTATGTGTTTGGTTTGTTTTACGGTATATCAACCTCAATATGTTATTTAAAGCCAACAATATTTTTTATTGATGGTAATTTTTTTTTTCTTTTTCAAAAGTGTATTGCTGGTAATAATTTTTTACAAAGTATTTCTGGTATTAAAATCTATTTTTACATTTTCATAGTGTTGTGTCATCAGTTTGGGGGTTAACTATTTACCCATAGCTGGGACCCTAACAGGTGCTACAACCCCAGGTCAGGGTAGACCTGAGAACAGCAATTAAGAGGTGGTTCCATGCTCCTCAGAACCTCCTGATCAGAGGCCTTGCTGTTGGGCGTAGTTTATCGTCTTGCCCAGGATGCAGATGTAGTTTATCGTCATGCCCAGGACAGCTTTTATGTGTGTGTAAATTATATACATTTCATACATACAAACACATTTTTGCATTATGTTTTTCAGTTGGGAGTTTTAAGGTTCATGTTGCAATAGTAGCATCCAGAATTAGTGTTTACTTGGCTCAGCCAAGATTTATCTCTTTACATTTCCTCCTACTTATTTTGCTTGAGAAAGAAAAATAGAGGAGGACCATATTTGTAGGAGAGATTGAGTTGTAAACATATATAATGATTTTGGGTGGTGACGTTGGATACTCAGAAGTACTTTGAACCAGAAAATAGATTTTAAATAGTGCCTTCTGTTTTAATAAAAACATCAGTGTTTTTTTTTTTTTTTCTTTACTGGATTTCATATTTCAAATATTTTGTTAAATTTCAGCAATGATAATGGAAAGGGTGCTGACTAAAATGGGGAAAAAGAAAATTGGTCAGTTGTGGAGATGTAGGTCAAGCTGGGAACTTTTCAGCATCCTATTGTAATTACAGTTAAAGTCTGGTATTTTCTACTTGTTAATTATAGGCTCAAAATGTGTTAACATTATCACTTGATGTGCGTGAAATTACTCCTGACATGTAGCTTAGCGTTAAATGACGCTAGCTGATGGTTGAGCAATTTTGATTGTCTATTGATCCAGGCAACCTTCAAGGGATTTCAAACTGAACTAATTTAATCTATAAAGATGGACTGTTTTCATTCTGATGTCCAAGTCTATGGATATCCCATCTTGTTCTCTTTTTATTACTGTTCACTTATTGATGGTCCTATTTCCAATGGATCTGAATTTATGCTACTTCTTGTTTATGTGTACTATCTCTTCAGGATGTAGGCGATTATAGCTCTCCACAACTTCCTGTTCTTTGTAGATTGTAATAAATTTTGTCTTTCTGTTATTTCTGCTAAACCCTGTTCCACCATACTCAAGCTCATTAAGTATGTTATGCATTGCTTTCCTCTGTCTCTCTTGCCTTCAATCTGTCCTTTGAGTATCAGATTTTCCAAGCCCTCATTCCTCATTATGTGACCAAAAAACCTCAACTGTCTCTTCTTGATGTTAAGTATAAGTTTCCTTTTTGTTTCCATTTTCTCTAAAACTTCACTGTTGCTCAAATGTTCAGACCATGGTATCCTTAGCATTCTCCTGTAGAATCATATTTCTGTTGCTTAAAGTTTCTTTTTCATCTTTGAGGAGATTCTCCAGCACTCACTGTCTACAGGAGGATAGATATAGTACTACCTGACCCAAACTTACAATTATTATGCTACCAAATTCATGGACAAACACTTTAATCCTCTCATCTCCTCTGGGACAATATTTTAAATAGATTAAATCAAGGGTTCAGTTTGAAATTCCTTTAAGGTTACCCAGATTTACAGACACCTAAAGAAGTCCGAAGGACACAACAACTGGAAAAGTGATAACAACAAAGATGAGGACATTAGTTTGAATATAAATAATGTAAATAGAGAAATATTTAGATGCAGAATTTGTGGTAAGAAAACAATAGTTATTTTTTGATAAACTACATAATTATGTGTATGTAGATTTCAACTTTAAAAACTTATTTTCATTGAAAAAGTGTAAAAAGTTAATTCACTAAAATGGCTACATTTCTTTCTGTGTCAATGTTTAGTTTTTTGTAATAGAACAAATTTACTTAATATTATTTGTACATGTGTTGGCAGGGGTGGATAACAAAATTTAGTGCAATGGATTTGTCAAATATGACAATTTAGTGCAAGTGTAAAGCTGATTGATAGCAGATGCTGTAGTCAGATTCAGAAATAATTTCCCCACAAAAATTATCTAAATACTATTTAGGAAACACTGAGCAAATCAGGCTACTAATGCATACCTAATGACTTCAAAAGAAAACCAATTGATTACATCTCTTTATAAGAATTTGTGGCTTAAAAGCAGCTAAAATTAACTGAGAATAATTTCTTTATTAGGATTATTTGTGTGTGTGTGTGCGATCTGCTTGGTGCTTCATGGTGCAGAAGGCTACTTAGTGACGTTTCTTAAATTGAATTGTTTCATGGGATGAGGTGATTGGCCTAATGCTCAACCTCTGTACTTTGGTGAATGGTTGATTTTCTGTTGGGATTTTCCTTCTACTGCATGTTCCCATGCTAATGAGTTCCAACTAACCAGGTTTAGGAATTCAGTTTTTCTTCTAGACTGGTTGCCAACTAAAGCTGAAGAGCCCAATATCTCTTACTATTTAGCCCATAGCTGGAGGAGATTAGATGGTTTAATACTTTTCCTAAGAGTATTTGTGTGAATCTAATGAAATCTGCTTGGTAATTTTTCCTTCCAAGTCACTAAGCAGGAAACCACCTGCACATCCAAAGTTTTAAACAGAGAGAGAAAAAAAAAAAATTAATTATTTGTCTCATTACATGAAAACTGTTTACGTTTTGCTATGGTTGGTGCTTTAGACAATTTAGAATAGCCACATGATAACACACACACGTGGGTGTATGCATGCGAGCATATATATATATATATATATATATTGTAAAATGCATCTATTGGATGCTTTGGTACACATCATCAGTGATGTTTTTAGGCAAGTTTCATTAGGGGTTTTGGGTTTTTCAACATTATACCCCCTCTCCACAGTGACCCAGCTGATACTGACTGGGTATGAACTTGTGTACCTTCCATTACCTACAATTTTTTTCCCCATCTTTCTGACTATACACTGCAACACCTCTTGGCAATTTAAGTCCATATATATATATATATATATATATATATATATATATATATATATATATATAGAGGGAGATATCCAGGTAAGATGGGAACAAACAGTACAATTACAATGTTTATACATTTAATTTAAGAGTAGAGCAATATTATTTATTTCTGGATATTAAAACAACATAGAAAAATTGCTACACAATTGCAGTTGACTGCAACTGTGTAGTGATTTTACATGTTGCTTTAATATATATATATATGGAAAACTCGCCTGCAATTTTTTGACTTTTTAAGGTTCCAGCAGCTCAGTTCTTAGATCCAAACAGCCAGACTACCCACCAATATGATTTGATTATAGTCATGAAGGCTTGTGCAAAACTAACCACAATTTTTGGAATACCCGAATACAGAGAACTGGTGCACAGCTTGCAACAAGTTCCCCAAATAACCCACTGCAAGTTTTGAATTCAGAGTTGCCCTTCTAGACCAGTTGCTATGTAAGCCTATGAAATTCAGTCTGTCCTGCTATTTGCTCATAGCCGATGGGTGAAGAGATGGATTTATAACTTTACCAAGGGTATTTGTGTGTAATTTAATGTAATACACTCATGTCAAATATGAACATGGCTCTCCAATTCCTCAATCCAAGCTGGTATTCATTACTCTGTCTCTCTCTCTCTCTCTCATATATATATATATATATATGTGTCTGAACTGTTCAGAAGCAGTCATAAAGCCACAAATCATTGTAATTGAGAGTTTGAGCATATTGCCATTGTTCAAACTACTGATCATGACATTATGTACTCTCTCTTACAGACTGTAACTAATGCATGCTCAGCAGTTTCAGTATAAGTCACAGGTGGGCTCTGTTGGTGTTGAACAAACAGAAATGTGTATCTACAACAGAGATTTATTCACTGTCCTAGCAGATAGGTATGTTTAGTAAACAAGTCTAGCTGACTATATACATATATATAATTGGAAAGAGTTTGTTATACAGTTCTTTTGATGCAGAATTGTCAAATTTAGTATGCATACCTGTTAGTCCCATGGGAAGGTCTTAATGTAAAACCATTTTTTGTTCCTTATGAAGAAGGGTGGTGTATGCGTATTTTCTTTTTATAAGGATGTTTTTCTTTCACAGTAACAATTATCATTTGTAAACTTTCAATTTCTCTTGTTCAACAAGAAAAAAATGTGCTTTGAAAAAGTTCTTTTATCAAACAGCTTCCTCCCACAAGTATTTCTTTTTCTTTGGAAATTTACCAGGAACCAATGGAATTTTTTCTGTTTATAGCAGCAGACATCAAACTTTCTGCCATTATTCTGTCTCAACTATTTGCAGGGATCTTTATACCCCAAAACTTGACCTAGACTCATATAGTCATATAATATTACATTGGAAAGGTGAAGATAATAATTAGGTAATTATATTTTGTTTTATAAATAAAAAAAAAAGGACATTAAAAATGTTCAGGCAATATTCAATTATGTCTTCAATATATTCATAAATTTTGATTTTTCTCCTGTACTTGGTAATTTACCCATTTCATCTGTGGAAACAAAATTTATTATTAATGTAAACAAAAAGATATCTGTGGTAAGATAACCTGATTACCTCCGCCGTCTTTTGATTTGTATAACTCACACTGTCTTAGTCAAAATGGAAAGACTCTTCAGTTACGTTAAAGACACATTAAGCCGAACTAAACTCTGAGTTTTCATTACTATTTATTGAATGTAATTATGGACAAATACCTTAAACCAGAACGTCTCAACTTTGACTCTGCAGACCTGTCTTCTACTGATGCATGGCAATATTGGAAATAATTATTCAAAGGATTCTTGTGTGTACTGGAAAACAGTTTATTCATTCCTATTACTGATGGGGTTAGACTTAAGCTGCCAATGCCCCAAGTTTCCATATCTGTATATATCAATATTTCTCAGTGCAAAACTTACCAGAGTGCCATCGAGATTTTGGATGGAATTTTTGTGAAGAGACGAAACAATCTTTGTCTGGTATGTATTAGTAACTATCCATCAATCCCCTTAGGAAGGGTTAGAACAGTATCTTCAGGGCCTAAAAATCTTAAGTTGAGACTTCAACTTTCAAGTGATGACAGCAGATCAGGCAAAAGACAAATTTATCAGACTTCTTCATAAATGGATTAGAATTGAACTATTTCTGTCAAAGATTGCTGGAAAATAAACAACTAGATTTAGCCTATTGCTTGCAAACAGGCACTTACATTGGAGATAGCCGGAAAGCAATCTTGTTCATACCTACAGACAAGTATTGCAGAAGCTGCACTAAGTACTCACACTACTACTAGTCCACCAGTTCAAATGACCCAAACAGGGGGGGGGGGAGACAATCTTCTACAACAGACTTCATCATTTCTGCCCCTCACCTTCAGCAGTTAAAATTTTCTCTCTCTTGAAGACACTGCATACACTGCTAATGCTGCAGCCAGACAAAAATGTTATTTTTGTGGTCTCAAACTACACCTTAAGTCATATTGTCCAGCCAGGGGAAACTAAATGCCACAACTGCAGGAAGAAGGGACATTTCTCTTAGGTCTCTTCCAAAGTAATCTGGAGAATGATCAAAGCTGTAAAGTGATTTCTTAGTCCTAAAATTAGTAAATGTATAACTATGAAATGGCTAATTTACAACTGTTGTTAATTAAAAAATTCTATGGATATTGTAAAACTCAAAGTCTAGTTCAGCCTTTATTGAACATAACTGAAGTGTCTTTCTGTTTTGGCTAAGATGGTGGAACATTCATACAAATCATAAGAAAGAAGAGGTAACCAGGTTGTCTTTCTCTCCTAGTCCAACACAAAATCATCCAGGTGACTGGGTCTCTTGACAATTCTCTGAGATCATCTCAGTGACAGCTGATCTGGGCTTTCAGGTGTTACAAGAGCAGTTGGCCAGAAGTATTCTGTCTCATATTGTTTTTGTCTCCTTCTTAGAGTGGGACACTGATTCTGAAAGCTGGTTATCAGAATCTGTAGTAGTATGCTCTCATTTTGAGGGAGCTGTTCTGATATTGACCTCTGAATCTTCACTATCAGAGCTTTGTTCCTCAGGAGAATCCAGTGGCATTGTCTCATCATTACTATTAAGAGGGAAAGATAATGCTTCAGGGAAGATCTGCTCTTCCCTCTGGTTTGATAACTCACCAGCAGGGACCAAATCTCTGAGGAAAACATTCAATTGTTTCCTTGTCCGGATGCTGGATGTGTGCAGAGTGGGTTTGCCTCAAGCAGTTACACCTTACTCACAGGATAATCATAATTGCTTTGTCAAACAGTTTCTATGTAAAACACTACCTGGCTGTGAGAGCCCTGGCTGAACTTTTAAAAACCTTTCACGAGGTGTTGCATTAGTTCTTGTACACAATAGTGTCCTTATAGTGTAAAGATCTTCGGTTATTATGTCTTCGCAATGTCCAATTGGAAGGTTTTGGTTTTCAAGTGCTGACTGTATGGTTTTCTATATTATGCCATTGTATCTCTTGCCTTGTCCATTACCTTGAAGATTGTATGGGGTAGTCTGGCTTACAGCCACTTCCTATACCAATAGGAATCTTCTTATTTGATCAGACATAAAAGAGGTCCGCAATTTGTATGAATATAAGCTGGCACACCAAATATTGAAAACAGTGAGCAAAGACAGTGTATGACTGTTGTTGCACTTACATCTAGACAGGGAAAGGCAAAAAGGAATCAATAACAATAGATATTTGTTTCAGGATTTAGATGGAAGTCCATGCTCAGTCTCTCAAATAGCTGTGTAGCTTTTACTAGGGTTCCCAGTTCGGGTTTGTAGAACCTTGGTTTTATTCAAGCACAAATCTGACAACCCTTTATTTGTTTCACGTCCTCAACTGAAAAACTCAAATCCCAGTTTCAAGCCACAAGCATCATCCTCATGATGGCTGAATGACAGATTGTTACAAACTTTTTCTAGATCTTTGGTGCTGTTTATTGATCCACATACTCTTGACACTGCATCCACCATTGCATTTTCCTTCCCCAACCGATAGAATATGTCAAACAAAAAACAGGAAAGCTCTACCCTCCATCTCGCTATCTTTTTTTATTTTGCTTGATATCTTGGGATTAAACATAAAATAGACTGAATTTTGATCAGTGGTTAATTTAAAGCAGTGACCAATTAAGAAATGTTACCATGCTTTTTAGCACTTTGACTATAGCATAAGCCTCATTTTCGAAAGCTGAATGTCTGCACTCAGGTTTTGACAATGTTCTGGAGAAAAACACTACAGGGTGCATAGATTGTCTTAACACGGCAGCTATGGCACGCTCAGAAGTGTCAGTCTCTACTTCTAGGGGAATGTCAGGATTCACTGAAGTGATGGTCAAGGTGGTAATATCTCTATTTAACCCCTCAAAGGATTTAATGGCAGAAGAAAGTAAAGAAGATTTGGTAATTTTCATAAGTGGGTGTATTTTTTCAGAAAATGAGGGTATCCATTGAGAATAATGAGCAATGGTTCATTGCAAGGCGGCTATGGTGTTGGGATTATGTGCTTTTAGCTGTCATTTTAGTCATTCAGGGTCTGAATTCCTTTACCCACAATATATCCAAGTAGTCTGATGGTTGTTGACCCATAAGAACTCTTGTAATGGTTGAGTGTAAGATTATATTTCTTGACAGCTGCCAAAAACCATTTTTGGTTGCTATTGTGCTCAGCCCAGTCATGGCCGCACACGGTCACATTATCTATGTAGGCAAAGGTGCCTTGTAATTTTTCTTCAAGAATTATTTTATTGAGGACCCTCTGAAAACTGGAAACCCTGTTAGTGCCCCCAAACGGAATCCATTGGAACTGATAGTCATCCTCAGGCTTCAAAATCCATATAAGGCTTATCTTTAGGCTTTATAGCTACTTGATTGTAAGCACTCCTAGATCTAATGTGCTAAATATTCTGTATTTGGCAATCTTGTTTATCATCTCATCAATATGGAGTATAGGGTATGCATCCAGAAGAGTGTACCTATTTAAAGTTTAGAAGTAGTCATCAAAGGATGTTATTAATACTTGTGCCCTCCATGGTGATCTGCTTTCTTCAATTATTCCTTCTCTTAACATTCTTGTTACTTTTGCTTGAATAAACGATTTGTCTTCAAGAGAATATTTTCAAGATTTGGTGATCACTAGTTTAGATTTTTTTGGTTAAGTTTTCAAAAAGAGAGGGGTATTGTTCAACGGTTTAGGGGTCCCAAAAGGGAGATTAATAATAGAATGCTATTTAAGGAAATCATAGCACAGTATGACATTGGAGCACAGATTTGGCATCACAAAAAATTTGGTGTTAGTGTAGTTAGTTTGATTCTACTCTAGGCTGGCCAAAAGATATATCCTCTAACCTGCAAAGATAGTGAAATGTTCACCATAGCCACCTGACTGTTACAATGTAGAATTTTAAATCCGTTTCTTTTTGCAATATCAATGCTAATGAAACTTACTGTGCTTTTTATGTCAACTAGAGCATTCATTTCTACCCCATTTATTCTTACCGTTAATATAGCCTTTGAAAGACATTTAAGGTTTGCAGTTGATATGATACTATTTGAAATAGGAGCAACTGAACCAGGTGAAAAAAAAAGCTTGATCAACAAACTTTGGAAGTGTGCAGGTCAAACTCTCTGCTTGAAGGCAGGGAGGGTAGCCAGATGAGGCTATGTTGAAGGGCAGTCTCATTTCGGGAGACAGCTACCTGACAGTATATTTCATGAGGTCTACGGGGAATTTTGGGCTGAGCCTATGGCTTGGATACCTCACAATAAACTTGGCCTTGTGCCATATCAAACTGTGTGAGGCAGTTAATGAATATCATCAGCTTTAGCAAAGTCTTGACCTCTTGTAGATGGGTACCTCCGCTAGTTTTATGTGATGGGATATTAAGATTTCTTTTTCTTTGTTTTTTTAGATTTTATCTCAATATATATTGGAGTTTTCATATTCTGCATTTCATTATCCAACAGGAGTTTCTTTTCTTACAAAACAAAAAGTAGTTTTAACTGTTCACATTACGGTAGATTCCTTGAATTATTACAGTTGTCAAGTGGAAATCAACCTTGAATAAAATGCAGCTCCACCTCCATTTTCTCTTGCTGAGTCATCAAAACTGTCTTGTAATTTACTGCCTGTGCATAAAAAACAAAACTTCACCTCCTGTATAAGATAACTGCAAACATCGCCAACAAAATGATTTTAGTTCCTTCATTCATGTCATTTCAAACAATAAGAAAAGCATATACCTTAAAATTTCTACCTCCGGTGATTGGATAACAAAATATATACATCAGTAAAAAACCTTGATAATGGAAAACAGTGGAAAGAGATTAATGAGAAACAAGTGGAATTTAGCCATTTCCATACAAGAAACATTCAGCATTCATTAACTGAACAGTTAGTGCCACTGTTGGTTGAAATTTATAAAAACTTTCTATTAAAACATTTTTTCAGGAAAATAGACTTCTGAAGTTTAATAACTATTATTGCTCTTTCTAATATTGATTGGAATTTTTCTTCCTAACCTTTTGTTTATGGTAGTGTGGAAAGTTGACATCTTGATTGTATCATTATTTTCCCTTCTAGTTACATGTACTACCCATTTTAGTTGTTACTGTTGGAAGTCTTCAAATGATGTGGTTTTTATTTGGTAAAGTTCTTTGTTTGCAATTATGTAGCATCAATCTATGTGATCTTGTGAAAGACTTAAGGACTTATTTACTTGAAGCTTTTTTTTTTTTTTTTTTTAAGATTTTGAAATAATGTTGCATTTCATGACTGCAAATTAGTCTTATAGAAATTCTGTAGTATAGGAATAGAGGTAAATCTTTTTCTTTTTTTTTCTTTTTTTTTTTTTTTTTTTTTTACTAATCTAAAAAAATTATTCAAGGTTTTAAATAATTGTTTTATGCTTTTGTTTGATTAAAAATAATACTAATGAAAAAAACAAACTTTTTCATTTCCATTAAGATTTCACTTTTACACTTGACTGTGGAAAAATCTGCAAAAGTTGTTTGTGGCTAAATACTGTTTCTGGTAAATATATTTCAACTCTTGTACTTGAATTTTAATGGTTTTATTTAATTTTTTTTCATCTTAATAGGTATTTTAATGGGTCTTGGTCATAAAGTAACTGACAGCAGTCATTGTTTTGGAAGAGTGTCAAGCATGGGTAGGTGCAAATAATAGATCTGTGGGTAGTAAGAGTAGAACAATTCTATTTTGGACAAATATAGGAAGAATAATAGATATAAATCAACATATTAATTTATCAATTGAATTCCAAACAACTTTTTTGCTCATTACTCTGTCAACTATAAAATTAATTTTTCAACATATGTACTGGTATATTGTAGATTTCCGCAATCTTTTTCTCTGATTAGTAAAGTTAAAATGATTTCTGTCTGAATTTCTGGGATGAGGAGTTATCATTATTTACATTCAGGTTAATGTCCTCATTTTTGTTGTTCATATTTTAACCTTTGTATGTCTATTAATCTGGGTAACCTTCAGGGAATTTTGAACAGAACCATTTTAATCTATATGGTCATATTGTTCTTGTTCTGTTGTCTATGTCTAGGGATATCTCATCTTGTTCATTTTAGTACTTCTCATTTTTATTGTTTGTCTTGTTTCTACTGAATTTGAATCTTTATTGCCCAGGAATTAAACTTACAGTTACTATACCACCTAATTCACAAACCAATGCTTTAATCCACTAGACTATTATGTAGGATAGTGAAATGAAGACAATCTGTTCTGTTAGATAAAAATTAGTTGAGTTTAGAATTCCCTGAAAAAGGCTGGAGGGTATGACATCCGAAATAGGACAATGAAGACATTAGTCTGGATGTAAATCAAAATAATTCATTACTGAAAATATTTAACCTTTAACACTTTGCATTATTCACTACTTTCCTTTCCTCTGCATTTTTTCAAGGCACCTCTACTGTAATACTTAATTTCAGTCATGATCATTTTCTGTTGCCATAGCAGGATGTGACAGCACAATTGCAGAACTCAAATACACTATCACACATTCATTTATTAGAGTTACTTGCAGTGGCTGGATAAAATATTTGCTTTGCAAATAAAATCACCTCCACAATGTTATAGGTACAAAAAAACATCCAAGATATATGGAGAAATATTATCTTTAGTTTTTAATGGCCCAAATAAAGTTGCAGTAAAAAGCAACTAATAAAAATGAAAGTAAATAATATTACATTATCTTGTTTTGATTCTTCACAAAGTAAAGAGTCAGCAAGGTTTAAGGAAATATTCTAGTATGTAAAATCATCCTGTTTTCTGATATAAGGTGTCAGTCAATGTTTTAACCCATCAGCACCTAACTTACATTGACATTTATGGATGTAAGTTATGTTGAAACATATTACTTAACTGAGAGGGTCATAAACATTCTATCAGAATGACTGGCCATTCCCTGTGGAATTTGACATCTTGTAAGTACATCATTTACTCTGTCAGTAAATAGTGTTGCTATGTTGCCATATGGTTATAACTCTTAAACTACAAACATATTAGACTGCATTTCTTTCATGGCAGAGATTATTTAAACAAGATTTTATGAGCAGTGCAAGAAATGCTAGATACATCATGCATTCAAGATCTTAAAAATAGATTGTGCCTCTCTAACAGTTAAACTTCCAAAAGTGGGGGTTAAACTTTGTTTTATAACAATTTTCTTAGCATTTTATTTTTCTAAATTGAACCTGTTATTGCAAAATGTTGTTTTAATAGCCTTGTTCTTTAAATAGAAGTTATAATGTTAATTATTTAACTTATTGTGCCATAAAGCCTAATGTGTTGGTTGTGCAACAAGGATCAACTCCTTAGAGTAGTAATGGTCTGAAAAAGTTTGTTTTTTAGGTAAAGTACACAATATGCCAATATTGGAATTACAATCTATATATGAAAGTACAATTCTCTAAGGAGTCCTGCAAAAATAAAAAAATAAAAATTCAGTTTTGTTATCTACATATAAAATTCTGTGACTTCCATTAGTTCATCCATCCATCACACCCTCTAAAATAGCCATACATTGACCAGTCAAACCAAATTTTCAGGAGAAATGCAAACAGGTAAGGGGTACAAAGTACACTTGGTTTTACTAGGGTGCGTAGCTTAGTACAATAAATTTTCATTAATTTTTTTGGCAAAGTTACAACTTTTATTATTTAACATACAAAATACTCCTACTATTTTAAAAACTATTTAATGATTAAAATAACAAACACTTATTTAATAAAAATGCAATATTGTTTTTTGCATATCTTTTTTTAAAATTTTTATATATGCAAGGATCCAGTTTCCAGTTTGCTCTGTGTTTGTGAGAACTATAAACAAATCACAAGGCCAAGTGCTTCAAAAAGTTTGAATTTGGCTCCAGAAAAAATATTTACACTTGGCCAGTTGTATGTTGCATGCTCAAAAGTAAGAAATCCTCAGAATTTATTCTTCAATATTAAAATTGAAAAAAAGAAATTTTCTTAAAAAAATATTGTTTACCATGAAGTTCTGTAAAATTAAATTATAGAAATTATTAAACTGTGAAGTAGGGTTTTTCAAAGTATTTTTCCAAATAAATAAGCTTATACATTGGTTTGCGAAATTGAACAAAATGTAGTGTCTGTAAATCTCAAATGTTAGTGATATCTTCAACAATACTAAATATTGTGAGAATTTCCACATGTTGCAAAAAAAATTCTAGTTTTATAAATTTTCAAAAGTGAGTCAGATCGAGAATTTTTAAGCACCCTCTTGTACAGTGGCAAGTGAAAAAATTGAGTAACCTAACTAAATTTGTTCAATTTTTACTAAGAAGCTCTAACTGTTTAAAAGTGTACTTTTTGGTGTATAGGATATAGACTTCTATATTTTACAGCTAATATGTGATGCACAAACAAGCAAGAAACACCTTCAAATAAATCTCACTAAATTCAATAGATATTAAATAAGTGGTTTCTGGAACCTGATTGGATAGGACAAGTCACGTGATGTGTGCTTTATGTCATCTACACGGTTGAATTCCAAATGACTTGGAAAGAGGTCAGGGCTTGGGTTACTTAGTACATTCTTGCACAAAACTCAGATAGGATTTGAGAGCCAGCACTGGCTGTCAAATAGTGATCAAAATGACTTGTCAGAACATATTGGCAAAAAGGACAGGCAGAACATATTGGCAAAAAGGACAGGCAGAACATATTGGCAAAAAGGACAGGCAGAACATATTGGCAAAAAGGACAGGCAGAACATATTGGCAAAAAGGACAGGCAGAACATATTGGCAAAAAGGACAGGCAGAACAGATCTGAAACAGGACAGGCAGAACAGATCTGAAACAGGACAGATTGGCAAAAAGGACAGGCAGAACAGATCTGAAACAGGACAGATTGGCAAAAAGGACAGGCAGAACAGATCTGAAACAGGACAAGCAGAACAGATCTGAAACAGGACAAGCAGAACAGATCTGAAACAGGACAAGCAGAACAGATCTGAAACAGGACAAGCAGAACAGATCTGAAACAGGACAAGCAGAACAGATCTGAAACAGGACAAGCAGAACAGATCGGCAAAAAGGATCTGTCAGTAAACAAGGCCCAGCCTTGACACACACATTACCATGACAACATGTCAGTCAGTGATGATCTTTCGACATACAAAGTCATGACAAAAGTTCTAGATCCCTTTCTCTTTGTTCATTGTTTTTTGAAATCATTGCTATCGTGCATGACTAGTCAGTAGTCACACATGTTTCATTGGTGTGTGCTTCACACACTGGTGTACAAAATAACTTTGAAATTTGCAGACTCACTTGCGACAATTCACTTTGAACACTTGGACTGTTGGTCCCTTCATGGCCATAACAAAAACAATTGAATTCTAATATGTAAATACATGTATCTACTGGATAAATGTTATTGTCATATTTAACTTAGTCTTCTTCCTTTTCTGCGAAGATCATTTCTTCATGTTGTTTATAATTTTGTATTGTAATTTGTAGATATGACACCCAGATTTTATTTTTCAACTTAAAATTCAGGTAAACTGTTCCCACAGGTATAGTATTGATGGTCATTTAGAGCTGTAGTGCAAGTTGTCACATTCACATTGACACACAGTATAAATGGGTATATATGAATGCATGATGATACTGGAAATAGGCTATGTAAAAGTTATGAGCCACTACTTGATGCCTCCAGTATGGTAAATGTCTTTATAAATTAAGATACACATGCAATTCTTTTATGTTAAATGGACCAAACACTGACTGCATAAACTTTAGGGCTTTAACTTTTTTGTGTAGTTGTTTTAAAATTCATAATGAGAAGAATGAATTTGAAGAAGAGGATGAAGATCATTGAAGTGTTACAAAAAATGAGTCAATGTGAAATTGCCAAAAATCTTTGAATATTGAGTTCTTCTGTTCAAAGAAGCATGCTGATATTGGATCTTGAACTGGTAGACTTTTGAAATTAGACAAGAGATCAAAGATAGCTCATTAAGTTATCAGTATCATACCCAAAGTTAATAGCTTATTAAGTGATGAAAGAAAATATTACTAGTGAAGTGTCAGGCCAGATAATATGAAGGACACTATTAAATAATACAAATAGATGCATTGCAGTAAAAAAAGCCATTACTAACTAAAAAACACCTCAAACAATATGACTGGATAGAACATTTGTTATAGGATAATGAAAAATGGGCAACAGTGATATTTAGTGGCAAAAGCAAAATTGTACTACATTCTAATATGAGTGAATGTATTCAAAGACTAATTGGTATAAGAAATAATTCAACATATCTGTAAAATGTGGTAGGTGGTATATAATGGTTTGTGGCTATATCAAAAGCAGTGGCACAAAATGTTGATAAAATCAATAGAATATTGAACAATGAAAATACATTATTTTGTTAATGTCCCACATATGACCAGATATAGCAGAAGGTGAAATATTTCAATATAATGACACATCTTGTCATAAATTCAACAAACAAGTTTCTCACTGAAGAAATTATATTGATAAAACAATTTTGAATTTGTAGTCCTCCATCCCTCACTAAATTGACACTGTAGTTTGTGCTAATGGAAACCATACTAAGTACTAATAACTTTCAGTGTCCCTTGATATATAAATAAATGTTACTTTTCCTTGAGTAGTTTATAATTTTTATGTGCCTTATTCTTAACATAACTATGTATTCAGACCTGTATTTCTCCTCGTACTATGAAAATGTGCACTATGACCACAGATACTATTACATTTTCAAATATTGATAGATTCTCAGTAACAATTATATATATATATATATATATATATATAATATAATATAATTTCAGTGATGTTGCTCCTTTTGCTGTTTCTTCTTATGTTGACCCATTACATTACAGTTAGCTGGTCATTTTCTTTAATGGTTAAGGCCATATAATCATATGTATATATTAATCGGGTCTGGTTATGTGCTTTGCTTTCATTCCACATTGTGTAAAATTATGCACCACCATAATCATCTAAGAATCCAAACTGTTGAATACATTACAATAAAAGTCTTGTTGGTCATATGATGGCATTTTAGTTTTTGAAATATGTTTACCACTTTAAGTAATATTAGGGTTTGCCATTTTTGGTCTCTCTACTTCAGTTATCTCATGAGACATTCATACAAGCTTTCCTAACATATATGGATAAGGAAAGGTGATTCAATACCTAGATATTTGAAAAGAATTGATAGATAAAACACTCACTGTAAGTGGATTTTTAACTATATTTTAAGTAAAAAGTAATTTTTTTTTCAAAATCCAGTTAAGTAATCATTAAATTAATCATTAAATTAATTTTCATTGAATCTTATATTTCTATGATGGCTGTTTTATTTTTATACAATTTTTAATTACAATGTTTCAATTTTTCTATTAATAGACATCAAACATGGTGTAATTGAAATTTATGTTGATTAATAAAAGATGATATTAAAAAGAGTATAAAAACTTTGTTTTAAGTATACAAAAAATAAATGGCTAACTTTATCCTATTTTCCTAGGGTGCCTTGGTATGCGATAATTGTTTGTGTGGCTAGTCTGGTTGACCATTTCTACTGAGTAGTGAGTTCGGTCCTTACTGTGTGCCACATACAAAATTCAACATTAAATAACCCAATGTTATTTACACATGTCATAAAATCAACTGAACTAACTAATCTATTTTCTTGCAATTAAAATAAAAATTAAATCTTCAAACTCAAAGATATTATTGCAATATGTTTTAAAATTAAAAAAATCCACAATTGCTTCACTTTCTAATGATTTTGGTACCTATCTTTTTGAGATAAGCAACATATAATTTACACAATTTTATGTGTGAATATTTCTCTTAGACTGGTTGCCACTCAAGGTTAGAGATCCCAGTTTACCCATAGCTGAGTATTTTGAAGTTATGTATGTAGATATGGATAAAAATGTCATGTGACATGTTGTCTGCATTTCAAACAATGAACACTGGCTTCTAGATACATTTAGCTTTCTTCTTTTATTTAGTTTCTTTATATCAAAACCTATATTTACAGAATTTGTGTATCTATTTGGGTTAATTAGTGTGTGAAGATGGTGGAATATGTACATGTACTGTTTGCATATTTTATAGATTTGTCAGCAAGGATATTTGGAAATAAAATGTACATGATAAATTATGACAAGGGCAGACAACTGTGGGTGCATAGAAAACTGCCTTTAAAAACTGAAGATTTTTGCAATTGTTTTGCAGTAGCCATGGTTGTCTGTTTGGACTAAGTGATAAGAGGATTGATGGATATTATTATTATAAAATAAAAAAAAATAGGATAATTTTTATTTTTTCAAAATATTTGACTCTACTATGGCAACTCTTCTCTTGTCTAATTCTCAAGAGACAATTTTTTTTTCTTTTTTCTGTTTAAATTAAAAAAAAATGGAACTCACTTGAAGACAATGAATATGGAACTCTGGTTCTCACAAGAGTTAATTTGATTATGATGTTAATGCATGATTGAAAGTAGAGAGAAAGATTCCCAAGCAAATTAAAGAAATAAAAGCTGAAATGCTTGGAAGTTAGAGGGGAACCCTGGGGTTGAAAGTAGCTAGCTAAAAAATGAATCACTAACAATTCTGGGTCAGTAAAAGTTAATCAGAGACCCTGATACATACATAATATCCACATTTATTACAAAATGGGTACAAGAGAAAGATATTGTGTGGCAATGGGGATAGACATTTTTTGATAAAGGGATATTTAAAATCAATTAATTTCAAAGTTAAATTATGCGGGAAGTGAAACAAGAATGATATTATTCTAATTATCATTTCTGTCATGATAGTAATATTAATAATATTAATGATAGTATCATCATCATTATTATTAATAATGATGATACTATCATCATTATTATTAATAATGATGATAGTATCATTAATAATATTAATAGAGTATTAATAATAATAATGACATTAATATCATTGGTGATGATGATGATAATAAGGACAATAAAGAGTAATAATGAAATTTTTGAAGTCAATATTAGTATGAG
Source organism: Acanthosepion pharaonis (assembly GCA_903632075.3). Classification (NCBI taxonomy): domain Eukaryota; kingdom Metazoa; phylum Mollusca; class Cephalopoda; order Sepiida; family Sepiidae; genus Acanthosepion; species Acanthosepion pharaonis. The sequence continues at coordinate 2,215,398 of CAHIKZ030000247.1, read as the reverse complement.
TAATAATTATAATGAATGATTATCAAATCTCAAATCAAATGTTAATCTCAGAGCTTGGGATTAACATTGTTTAATTGTCCTGGGAATGATAGAGCATTAGTTTGGAATTACTGGTTAGGATTTTTAGGGATGATGCCAGGAAAATAAAAAATGTTTAACTTAAATTTAAGGTTGATTAATTGTAAACTAAAATTTTTTAATGAAAATTTTTAATGTTTTTTGTTGTGAATAGTTGTAATGTACTAATATTATTTATGTAGAAAATGAATGCATGGAGTATTATTCTTAAAGTATGATAAAAGTTTTAATTAATAAGAACATTTCCTTGTAAGATTAGTCAAGATATTTTGACTCAAAATAAAAAAAAAAAATCGGTAACTAATTCGTTTTTGTATCTATTTATTTTAAAAACTTAATATTTGAGTTATTTTTAATTTATTTCCTAAAAATTTTAAAGATGTTTTTATTATGCTATTAAAAACTAATAACAAAGTTAAAAAAAAACATTTTGATTTGGGAACACTTTTGGGTCAATGGTGGAAAATCTTAGTCTGGAGCCCTGATTATAGGTGAATAGTTTTTGTGTTTAAATGGTAAAGGACAACTACAAAAAAAAAAGATACGGAGTTAATGATAGACTAATAGTCACTGTAGTGAGAGTTTATATGATCAGTTTTTATGCAAAAAATAGTGGGGGCGCATTATATATGAAATCAGCTCATATGAGTATATATGGTAATAATCATAAATAGAATAATTATTAAGGATAATCAAAATAAAGATTTATGGCATGAGAATAAGGGTAACTAATAATAATATATACAATTGTATCAGATAATAATACATATGTAAAAAAGACAAAGAATGAATAATGGCAAAATTTTATAACGCTGTATAAAAAGAGAATAATGGTACAAAGTTAAAATAAGTAATATCTCTATTATAATCCTGCTTGTCCCTCTCTTTGTTAGTTAGCACGACCGTTACACTCTGCCAAAACACAGGACTGACATATCAGACGCTACTTGATTTCAATGAGAAAATGAAAGAACTGTTTCAGTGAAATGGAAAAAGTTGTCAATTTCAAATCTTTTCATTTGTATGCCCTTATAGATTTATTAATAAAAATGTTTGCAAGACAGGTTTTTGGCTAGTTGTTTATAACTTAAGATTCATCAAGTTTTCAAATTTTGTTTGGACAATTAAAAACCTTGTCATCTTGTATTAAACTGTTTAATTTTTAAACATTAATATTTCAGTCAGTGTATAAAATCTAGGAAAAAGAGGAGAAATTTTATTTCCTTAGGAAAAATGGCAACGAAAAAGTAGTAATAATGGTTTCTGAGAGTGAATGTCTGAAATTCTTTATTAAATGAAAATAAAAAATTTCAATTTCAAACAAACAAAAAAAAAAATGTATTCTTGGTGAGGCTAGTAGGTTATATGTGATTGGGAGGTAGAGGGGATAAGATCAGTGCAAATTTTGTTAAAGTGAAATGTTTTGGGATGTAAAAATTGAAATGATAGATTTGTTTTAATTTTTTTTTATTTCAAACTTTTTTGGGTAAAATGAATAATACTAAATACAAATTGATTTACCCCCACCAAAAGAAATACAAACCGTTATCACATTAGTCCTCTTCCACATTTTTAAACATAGTCTTTAGTGGCCTTAAAAAATAAACACTCTTCTTACAGATAAATCTTTTCTTTATCCTGTCAACGGATTTAGCATATTTGATAACATAGAAAGACCACACCCATCACAATTTACATTTACTATCACAATGTGAACACTTTGACATGGTGTAATGGTTAGCAAGCTTATCTCACTAGATCAATTATGACTGAATAGTGAGTTTGATTCTCACTGGGTTCCCCATACTTTTGACCTAGTGCCATATCTAAGTTATGCTTAGAAAATCACCACAATATTATGAGCATAGGATAAGTAACAGGTATTGGGAGTTTATAGTGTCTGAATAAACATTGACTTACAAACATGGAAGATATCTGAGATATTTGTTTAAGATAAAGTAAAGATCTATGATAGCAAATATGGTAAATCTTTTATGGTTAAGCAAGAAGACACCATTTCTTGTAACAGCTGTAATTCTATATCCAAACAGTGAATGGAAGCTCAATGTTTATAGGTTTGGTTTAGAGATTGCAAGATGTATTATTCTTTATGTTTAATGTCAAGCAGGTAGATTACCCTTTGTTGCCATTTCTGATCCAATGTTGTTGCTTAGAGCCATGAATTTGTTATAGTTGGAAATTGACACATCTTGCTGTTTTTTTTTGTTTTTTTTATAAGGTTTGACTTATTTTATTTTATATATTTTTTATTTAAAAAAAAAATGTTTTATAAGGGTATTGAAAGGACTACCTCCTAATCAGTGTTGGCATCCTACTGTTTCACATGAACTGATTAACAAAATTCTAAAGGCTTAGAGAATGGTTTGTTGGATTATTAAAAAATAATCTTGTATATTTATAGCCGATATATAATAGCTCAAACTACATTTAATAATGCTGTAAGATCTGCAGAGGCTGAAAGTGAGTTTTCCATGATGAACATTTATTCTGACAAAAGAAATTGTCTTTGAAGTTAAAAATGTGGCAATTCTTCTAGTCAAAACTATATTTGATAGGTCTTCCATTGGATTTTTGGAACTGCAGTGATTCAGTTTGAATGTGCCTAAGAAACCATAACACAGCTAATAATATTTCTGAACAGAAATATGAGAATAGAATTTAAATCTGAAAATATCTTAATAAATAAATGTTTTCTATTAAATTATCAAAATATTTTAATTCTTTTTGATACTATAAAGTAATTTGAGATCTTTTCCGTTAATTCACCCCAAAATATTCATTCACCCCTATCCCACCAAAAAAAAATTATATTTACTAATATTCACACCAAAATTCAGAAATATCCTTTAAAATTTCTTCAAAAATTCATTCATTGTTATTTTTTTGCCTTATATCTCCAAAGGAACTCACACAAATAAGTCTGTCATGCTGTGATGAGTCCCAAACATGGATTTAATTCTTCATTTTGGTTTTCCACCAGGTACTTTGCATGTGAGCTGATGTTTCTAGGTCAATGATTTACAGTCAAATGAATGTAATTGGGATCATCCTTCAAAGATGTATATCCTTTCCAACTATCTGACATAATTGTAATCTCGGGTAAAATGCAGCTTCAGACTGTGTCCAATAATGTGGAGGATGTTCTACCTGGCACACAGTACATGAAACATTCCTTTGTTTCATGACATATGTCCCCAAATTTCCATTGGTTTGGCAGTTAACCCCAACCCTAGCACAAAAATTTAATAAAAAAGTAAACAAACATTGATTTAAAAATTATAATTTCATAGGGTGAACTAATATTTGTGATAAGTAACTTTATAATATTTGCATTGAATTAACAGAAAAGATCTGTGTGATGTGTTTCCATTCTCAGATTTTTTAGAATTGAGGATGGTTGTTCTTCCACCATGTTTTGTATGTAGTTTGGAAAATTTTCTAACATGCTAAATCTTGTGAGTTTAGTATTATGTCCATGTATAAACCACTGTGGTAATGGTATAGGTGTTCCATTGCACTGGAGCTGGATGTGAAGTTTTTGGTCAATGCAAATACATTCTTTTATAGATGGAAAATGTGTTTCAGGGTCAAAGACTATTCTATAAATTAGAATATAATCTTTTTTTTTTTTTTTTTAATTCAAAAACCATTAGGACAACATTTTGCTTCTTCCAATTGAGTAAAATCCTTTATTGTATCAGCTGAAATAAAATAATGTAATTCATCAGTTTGGACCAGTCATTGTTTTGGAGGCTTTCTGAATTCCTTTGTATTCGGCAAAAGAGACAGTTTTCTTATTTTTTCTGAATGTATTGTAGGTATTTTGTTTTTCTTTCAAAGTAAATTTCTCTTCAAAAGAGAACTGAATTTTTTGTAGGAAACCAATCAATACAATTAACGAATTTTATCTATTTTTCTACGTCGGATTTATATATTTATACTTTTTCACTGTTAGTAACATATCCACTAGAAAAGCCAAATGCAACACATTTGTAAAAGCATTTTTGTTAAACAAAATATCACAACAAATTTTATAATTTAATTTTAATTGCAATGTACTGAGGTAGAAATTCTATCCAATACTTTTCATTTGCAAAACTGGTCATATATGTAATTGAAAATCATAAAAGTGAGGTAACTCACAGCCATTTATAATTTGTAGATTAGTAAAAAAAAAAAAAAAAAAAAAAAAAAAAAAAAAAAAAAAACAAAAGGTGTAAATATGCATTTTAGTGTTGAAAACATATCTAGGAAATTGAAATAACGTCTGATAAATTCTACATAATTGTATGTTAATCTACCTCAAGAACCACTTTTATAATTTTATTGACATTTGGCACTGCACTTGACAGGGATTCAAGGTACTTCTAAATTGGCTGGTGTATTATGTATCAAAGCTGCATCTCAGGAGAAACACATACATGATGTAATGGGTAAATTTATATTTTTAATTTCGTGCATATGCATTGTTTGCTTTTGTTTGACTACACAGTATAGTAGGGTCAGTTGGGCACCATTTGTGAGAAAAAGAGCACCATGACATAATTCACTCTGCCAGAAATTTGGAAGCAGCATGCTGTATTGCTTGGCATTCACACTGTAAGCTCCAACCCAAACATTTCAGAGTGATTGGGTGTCAATGGAGAGAGTGGAGAGAGTTGGATGTCAATGGAGACAGTGGAGAGAGTTGGATGAGTCTAATGGTGATTACAAATGTAAGGCAGCTCAGAAAACTCACTCTGATTATTCTGATAAGAAAAGAATTCTCAAATTTGTTGGTGAGGGCCTCAGGCTCAGCATAGAAACCTATATCAAATGCCTTGAGTAGGTAGTGTTGCTCTAGGTCAAGAGTGTGGCTGCTGGAAGACCCTATATCTGACAACAGAACTCTGCACCATGCCACACAAGCTTAACTCTCTAGTCTTTAACCTCCTTTATTTATTATGTGTGGGGTGCAGTTGAGTGAAAGACCAACAAAACTGCTTGTAAAACCAAAGATGAACTGAAGGCAAGGATTATGGCAGCATTGACCAACTTAAACAAGGAGACTATCTAGAAGAGTTGCAGAAGATTCCAAAGTTGCCCGGAGGCTGTGGTTGAAGCCAATGGCAATTTTATTGAATAAATTTTCTCTTTAGTATTTCAACATATTTTTGTGTAATTTTGGTAAATGTATTTGTCAAAATGAGATGTCAGTGTTATTTTCATTTTTGTGTAATTTAGATGATAATTTATCCATCACACCCTGTGTATGTATATATATATATATATATATATATATATATATATATAAATTTCCCATGTCATTTCTGGTGAGTTGACTGATTAGATAGGTCAATGTCTGATCCTTACCCCCCTCCTCCGCAATATTAAGTATTAAAATAAATTTTAAAACTCTCCCTTTCCTCTCTAAATTTGACCATGTCTCTCACGCTTTCTCTCACCACCCTCTATATCACCTTATATAAGCTTAATACTATTCTTCAAAAGTGTAAATTTTAGTCATTTTTTTTTTTTCACCCTTGAAAGTGAAGTCTGAAGATCCAGAGAAAAATAAAAACTCTGAAATAAATTATATCTAATGAAACCTTAAAGTGGTCTGTTTTTTTTCTTTAAATTATTCACTCTGACTTAACATTGAGCTCTCTGGATTTCATCCTCCTTGGGATTATCCATACAGATTACCAAGATTTTCATTACTTAACTAATATATATATATATATATATATATATATATATATATATGTCTTGAATATTATGACTTTGTCAATCATTGTTCTTGTTATTAGAAAATATATACTCTTTCTAATCTTAGACACTTTAAAATAAAACCTATGCTATTTTTAAAAACTTTCAGTTAATCATCTTTTATCACAATAAGATTGATATAGTAACCCAAGTAAGTATTATTATAATTATTATTATTCAAGATATTATTTTTATTATTGGATAATCAAAGTAAAAGCTTTTCCCCCTTTCCTATGCCATGTTTAGGCAATGCTTTTTCATGATTGAACAAGTTATTTCAGACTTTTATTTCTGCATTGAAAGAAAAGATCCTCACAGACTTCTTGCCTGCAGTTTACTCCTTAAAAATCTAACTTTATAAATTGTGATCTTTCACTTCTTCTCAGCCTTATATTTAAACCTCTTAATGGTATAAAGTGTCCTTTGGGTGCCCTGAAATGAATCTACCAAAAAAAATGTTTTTTTTCTTTTGTTGTTAATTTCCATTTTGGGGAAAATGTCTTTTCAGATATATGGGGAAAAAAATGTATTTTTAAATGCTATGTTCCCTCTGTTTACATTTCTGTGTCTTTAATGTGAAAAGTTTAAAAAAAAAAATCTACCAGAAAATATTTTTTCAAAGTCAAAATTCTACTTATACTATTAAGCAATTACTATCATAATTTCAAGAGTTGCTTGGATATTGAATTCATTCTTTTTGTTGTTTTTGTTATCATGACATTTTAGCTAATCCGTTCTATGGTTTATAAAATCCATAAAAAAGGTAGTTTGAGGAGTCTCTCTCTGTTTATGTCTGTCTGTCTCTTCTTTAATGCAATAGAAAGTCCTAATTTATTAGCATGCTCACCGTGGTTGTTACATTCACATTTTGACCTTCTGATGTCTGATTTGTAACCTGCTTGGAATTTTGAACCAAACCCCTTATTCAATATACATAGCCTCATGGGTTAAAAAAAAAACATATCTGGTTTCCTGGAAGTTGTGAGTTCAAACCCTGGGTCTGGTAGTGTTGTTAAGTCACATACTGCCATATTCAGTGGAAGAAACAGATAAGAACACAAAGTTGAATAATACTATTAAATTTTAATTGATATCTCCTAAGCATGGGAAGCAAAATGAAAACAAATTATACCTGTGGATTGAATAAAAGATATAATTCAAAATTTTGAGAAGGTTAACAAGTACGAAGATTGTCACCTAAAGATAGCTAGAAAGTACAATGGCTGAAAGATATTGTGAGCATAACAACCAACATGAGCATGCAGGTCTGGATAGTAAGGTATATAATGATAATTCTTCATATCAGAAATTTTGACTTAGAGAAAATCTTTTTATTTATATATATATATATATATTGTACAACTGAAGAACTGCTGATTGGTTGAAACAGTTACAAGTAATAGTAATTTTTGAAAGGATTTTTTTTTTTATCTGACATTGTTTCTTATTACTGTGAATGTTATTTTACTGGGTATATATGTTTAAGTTGTTATCCCTGGTTTTATTTTGTTTTTATTTTATTAAACAGTGAAATTATGTTTCAGGAACAAAACTGAAGCTAGCAGATAGAAGTCTCAATGAGAAAATATGCTGTCAGGCTGGTCTCCATGGCTGAACTGGTAGAGGCATACTTCAGCTCAAAAAATGTTTTCCCTGATGACAAAAAAAGAGATTCAGGTTCAATTTCTGTCAGAGGCACAATTTTTCTTTAGTAGGACTTCTCAATTTAGTCCAGTTCTTATTAATTTCACTGTTTAAAGAAATAAAAAAACAGTGATACCAACTCAAACACATGTAGCCACTAAAAATAACATTTATAGAAAGAAAAAAAAAAGTAATATAAAGAATAAACAGTTACTGCTAAGAACAAATGTTGTTTTTTTTTTTTTTTTTTTTTTTTTAATAGAGATCATCTCGTGCAAGTCAGTAAAGCCACTGAGATACCAGGAGTTATTGGGTGTGGAAGAATTAGAAACAGAAATATTACTAATTAGTGAGAACAAAAGGAGTAATCAGGAGGACTGTAGATAGTAATTGACATTGCATTTAAATTTTTGCAGATTAAAGTTGGCTGGAAAGCTTGAAACCGGAAGGGAATTCCGCAAGTAAGAAGTGCGAGAAAAGAAACTGTTAGCATGAAATTTATGGTTGCATCTAGCCAACTCAACTGTAAATTGATGAGACCTCATTGCCATTCTAATATTGCACTTAAATCTAGAGTCTAGGCACTATTGTGAAGAGTTCATCTGAACAATTACCATGAATGTGGAAAAAGTTTTCAGGTTTCACTATTGTGGCTAGGGATTAATAAAAAAGTTTGTGTATTTGTATTACATTTTCACTGTTGAATTATTTTTTTGTGTCCATAATTAAGTTGTAATGTTCCGTTTCAATGTTTTTCAATTTGTGCATTTTACTTCAATAATCATAAAATGAACTGAATGCTCTCTAAAATATTGTTAGCAAAATTAAGACTTAAGCAATTAATGAAAATATTTTGTCTCAGTAGCTATGTTGCTTAGCTAATTAACATTATTGGTTTCTGCCTTTGTTTTGTGAAATATAAATAATGCAAAAATAATAGGGATTGTTGAAAAGTTCTTGGCTTACCTACATGCTAAACTCAAAATAAATAAATATTAATATAAATAATTATTATGACTAAATATTAGGATTATTATTTTGTTTTAGGAAGGGCTTCTTTGTAGGGTTAACACCTCCTCATATATAGAAAGTAGAATGAGTAAATGATTTTGAGATATTTGTTAATATTTCATTTATATGGAATTTGATATAAAACAACTAATACAACATACATATACATGCATATATATAATATATAAAGACAAAAGGAAACTTAGCAGCCACATTTCATCCTCTGATGGACTTTATCAAGGCAAAAGTGTGTCTGTTACAAAATATACTATTTGTTTCCTTTTTTTCTTTCTTTAGAGGATGAATGAACACAGCAATTTAGCTTTTACAATAAATAGTTAAAAGATAAAATATCTCTTAATGATAATTTGAGTAACAGTAACATCTCCATGAATGATATCATAATGATAATTATTTGATATATTGTGGAGAATATTGTAGGCTATATAACGTAAAGTTTTGTTTCTTTGCAAAAACAGTGATGGCAACTGAAAAGAATTCCTCACTTGCCTTTCAAACTTCTCCATTGACTCCCATTATATTTAAATAACAAATAGCTTCACAAACACCTTTTGGCATGGTGCATCCTTGTTTGAGATTTGTAAATAAAAAAAAAACATCATCAATAACAAAAAAAAAATCTTATTATTTATTTATTTATTTTATTTTTATTTATTTTTTAACTGAAGTCTTGTAATTATGCACCCCAGGTTGTTATAAGTCTTATCATTATTTCTTATTGGCAAAAATATTATTGCTAAGCCATTTTCTATTTCTCTCTTTCTCTGGTTATTCTGGAAACTACTAGAGCAGTTTTCATTGAATTTCTTATGTAGACTCTGGAAGGGCATTTTCCAAGACATTTGTTAATATTTAAGGATTTTTTTTTACTATATTCTAAAGTGGCAGTTGGATATTGCCTATAACATAACACAAATCATTTATATATTTGCATTCATATTGAAATTGGTTTTGTGAAGAAACTTTATAAGTAGACTATTCATTCTTCATTTAAAGAAAAAAAAATTCTACATTTATAAATAATTCCAAATGATAATAATCATTACAGCAATTTCTGTAGGCTATTATCTAAAAAGGATATTTTTGTATTTTTGCTTTATTTTCTAAGAGAATTTAGTTAGCATTTAACCAAATATGAATGCAGTTAGTACAGTATTTTAATGTTGGCCTTCACCTTTTTAATTTTTTCTCTCTATAGGGCCATATCTGCAGTTTGTGTAACACTAGCTCCATGGCTTTCCCTCTTTTTTTTTTTTTTTTTTTTTTTTTTTTTTATACTTGGGACTTTAGATTCCTGTTTTATTTCATTTTTCTTTTATAGTAACCTCTTAATTTTCAACTGTTATTTGCCCATAGCTTGGAGAAGTGTATTCACGTTTTTCACAAGAGCATTCATGTGAAAGGGAACAATTCACCAATTCCATTTTCTGTCCCAATAACCATTAAGTCATCCTGCACCATCTTTATATATAGAATATTAGTATAATCATATTTTTAAAAACCAAAATCTCATTTGCTAATGATAGTAATTATATTAAAGTATTGCTAACAAAGAAACAGATTTCCAATCAAAAGAACTGAATTTTGATTAAATTTATTGGCATTCATCTTTAATCTTCTTGATATGAAATGAATTTTGCATTTTATCAACAATAAGATGATTTTCTAAAAGAGTTGATATAGACAACTGTTTGTGATAATGATTGCAGTAATATTAAAGAAATTTCAAAAGAGAACAATCATGTCAATTTGGGCATGATCTGATTAATTTAAATGGTCATCAATCTATGAAGTTATAGTAATTATATGAGTCATGTAAGAAATGAATTAAAATATTCAGAATTTATCACTGTTTCTTTTTTAATTATTAAGAAAGAATTTTAAAAGATATTGTTTTAGACTATTACATGCATATATATATATATATATATATATATATATATATATGGTGGACTCTCCTATCATGAACAATAAATGAGGGTCAGCATTGGATGGTGCCTTTCGTTTTACACTTATGCAAACTAGCAGGGGCTATTGTGGAGAAAATCAGGTAAGGGAAAGACATATTTCATATTTTCATTTGTGCTTTCTTAAGTGTGATACTAGCTCACACTGAAAGATGAAATTTGTTAAAGCAGGATTTTGATGGCATCTCTGCTTCAGAGCTTGGCAAAGCTGATCATGGTGCTTCAGTCTACTGTCTTCAAAATCCTTTAACTTCACTTACGTCACTTCCTTTCGGTTTGATGCTTGGGCTTTCCAGGTTTTCATATCAAAATTGAGACGTTTCAAGTTGTCTTTCAATTTGTCTTTGTAGCATAAGGGTGGACGTCCAACTGAAGGCTTAGAGTTTGGTAGTTCTCCATACAGCACCTTTTTTGGAAGCCTATGCTCATCCATTCTCACAACATGACCAGCCAACCTAAGTTGTATCTTTGTTAGAATGATTTCAATGACTGTGATGTTGTTACATTTCTTCAGTATTTCTCTATTCTTGACCCTGTCATCCCATTTTATATCACATATGGCACAAAGACAGCTCATGTGAAAGGCATCAAATTGATTTATGTGCTTGTGGTGCAGGGTCCAAGTTTCAGCACCATAAGAGAAGGGTTGTGAGAACGACAGATCTGTATGTCAATCTTTACTCTGAGAGACACGTCTTTGGTGTTACATGACCTATGTTTAAGTTTACTGAATGCTGTGCTGGCTTTGGCTATTCTGGATTGGACTTCTCTGTCCATTTTTCCATCAGAAGAGACTTGATCTAAGATATGTGAACACCTCAATAGTTTTAATGCCATACCATCAAGGACTACGGAAGGATTTGTGAGAGATGGATTACCTGGTACTGGCTGGTACATTAGCTCAGTGTTCTTTCCAAATGCTTTTGTCATTTCAGAGAATTTATCAAGGGTAATTTGAATGTCTTCTAGACTGTGCTAATAGAGCAGAATCACCTGCAAAGAGAAGATTGTGTACCAGCTCAGACAAAGTTTCAATTATGCTTTAAAACGTTGCTGACTGTATAGACCTCCACTTGTTCTGAATTCAACATTGACTCCTTCACTTTTCAGAGTGCTTTTTCAGGCATAGCAGAAAAGAAAAGTGTGAAGGGAAGAGGAGAAAGAACGCAACCTTGCTTTGTGCCATTGGAGATGAAAAAGGCATCCGACTGCTCACTTTCCGACCTTAGAAAAGCTTTCATTCCTTCGTGAAAGGAGATAATAATATGGAGCATTTTTTCTGGAACACTTAATTTTGACAGAACTTTCCAAAGAGCAGTTCAAGATACAAAATCAAAAGCCTTTGTGAAGTCTACAAAAACAACAAATAGATCTTTGTTTTGTTCTCGTGCCTTCTCCTGAGCCTGATGGAGACAAAAGATCATATCCATGGTTCCTCTACCAGATCAAAAACTGCACTGGGTCTCTGGTAATGCCGATTCTGAGACATGTATATATGCTTGTTTTACAAAAAATTCTGTAACTACTAGGGACAAATTTAAAATTCTAAAATACCTTTTGCATGTATTTTTAAAAATAACTATCACAATGGAATGCAGATTTTCTCACATTTATAATAAGTTTGTCTTTGTAATTTACCCCTGAAGATGATTTTAGAAAAGGTTGAAAGTAATTGGGTTAAAAAAAAACTATGGTGTCTTCCTTGATGAATTTCATCTTAACATCAAGAAACTGATTAGAAAACTGGAAAGGATCAGTATGAAAATAAATAAACACGATATGTCTATATTATTCAATGAAACATGTTTGAAGATATGCTGCCTAAATATACATACATATATAAACACAAACATGCATACACATTTTTTGTTTTGTCAATGTTACAGAAAATTTTTTAAATACTTATTTTTTTTAATCTTTTTGTAAGAACAGACAGATATTGATTCAAAGTATGATGTTAGACGTTATATGGTTTAGCTTGTATTCTAGAAATTTGTATAATAGAAAATAAACATTTATCAATGGGCAAAATTTCAGCATATTCTATGTAAGTGGCATTGGCTTCTTGGATTAAAGATATGGTGCTGGTTTGTTTAAAATAATTAAGTAGTTTGAGGGAATTTATTGTGGAATTTCATACAAGAGTACATTGCCTATAACCTGGTTGAAGCCTCTTGGATTAGAATTAATACTGATCTGAGGTGGAATCTTATAAGTGCAAGGTTTTGGATTTGAATTCGAACATGTGCAGTGGAAAATTAATTCTTTTGTTGTTCAAGGAAACTAGATATTATTTGGATGAGGGTATAAGTCTCTTGGATTGTGTTCAAGAGTGGAATCCCACAAATGACAATTTATTCTGCTGCTTTGGATTTTATTTTTGTATGGATCCTGAGCAAAATCAGACCAAGATTCTTGAATACTTTTTATTGGAAAATAGCTCTGTATCATGTTAGATTTGTATACACATTTCAAACCTAAAATGTAACAATTATTATGGGACAGATTATAGATTATAGATTGCTGTAATCTTGGATGTGCAGGTAGTGTTGTGGATAATGGCTTGAAATTGTTAATTGGAGAGCCAAGTTTCAATTCAGTTGGGTTTGTCATATTTACTTATGAGCAAATATCTTTTGGGATGGTATGAATCCACCTCTCCTTACCCCATGATATGGGTAAATTAGTAAGATTTTTATCTCTAAAAAAAATAATAAATTATTACAATCTAAAAATATTTTATGGCTTGAAATAATCAATGCTGAATTGGTTCATCATCTCTCATCGCAGGGCCTTTCTTTCTGACAAGCAATATGGTTTTTGTTTCTTCAGGACAACTGCTGATGAACTGAAGATAATTGCGGAAAGAGTCTATCATTCTCTAGATAAAAACTGTGAATCCCAGTCTGTAGCATTGGACATCTCAAAAGCCTTTGACAGTGTTTGACATACAAGTCTTCTCCACAAAGCTGAAAAGTTATGGTGTCTCCAGATACATTTTTGAACTGATTCAGTTTTTCCTATCAAATTGTGAAATGAAGATTATCCTGAATGGCCACTTGTCTAGATCCTTTTGTACTAATGTGAGTGTCCCTAGGATCCTTGATCCTACTCTGTTTTTATTTTTATTTTTGTTCTTCTTCTAATGTTCTCAGTTGACATGAAGTGGAAAGACTATATTGAATCCATTGCTAGGTCAGCTGCTAAAAAAGTTGGTTCACTGTGTCATACAAGACAATTTTTCTCTCCAAAATGTATCTTACTTCAATAAGTATACACCATTTGTCCATGCTTAGAATATTGCTGCCACATATGATCTGGTGCACCTGCTATTTACCTTGATCTCTTTGATAAAATCCAAAGAATCAGATCAGGACCAATAATATTTTATTGGTCCTGATCTGGCAGCTCAGCTTCAGTCACTTTCCCACTGTTATCTCTGTGTGTATTTTCCATAAATACTTTCATGGTAATTGTTTGGATGAGCTCTTTGCTATGGTACATAGACTTTTTGAATTTAAATGCAGCACTAGACTGGCAATGAGATCTCACCACTTGAGCTGGTTAGATGTAACCACAAATGCTATGCTAACAATTTCTTTTCATTAATTTACAATTGAACTGGCTAAACATAACTGTAAATTCTATGCTAACAGTTTTTTTTCTCACACTTCTTGCTTGTGAAACTCTCTTCCAGCTCCATGCTTTCCAGTTAACTTTAATCTGCAAAAATTTAAATGCAATGTCAATTGCTATCTACTGTCCTCTTGATTACTCTTTCCTCTTCCCACTCATTATTAATGTTCTGTTCCTAATTCTTCCACACCCTGTAACCCCTGGTGTCTTAGTGGCTTTACTGTCTTGCATGGGCTGATACAGATTTAAAGAAAAAAAACACCCTGCAAAGGGTTGAGAAGCCATAGGAAATTCACCAAAGATTATAGATTAGAATTTATAACTGAAATCTACAAATAAACTAATCTAAAAATTAGCAATCCAGAATGCAGATTTAAACTGTAATGAATTACATACATTAATTCATCAAAATAAGTTTATTACATTCATGAATAACTTATATTGTTTTATGAAAATAACTTCACCAGAAAGTATTGCATTTGTAAATCATACATTGGTGCACCAATAAATTTGTAACTTAATGATGAAAAAAGCATTTATTTTGGTCTACTGTTTTAGGTTTTTTTGTGGACAGCAGTATCTTACAAGAGTTTACCAGGAATATTTGTATTCTGGACAGATATCAATGGCACGTGAAGACTACAGGTACCCACAGATGATATAAGAATGGAACTGTTGGTGACTGACAAGGATGGAAACATTGTATTATATCACATCCAAGTTCAAAGTTGATGCAGCTCAACCAATCAACCACTACACTATACAAAACATTCCATAACATTTTAATAATTGTCATACCAAGAAAATTACTATTATTGACACCATACCATTTGTTATAGTGTCTTATCTGAAGCAAAGAATATTGACATTGGATTATAGAAGACTGGCATTGTGCTGTTGAAAGAGGTGTCCTGTTTCCAACTTTGTCAGGCAGTTGGTCCAGTTGCTGTGTGATAGACTACATGAGATTATAAATTTAACCTATGAGTACGGTGTTGTGCAAGCTGATTTTTACCCTGTAATGGTTGGGGCTATATTCTGTCTTTTAGTTTCACTAGTTTCACTAGTGGTCCATCTCGACAAGTGTGACATACATAGATCTTGTTGCAGGTCATTTGCATCTCTTTATTTGCCATGTTTATTCTATCAACAAGATAGTCTATCCTACCTTCCATCATACATTGGTAATCTGAAACTGGTTTCCAGGAACCCTTGGTTGACTTCCAGGTACTTCACTATCTTCTGCACTTACCAGATTTAAACCTTTTTAAGCAAACCTCAATAAATTCCCCATATCACATCTAATAAACTCCACTTTGTCATAAATGGCTCTGAAATGTACCTGGAAATATATATGCAACAACTCCACAGCAAATTGTAGACTCCATATCATGTAGCTGCTATTCTTCAGTCAAAGGAAGGAGTGAAATTATATTAAGTAGCTGTCTGTAACTTTTTGGTACTTCAGTTTATGTGATCAACCGTGGGAAATGTCCTAGTATGGAAACAGCAATAAGCAAGCTGTTTCATTTGTTTACTACAATGATGTTAAGATTCACAACATATAGCTAGTGTAAAGGTTAACCTTTCCATTAGGAAGGAGTTTTTTCTTATTGGGCTTAAAATGTCAATGTTTATATGCTGTAATCTACATTCTGTGTTATTCATAAAATAACAAATGGTTCTTAAAGAGTATTGGTCTAAGATAGTGCCAGACAATATTCTTCTGAATCTTTTTTTAATTCTCTCCCTAAAAAGGGGGGAAAATATTGTCAGTAATGTCATAGGCCTCTTGGATATAAATGTATATTAATCCAAGTAAATTTGTTTATTTCTGAAGATGCCTTGTAGAATATAGGGTTGTAACTACTAAAATGCTAGTGGTCCTCATGTGCTGTTATTTTATCATAGTTGGGAGAAAAAAAAACATAGATTCATGCTTTTTTCCTGGGATATTAGTGTGAAGTGTACACAAACTGTCTTGGTTGGAATTTGAACTCAGATTGCCAATTCCATTTGTGCTGTTAATTGCTATACTAGATGCAACTCCCAAGTAAAATCATAAATGTTGCAAAATGGATGTTCAAAATATTTTCAAGAAAGTAATCTATGGCAGATTTTTTTATGTTATTGCATGATAAAAGTTTATTGTTCCACTGGACTTCATAGTTAACATATGTGAAAATTTAGAGTAATAGCTTAAAACAGATGTAGTCTTTTTTTTCAAAATAATAAGTATATTTTTTTAATTTAATTATTAGTTAATAATAAGTAAAAAAAATTTCCAGCCTGAAAACAATTGAAAGACACCCAAAATGTCATCATGCAAATATATTCTGATTTAAAGTATAAAATGTACTTTGAATACAAAATTAATAATTAATACTGATGATAGTAAAAGGTTTATTGTTCCACTGGGCTTTATAGTTAACACATTGCATGAAATTTGGAGTAATAGCTTAAAACAGGTGTAGTCTTTTTCAAAATAATAAGTGTTTTTTATTATATATATATTTAATTCTTCCTCACATTTATTTCAAAATATATAGCTGCAACAAATGAGTGGGCATCTATTTACCATCAAGTCATGACACATAGTCTCTTCACCTTTCAAGTAGATGTTTACATAAAAAAAAGTTATGTTGTGTTATGCATATTTAAATTTATTTATTAATGTTGTTATGTTTTATGACTTTTTATTATTTTTCACACCCATAATAGTTGGAATATAATATACTAGTGTTTGTTTATATACGTGGATTGACATAAGAATGTATAGTGTAAACAAATACTGAATTTCCTATTAAAAATAAACAAAAAAAATGAAAACAGAAAAATGGCCCTAGCTCAGGAACCCCTTCTATAATTTTAAAGAAATTTGGCACTGCACTTTGCAGGGATTCAAGGTACAATATTCTTCTAAATTGGTTGGGATATTATGTATCATTTACGCTGTATCTTGGGGAAAACACATACAGTGTTCAATGGGTAAATTGATGCCATTTTATATTCTTAATTCCATGCATGCGCATTGTTTGCTCTTGATTTTGTTGACTGCACACTATAGTAGCGTCAGTCGAGCACCGTCTGTGAGAAAAAGAGCACCATGATGCAATTCACTATGCCAGAAATTTGGAAACGGCATGCTCTACTGCCTGGAATTTGTGCTGAAAACTCCAATACAAACATTTCAGAGTGTTTGGTTGGCAGCAGAGGTTTCAGAAAGATTTGGATGAGCCTAATGGTGATTATGAAGGTGTTTAGAGTGATCACTAGCGATGGTGACATTATGCCTTCATTCATCTTCCTACAGGGCCTTAGACCCAACATGGAGTCCTACATCATGGATTAAGGGGGTTGTACTGCCCTGGGTCAAGAGTTTGGCAGCTGGAAGACCCTATGTCTGGCAACATGACTCTGCACCATGCCACACAAGCAGGAGAATCCAGTCATGGCTGTCATACAATTTCTGCAACCACATCAGCCTTTACATCTGGCTACCAGACTGTAAACACCTTGATTATTATGTGTAGGGCACAGTTGAGTGAGTGACCGACAAAACTAGTAACATCAAAGATGAACTGAAGGTAAGGATTATGGTACCATTCACCAACTTAAACAAGGAGACCGTCCAGAAGAGTTGCAGAAGATTCTGAAATCATCTGGAGGCCGTGGTTGAAGTCAATGGCGACTTTTATTGAATATATTTACTCTTTAGTATTTTAAGATATTTTTGTGTAATTTTGGTAAATATATCTGTTAAAATGAGATGTCCAGTTTTATTTTCGTTTTTGCATAATTTAGGTGACAATTTATCCATCGCACCCTGTACATACAACATTAGAGTTTTAGTATTATATATATATATATATATATATATATATAAGACAACAGACAAGGTACTGTGATTGAGCTTTTTTTTTTGTTTGTTTGTTATTTTTATTTTATGTATTTATTTATTTATTTATTTATTTATTTTTTAAGTGTTTTCGTTTCTGGACACACAGTGTGTAGAAACTGTTCAAATGTTCTGTAATTCTGAGTGCTTAGAAATATCATAAAGAAATACACTCCCCAGTTGATCCGAACAAAAAAATGAAATTATCTATTACTAAAAATTTAAAACAGCTAACCTTATTCTTAAAAATAACACCTGCAATATCAAAACTACGAAGAACAAACATTATTTACGAGTTCAAATGCCTCATAAAGAACTGTGTTCTTGATCAAACCAAACTCATAAATAATTACATTGGTCACACTACATGCCTATCCTGATGACTTATATTACTCCAATCTGACCACAGCTCCATTAGAACTCATTTAAACATACACATAAACCTACAAGACTCCATACTAGTAGAAAATGCAAGCATAATAACCTCTTCCACATATAAAAAAACAATTAAAAATAATGGAAGCCTTAACAATAAAAAAGTAAAAGTTAATAGTAATAAATAAAATTATCCTTGATGATGGCTAAAAGTATAGTTGAAAGCACTTGGAATTACAGAACATTTGTGCAGTTTCGATACACTCTGTGTCCATAAAAGAAAACGCTTGTTTGAACACAAGAAAAATTAAATAAAAAGCCTAATCGCAGTAACTTGACTGTCATCTTTAATGAAAAATGTATAAAAGAGGGATTGCTGCTTCTCTCTCTCTCTCTCTATATATATATATATATATATATATATATATATATATATATATATATATATATACACACACACACACACACACACACCTACCAAAATGACTGACTACAATTTTGACATAAAAAAATGCTACTCTGATCAAAAGAGAAAACAATTTACTACAATGAAAATTTCTAGAGTGCCTAGGTTATCTACAGTAAATTTGTGCCTGGGATCTTACATTTCACCATTCCTGACAGAAATAAAGGGTTTGGTTCAAGATTTCAACTTGTATCACCTGAAGAAGGCTAGAGTGGACAATGGCCAAAACATGAATATGACAATAAAGATGAGGACAACAGTCCGAACAATGTAAATAGTGTAAATAGAAAAGTTATTATTTAAAAGTATTAATAAAAATTTCTTATTAATCCACTGCATATCATATATATAAGTTTGTAGCTTAATACAGTTTTTTATTGAATTTTGATCTGAAATTTTCACTGTATAATGTTCAGTCTGTCATCTGTGGAGAAGCATTAGATTAAGTGGACTGACAAAGGAAATTGTTGATTTATGATTTTGTAATCATTAACTATGGACTTCTTGATGTACATATATTTCTGTTGAGAAATGAGACCAAGTGGAAAAGCTGTTTAATGATGCATTTCATCTTTGTGTTCTAGGTTGGTGTCTTCAGGTTAGAATGAAAGACAAATCTGTTTTTTGTATTAAAACCATTAATGTCTGTTTTCTAGGTTGTTGTCTTCATATATACATGTATACTTAAGTCCTTCATTTCATCACTTTGAGGTGGTGTTCAAAGAAGCAATATGCTTATTCATTTCTTTGATTGCTACAACAGAGTTTTCTCTGTATGTGACCAATGCTATTAACACTGACCATGCATGTAATAGTCTTTGAATTTCTTAAATGAAACATTAAATTTGAAATCATTTGCATCAGATACTATTAGTATAAATAAACAAACAAGATGGTGGTGCAGTAGAAATTGAAGAGAGGAATATAGCTCTATCTGAGCTTCACCTGCCTATAAAAGCTTTGTAGCCAAATCAGTAATGGTAGTCATGGAAAAACAGCCTCCCAAGGAAAACTGATTCCTACCATAGATTTTCTTTTTAATCTTTGCTGCTTTTTTTTTTTTTTTTTTTTTTTGGTTTTTTTTGTTTTTTTTAATTTAAAAAAAAAAAATTTTTTTTTACAGTATGGTTCACCCTGTACAAGGTCTGGCACCATTTTAGGAGTAGTTTATACAGATAGCAGGGGAAGAATGATTAACTCTAGAGACTTAAACAGATTAAGATTGTTTTCTTGTGAGTCTGTTCCACAGAGCAGTGGTTTGTGGGAAGAAGCTGTTAAAGTGGAACTTACTTCTCACCAAGGGAATGTGGGTGGTTTGTCACAATGTAAGTGGCATTGGTGTCCTAGCTGTGAAGGTTAGACCTGGTGGGACCAAGGAATATAGTTTGTCCAAGCACTTTCCATGGCAGTAGTGATAAAGCAGTGAGAGGTTCACCACATCCTGCCTTTGTGAGAGATGTTAGAGGGAAGGAGGAATTTGTCTCCCACAAGGATTTACTTAACATTTGTAGTAGTGTTTTAAAGGCAAAATAACATGACAGAAATATTAATTGAAAATGAATTAATATAATATAAATTTATTTGTTTCATATATTTTGAAATCAAATGTTTACATTGTCCTTTTATAAATGTTGATGATGATTTTGAGATGTCTCTTTTTTCTTTCTCAATGATTTTGGTCATTGAATCCTGTTCTAGTCAAAGACTAGTGTTTATTGTCTGCTTTGCTTATCTTAAATGAATTTTAATGTAGTTTGGTATATTGCAGTGAACAAGCTTTTGTTAGTTTTTATTTATATGCATTTGGTAGATTTAACAGAAATAGTTTTTCTTTGCCTTTTTATTGTTTTTTCCAATCATTTATTACATTTGTCTCATGATAATTTTTACATTTAATGTATAAAATATTTATGCAAATGTAACAACTCTTATAGGACAGAGATAGTACATTTTCACCTGGCATCAGTTTAAACTTAAACTGGTGCCACTTTTTTCTATATATTATTATCATTTTGTTTAAAGTTTGTACTTTTTTTGGTTTCTGATGAAAATTTGGAAATTTTCTAACATATTTCAGTGAATTTTTCACTTTTCAAACTTATTTTTTTATATATTAGATATATGTAAAAAGAAAGTGTCAGTTTAAACTGACACCATGAGGATATATCATTTTCCAATTTTCTCCCTCATCAATTCTTTACTTGGGTCACAGATTCATTAAATTTTCTTATTAATTTGAATTTTCTAAATCTCCTACTTTGTTGTTTTATTCATTCTTTACTTTTTATTTCTTTTTCTTTCATATGCTTTTTTTCCTTTAGCAATTCATTCATTTTAATTCTTTCCATTACTGAATTCTTCCTTGTGAGTATTCTTTAGTTTCTTCTTTTGCTCTTTTTATTCACTTTCTTTTGTTTTTCCTTTTACTTTTTTCTTTTGATTCACTTATTTTTTTTTTTTTTTTAAATCATTCCTTTTTTTTCTTTCTTTTCATTTATCAACCTTCTGATGTCCATCTTTGGTCATTTAAACTGCTTTTTAATTTCTTTTTCTCATTTTACTTTTTTTAATTTGATGGAATGGTTCATTTAGTCTTTTTTTGACTGGTTAGTCATTAAGGTTGTGGTCAATCCATTAATCAGTCAGTGTTAATTTTTGGCATTTGGAAGCACTTTTGCAGCCCTTGCTTTATCTGTCTGAATAAATGGTAGTTATGTTCCAGTAGTATCACTAGTTCTAAACAATGGCTGCAGTAGGGTTGGGGTTTAAAAGAAGCATTAGCATATACTCTTTGAACAAATTCCAAGTGTAACCCATAAAATAAGTTGGAAGCCCCTTTACAGTCATAAGACATCAATTATTGGTCAATATTAGGCCAGGAAGCAAATACCAGACATGTCAGTGTCCCTAGGGTAAATAATAATGAAAAAAGAACATTAAAAAAATAAGAGGACATGAGCTAATATCCTCTAAATGACTGTTCCCATTTTCAGTCTGTTATTTTATTTTTTTTATTTTTTCTTCTTTTCTCTCTCCCTCTTTCTCTCTCTCTCTCCCTCTTTCTCTCTCTCTCTCCCTCTTTCTCTCTCTCTCTCCCTCTTTCTCTCTCTCTCTCCCTCTTTCTCTCTCTCTCTCCCTCTTTCTCTCTCTCTCTCCCTCTTTCTCTCTCTCTCTCCCTCTCTCTCTCTCTCTCTCTTTCTCTCTCCCCTCTTTCTCTCTCTCTCCCTCTTTCTCTCTCTCTCTCTCTCTAAAAGCATACTAATGTTTGAATTCTTTCTCTTTATTGTTCAGTTTAATGTATAAAGTGCATTGTAAAAGATTTTTTTATCTGACTTTAATAAAATGTAATATCTGCTATAAATCAATAAAGAACTTTAGAAATTATCAGTTTTTAAAAATTTTTCTTTTATTTGCCTGTTACTTCTTCATATAACGAATTTTATTTATTTTTAAGAATTCAAATTCTATTTTCCTTAATGTGTAAAGATTAGGAAATACCTCCTCCTTAATACTAGAAAAAGCAGTAACAGTGGATTTAGGAAACCTATTTCCCTAAAAAACTGTTTTAAAAGATTTTATAATTTCCATTAATACTATTTGTTCAATTTATATCAAATATCTCCTTATAAGGAAACATCTAATCTTACTATTACCATACCTTCATCCTGGGTATGACGATAAACTATATTTGGCAGCAAGGCATCTACTCACGAGGTTTTCAGGAGCATGGAGCCCCCTCTTAATTGCTGTTGTTCCCAGGTCCACCTTAACCATGGATGGTAGCACCTGTTAGGGTCCCAGCTATAGGCAAATAGTTAACCCTTAAACTGGGGTGAAAACACTATGAAAGTATAAAAATTGATTTTCATTGTAAAAATACCAGCAATACATTTTTGAAAAAAAAAAAAAAATAAATAAAATAAAATGATCTCTAACAAAAATACATATTCTATTCATCTGAAACTATCCTAAAAATCTTGTCAGTATTAAATAACTCTCTCAGATTGATATGCTGTAAAACAAAATAAACCATACCAATTTTCTACTGTTAAATACAATATGCAAATTCTTGTGAATTGATTATGATTAAGATCATTTAACAGAAACTTCATTATTTTGGGTGATAATCTATAATAATGTTTTTGCCAACTGTTCTTGATTTAATGCCAATTTCAAAATGTAAAATATATCCAAATGATAAGAAATAGTTTACCATGTCTTCATTCAATCTGCATTTTAGATTTTAAATTAAAACAAGCTTACTCTTTTAAATCTAGTAAGTTTCTGACCCAAGTTTGTTGCTATCTGTGCATTTATGCATTTTTCTTATTCTAGAGAATTGATAACAAAAATATTAAACACTATTTATTAGATTGCTTATTTATGAGAATAATTTTATATTTACAAGACTATAAAAATATATGAACCAAGTATAATGAAGTATTTATTTTTTTCAATTTTATAAAAGTATATGAAAATTTTTTTTTATTCATACATTTATAAAAATTAGAAAATCAAACAAGAAGCAATCTGAGGTCTAAAATAATCTGAGGAGAGAATGTATTATATCTAGAAAATCATGTTTATTCAAATTTTCTTGTTCTATAGTTAATTGATATTTTTATAAAATTGTGAATAAAAAAAACTGTCTTCATAGTTATTTATAAAATGGTAAATAATAAATATTGCATTGTAGTTGGTTTACATATTTTGATAATTTTGTAATATTTTATAAATCTATATCCATAATTCTCAAAATGTGTGTGTGTGTGTGTGTGTGTGTGTAGTCGGATGTTGTTTATGCATTTCCACAGTTTTCATCTGATTTTGACAAAATTTCTTTTGTTTGATAGATAATTCTTCAGTGCCAGTTTTGAGACCAAATTGTTGGCGACAATGGCTCTCCACTACTTTCTCTCCATTATAACTCGGCAACGTTTTACTATTTACTATCTGTTCTTGGATATCTGTCTTTCATAAAAACTTAAATAAAAATAAATAGTTTAAATTATTACAATAATATTATTTATTATTATGCAGTTCCCTTTTCAGGCTCGCTCCTTCAAGTTGTCCCCCCACTTCCCCATTTAGGGATGTGCCTCAGTTGCGCCAAAATGTTGTTACTAATATTGATTTTTTGGGTGGGCTGACTTTAAACTTAAACTACTCCAGTTGAACGGTAAAAATTCCCAGTAATAAAATACCTAGTCAAAGATGGGTTATACTGCTAGTGTTTTAATAAAATTATTTCTTTTCAGTTTATTTCTTTATAAAATGGTAAATAATAAATCTTTATAAAAGACAAATAATAAATATTGCATTGTACTTGGTTTCCGTATTTTTATAACCTTGCCAAGTAAGTTAAAAATGTATACAGTAATAGCAGTGTCAAGGGAATAACCATCCTTTTGGTACACTGTTTTTTTTGTGGGCACAAAATTTAAATATTGCCAAAAATGTATATGTTCAGATCCATCCAAAAAGTGTATATAAATTTATTGCTAAAGTAGAATAAACTATAATATCTAACATTTGAACATTATGCTAGGAACAGGCTTGTTGTTCAGGCCACTAAATATATGGTGTGTGTCTTTCTGTGGTAATCTCAGGTTCAAGAATCATTGGACATGGTGCCAGATATAATATTATACCTGGTGGGGACAAGGTTGTTTGATGTGTGCTTGTCATTTTGTAGCTTTGGAGTTTTTGTTTTTGATATAGACATAGTACAATGGCTGGAAGCGTTGGCCAATTGTCTTTTTTATTAAACCAGTGACTTCCTGGACAGAACACACCTCCTCCCACATTGTGATTCTGTAATATCTGAAGAAGTTTCAACCCTCAGGGTTGAAACCTTTTAAACCTGAGCCAGCCACATGTCCCACAAAACTAATGTTGATAGATTCCTGAGATTGTTTGAAGTTTGGGAATAAAGATAAAGAAGGTTTTAACAAAACTTAGTTTATTTTAGCTGTTAGTCTTTCAAACTAACAACTGTTAGTCTTTCAAACTAACAACTTCCTTCCCCAATTTTAATGCTTGACAGCATTGCACAATAGTTTAAACTTTATCTCTTTGTTAGTTCTCCCACATTTTTGGAGATCTGCTGATGGTCTGTCCTTACAGCTGTTGCTATGTATCTCTCTCGCATCTATGTCCCTTCTCTGGCCATCTTGGCAGAACTCTCTAAAGTGCACCCTATATCTATGAGTATGTAATATATAATTTAGCCTACCAACTTGCCACCAGTAATGTATTGGTATGATTTGACTATTAATTTACGTTCTTGTTGGAATTCCTTTGTTTGGAAAAGCACATGGCTAGTTAGGCACTTGACAGAGTTCTGATAACCTACTTCCTGAAAACTACTCTTCCAATAAAACCACCAGTGAATATATCTTTATGTAAATACACAGAGTAATCCATTAGTCAGTTTTGGCTTTTTAAGGATTCTGCTTAAGAAACTATATCAATTTTATAGGTCTTTATGCAAACAACTTAATCTCAAGGGCTTTAGAGATATTTTATTTCAAGCCAAGGAAGTAATTTAAGTAATTTATTACTTGCCATAATTATTTTTACCAACTTAGTATGCACCCATTACATCTGGTAAGTTATACTAAGTTACTAATTTATCTCAAAGTTTATAGTCAGGTTCATTTCCTTAAGAACCCATTAACCCAATTAATTTCTCAAAACTGACTTGTTTTTTTCCATGTCTAATCATTAAACACAGTCAAGCCTTCTCTCACATTTTCTCCCTGGTTTTATACCATCAACCATTTCTTCATTTAACTGCTGTTAAAACTTCTTGAAGAGGAGATGATATAACAAAGATGCCCTTGTAGAGAACGATATGGAAACTATCATGGATGGAGAATGTAAGCAATGAGGGAAGGTTTAAGATAAATGGAAACAAAGAGCATGCTTATACTTAAAACTGGAAAGAGACAGTTGAAATATTTGAAATACATTATGAGGAAAAAGGTCTTGGAGAATTTAACACTTACAGGACATATTGAAGACAAGAAGGGCAGAGGGGAAATTGTGAGTAACCTACAGAATGAACTTGTGCAAATGGATAGTTCAACAGGTAGTGAGAGGGATAGTAAAAAGGCAAACATTACTCAGAGCTATAAAGGTTGGGAAGTTGAGAAGTCATGTTTGTCTATGTTGTAAAGGGACATAGGACATAAAAAGAAATATTTTAACTGCAACAATGATAGATAAACTTTTTGCATAGGGAACAAGTATTTTGGAAGTCATATATAATCATTTCACCCCAAGCAAATGAATAAGGCCACTAAAACTCAAGGGGTTACTGAGTGTGAGAGAATATGAGAAAAAAAAGCATTAAGGAAAGAGGACAATAAAAGAACAGGAATTAAGACAGATGATAATGATAGATATTGCATTTAAAATTTGATCATCAAAGCTGACTGGAATGCAATAAGCCAGAAAAGAATTCCACAAACGAGAAGTGCAAGAGAAAAAAACTGTTAGCATAGAACTTATGCTTACATCTAGCCATTTTAACTGTAAAATGATGAGACCTAGCTTCCAAACTAGTACTATGCTTCAATTTGTAAAGTCAAGGTACCAAAGAGGAAAGCTTATCAGAACAATTACCATGAAAATATTTATAGAAAAGTCCATCTGAGGATGAAACACGTTGGCTAAAATAAGTTTTCCTTTTGTCTTTATTCATATTGTGCTTTTGCAGATATGTTTTTAGTTAAATCTGAAATTTTACACACACACACACACACACACACACACAAATTGAAAAGCTATTTTACATAACCACGTTATATTTGTCAATGAAAAAGAATTCCTATACATTACATTGACCTATGGAGATGTTGATATGGCTAACACTCATATTGTTCTGCTGAAGAATGCACTATGTTTGTCTAGCATATTGTCATATCAATTAAGCATGTTGTAGTTAATGGTGACACCCATCTATTTCCTTCAAAAAAGAGAAAGGTAAAGAAAAAAAGAAAAAAAACAAGTTGATGGAAAAATCTGAAAATCTCTGAGATTACATTCCCACTTTTTGGCACTATCTTGTGTCTTGCACATTTCCTTTTGAAATTACTCAATGCCACCCAAAAAGAGGAAACCAATGTTATTCCTTGTGGAACAAATTTGGAACCCATCTCTTTAAAAATGATGTAGGTGTACTCATCTACCCTCTCCATGTGTGAAATATAGAAGCCCACGGTTATTCAGAACCCAAGCATCTCTGACATCAGCAAAGTAATAGCGTCTTGCATTGTTGAGAAAAAAAAATCTTTCAGTTTTATCATTATTGTTTACCAATTGAAGTGGAATAATAAAAAATAAAATCCATGGGTTTAAAACAAAAAAAATAGTATAAAAAAAAAAAAAAATTATTTTAAAAATAGGGTAAATTAAATTTGTCATAGGATATATTCCACAAAAAAGAAAAACAATTTCCAATTAAAATTTAGCAGAGGATTTTTTTTTTTTTTTTTTTTAAATTATTTCTTATTTTTATATCTTTTTTCGTTTTAACTTAATTCTTTTATCAATCTTTTTGGATTTATTTATTTTTTAAATGTCTGAAAACATTTCTGCCATTAGAAATCGATCAAGAATAATGGATGGTGGAAAGGAATGTTCTTTTGTCTTTTGCTTGGTCATTAGCCAAAGTATTTATGAATATTAGATTTAATTTCTTCTATGTTGATTAATATCAATAACTAATTGTATGTGTGGTAGTGTTTAGTGTCATGAGTGTTAGATAATGTTTTATATTTTTTAAGAATACATAATCAGTTACCATACAAAAGCATTTTTTAATTATTTCATTACATTGTGTTTAAAGTACAGCCATGGTTAAAAGAGAATCATTTAAAGTAAATCATTTACCTAAAGGGAAAATAAATCTTGTGTTTTGTCCAAAATAAAAAGATGACTCTTTAAAAGTTAAGACTTAACTTTTTTTATATAAATGTTATTTATGGATGGATTTTTAAATATAAGAATTCTATTTACACTATTTACATTGTTTAGACTGTTGTCCTCATCTTTGTTGTAATATGCAGGACATTTTGGCCATTGTATGCTCCAACCTTCTAAACCGTCCAAGCATAGACATGAATACAATATGGGAATCAGTAATACAGAGTTCTAGAGAAAAACAATAATAACAAATTGTAATATGAGCTCTGTTAAAAAATGATGACACATGAGGTTTATAAGTCCCAAAAATATTTATACACTGATGTCCCCAAGGACACATGGCCCAGTGGATAAAAGTGTTGGTTGTAGTGACTTGACCCAAAGTGTTGGGAGTTTAATGCTGAAAGTGGATAAAATTTGGAGAGTTGAGTTACTAAAGGGAAAATAACTGCATGTAGAACTAGAATAATCTATTCTGGTGGACAAAATAATAGGGTTTAGTTGAAAATTCCAATCATCTGAATGGCCAAAATGTTGTGAATATGGCAACAAAGATGAGGACAACAGTCTGAACAGTGTAAATAGTTACAATACCTCATCTCAGAAATATAGACAGTAGATTTATATTATGAAAGAAAGATTACTTTGATTAAAAAGTCATATTTCAGATTGATAATGCTTAGTGTTTTAGTTTGAATTGTTTTGAATTAATTTTTTTTTAAATTTTATAACAAAAATCTACAAGGTGCTACTGAAAAGTTAATACTATTTACCTAGCAAGACCTTACCAAATGACCAAGCATTAAATTTTATTATTTTTTGGAAGAGTTTCTTGATCAGGCTGAGAACTTTTCAGTAACTCCTCAGATACATAGTATGGGAATAATTTATGCAATTGTATGTATGTACAGTTTAGTAATGAAACTACAAAATAAAAAAGTTCAGTCAGTTTACTGTTTATATTAGGCTTATGACTATATCACATTGAAATATTGTTTCCCATACGATCACTGAAGTTAAGGAACATCGAGCCTGGTCAGTACTTACATGGGTGACCACTTTGGAATATCGGGTGGTGTAAACTTGGATGTGTGGTTGATGTAATGGATAATGGCTTGGAATTGTTAATTGGAGAGCTGAGTTCCAATTGCAATTGGGTTCGTTATATTCACTTTTGTGCAAATACCCTTGGGTATGAATCCACCTCTTCTCCTCCAGTTATGGGTTAATTAGTAAGATTTGTATCACTAAATCATTATTATCCCAAAAAAATCAAAAAAAAATCTTACAATCTAAAAATATTTTCTGGCTTTAAATAATCTGCAATGAGTTGATAATTCATACAAAACAAATCAATCAGTTTATATAAAAAAAGAAAAGAAATGAAAGCATATTATAATTTTAAGGGATGATTTTTTTTTTTTTTTTTTTTTTTTTTTAAATTGTATCGCCAATTTTTTGGTGTTATTGATGACACAACAAAGCCTGCAAAATTGGAAGTGAATAACTAATTTCAGGCCTGTCTTGATTGTAATTGATTGATCAGAAGAGAAGATACAGAACAATGAATTAAATCTCATTAATAAGGATTTGGGATTTGTGTTGGGAAGACTGGCCACTTGGTATAATTTTTGTGGGTCCAGATTGCTGGCCCTAAACTGCCTTGGAAAATTTAATAGCAGAGTTTTAAAAGCTATTTTCAGGGAGAAAGAAGAGACAAATAAAAAATGACCCAATTAATGATTATCATTTCTTGAAAAAACAAAGTTAATAAAAGAAATATTTATGTGGGTTGGAAATGAATAGATATTACTACAACTACTACTATAATGCAATAATTATGGCCAGAATAAATATAAAAATATACAAAGAAAGAAAAGAAAGAAACTGGTTTTCAGTCAGTAATGGCTAGAATGATGTTAGGTGTCTCTTCTAATAACTTTAGTTATTCATATCTATATTATTATGATCTGATATCTGTTAGTGTATTTGTTACCATAAAGCAAAAATGGCACATTACAGTGACATTTTGATAGAGCATTTTAGTAATATTGTTCTAACTTGAAGTCAGTTGTGTGCCATGCGTGATACACGCATAGGCGATCATGTATCTTTTGATACACAACTGACGATGCAGATTTTTTCCCGCAGTAGGTTGCCATTTCTTTCTGCTGTAGACCAGTTGCTATCCAAGGCTATAGAACCTGGTCTGTTCTGCTATTTACCCATAGCTGAGGGGGGTGGGTAGAAGAGGATTCATACCTTTCCCAAGGGTAAAGACTAAGGCAATTTTCAGTACAATTTGCAAATTAATAATAGTGTAGAATCAAAATTTTACTCACCTTGTCAGGGCTATATTAAGTATGAGGCCAGTGATATGTTATAAATAGGCCTTAAATTAAAAGATACACATTAAATCATAAATTATTTACTAGCACAATGATAGAACTTATTAATATTTAACTTTTAGCAACATAATAAAGAAACCATGAAAATAAGAAGCAAATGATTCTGAGATATTTGAGTGGATTTAAAGGCCTGGATTTCACCAGACAGCTTGAAAGTGTTTAATGTAGTGCCTTCAAAAATGTGGGGCCCATAGCATTTGCTACTTTTGATCTGCAGTAAATCCAATGTTGCACCTTGATAATAAAACTGAAAATAAAATCATATTGTAGGGGCACAAAAGGCGATTATCTCCTTTTGGTTGAGTGGAAGTCGCATGAGTCATATAACAGCCGCTTAATGGCATCACTTTATAAAGCGATGAAAGTGGCTATTTTCACACTGCTTGTTGTTGCATACATGTATTACAGTTCTTCTGCATGGGACAAATGTAAATATTTGTATACAATTTTGTGTGTACTTAGTAGTATAAAACTCTCTCTGAGAAAATGCATAATGAAAGAAAGAAAGAAAAGGAAGGCAGCGAAGATAGAAGAGTTGATAATGCTCTCATGTATATCTGCTTAAGTGAAATGAAAAACCTTATCAGTTAACCTTTTCATTTGTAACCTCTTACATTTTTAAATACTGATCTGCATTCATACTTATGATTGTTATTGTCATATTTTTATTGTTTCTACTTGCTTAGTAGCATTGCCTCCCCTTACATATGGTGAGTCCACACCAAACTCAAGAACTTGAAGCAGGAAATTGACCCTCGTCATCCACTCTACAGCTGTGAACCAATGACAAAGAGGTTCAAGTCAAGGGATAGCTTTTTACACTCAGCTGAATCATTGAACAACATAGCTTCTAGTTAGCATCTGTCTCTGTGGTGCAGTCACCTTAACAATGTGGAACACAGGCTCTCTCTCAGCCTTACAGTATCCCTTCCCCTGGCTCCAGTGATGCCTGGTCCTTCTGGTCCTGCCTAAATCACCCCCAAACAGCTGTTGGTTGCTGTAGAGCCAACCTTTAGAAATGGGTATATGCTACTGATGTTGATCCCAACTGCCAATGCAGTCAATCACAAACAATGGAACATCTTGTTTGCCCCAATTTTAAAGATCCATGTACACTTGATCTTGAAACCTTAACATCCCAGGCAAGGCTCTGTGTGCAACACTGGATAGGTGTAGTGTAGTGACTCAATAAGATTTAAGTTGTTAAGCTCAAATATTTAACAATAGGGAAATTTTCATGGATATTTTATAGCTATAGAACTAGTAAGGAGCTTATTCAGTAATAAGCTTAAGAATTATGATTCATCAGAAAATTCCAGTAGGAAAAGAGTGAAATTTGTTCTAATATAAATTCTATAATTAAGTCACTTGGTTTGTATCAAACAAATAGTATGACAAATCTTTTATATCCCATGACATCTGCAATCAACATATATGCATAAAATTCAGACTGATGCAATAGTTTCTTCTTGTGAAAGTTTAATGCAAAAATAATGCTTTTTCAGAAATACTGCTAAAAATCTTGTTATGTGGGAATTTGGTACTTATAATAAGAATAATATTAGGCAAGCAATGGATAGCAGTTCGGATTGAGAAATTGGAGAGCTGAGTTTGAATTCCATTACATTCACTTACGTGCTAATACCCTTGGGAAAATTATGAATTCTCTTCTTCTCCCCCTAGCTATGGGTAAATAGTAGGACAGACTGGGTTCTATAGCCTTGGATGGCAACTGGTCTATTGCAGAAAGAAATGGCAACCTACTGTGGGGAAAAATTTGCCTTGTCAGTCATGTATCAAAAAATACATGATCGCCTAAGCATGTATCACGCATGGTACATAACTGACTGATTGATATAGTTGCAATTTTAAGACTGAGTTCATAATATAATTTCTATAATAATACTCTAAAATTTGAGAAAAATTATCTGATTGAATTGAAATAAGAAAGAGAGGAAAAAAAATTGTTTGAAGGTTTTATAAAACTATAAAATATAGGAATTATACTGAACATCACTGAAATACACTTTGTTATAATGTAAAAAATGTCTCAGGTGAGTCAGATCAACTTGCCTAAAAAAAAAAATGACTGATAAAAGGTAAAATATAAAATAATAAGTAAAAAGAAAATTGATATTAATAATCAAAGAAAAAAAATAATCTCCAAATTGATCTACAATGATTCACCCCACCCACAATTTTATAATGAAGATATTGTCTGCCATTATTAAAAAAAGAAAAAGAAAAGAAAATGAAAAAGTTTCAATTTCAAATGCATACAAATTTCTTTAAGATAACATAATGGTGGAAAATGTATGACAAAGTAGAAAAGTTTTCATGTGATATGTTTTACCCCTTAGGACTTCGTCAGACTAAATTTGTTATGTTGGTGTGACTACACATGTGCACAAATGAAGGATGCTAGGAATTTAATTTTTTTTTTATCTAGCTAATTTCATTTAGATTCTTTTTCTTTCCATCACTTTTGTTAGTAGATATCCCGCATAGAACAAGAAGGATGACCTAAAGCCATGAAGCATGTTATTCCATATATCAACACATTTGGCACTGCTTTCTTTAACAATTCCCCGAAAATATTTTGCTTGTTCGTTGAAATACTGATTTGGGAAGTGGATCAGGCTGAGAACTTTTCATCACATCCTCATGTTAATGACCAAATGTCAGAATAGTTGATTTGGCAGTGAAAATTTCATCATCCGTTTTCAACAAAAACAAGTGAAAATAAAATAAAAAGCAATAACATGTAAGATCACAGTTGTGAAAAAAAAAAAAATTGATTTGAATCAAGGTGATCCTTTTTGAATGCATTTCACTTTTCTCCTCACACAAGAATCACCACTCAGTCTGAATACTTTAAATGCACCTTTTTTATAATTCTCTTTGCAACTTTACCCTTTTGTACATCTATTCCAAAAGTGAATATTTTAAGAACATGATTGGGTATGGCTCGTGGTTCCGTTTCCTTTTTGCTTGCTTGTGTGTGTATGTGTAATAATTGGGTTTGATTAGGACCAAATGGCAATAAGCTATGATTTTATTCATACTGTTAAGAATTCACTCAAGTGTGAATACTTCAGTGGTCTTCAGATTGGTCAAGCTAACACTGAATACAATGTTCAATAGCCAGTCAAGAAGTTCTTGATCTGCTACTTGAGTTACAAACTGCTGAAACCATCATCACAGATTTTCACTCTCCCTTTATAGTTTTCTCTCTCTCTCTCTGACTGCTCTTTTAATTAGTGATATTTTATAATTGAAATCTAATTTTTATTATTATAAAATTGAAATGGCACTGCATTTAAGATTTTATTTTTCTCAATGTGATGTACTTTGTAGGAAATATATTTAATGATAATATTAATTTTTCATTATTGTTGTTATT
This sequence comes from Acanthosepion pharaonis, assembly GCA_903632075.3. Classification (NCBI taxonomy): domain Eukaryota; kingdom Metazoa; phylum Mollusca; class Cephalopoda; order Sepiida; family Sepiidae; genus Acanthosepion; species Acanthosepion pharaonis. The sequence continues at coordinate 2,181,791 of CAHIKZ030000247.1, read as the reverse complement.
CATTATGTATTTGATACTTTAATTTTTTTCTAATTATTTTTCTTTTATAATAAAAAACAAAATATTAACAGAAAAAAGAAAAGCAGAATTGTTAATTCAAAGAATGGTTTCTCTCTATACAATATACTTTTATCACAATACAGTGGAACCTTGGTTCACAAAATTAATTCATTCCTGAAGCCTACTCGTAACCTGAAATATTCGTTAACCAAAACTATTTTTCCAATAGGAATCATTGTAAAATGGATTAATCCGTTCCTGCTCACAAGATGATTGCTTATTTAAACTTTTACAAAAGTACTCTGTGCACAAGTTTATACAAAATATAATGAAAATCATTAAATCAAATTAAATAAACCCAATACTAAACAGATAAAATATAGATGAGCGCCTTAATTTTACCGTATCTGTAAGTAAGAGTGCTGACGGTGGAAGGGGAAGGAAAGAGATGTTATTGTTTGGAAAGGGGGAGGAAAGACATGATCATCTCTTTATTTATAAGAATAGTATAGATTGTTGATTTTGCCATACTAAACTAACTAGGAAGAGACCATATCATCAACAATTGTTTTTCTCTCAACTTTTCTTTTTCCTTTACTAGTATCACTGCTAGCTTTCTTTGGATCCATGACTAAGGACTAATAAAGAGAAAAAAATGGCATTGTACAATAAAATTGAAAAAAAAAAAGCACAGAACACAAACATATACAATATGGCGGTCAACTCAAATGATTTCGTTTAGGTTAACTTGGTTTAGTGCTCAGTTCGGCAATGTTGTTCGAGAACCAAAATTTTGTTTGATATCTGAGGTATTTTCATTTCAAATTTTCTGTTCGAAAACCGATTTGTTTGACATGTGAAACATTCAAGAACTGAGATTTCTCTGTATATATCTATATATATCTATTCCTGTACAAAATTTTGATGAATGGGTTTGTAATATTAGAATATTAGTCTTTAAAAATTGTCTTTCTTTTCACACTTCAAGGATAGTTTATAGCTATATTTCTTTATTCTTGTCAAACAATCATTTAAAACAGTTATTTTCAAGAGGATAAAATTTGTTAAAATTTAATGAAAAGATTAAAAAAAAGAAAAAAAAGCACACTTTTTACAGCTGTTATTTTATATAAAAGTATTTTTTTTTTATTTATTTATTTATTTATTTATTTTTTGAAAGCAACATTGCATAAGTGTACTCTCAATATTTTTTAATTGATTTCTCCTCAGAACTTTCATGAAATTTAACTTATTTTTAACTAAGGCAGTTTCTGGATATTTGGTTGTCTTTTAATTCCTCTAAGACTTTCTCAATTTACATACATCAAATGCTGTCAAGAATGTTGCTATTCTTTGAGTAAATATTTTCAACATACCTCTTATAGGCTTTCTTCATTCTGGAATGCTTCAGTCATGAGACGGCGAAGGAATGTCAATTGATCAAATCTGTCCTGCTTGTGTGTGTTCAATGGGAACACTTTCTATATAAGCAAAATTTCCTGAAAATATTTGCCATCTCATGTGCATGGTGGTCAATATTATTAGAGTAATATGCTTATTCTTTTTGAAGCAGAACATCCAATGGCAAAAAAATGTTGCTTTATCATGAAAGAAACATGTTGGAACCATTTTTGTAGAAAGTACAAGAAGATTCTGTCAACAATTTCCTGTTGCCATCTTATTTTAACATTATCTCCTGTCCATTCTATGGTTCCTTCTTCAAGCATTTCAGAAGATTTTATACCAGATTTTTTGTTCTTGTTTTTTGAAAAAATTCTCTTCATTATTATTTGTAGTTTCATAGAGATTGCAAGTTGATATTTGTTGATAAATAAGAACTACTCTTAAAGTGTAGCTGTCTGTTTGTTTTAACTAAATTCTTGTTTCATTCTGTGTTTATACATCTTTACATGTGAATCTTTGACATTTAATAGTTCACCTTTCTTTTTCTTTTTTTTTTTACCCTGACAGGTTTATTTCTTAACTTATTTTTTTATATAAAAGTTTGTGATACAATGAGGTAAGAGGTTACTGTTAAAATGATGAATGTGGTCTGAGATATGAATGAAAGAAGTGATAGGAAGTGAAGATTATGAGGGTAGATAAAAACTGACCCTTGACTTTAAACTCTTTAAAAATTTCCTTGGGAAGCATTTAGATGGGTGTCAGTTCTTGGGAGTAGGTAGGATTGTCTGCATGAAAGAAATAAAGGTGATTCTACTCCATGGAAGTGGTATGGCATGTCCTAGCTGTAAAGGTCTTAACTAGTGGAACTATAGGATGGAGCTTATCTGAACATTTACTCTGGAAATAGAATAGTGATGAACTTGCAACATTGTCTATAGGAAAGAGGCTGCAGAGTGGAGAATAAGTTTTCCCACAGAAGACTGCATAAATGCATTTGGACTCTATCAAGGTTGAACAATAAGGATTGAGTAGCTCCAGCTCAGATATTGTAGCAATACTACTACTAGCAAAAATATGCAATTAGCATACTTAGAAGATGTTCACCTTGATTTTTTTTTTTTTTTAATTTAGCATTAAATAAATTAATCTCTATGTATAAAAGGCAGGATGTGTGTGTGTGTGTGTGTGTGTGTGTAACGAATACACAGACGCAATTTTCGACCGAATTTGCTCCAAGTTAGCGGGAAGGCCAAGATCGACTTTTCATTCCCCAACTCCCATTGATAGTGGAAATAATCGATTTTTTTCATGCTTCTACGGCAATTTTCATGTAGTTTGCAGCCATTTTGTACTGGCCAGAGTGAGAGCCAATAGCTGGCTGCCACGAATAGGCAGGAAGATTCTATTGGCCAGTGTGAGAGCCAACAGCTGACTGACACGAATGTTAACTAGCATGCTAGCATGCAAAAAAAAAAATCGATAGCGGCATTCATCACAAGTGGGGAAAAATTTAAATCTAAAAAATTTAAAAAAAATTTATTTTAATTGTAGTTTTATATTAATACTAATATTGCATTTTAATAATACTTTTTGTAAGTTACTTTCCCAGATGAAGCATTGTTCTTATCAATGATTGATAATGACAACAGAAAATTAGATAAAGAATAGTATAGATAGATGACTAAATTTGAATTTTGTCTTAGCCTTATTATTAAGATCCTATCCATATTAGACAAGCTCCTAAGGATTTAAGCCCAAATTTCACTGGATGTTACTTTATTTTTATTTTTTTTATTTATGCTGCTTAATGACTGTAAAAACAACCTAAAAAAAACAAGAAAAACAAGATGGAAGGATAACAAGTTAAAGGATGATAATCCTTTTTCTTATATATGACTGAAATAATCAGTTTTTGAAATGATAAATTATTATATGCTTTGGTATTTGAACATGCATGTTCATCTTAGTAGCTATACTTATGTTTCAGCCATTGTACTCTCTGACCATCTTCAGGTATCAGTCTGTATTTGATAACGTTCTTGGAATTTTGATCAGAACCCTTTATTCAATTCATGAAGTAGATTATTCTCAGTCTATGCTTAGGGTATATTGTATATCAGTTAATACTCTTCATGGCATATAACTTTTCAGCTCTAAGGATTGAACTTACAACTGCCAAAGAACAAGGTATTTAACCAACCTGTACCTGTTGTGACATTCACCTGGTTGGTTCAGCTGGTTCTGATAAACAAATCCGTCATATCCAAATGAAAGCAGATTAAGCGTAGCGTATGTCATATTTATTTGGGTATGCAAATCCATAGCAGTGGCTCCAGTGGGAATTTGGATTCACAAGCAGTCCCCAGCCATATGTTTACACACTCATAGGATAGTGCCATCTGGTTTGAAATCAGTTTCTTTCTTTCTAGACTGGTTGCCACCTAAGTAACACAGTCTGTGCTACTATTTTACTCACAGCTGGGATATTTAACCAACATTTTAATCCACTAGACTATTTGTCTCAAGAGACTGTCCTGGTAGTGCTGAAAATTTATATGCCCTGATTCAGTAGAAGAAATGGACAAATGACACAAAGGTAAATAATACTTGCCAGTATCAACCAATATAAGCATTTGTTAAAACATACACGTGCCATAAAGGTGAATAAGACTGGTGTCTATTAACTGATATATAATATCCCTTAAGCATGGAAATATCAATAAGTAAATACCTAGGAAATGAAATCTCCAAAGCAGTTGTGTGTTGAATCTCTGGGTTTGGTAATGTTGAAAAGTCATATAGTTTAGTTCAGCGAAAGAAACAGACAAGTGACACAAAAGTGAATAATACTCACCAGTATCAACCAATATTATAAGCATTGTTTAAAATACAAACAAGTGACATAAAGGTGAATAAAACTGATGAGTATTAATTGATGTAGAATACCTGCTGAGTATGGAAAATGTAATTAGAACAATCTGTCTTCATTAATTGAATAAATTTTGAAATTCCAGAGTGACAGAGTATGAAGACAGATATTGGAAGAAATTCAGCCAGTAGAATGGATGAAATGACGAGAGTATAATAACCGAGATGGGCATGCTGGCCTGAATAGCAAAGTGTATAATAATAAACAATAAAGTTTCTATTTTATTGATTTTTGATACTATTTCTTTATAAGTTATAATTTGTTAGCAGGTATTTCTATTTATTGATTTACTATTTTATTTCTCAAGCTGTTATTTATTTATTTTTTTAAGTTGGCAGTGTTCAAAATGTTAGTCATCTTAGTATATAAAATCTTGATTAGAACTTATCATAGTTGAAATGTTAGATTAAATGACCAGGCTGGCATTTTCTAACCTTTATAACATCTATTTGTAGTAATTTATACTCTTTTCATTGACAAACTGATAATTTGTGAGTGAATGATAGATCACTTTTGGATGTCTATTTGGAAGAGTAGGTTCAACTTCTTTCAGGTTATCTTTTTAATATATATATATATATATATATATATATATAATTTAGGAATCAGAAATCTTGTTGATATATCAGTTGATTTATGGCTTTTAGCTGTAATCTTTCAGAGTAATTTTTTAAGTTATCTCTGCTTTCATATAATCTCTTTATATAGTCTACAAATTTATTTCCTTAGAGATTTAAAATAAAATTGCTAATTTCTTCAAACTGAATTGCCAGATTATTATTTTTTTTTTTTTTTATCTTTTTGACACTGATAAATATAATGTTATATATCAATGTAATAACTTCCATAAGAAAATTCTGAAACCTGTAGGTAGATTATTGAACCTAATAAATTCACAGATTTTGATGACAGGTTTCATATTGAATTTTTAACCTTATTCTGATAAGGTTGACATATCTGAGTAGAAATTTATCTTGATTCTGTTTTTGTAGAAGTATAGATGGCTTAATGGCTAACAGTTAAGATAATGGAATCAACAATCTTAGTTCAAATTTCATCTGAGACCGTTTGTGTTCATTTTGTACTTGGGGGAGGCAAAAATTAATCTCATTCCCAGTTATAGACAAAATAATAGTGTAGAAATGGCTTTTTAGCCTTGATAAGGCAGCCAATCTTGGAGGAGAAATTTGAATTTGAAACCTGGAGGTTTCTATAAAAACCTACTTGTTACTGAACCTGCAGCAACATCACCTTGTATCAATAGAAATTTAAAGAGACTATTTGTGTCAATGAAATAATATAATTGTTCAACTATTTCATTTATTGATATCATCTCTCATGGTTAACATAAAATTTATTAGCCATCAGCTTTAATAATTTTGGCTTGTATATTAGTTTAATATTTATTGTCTGTGTTATAATGAATGTCACTATGATCTTCTATGTGTCCTTTTAGGATGTTGTAAATCATGGCTTGCCACAACCTCCTAGCTTTTCTTTGCTCTTAGTAATATTTGTCTTTTTACCACCCCTGACACTCTCTATTCTGCCATCCATTCACATAAGCTCATCAGACCTGCTATCTCACCCTGTCCCTTCTTCAATATATCTTGCAAGTGTCAGATTTTCCAAGCCATCCTTTCTTATTAATGTGTCTTAGATATTTCAGTTATCTCTATCTAATTCTGGGTAGGAGTCTCCTTTTTGCTATCATTTTTTCTTTAAAAACTTCCTTGTTGCTTACATGTTCCACCGTCCATGTTACTCTCAGCATCCTTCTATAGAATCACACTTCTGTTTCCTTCAGTTTTCTCTTCATCTGTGAGGAAATTTTTCAGCATTCACTGCCATATAGAATTGATATTACATAACAGTTCAAAACTCTTTGTTTCTAACAAAATTTTCCTGTTTCTTAATACTTTGCTTAGTTTTTGGAAGCACTTTTTGCTATTCCACTGTACGTTCTGGATTTGATGTCACATTTTCCATCCTCTGTTAAAATATGTCTTAGATATTTAAAATATTGTACTTATTTGATGTTGGACTCTCCAATTTGTAGCTTGCATTTTACGTTTTTTTTTTTTCTCTTGCTGACAACCATATATTATCTTCTTACAATTTATCGTTAGTTCTTTCTTCTAGCTTTCCTTTACTACCTTGTCTTGGTGGTTCTGTAGATTTTCTTCTGTCTGCTATCAACACAGTGTTGTCTGCGTATCTTATATTGTTAAGATTTCACTCACCGATAATAAATCCTAGTTGGGTCTCCAGCTCCCTTAAATTAGCCTTGCTGTAGAAGTTGAACAAATCCAGAGAGAAGATAGATCTTTATCTTATGTTCATTTCTATTTTTGTATACCTACTCAATTCATTTTCTATCCATATACAGGTAGTTTGTTCCCAATATAAGTTCTGAATTATTCTAATATCCTTCCAAAATAGATTGAGCTTTCCTTGTAGTTCAAATAGATCTTTGTCCCATACCTTATCAAATGCTTTTGTGTAATCTATAAAAGTGTACATCTTTCTGCATTTGTGTTCTCTGATATTATTCTGATTATAAATATAGCATTTCTTGTTCCAGTGTCTTTGGCAAAACCACGCTCTTGTTGCCATGTTTTTGGTCTAATTCTGCTTCATGCCCTATTCATCAGAATTTAGATTATTAGCTTGGTTATGTGTCTTGTTAAGCTGATTGTCTGATAGTGTTCACATTTATTTATATCTAGTTTCTTATCGCTACAAAGACGGATTGAGCAAAGTTTTCTTGTATGTTTGCCACTCTTGTGTATTTCATATCACTGTGATAGTATTATTAAAAATTTCTATTGTTGCTGTATGTGAAAGATTGCTTTTCTAGACAGAAAACCAATAACACCTTTTCTTGGTAGAAAAGAATAGGGGATAGTCACATTCTTCAATCTTTGTGACTTCTGAAATGTTTAAAAATTTGACAAAATCAAAGCTTAGTATAGAAAAACAGGCTTTTTGCAGTGTAGTACCTTCCTAAAAATGAATAACAAATTTTTCTTGATAGAATAGGATTTGACAATTTATATAAACTTTATTTATATGCCTTGGGATGGAAGAGTAGTAATGACAATGATAGACATAGTTTAAATTCTGGCTAAGGCTGTTTGTGTTCACTTTGTAGATTCATGCCTTTAGGAAAGGCAGGAATTTACATCCCTATATTCTTTAATTGTCAGATATCTTGAAAAAAATATTGAGTTGCTGGGATGTCATGATGACTAACAGAAAAGACAGTAGATGTGTGAGCAAATATCTCTCTTCTAACTACCTTACCACTGAGATGATAGTAAATAGTTGTTACACCCATTGCCAGCCTTGACAGGGGTTTATCATTCTTTTACTAGTGTTTGCATTTCCAATGACCATTTTGCTGTGCTTATTTATTTTAAGGCCTGCCCAAAGTAGTCATACATTAGAGAAATGTTTAAAAAGACAGGTAGTGTGTTAGACATGTAATAAAATTGACCTGGACAAAGATTACTATGGAGATAGAAGTGACAAAGAGATGAATGGATTCTTTTCAGTTGTCTATCAGATTTGGATGTCATTTGATTACTATTCACAGACTTAATTGATTATTTTATAATAGAAGTTGAGTAGTGATGGTTAATGAACCCATCCTGCTTTCAAATTTATTGTATCTCTTGCATATTAATCCCTCCAGGGAGTATGATGTCATGTGGTTGGGTCGGCTTAGTTCTTGTTCTTTTGTTGTTGTTGTTGCTGCCTGATATTATCGTAGCCTTTGCTGTTGATGGGCCCAGCAATTTAAGGAAAAATTTATTGTTAGAAAATAACTGTCGTGTTAGTGGTATCAGAACTATCGTTATCAAAGATTGTCTTTTCAGCATATGGCTGTTTCACTTGGTTTTAATGCTCATATATATATATATATATATATATATATATATATAATAGAGAGAGATTGAATTCTAACAGAATGATAGGAAACATGTATGAATCTAATGTGTTTTGCTTTTATTAAAACTTCATCAGAAAATTAGATATGAAGAAAAAAATTCATTTTTGTGTTTGATTTTCACTGGTTATGTAGACTTCACATGCAATTAACTTGTCAAGCAGTGTTCTTGTGGAATTTATGCATAAGTATATCATAATTCTAGTTTGTGTATGTGGGATTTAGATAGTGTGTGTGTATATATATATATATATATATATATATAATTGAATATGACCGATGAAGTGCTTTGATTTAGTTTTTTATATAATTTCTCAAGTGATCTAATAATTTTTTTCTTTTCAGATGATAATTTATTTAATACTGTCCAATTGTTCTTTTTATCCGAGCACTTTCAGCTATATATTTAGCCATTTTCAAGGTTGAAATATATTAGCTGTTAACAAGAAATAGTATGTATTTATATAATGTTTTCATTTTCAAAACACAGTCAAGATATGGTGTCCATGCTCATAGTTGATATTATTAAGTGTTGGTTTTTTTCTGTTTTTATTAATAAGGCTTCCATTATTTTTAGCCTTTTTTTTTTTTGCATGTAGATGATGCTATTATATTAGTGTTGTCAACAAGTATGTTACCAATAGGGTCCAGTAGGTCTCCATGAGTATTTAAATGAGACCTAATTGAGCTAAGTGAAACATGTTAGATTTATACATGTTTCCTCTTTGTTTTTTATTCTATCTATATGTGTGTGTGTGTGTGTGTGCATTGGGGTCAACACCAGGCCTGAAGATTGCAGTTAAGGGCTGCCCAAAGTAGTCATACATTAGGGAAATATTTAAAAAGACAGGTAATGTCTTAGGCATGTAATAAAATTGACCCGAACAAAGATTACAATAGACAAACTAGAATTATAAACAATCTTCAGGCCTGAAGATTGCATTTAAGCATGAAGCAGACTGTTGCTGCTAGATGTTGATCTCAAAGATAGATGGATAGGGTGCGATGGTTAAGTTGTCATCTAAATTTTGCAAAAATGAAAATAACACTGACATCAGATATATTTACCAAAATTACACAAAAATATCTTAAAATACTAAAGAGTAGATCACCATTGGCTTCAACCATGGCCTCCAGACAACTTTGGTATCTCCTGCAACTCTTCTGGATGGTCTCCTTGTTTAAGTTGGTGAATGCTGCCATAATCCTTGCCTTCAGTTCATCTTTGGTATTACAAAGAGTTTTGTTGGTCTCTTGCTCAACTGTGCCCCATACATAATAATAAAGGGGGTTGCAGTCTGGGGAGTTAGGTGGCCAGATATAAGGGGTGATGTAGTTGCAGAAACTGTCTGACAGACATGACTGGGTTCTCCTGCTTGTGTAGCATGGTGCAGTCCTGTTGCCAGACATAGACTTCCAGCAGCCACCCTCTTGACCGAGGGCAACACTACGTTCTGAAGGCAATTAATGCAGGCCTCCGAGTTGAGTCAGAGGCTTTGTGTAAAGATGAATCGTGGCATAAGGTCACCCTCGCTACTGATCACTCTAAACACCATGATGTCATATGTCATGCAACTCTTTCCAAATTCTCTGCACTGTCTCCAGATTGACACCCAAACACTCTGAAATGTTCATATTGGAGCTTCTGGTGTGAATGCCCAGCAGTACAGCAAATTTCTGACAGAATTGCATCAGACCGTGCCCAACTGACCCTACTATACTGTGCAGTCTGCAAAATCAAAAACAATGTGTGAAATTAAAAATATAAAATGACAACTATTTACCCATCACACCACACACACATATATATATATATATATATATATATATATATATATAAAAATAAATGAATAAAATAAAGGCAGTTTTTCTTGTCAGAATCCATCCTGTATATTTATAAATCTAACATTTGTCTGTTTGGTTTGTTTTGTTTTATGGCATATCAAACCTCAATGGGTTATATAATGCCACCAAAATTTTTATTGCTGGTAATATTTTGTTTTGTCAAAAATCTATTTCTTGTAATATTTTTCCTACAAAAATGTATCGCTGGTAATAAATTTTTGTTTTTCAAAGATGTATTGCTGGTGATAGTTTTTTTTTTTTTTTTTTTTTCTTCAAAAATTTATTGCTGGTAATAATTTTTTACAAAGTATTTCTAGTATTAAAACCTATTTCTACACTTTCATAGTGTTTTAACCCCAGTTTCTGGGTTAACTATTTGCCCATAGCTGGGACCTTAACAGGTGCTACCACCCTGGGAACACCAGCAATTAAGAGGTATTTCCATGCTCCTCAAAACCTCCTGATCAGAGGCCTTGCTGCTGGACATAGTTTATCCTCTTACCCAGGATGCAGATGTAGTTTATCATCATACCCAGGACGGACCATTTGTCTGTGCATTGAATATTGCTACCATATCTGGGATGGTGCTCCTACTTTTTGAGGGAGATTGAAGAATATATTGGCTGAAACATTGTGTAAACAACAGCAAATATATGAAATGGCTCAATTGTCTGAACAGTATTTGGTATATAAAAAGCACTAGTCATTCATTTAAAGTTTATTTTAAAATGACATCACCTTCAAACTGTTAACTTACTTGAAAATACTTGTGATTTTTTATAATTAAAGAAAGATTTGTTTGAAAACAGCAGATGTGGATGACATAAATTTTGATAAAAACAAAGATGTGGAAAATTTCAGGAAGTCTGGTAATGTGCCATAAAAAAGTTTCTTAGAGTTAAGTTGCTGTGTTTTATGCCAGATTTGATTATCTGATATTTAGTGTGTTTAGTTCAATTGCTATTTGTGTCAAGTTGTTTTTTTTTTAATTCTGTAGTTGATTCATCTGATTTCTGTGAGTGAAGTAAGCAAATAAGACTAAATATCATTGGTAGAAACAACTTTACAGCTTTCTAAATCACTTGTTGAAATAGTGCTTTTACCTTAAGATTTTATTTGATAGAATAACTAAACAAAATTCTTTAGAAAGATGACTGGTTTCACTTCCTCTCTTTTTTTCTTCATTTTTATCCTTATTCTCTCTACCTTTCTCTCTTTACTGTGATTTTGCTTTAAGATTACTATTTTCAGTCACTATTTTTAAAATCTTAAATAATTTTCTCATTTTTTATGTATTTCTCTCTACTTCTCAATTTTACAATTCCCATCTTTCTTTTTCATCTTGATGCCATTATGTCTTTCTTTCTCTCTCTCTCTCTCTCTCCATCCTTTCTCTTCTATCATTTTTTTTACTTTTATCACACATTTATAGTGTCTGATATAGTTACTTTTTCAAAATTCCTTGTATGTGTCTATATGAATTACATAACAAAATTAATTGAATATATTCATTAAAAATTTAACACTGCTAAATATTTTATTTACAGTTTTTTTATTGTAGAAATGTTTTAATCCTTTTCGGAGTGGGGGGGTGTTGAGAGCCTGAACAATACATGGAACCAACATTTCTAGTAGAAGACCTCACAATTGACAATCATTTCACTGTTTAATGTCAATGGAAGACAGTAGTCCAAAAAGGCACAATCAGTCACTCTTCTAGAGGTTAGCATCAGCCATTCTGATAGAAGGCATAAAGAAATGATTAAAAAAGAGCAGTTTCATTTTGGATGCATTAAATAACACAACTTTCATTTGAATCATATCAAACATTTGCCCAGAAATACCATAACCCTTCAACTTGTGAAGAAGACCAGAATGCTGAATGTTGTCAAATACTTTTGAGATATCTAAAGCAACAGCCCAAGCTTTGCTATTCTTATTTAAAGCTTGACAGACTCTATCAGCAATAATAATTAATACATCAGTAGTTAACCTAGAGATGGACAGGCATTCTAGGTACGACAATAGACTACATTTGTGTCCTGTGTATGACAATGGTCTGTCTGGCAGTGGGGCCTCTGGTCAGGAGGTTTTGGAGAGTGTGGAGCCGCCTCTTGGTTGCTGGTGTTTCTGGAGTGGTGGTGCCTGTTGGCTTCCCAGCTGTGGATGGGTGGTTGGCTCCCATGCTGGGGTCGAAGCACTATGAAAGTGTAAAAATAGGTTTTAATATTAGCAATACATTTTGGGAGGAAATTATTATCAACAATACATTTTGGAAAAAATCATTACCAGCAATGCATTTTTGAAAGGAAAAAATCATTACCAGCAATGCATTTTTGAAAGGAAAAAAACTTACCAGCAATACATGTTTGAGAAAAAAAAAATTACCAGATAGGTCCACACACTTGCACCTCTCTATGTTCATTTGCACCTCTAATTAGGAATAGGAAAAGGTGGAGAAGAATTAGATGATCTTTTTGTTTGTCTTTTTTTTTTTTCATCTCTTTCATGAAGCATTGTATATTCACCTTTTTGTTTTTTTTTACTTTTTTTTTTTTTTTTTTTTTTTTTTTTTTTTTTTTTTCTGTCTTCTATTATCTCCCTTTGTTTTCTTCAGGCTTTTTTTCTCTTTGCCTATTTGCTTTACTTTTTTCATCATAATTTTTTTCTTTGTCTCTCCTCTTCATTTTTATAATACCATTATCTTTTTACCTCCTGCTTTTGTTTTCTCATTATTTCTTTTATTCCCCTTCAATTTTTTTTTTCTCTTTTTTGTATCCTACTTTATTTTCATTCCTTGTTTTTCTTTATTTTAATTTCTTTTTACCTTATTCAATGATTTTCAATTTTTCTATTTTATCTTCTTAGATTTTTTGTAATTAAAGTTTTTCCTTTACTTCTTTGTTCTCCCCTTTATATTTATTCTTTCCCTCCTCTTTATCCTTGTCTTTCTTATTTCTGTTTCCTATTCTATATTGCAAACATAGTATTTCCTTACAACTAACAAAGCTGATTTTTTTTCCAATAATACACCTTTCCACCATTTCATTTTCATTGTAAATTATATAAAGAAAGTTTTTGATAGAAAAAAATATCGTAAAATAGTGGTAAGAAAATTATGTGGGCGATATTTGCTCCGCTGAATTAGAGAATGCAAATTGGATTAGATAAGTAGAAGTGCATGCATGAATGCATAAACAGAAGTGTGTGCATGTGCGTGCACACACACACACATTATATAGTCTAAGGGACTGCTCAAATACTCTTGGTCCAAGAAAGAACCCCCCCCAACAAAAAAGAAAAAAAAAACATTTTTCTGTTTATTTGTTCAGATTTTTTTAAGTAGGCTGAGCAGAGAACTTTTCAGCACACTGCATACATATTTCATTCATAATGTTTGTGTGTGTGCATGTGCATCAGAGTGAAAACCACCCATTATTTCTTTATAAACTCTATATTCATATTGATGTATGAAATTATGGATGTTACACACACACACACACACACACACACACAATGTTGAGCGATTTTTCATTTATGTAAGTATTATTAAATACAATAAACACGAAATACTTTAATTTTATATGTAATTTCTCATTTTCACTCAAAAGAATGAATGACTCGTTTGAGAGTGTACAGAAATGTCTACAGTTCTTATCAGTTCTATGATTTTCAACAATTCATTGGTTATCCTCAGGTCCAAGAAATGATGAACTGAAACTGACATTTTATCAGCATTTCTGTTGGAGAACATTAAATGCTGATATTATGACAGTTTATTGTCTCATCTTCTGACAATGTCTTGTTTGTGAAGATGACCAGAGAATGGCTGAAAATACTGGAACCAATAATAACAATGGACAATTTCTGTAAACTCTTGATCTACCTATTTATCATTATCTTATATAAAACATGATTAATTATATAAATTAACAAAGTATTTCTTATCTTTTATATTTAATAAGCCTTGTATAAACATATAAACATGTACATATACTAGACAGACACACATACAATTACGAATACACATTACCATCTGATGACCACTTAGACTAGAATTTTTACAAACTTAAATATAGAATTATGCATGTTTTTACATGACTGACCAGTGAGAATCAACCCAAACAAAATTGAAAATACCAAGTTCTGTCTTTTTGTGAGTTTTCTCTCAATCTCTGAATAAGCTTTAATAAAAGTGCAACACATTAGATTGATATACATTTCGTATTTGTTGTTTAACTTATCATCCTGCCAGATTGCGATCCATATTTGATCTGCATTTGATCTTTAACTCACATATATATGTGTTTATGTACATATATATAAGTTGACACTGTGGTCAGCACTAAGCACCAAAAATCTGTTACATGCTTCAATGCAATCTTCAGTCCATGTGTATTAAATCAGAAATATCCAAACACTACTGTGACTTTAAGTGGTTCATATCTTAGTGACTTTAGGTTTAATTCTCTCTTAAAGCTCTGTGTTTTACTGCCTTATTTATGAACATATCACATGAATTATTTCCCAAGACCATTTATGAACATATCACATGAATTATTTCCCCAAGACCAAAGTCAGCCAACAATCAAAAGGAAACTTCTTGGTAAATTAACCAATTTAAATAATATATGTATTTTCAATTTAAAGTAGAAATAATTTATACATATATATGAATTTATGAGGTTTCTGGATGTTTCACCAATGTGCATTATTGGGCATTTTGTACAATCTGTCCTGTATATTCCTGCCTCTATCCTGGTGTTACTATCTTGTTTGATGCTAACTATTATCTCTTATTGTTTTGCAGGTGGTGTTGATAAATTTTAGTTAGCTGTTATTTTCAGTGGTGGCTGTTGTAGAGTTAGGTAGGATTATGTGCCTAATTTTGTTATGGTTAATGGGATTATTATTTGTGTATGTTTATAGCACTTGATTAAATGTAAGTACCTTAAAAATTCACTAAAAAAAAGGATACATAGCAAAAAAATGCACAAAACCTAAAAAACAAAATTTTATCAACAAAATCTTTGTATTATTATTAAAATGAAAGATAAAGATTTTTTGATGAAAAACTTCTTTTTAGAATGCTTGAAATTTTGGTTAAAAGTTTTGGTTTTTCTTGTGTCCATGTGGGATCATAAATTTGTATGAGAAATTTGATCCTCTTTTTGTTGTGAAAAACGTTTTGGAAATTTTTGAAAAAATCAGATAATTCTCAGATTTTAAGGAAATTTTCAGGATTTATTCACAAATGAATGAAACTATTTTTGAAATGTTTCTTTTTTAGAAAATCACTTAATGTTTATATTAGTTATAAGGACAAGTCCTCAGAGAATATAAATCATGGAACTTTTATGGTTAAACAGCACCCCTAATTAAAGAAAATCTGCCCTTAATCAAAAAATAAAAAAGAATGCAATAATACATTAGAAAAGCTTTTATGAATAAAATATATTATGGACACTACTGTCTTAAGAAAAAAAACGTTTTTGATGATTAATAAATTTTTACAACAATTGTTTCCATTTTTAAAAATTTTAATTAGAATAATTTATAAACTTTTAAATCTTAAGATTTTGCATTAATTTTTAGTAGTCAAATGATATTGTTATTAAATTAAAACTGTATTTACTAATCATAAATAGAAAAGTTTACTACAATTCAGTGACCCCCACCCCCCTGTATTTTAAAAAGAATTTTGAATTTATTTTTTGTGTGTATAAACATATTGAATTTTGTAGGTGGATGTCCATACATAGCATTATCAAAAAATAAGAGTGGTAACTATAGTAAAATTAAAATTTATTGGTAATTTTCTAACATTTCCTCAACAAATCTTCATAAATAAAGCTATACAGCTAAAGTACCTAAAATTCAATAAAATATTAGATTGCTTATTTTAAATTTTTAAGGATACTGGGTACCCCTTATTTAAATTTCCCAAACATAAGTCTATTGATAGATCTCTCAAAACCTCATAAAAACACCCTGATGCATTTCTGTGATATTTTAAACTAAAAGTAATATTTGTTTCAATTTAGATTAATTAAACTTTAAATCCAGTAATTTTTCTCAGATAACTTTTCAGTAATGTATATTTTATTTTTAAAAGACTTTTTAATAAAGATTTGTCAATATGGATTATTTTATAGATTTTACTGATAACCAGAAAAAAAATTCTAATCAATTTAAATTTGGATTGGAATACAGCAAAGTATTTTGCTTATTGGAAATATTTAATCTATTAGCTTGGAATTAAAATTAAATTAAAAGCTTCAAGAGAGATTTTTTTTCATTTTTTAAAATGCAATTTCAACCTTAAGTATCACTTTATTTTTTTAGGTAACTATTATAATACATTTTATTTATATTAAATAAAAAGTTAAAAAATATTTAAGGATATTTCTGTAAAGACTTGTTAATTAAGCATATGTCTTCAAACTCAGAAGATAATATTTAGAATTTTCATTTGCTTGCATTCAAGCAAACTAGAAATTTTATTTCATTTTTTATAGCACAGACCTGACCTTTTTTTTTTTTTTTTTTTTTTTTTAAGATAAAACAAAAAACAAGATATGCCAAAATTTAAACATTAATTTTTTGAAACAGACAAGTCATATCATGATCTGTTAACTTGCAGCTTTCCTGCATGGTGGCAGGAAGGAGGACTTTAATCATGCTATGTTGAAATACAAATAGATCCAATTTCAATCTGTTTGGTTGGTAAAGAAGTTTTCACTGTATATTTTTAATATTTTTTACACTTCATTTTTATTACTCATTTTTAACTGGAAAAATACTTTGTAGTTAACTCGAAAATTATAGTCTATCGTGTTAGTCTGAACAATTCCAATACTGATTCTAATTGTTAGTAACATAAACATTGTTGTTGCTAATAATCTTGTAGACTAAGCAGAAATTAACGGTTTCAACTCAAAAGATCAAATGATAAAAATAAACACTCAATGCAAAGGTTTTATGCAGCCTTTCAGTTTCAAATATATTTCAAATTTTCAAATTAATAAAAATAAAGAATAGCCAATAAAATCAGCTCCCATCAATAAATTAACATAGGCTTCTGGAGCCTACATGAAGCCATATAAATCAGACATCCCTTCAACTCAGCAGAAAGACTGACAGCAGTAAAGCGACTCAAGTCAACCTCATTGTTCTGTCTGTCTCAAGCAACAGCACTCCCTTAATCTTATCTTTCAACTCCACTTTCTCTCTTTGACATTGAAAGATTATTCATAATCCTTTCCTTTTCAGTCAGAGAGAAGAACTTTTTCTAAATACACACTTTTATTTTGTGATAGTAGTTAAAGTTAAGAATTTGTGTATTTTATGTTAAATATAGTCATTTTATTTAAACACAGTGACTATTTCTCTCATTTTTTTTATTCAACAAACAGTGACTCATGTAATATTTCTCCAACAAAGTGGAGAAATTCTGTGTAATGCGTTTTATCCTCTAAAAGGGCTTCATTAAAATTTTTCCATTTTATCATTCAATTTTCTATTTTCTCATAACATCAGCTGGAATATATTTAGAAAATTAGTTGCTGCCATATCTGGTCTTCCTACTATATATCTCAAGGTCCTTGATAAAATTCAAAAAAGTGTCTGTAATGTAATCAATTCTAATCTGATATCTTAACTTCAGTTGCTTTCTCTTCAATATGACATGGCTTCCCTCTGTCTTTTCTACAAATATTTTTCATGGCAAGTGTACTGATGTTCTCCTTGACTTCATGAATTTAAGTGTGCTACTCGACTGGCAAGTAGGTCTCACCATTTTAATGTTGAACTAGCTAGGTCCAGCTGTCAGTTCTATTCTAATAGATTCTTTTCTTGCCTGTGAAACTCCCTTTCCAATTTCTTGCTTCCCTGCCACCTACAATCTTCAAAAATTTAAATGCAATGTCAGTTGGCATCTTTGGTCCTCCTGAAATCCGTTAAAGTCTCGTCATTCTCTTTTGCTTCCAATAATCCCTTGCATCCTTGAAATGATTATAAAAATAAAAAAATCTATACATATAAATATCTTCAGAATTACTAAAGAGAAATTTATCCAAAATTTTATCTAATATTCTACATACAGAATATAATAATGTACTGAAATTGGTTATACACATTTTACTTATTAACAACAGATTGTATAGTTTAAGTTCCCCCAGAAATTGTAACTTATTATTCATGGAGATGATATTATAAGTTTAGTCAAAAAAGATAATTGCCCATAGTTGATTAGTAGATATTTAATAAATTAATTGACTCAGTTTATTTGATTTTCTTAATGTGGAAACAGCCTCTTTCTCCTAATGCATAAATGAAATAATTCTGTAGAAATTATATCAATTCTTAAATATAAGAATCATCTCTAATATTCCAGGAGATAAAGTTTTGGATTGCCAACAGCTTTGGTAAATAATGTTTGAGATAACCTCAGCCTAACCTTCAAGAATATATATATATATATTTAGTATTGCGTTACTTATATTTTTCCTATCTGTAGTTACAAAGTAGCCTGTTTAAAGTATATACTTAATTTTGTTTTATTTCAAGAGTAAGTTGTTACCCATTTAGTAAAATACTCTTCTTGGATTTCATTGGCTATGAAAGTGGGCTGGCATCTCATACTAATAAACTGATTAAGGTTTTTTTTTTTCATTTTTCTTATAAATAGGAAAGGAGTAATTTAAGAAGAGCAATGACCATTATCATGAAATAGTATAGGTGTGAATCACTTGAGTAAAAAGATTCAAGGGAGAAAATTTAAACTTTAATCTCTACTTGGGTCATCTTGATTAAAAGAATCTTCAGTGGAAGACATTCTTTTTTTCCTTACTGTTTTTTAAAATTTGACACTTATTAAGCAAGTCCTGTGAATTATGAATTAGAAAAAGAATGTGAATGCAAAATAACTGATTTGAAGAATTTAGTTAATCGACTTCCTTCAAAATTTACACTTCCTAATTGCAATGTGTGTGTATATGTAGGTGTGTGTAGCTTAATGGTTATTGGTGCCAAAAGTGGAATTGGTAACCCAAGTTCAAATGCTGTCCTACTTTCTTGTATTCACTTTACATAAACACCCTTGGAACAGACATGAAACCATTTATTCTCTTCTTAGAGAGAATAGCAGGGTAGACTAGTCTCTCTTACTTTGATGAACCATAATAATGGCACAAGTGAAAAACAGACTTTTTAAACAATTTTAAATGTATAAATTTGTAACAAATAGTTAAAAACTATTATAATTTGGCTAATATTAATAATTAAATAGGTTATATATATATATATATATATATATATATATATATAATTATTTATTTATGCTGTGAACGTTGGAATTTATATATTACTTTCATTCTCATCACATCGGATATGTATGTTATATATATAAATTATGTTTCATTCAAAAACAACTTTCTCTGCCTAATTGTGTATATTTCAAACTTATTTTTTTCCTATTTTTCCACTTGTGCCATTTTTATCGGTGCCATTATTACTTAAATTCCTCTCACCTTAACCAGGTGTAGGAGAAAGAAAACACTGAATTCAAATCCATGGTGAGGGCAATGGTAAACCATTCCATTATTTCCTCAAGATGTCATTGCATTCACAGACATGATAATCTAAATCCTGAAGGAACAGAGCATTAAAAAAAAAAAAAAAAATTTTTTTAAATAAAATAGTCCTGACGATCAATATTTTTTTTTTTTTAAACCATTATCACTGACAAGAGGAAATTATTAATAAAAGGAAGAAACAAAGAAAAGCTTCAGATGTTCTTTTTGTTACTAACATTTTTTTCCAGTTTTATTTTCCTAACCTCTATTTATATTTAATCATTTTATAAATACTTCAAATGTGTTGATGAGTAGGGAAGTATGAAAGTTATATAGTATGCTTGTTGCATAATTTGAAACAAATTTCTTTAGTCATATATTTTGGCCTGATTCATTGCATTCTTTTTTCCTTTTTTTTCTTCTTTTTTTTCTTTTTTTTTCTTTTTTTTTCTTTTTTTTTTTTTTTTTTTTTTTTTTTTTTTTTTTTTTTTTTTCTTTTTTTGCTATTAGTAAGATTTAATCAAGAAACTCTAATATATTGTAATGAAGAAACACTTAAGGGTTGGTTGGCCTTTGTTCTAAAATAGTTGAACCCTTTTAACCTTATTCACAAAACATAACTACTCTAGTTTTAAATATTTTCACAATCTAAAACCATTTGGTTTAATGTATCTTTTAAGTAATTTATAATAAACTAAATTCTATATAGAATTTAGTTTATACAGTTTAGTTATTTAGTTGATACAGAACATTTGACATATGTATATGACATAAAAATCCAAAGGTTCATTGAGATAGTGAGATGACTTCCAGAAGCTAAGCAATGTATTAAGAAACAGAAAAATTTTGTTATAAACAAAAAAAATAGTACTAAACTGTTACATGATATTGATCCTGCTATATGACAGTGAATGCTGGACAATCTCCTCACAGGTTAAAAAGAGACTTCAAGCAACAGAAATGTGGTTCTGCAGAAGGATGTTGAGAATACCATGGACTGAACATGTGAGTAATGAGGATGTTTTATGGAAATTGGAAACAAAAAGTACACTTATACTTTAGAATAAGAATGAAACAATTGAAATTTCTGGAGCACATAAAGGAAAGGACAAAGAGCTTGGAGAATTTGACACTTGGAGGATATTGTAGGCAAAAGAGACAGAGGAAATCAGTAATTAACCTACCTAATGAGATTGTGTAAATGTTTGGCAGAACAGGGTTTAGGAGAGATAGCAAAAAGATAAATCTTACTCGGAGCCACAAAGGTCAGGAAGTTGTGGTAAGCCATCATTGCACAGTTCCTGAAGAGATACAGCAAATAAAAGAAGAATTGTCAGTTTTGGATTTATAATATGCTGAAATATTTTGGTAAATTGCAAAAAAAAAAATATTTGAAGAAAATTAAACTAATGAATTGTGAAAGCACTCATTAAACTAATTAAACTGTTTTCTTTGTTCTTTTCTTTTTTTTCCTTTCCTTTTGTCCTTTTCTCTTTCCTTTTCTCTTTCTCTTTCCTTTTCGCTTTCTCTTTCCTTTTCGCTTTCTCTTTCCTTTTCGCTTTCTCTTTCCTTTTCGCTTTCTCTTTCCTTTTCGCTTTCTCTTTCCTTTTCGCTTTCTTTCTTTCTTTCCTTTTCCCTTTTCTCTTTCTCTTTCCTTTTCTCTTTCTCTTTCCTTTTCTCTTTCTCTTTCCTTTTCTCTTTCTCTTTCCTTTTCTCTTTCTCTTTCCTTTTCTCTTTCTCTTTCCTTTTCTCTTTCCTTTTCTCTTTCTCTTTCCTTTTCTCTTTCCTTTTCTCTTTCTCTTTCCTTTTCTCTTTCCTTTTCTCTTTCTCTTTCCTTTTCTCTTTCCTTTTCTCTTTCTCTTTCCTTTTCTCTTTCCTTTTCTCTTTCTCTTTCTCTCTCTCTTTCTCTCTCTTTCTCTCTCTTTCTCTCTCTTTTCTCTCTCTTTTCTCTTTCTCTTTCTCTCTCTCTTTTCTCTCTTTCTCTTTCTCTTTTCTCTTTCTCTTTCTCTCTCTCTTTTCTCTTTCTCTTTCTCTCTCTCTTTTCTCTCTTTCTCTTTCTCTCTCTCTTTTCTCTCTTTCTCTTTCTCTCTCTCTTTTCTCTCTTTCTCTTTCTCTCTCTCTTTTCTCTCTTTCTCTTTCTCTCTCTCTTTTCTCTCTTTCTCTCTTTCTCTTTCTCTCTCTCTTTTCTCTCTTTCTCTTTCTCTCTCTCTTTTCTCTTTCTCTCTCTCTCTCTTTCTCTCTTTCTCTTTCTCTCTCTCTTTTTCTCTCTTTCTCTTTCTCTCTCTTTTCTCTCTTTCTCTTTCTCTCTCTTTTCTCTCTTTCTCTTTTCTCTTTCTCTCTCTCTTTTCTCTCTTTCTCTTTTTCTCTTTCTCTCTCTCTTTTCTCTCTTTCTCTTTCTCTCTCTCTTTTTCTCTTGTTGAAAAGTAAATTAAATATTTTTTACATACTTCAAGTTTCTATATTTGCTATAAGAACTTAATTATCTGTTTTGCTAAATGACTTTTAAATAATGCCCCAGGGTGGAAAGTTTTGTTAGAATCAGATTTGTAGAGTTGGTTATAACTGTTCTAATAGAGTGAACCATCTGATCAAAATTCCAGAGACTGTTTAAAATCTGGCTCAAAGATATCCCCTAGAGTTGTTTAGTGCTGCCTTTTCTTTGATATTTTCTTACTTTGGTAATCTCATAAGGTTTGGGTAGGCGTGATGTAGAAGGGATAAAATTCATTTGAAGACAGGTTTCTGTAAGAGAATTTCCTTTGGAAAATGGATTTAACTCTGTTCTTTGGCATTGTGTCAGTTGGTTGTTATGGCAATGTAGGATTTCTGTATTTTTTCTTTCTTTTCTCTGAAGGTGAAAATTCTTCAGTTTCCCTTTGAAGACAAAGGCCTGTTCATGTTGAGCATGATAAATAGGATTAATGTGATGGTTGGGATTATGAGAATGTTCTGGAGAATAGTAATCTATATATTGGCTAGCATAGTATGCATGAAAAATAGTGGGATTATTTCCAAATCCAGTACCTTCTCACTCCTGTTGGAGGAATCCTACCCTGATTGACAATGTCTCCAGGGGTTTACCTGTATTCACTATGTTGGCCAATTGCTAGTTGGTGAGGCTATTTAACCCATAGTTTTTGCATTCAGAGTTGTCCTTCTCCTAGATTTGTTGCCATTCAAGGCTATAGTGCTCAGTCAGTTGTGCTATTTACCTATAACTGGGGGGAGATTAGATTGATTCATGCCTTTCCCAAGAGTATTTGCATGTAAGTAAATGTAATGAACTCTAATGGAATTTGGACTTGACTCTCTGATTCCTCAATACCAGCCATTATCCATTACTCTACTGTATCTCCTGGAATTATTTAGATAAATTGCACATATATACATACACACACACACACACACACACACACATATATATATATATATATATATATATATATATCAAAATTTTATTTTCCTTGTGATTATATTTTCTGTTTATTAATAATTTTATAAAAGTCATGTAATAATCATAAATAATTATATAATTAAAATTACATAAATGAACATTTTCATTGCCAAGTAGTGATATTACAAGCAGCAGGAGTTTCCTCCCTTCAGCAGACATACAAACATAGTAGAGCCTATTCTGTGTCTTTTTGTTTGCAGTACCTCTTTCATCTTTTCTTGTTTCATGACAGAAAATGAGCAAACAAAATTGTAACAATGACTTTTATATAAGATACACTTATTTGTTTGGGATTTTGTTATCAATCTACCCATGTGTGTATAGCACTTTCACTATTTAATTAAATTTGTTATTAATCTTTACTTCATTTTAATTTCTGTAACTTTTTATCACCACTGGTAAAAAGGAAAATAAATTATTACATAAATAATAATTAAAAAAATGTAATAATTGATAAAGTTTCTAAGAAGTTCAAACACTTATTTTTATAATCATTTCACTTTAAGAAAGGCAATAAAACCACTAAGAAACAAGGGGTTACTGAGTGTTAAGGAATATGAGAAAATATACTCTTAAGGATATTAAAAATAAGAAGATATTAAAAGAACAAGCATTAAGACAGAAGATAACAATTGACATTGCATTTAAATTTTTGAAGACCAAAGTTGACTGGGGAAACAAGAATAATTCCACAAATGAGAACTGCAATAGAAGAAATTGTTTTTATAGAACTTACGGTTACATTTAGTTATTTCAATTGTAAAATGATGAAAACTTACTGCCAATCTAGTACTGCGCTTAAATTCATGAAGTCTAGGTACCATAGAGGAAAATCTATCAGAATAATTACCATGAAAGTATTTATAGAAAAGGCACAAGGAAGCTTTACTGTGGTGGGAAAGTGACTGAAGTAGAGATGCCCAGTCAGGCCAATAACATTGCAATTTCTTCTTTGGATTTTATCAAGAATCTCTAAATATATAGCAGGAGCACTAAACCAGATGTGATAGCAATAATCAAAGCAAGGACGAATGGTAGTCTTATAAATATGTAAGATAGGTTCTGGTGAGAAAAATTGCCTAGCTTGACACAGTGAACTAACTTTTCTAGCTGCATACTTATCGATTAATTCAATATACTCTTTCCACTTCGTATTAGCAGAAAACATTAATCTGAGAACACATAATGAGACACCTTTTCTGGAGGTTAGCATCAGCTATGATAAAAAGGTTTCCCCATGATTAAAAAAGAGCAGTTCTATTTTGGAAAATTATTAAAATTACCAAGCCAGTCTTTGCCCTATTTAACAACAGATTGTTGATTATTTATGAGATCAGCTGCTAATTTGACTTTATTGAACTGAATATTTTTTCAATATCCTTACACTTCTACAAAATTCATGTCACCAGTATCATAATTTTGATTGTTCCTCCCCTAGAATGTATGGTAAGTACGATATACCCTGCCAATACCTCATAAATAATGGACTATTCCATTTGATCATGTAGAAAGACAAACATATATTAGAACTGCTACTTGATTTCCATGTGAAAAAGAAAGACGGGAAGATAGAAGAGGTGGTAACACCACTCATATGTTTAACAAATATTTCAGTGGAATGAAAAAAGGTAATTTCAAATCTTTTCATTTGTACCCTCTTACTTCTTAAAATAACGACCAGCATTCATATTTATGGTTGTTATTGCAATATTTTGTTAAAGTTGTTAAGCTCAAGTATTTAACGATGTGATAGGGTATTTCTACGGATTAAGAATTAAGATTCATCAGAAAATTCAAATAGGAAAGCCATGAAATTTTCACAGGTATTTCTAGTTACTAATTAATAAATTGACTTATGATCATCATTTATTGTTGTATTTCTTTTGTTTTTTGTTTGGTGAGCCTTGTTTCTGGAGATCTGTTTCACAGGTAGCACCTCGATTCCACTAAGTAAGGTCAAGAGTATATCCTAATGTCGTTAGTAAAACCAAAAACTAAGCAATGCTTGTTTCTAATCTGTGTGTCTGAGCATCCATACTAAACCTAACCATATCATATTTTTCTTTAAATATATATATTTGCTAGGTATTTTGTTAAAAAAAAAATTTGAAGAGTTAATAGCTTACTGTACAAGCAAGTCCAAGTTGCCAACTCTATGGTATCATTTTTCTTTCTGTCACAACAAATTATTAAATATTTGGTTATAATAGTGGTTATTATGAATTTGATTTTCAATAATGTGTTAGGCTTTTTCACATTAGAAACAACTTGTATTTGCCACCACAAGGTGTCTCAACATGTGGTTTATGTCCAACTCCCAGCTGAAATTTCAGGGCTGTGTTCAAGAGTGCAAACTGTATGTTGCTTTTGCATCATCACTATCACAGTCCACTATTACTGGATGAATATATTATCAAATACTCATTTGTGTTATTACAGTAATTAACTTTAACTAATTTAGTAAACCAAGGAAATACAATAAATGCAGTACATTTGTACACAGGTGGTGTCAACTGTTTTTATTTTTGGTTATCAAAATGATCTGCTGTACCCATAAACAATATATATGGTATGATATTAGTGGGATATATGGTATTTATTATATATGAATTATAATTGTAAGCTTATATGTCTGGGGTTCATAATTACCTATATCTTGTGACTGGGGTTCATGTAAGTTGGCAAAATCCTCTCTACAACTTGACCTTTCACTGGTAAGATATTGGGTGATTTTTAAAGTGTTATCTGTACTATGCTTTTATTTACAAAATGCCAAGTTTGAAACCCTGCATATGTTATTGATAAATGTGTACATTGTAACATCAGTAGTATGCAATTATCAATGACATAAGCAGAGCTTCAAACTTGACATTTGTAAATAAAAGTACAGATAAATCTTTAAGTGTACATTTAAGTACATGTACTTTAAGTACATGATAGGTCTTTAAGAAGTTAGGGATCACTGTGACATTTGAACAGTGTCCCACTTCTAAAATGATAAAAAAAATGAATATTTTTTTGATTCTGACAAATGTTATGGGTAGAGGAAGGTCAAATGAAAGCTAATTTTAAACAACTATATTTCACCCCCCCCCCACCTAAGAAAAAAAGAAAATTCTTCCTTTTCTCTCTCTTTTTTTTTTTTTTTTTGTTTACAAGCAGACCCAAGAAAAGACTGAATGATACAGCACAAGTCATTTGGGCACCTCGGCGTGGTGTAATGGTTAGCAAGCTTGTCTCGCTAGAACAATTACGACTAAGTAGTAAATTTGATCCTCACTGGGTGCTCCATACTTCCGGCCTTGTGCCACATCTAAGCAGCACTTAGAAAATTACTACAGCACAAGTCATTTAGCTTCAGTTGTTAAAAGAGGTTTATGATAATATATTGAAAGTATGAATAAAGTAATTGTATATTAGTGTTTATTGTAGTGTTTCTGAAGAAAAGATTTGATAAAATGAACAAGTTACATGAATTCAACTTATAGTGGACATATTATTAGAACTCATTCTATTAATTAATCATTTTCAGACAAAATAAAAACCTTTTACCTCAAATTATTAATAAGCTACAATCTGTCTCCTGGTGGACACCAACTTAAAATGTATTCAACTTATAATTTATGGAGAATATAAAAAAATTTGGATTTATACTTTACCTATTGTCTTTTCCTTACTTTTTTCTTTGTGGATCAGTTGAATATTTTTACAAGCTTAAATTTTCATCCCTTCAACTTTCCATAATATTAACAAAAGTAGCAAAAATATTATTTAAATTAATAATAAAAATATTAATGAAAACTTTGGATTAGTCTATACTAATTTTATAATAATGACAACTGCATTATTATTATAAAATTAATATAAAAATTTTACTGATTTTTGTTTTATATATAAAATTAGGTACCTCCACGAAATCGCTAAAAAAAGAGCATAGCTTGATGAAAAAGATGCCAACCTTGCCGAAAACTAAATTTTATTGTCTAAATGCTTATGTTATTATTAAGAGGAAAGACCAAAGTTTTTTTTAATTATTTTTAAAAAATTTTCCTTCTTTTTAGAACATTCTAAATTTTGATTAAAAAAAAACTTTTTTTCTATTTGTATCAGCGGAACTAGTAAATAACATAGACAATTTTTAGCACGTTTTTTTGGTATGACACATTAATTTGAAAAATCGTGCAAAAATAGAAATAATTATCGGATGTTAATGAAACTTTCAGGAACTATTCACAGATGATCGAAATTATAATAAATATGTTTTTTTTATGAAAGTCATAGTAGAAATATTTTTTTTAAATATTTATTACCCCCCCATAACATTTTATGAAAACGCTAGAAATTGATCGCATCGGTTTTAGTGATTACAATAATTAAAAAGCACAGGGCTTTGAGGAATGCAAATCATGTTTTTTTTGTTTTTTTTTAATTGGATACGCAGTACCTGAAAATCAGCTCTGAATTGTAACATACAAAACTCAATAAAACAAAGATATTATTTAATTTCAAATGCTTTTATTTGCTTTTAGTTGTTTTTATGAATATGGACAATATTTTCTGAAAGCAAAAAAATTTTTTCGATGAAGAATGAATTTTTAATACAATTATTTGTTATTTCATTAATTATAATAGATTTTACATTTAAGTTGTTAAAATATTATAAAATTAGTTAAAAGCCGCATCGGCTTTCATAAGAAAAAAAAGATCTATCTCATAAGGACATGAGATAGATCTTTTTTTAGCGCGTTGTAAATTGTATCATTTTGACTAATCAGAAGATCCCCAGTAATTAAGAAATGTGATTTTGTGTTTATAATCGAGCTGTAATTATAAAATACAGAAGACCAACCAGAATATAATTAAGCTGCGTTATTTGAGTTAAGCATTGTTCTCCGCTGTTAAGGCCTTTACTTTTGCGAAACACGTGTGGAGAAGTTAATTTGATTTTTCAATTTCAACTGAGAAGGGTACCTACAAGTATCAGTATCATCTTATGAAATTTATATGATCTTATTTTTATATTAATCTCAGTTACGACATTTTTCCATAAATGAAATATCAAAATTAATAATAAAATGAATACAAATAACAGTAGAATGTAATAAATGTACATAAAATTATAGTATTTTATGTACAATTCTGATAAAATTTCATAAGAAAGGTACCTATAAATTACCTTTCTTAAGAAATATGAAATTTAATGTCACTCTTAACAGTTTTATTTTAATTTCTTTACAATATATTTCCCATAAAGCATCATAAACGTAAAGGTGAAAGCTAAGTACAAAAAAAAAAAAAAATTAAACCGCTGAAAGTTTTTGTTAAAAATAATGGGGTAAATAATTTGTTCACGTAAATGTAAATTATTTCACTTTTCTCCTTCTGTAGAACAAATTAGCCTCATGGAATTCATAAATATATCATTCATCACATGTCAAGAGACGCGAAAGTTTATGACCTGCTTTGTTTTATTTTCAAATTACATCTTTTTGGCACAAAAGCTAAGTTAAGTTTGGTTCAAAATATTTTAAATAAACATTATAATTTCTGATTTTCTTAAAATAAGTTTTGAAAAAATAATTGATATTTAAAAAAATTTCAGTCAGATTTCCAGTTTTTTTTTAAATGGAAAAAAATGGTCAATTTTGCCGACTCAAAAAAAAACTAGATTTTTAACGAAAATTTCGGACGTGCTAGGAAAGATTAAAAATGGAAAAAAATACCCCAAAAATACTTTGACCTTTCCTCTTAATAATAACAAACATTTAGACGATAAAATTTTGTTTTCGTCAAGTTTGGCGTCTTTTACATCATGCTATGCTCTTTTTTTAGCGATCTCGTGGAGGTACCTATATAAAATGGTATTTCTTGGATAGAAGCGGCTTTTACAAAATACCTGTCTTATTCTTTGATACTTACAAACTCTGACATTTATTTTGAAGTTAGTAAGTTTAATAGGTATTTGGTGCATGTTTTTTTTTCTTTCTGTTTTTGCAGTTAGGTCCATTGCAATATCATTGGCAATCATGGTTTTACTCATAATATTTGTAGTTATAGTAGTAGTATCATCATCACCATGATAATAACAATTTCAACACAGGCTTTGTTCCAGGATAGAAACAGGTGGGATCCAACCTTGCTTTCTATTTTGTTGAGATTTGATTTCTCTTTTCCTTGCTTCCTGAGGCTCTGGTATAGCATACCATGGCTGCTTGCTTGCTAGTGGTAGAGATGAGAGGAAAAGATAGTGGTTATCTGGTATATCAGCCCCTTTTCCTTCCCCTTGGATAGTGCCCTTGCCTGCTACAAGGAAGAAAATAAAGTAAAAACAGCTGTTGGAGGAACTGGGAAGGAGTGGGTAGAGGATGTAGAAGAATTGAAAGGAAAAGCCAATGATGGAAGTGTGTCGGATCATAAGTGGGAGGGAATATAAAGTAAGGAACCATGACCTTTATCAGCGGAAGGTGAGCTATAAGGATCATTATCATCATCAGCATTATTATCATAATTATCAGCAGCAGCTTTATCATCATCAGCATTATCAGCATCATCATCATCATCATAAGTATCTTCATCATAATCATCATTATCATCAGTGTCATAACTTCATTGCTTTTGTGGCAAGATTACATTTGTCAGGAAAAAGTTTTAGTATTTTTATCACCAGCATCACCATTACTGCCATCTTTCACATATATCTTTAGGTACCTTGGTATATGGATCAGTTATAACAAATTTAGTATAAAAGAAAAGGGAATTGGACATACACTTATGCCAGAGATAGTTTCACCCAAAACTGCAAATTGTTACAAAACCAAAACTTCAAATTGAAAACTCAAGTCCTGTTCTTAAATAAGTGTCAGAGTGAGACTTTGTCATGGATGTCATAGTTGGCACCAAACCTGTTCAGAAATATCTAAACTATCAGCTGTATACAAACACTTTCTAAGATCAATGGTTAAAGGCTTTGAGCTAATATTGTGGACTAGCAATATAGAATCACAAAGAACTGTACTAAATAACAGAAACCACATCACTTAAGAACTGCCAACAACTGAAATAGATAATAAAAATTTCAACAAAAAGCAGTAAGGCTGCCAAATGTTTCCTTGTAGGGAAACGGCTAATATTACCATTACCATTTGAGTATGTGTGTGAGTGTTTAACTCTTTCACTGTTCCATTGTTGTAGCATTGTTACCTGGTTGTACTGGCCATTTTTCGAAAAATAGAAAATTTCTATTTACAGGAAATAAATGGCTATAAAGACATAATTTCTCAGCTACTATTACTTTGGTTTCCATTGGATGCTCTACAGTATGACTAAACAACACCCACAACCTACAACATGATGTCACAAAACAGGTTGTATTGTATGCTACTGTATGTCTATACTGGTTTGAAAATAGCACTAAGCACTAGTTTATAACACAAACACTAGGGACCAACATCTCGTGTGTGTATATGTATGTATATATGCTGGTATTAGGTAACTTCAGTTTTGTGTATGTATGTCTAAAGCAGTGAAAGTATTAATATCATCACTGTTGATTAGTGAATAGTCACTTAGTTGGAAAATATAACCTGAATATATGAATGTTCAGATAGTGTAATGGTTTGCAGTTTGGATTAAGAAATTGGCAAGTTGAGTTCATTACATTCACAAATACTCTTAGGAAAGGTATAAATCTACCCCACACCCCACCAAAAAAAATTATTGGTTAGAGAGAATATTTAGATTCCTAACTGGATTGGCAACCAATCTAGAAGGGCAACTCTGAATTCAAACAAATTGGAGATACTAAAATCAAACAAGTACAACAATTTAAATATCTAGGAAGGGTTTTAACAGAGGATGTAAAGTTTGACATTGAAATCTGAAGGTGCATTGGGATAGTGAAAGATGCCCTCCAAAAGCTAAGCAAAGTATTAAGAAACAGGAAAATTTTGTTAGAAACAAAGAAAACCATATTGAATTGTTACAAAATATCAGTCCTCTTATATGGTAGTGAATGCTGGACAATCTCCTCACCAATGAAGAAGTGCCTTGAAGCAACATAAATTTGCTTCTACAGAAGAATGTTGAGAATACTATAGACTGAACATGTGAGCAATGACAAAGTTTTAGAGAAAATGGAAACCAAAAGGACACTTATACTTAATATTAGGAAAAGATTCTTGGAATTTCTAGGGCACATAATAAGAAAAGAGAACTTAGAAAATTTGATACTCATGCGATAGATTGAAGGCAAGAAACCTAATTGCCAATGTAGTACTGCATTTAAATTTGTAAAGTCATAGTAGCAAAGTGGAAAGCTAATCAAAATAATTATCATAAAAATATTTATAGAAAAGGCACAGGGAATCTGTTATGGTGGTGGGAAAGTGACTGAAGCTGAGATGCCGGGTCAGGACCGATAACAATGCAGATTCTTTGTATTTTATTAAGAATCTCTAAATATATAGCAGTATCTGAGCTGGAGCTAGAGAATTATCACTTTCCAGCCTTGACAGAATTCAGTATGGTCTTGTGGGTGTTTTCAACTTAACAGCCCTTTTCCCCCCACATACAAATCATCACAAGCCTATTGCTGCTATATTGATTTTTCCATGGCAAATGATCAGATGAACTATATTCCTTAGTACCATTAGTTCAAAACTTTGCAACTAGGACCCACCATGCTATGAATACAGGGTTGAATCATCTTCATTGCCTTCATGTTCCAATGATAGCTTTTCCCGCTACTTTGTGGAACAAACTCCTGAGAAGATGCTTTCCAGATTAATACTATCTTAAACTCTTCAAGTCTAGAGCCAATTATTATCTATCCTACAGGAAATCTGCACTCAGTTCCTTCTCTTATATTTCTACAACAACTTAATTCAGTAATCCTCTAACTTTAGTGACTCTTGGTCCTTGTATTGTGTGAAAAAAAAAAAAAAGAAAAAGGAAAGCATTTTTTCTGATTTTCTTTGTCCTTCCAAGGATTCTGTCTTCAGTAAAGATTTGTTGAATGTGGAGAGAAAAACCTATCAGCCAGTTCACACTCCTTGTTGGTCTTTTGAAAAGGATTAGCAGTTTATCACTTGTTTCCTGTTTAGGATTGGGTTTCTAGTTCCTTCTAAACAATCTTATTCTCTTTCACTCCCAGTAGACCCTTGTGTCTTTGTGGCATTATTGCCGTGCTTGGATTGAAGTGATTAAAAATATAGCTTTCTTTACAAATGCCTCCCCACTCTGTTTTATTTTGAGGAAGAGAGAGAGAAATATCTTTGTTGTTCTGGTGTTGACTAATCACCTAAAGGAGTTGTAAAAACTAAAGTTCTTTTTACCATTTGTTTTTCATTCTTTCTCTGTCATTGCCTCACATATTTCTATCCCTCTCTTTAGTTTTCTCTTTCTTTGTCTCTAGCCCTTTTTCTCTTTGTCTCTAGCCCTTTTTCTCTTTGTCTCTAGCCCTTTTTCTCTTTGTCTCTAGCCCTTTTTCTCTTTGTCTCTAGTCCTTTTTCTCTTTGTCTCTAGTCCTTTTTCTCTTTGTCTCTAGCCCTTTTCTCTTTCTCTTCTTTTTGCTTTTATCTTGATTTCTTCCTGTTTTTTTGTCTGCTTTTAATTTCCTCTTCGTGTTTTTTATTCTTTGTTCTGCTGCAAGTTCTTTTTCTTTTTTAAAAATCTTTTTACAAGCTACATTTCTGTTTCTCACTCTTTTTGCTTTTGTTTTCTCTATTTATCTCTCTTCTTTCACATTCTGGTTTTATATTTTTCTTTCAGTGTTTCTTTCCTTTATACTTTTGCTCTCCTTTTTATCTTCCCTTTCTTCCCATAGTCATCTCTCTCACTCTCCTTTCTCTTTTCTCTTTAAATAATTTCTGTTTTTTTTTTTCACCACTAGACTTCTCTCTTCAGGTTTTTGATTTGTTCTTTTTGTTTTTGTCTTTCATTTCTTACCATTTTTATTATGATGTCCATGAAACTGTACAACAGTTTAGTAAGGAAAAGATTCCATGACCAATCCAAACTGTGACTTTGTTTTAATCAAGCATAAATAACTTAATATAAATACAACTCTACAAGTTATATAAAGAAAACAGGATGTGAATCCACAGTAAGCCAGAAAAAGTGAGATTTTGTCTTCATCAAATCTCCACTGGCCCAGATTGATGTTGAAGTACCAAAAACAATGTTTATTTTCTAGCATCTTTCATGTATCATCTTTCGTTTTACATTTACATCCATTAATTTATTTCTCTTTTTTTCCATCCATTTTCGCTCTCTCATTTTTAGGCTTTCTTCTTTTATCCTTCCACTTCTTTTTTCTCACTAGTTGTCTTTCCACCACTTTATTACTCTCAATCTCTCCCTCTCACTTAACTTCTTTTTCCACATATTTCTCTCTTGATTTCTCTTGCCACACTTTTTTTTTTTTTTTTATCTCTCTCTCGACTTCTCTGGAACGTCTCCGTCTCGACCTTTCCCTGGAACGTCTCCGTCTCGACCTTTCCCTGGAACGTCTCCGTCTCGACCAATTTCCCTTGCACGTCTCCGTCTCGACCAATTTCCCTTGCACGTCTCCGTCTCGACCAATTTCCCTTGCGTCTCCGTCTCGACCAATTTCCTTGCACGTCTCCGTCTCGACCAATTTCCTTGCGTCTCCCGTCTCGACCAATTTCCCTTGCACGTCTCCGTCTCGACCAATTTCCCTTGCACGTCTCCGTCTCGACCAATTTCCCTTGCACGTCTCCGTCTCGACCAATTTCCCTTGCACGTCTCCGTCTCGACCAATTTCCCTTGCACGTCTCCGTCTCGACCAATTTCCTTGCACGTCTCCGTCTCTCTCTCTCCCCCTCTCTCTCTCTCCCCTCTCTCTCTCTCCCCCCCTCTCTCTCCCCCCTCTCTCTCCCCTCTCTCTCCCCCCTCTCTCCCCCCTCTCTCTCTCCCCCCCCCCCTCTCTCTCCCCTCTCTCTCTCTCCCCGTCTCTCTCCCCCCCTCTCTCTCTCTTGCCTCTCTCTCCCCCTCTCTCTCTCTTGCATCTCTCTCTCTCCCCTCTCTCTCTCTTGCCGTCTCTCTCCCCCTCCCCTCTCGCTCCCCCTCTCTCCCCCTCTCCCCCCCCTCCCCCCTCTCTCCCCTCTCCCCTCTCTCCCCCCCCCCCCCTCTTCCCCCCCCCCCCTCTCTTGCCAGTTCACCTTCATATCTTGATTCATTTCCTCATACTTAATCCTTTATATTTCCGTTTGTCTTTCTGTTATGCTGTAATTCTTCTCTTGGAAATTCTCTTTTTTTCATTTAACCTTATTTCTTTACCCTATCACTATTCTCTCTATTGTCGTCATCCTACTTCTGTCTTCTATGAGTTGCTTGCTATCTCTTTTACTGCTTTTCTTTCTCACTCTTCTCTCCATCATATTACTTTTTATTCTTTTCTTTAATCCCAATCTCTCTTGTTCCAGAATCTGCCAAGTCTTCTGGCTATGTTCCAACTTTTATACCACTTTTGTCACTCGCATTACAATTCCCTTCAGCTGTCTAAATATTCTTTTCTCTTTTTTTCTCTCTCTAGTCATTCCCAGCTGAAACAGCACACATCTATCATATCACTTTACCACATATTGTACAGACCTATTACAGGAATTTGGAATGGTGCACCAGGATGTATAGCATTGGATAAAATTTATTAAAACATACATTTTATATGTTCTTTGTGGTTGGATTAATTAAATGCTTTACTATCAAACTTTACACTAATTTTTTTATGGCATTCCTCTTTCTTTATTTACTTCATGTACCTCATTCCTCTCTTTCAATATTTCATGTGATCACTGTCATCATTCTTTTTTACATTCTTTCTTATTCTTCTGATTTTCCAATCTCAAATTCAAAATTTGAAAACTTTATATTTTTAGTCCACATCACGTCTGTGTATAAATACAAATTACAAAATAAAATCTCTACATTTACTGCAAAGGACGAAATGCACTAGTAAAGAAAGGTTTTTCTTTTGTCTTTTTATTATAGTCTTTCACAGATATATTTTATTTATATCTGAATTTTTATACACACACACACACACACACACAAATATATATATATATATATATATATATATATAAAAGACCCTCCCATTGTTTTTGACATATGAGGGTCAAGCAGCTCAGGTTTTAGAATCAACAGCCTTATTTGGAAGAGCTGAATACAGAGGACTGGTGCACAGTATGTCACAAGATTTTGAATCTAGAGTTGTCCGTCCCCTAGACCATTCACTACTGCCAGTAATAGGACTCAGTCAGTCCTGCTGTTTACCCATAGCTGGGTGGGGTTTAGACAAGAGATGGATTCATACCCCTTTTCCAAAGGTATTAGCACATAAGGGAATGTAATGAACTAATAGCTGATGCTAACCTCCAGGAGAGTGATTTGTTGTGCCTTCTTGGGCTGATGTTCTTTGCTGACATGAAGTGGAAAGATTATATTGAATCCATTGCTAGGTCAGCTGCTAAGAAAGTTGATTCACATTGTCGTGCTAGACAACTATCTCTCCAGAATCTATCTTACATATCTTTAAATCTACCATTTGTCCATACTTAGAATATTGCTGCTGCATATGGTCTGGTGTTCCTGCTATATATCTAAAGATCCTTGATAAAATCCAAAGAAGAATCTACAATATTATTGGTCCTGATCTGGCAGCTTATCTTCAGTTACTTTTCCACCACAATAAAGTTGCCTTCTGTGCCGTTATATAAATACTTTCTGGTAATTGTTTGGATTAGCTCTTCATTATGATACCTAGACTTTATGAATTTAAGTGCAGTACTAGACTGATGACAAGATCTCATCAATTTACAGTCAAGTTGGCTGGATATATCGGTAAGTTCTATGCTAACAGTTTCTTTTTTTTGCACTTATCTCTGATGGAACTCTTGTGGCTCCATACTTTCCAGTCAACTTTGATATTAAAAAATTTAAAAGCAATGTCAATCGTTATCAACTGTCTTCCTGATTACTATGCTTTTGTTCTCGCTCCTTAGTAATGTTTCTGTTTTCTAATTCTTCTACGCCTTGTAACTCCTTGTGTCTTAGTGGCTTTACTGCCTTGCTTGGGATGAACTAGATTAAAATTAAAAACAAAAAAAGCATACAAATAAAATTTGTCACAGCTGATTGATTCATATATATATTTTGAACAATAAAAAATTAAAAAATTAAAATCTTTAGACACACTGTATATATATATATATATATATATATATATATATATATATATATATATATATATATATATTGTCAGCTGATTGATTCAGATATATATTATATTTCATCCAAAGTAGGGATCATCAGGTCGGGTTAATATAATTTTTCCTATAAACACCCAAAATTTAAGCATTAAAATTTGACACCTCCACTGAATTTTCAATGCCTTAGGTTTAAAATGAATTTTAAAAAATGGGAAAAGCATTCTTAAGATTTCATATTAGCTTTAATAGAAAACTAAATGATTAAATTTACTATTTCCAGTAAGCAAAATCCTCTGGTGTATTTCAATTAGAAATTATATAGATTGGAAATAGATGTGTTTTGCTAACTTTCACAAAATCAATTACAAGTGGCCATTTTCTCACATTTTAATACATTTGTAAACAAAATTTAATTATTGTCTGTCTATATTTCTGAGATGAGGTGTTATGTACAGTATTTACATTAGTGGGACTATTGTCCTCATCTTTGTCATCCATATTTGTCTAACGTTTAGTCGTTGTATGCTCCGCCTTCTTCAGGTGGTTGGAATGTCGAACTGAACCCTTTATTTCGATCACTGGGGTTAAGGCAGTGGAGAACTTTCAGAGGGAAAATTAGCAGGAGATAACTGATAACCAACATCCATCAAACATGGCACGTGGAACTAGAACAGTCTACTCCAGTGATCGAAATAAAGGGTTCAGTTCGACATTCCAACCACCTGAAGAAGGCCGGAGTGTACAACGGCCGAAACATTGTGACAAATATGGCGACAAATATGGCGACAAAGATGAGGACAATTGTCCGACTAATGTAAATACTGTATTTAATTATTGGTTTTAAAATTCTTCTAAAAATAAAATATATATTTGTGACATGTTATTTGAGGAAAATTAGCAAATTTAAAGTTAAATTAATCTGATTTGAAACAAATATTACTTACTTATAGTATAAACAAGTAGTATAAAAGCATTACTTAAACAAAGGTCCTGTTTTTTTGATGTGCTAATTGATGTAATTGATGGTCTAAGGTGTTGACAGCTAAGTATGGATGACCAGAATTGGCATAAATTTATGAAATCTAAGTGAATGCATTTTTGGTTTTTTTTAACTAATTGTAATTTTTACAAATTAACATAATATTTTCAACAATTATCTAATATTTTATTTGACTTTTAGTTACTATAGTGTTATATCCTTACATTTGAAGATGCTTTCTGAAAAAATAATAAAATTTAAAATACTATAAAAAAGAATAAATTGAAAAAAAAATTACTTCTAGGTTGTTTCTTCTTAAAAAAAAAAAAAAAAAAAAGTTAAAAAAAAAAATTTACTCACTTGAAGCATGATCCGCACTAAAATAAATACATAAAGTAAAAATATTTAGTGAAATAGAAATTAAAAAAAGTAAAACTTATTTTAAAGTTTTAAAACTTTGACAAGATGATGTGCAAAGCCTGTTGAGATGTAAATGTGAAATGAATAAAGAATGTCAAACAAGCAAATTTTTCAGTAAAGGGAGGACAATGCTTATGATATGTGACCTTTTAATAATAATGTCATATATAGAATACTGTACATATAAAAATAGATATGCTTAAATTAAAAAAAAAAAGATTCAAAATTATTTTTAAAATATTGAGCATAAATGACTTTCATTTTAGCTTTTCAATTTTTAATTTGTAAATATAGTTTCCACTTAATTATAATATCACCTAAAAGAAAGTAATCCAGAATTTTAAAATTATTATAATTAAAATTTTAATTTTTTTTTTTTTTAAATTATGATAATTAAAATTTTAGAAAATAAAACAATTCTTGTAAAAATTCATTATTCATTGAAAAAAAAATTGTCCTTAAGACAATAGTGTTCTTAATATATTTTATTTATAAAGGCAATTAAAAGCTTTTGTAATTAAATAATGTCATATTTTTATTGCATCTTTTATTTTATGATTTGGAGCAGATTTTGGGAGATGAGGTGTAGTTTGAAGAATAAATTGGATGATTTACATTTTCCAAGGAGTCTTACTTTTAACTAATAAAAAATTTTTGGAAAGAAAATTTAATTTTTCAAAATTTCATGGCATTAAATTATTTGATTTTTGAAAGAATTTCCAAATCAGTGTGTTTTTCACTGGAAAAAAAGTACAAAAACACAAATTGTAAATATTACATCAACTGCTAATGCAAAAAACAAGATTTTTAACCAAAATTCTGAATGTGCTAGAAAGGATTAAAAAATTTAATAAAATAATAACAAAAATACTGTGGTCATTTCTCTTAATAATGACATAAACATTTTGACAATAAATCTTTGTTTTTATTAAGTTTGGGGCCTTTTACATCATGCTATGCTGTTTTTCAGTGAAAGTGGAGGTACCTAGTTGGTTTGCTATCCACCCCGGGGCCCAGCACTTTTGGTCTGCAGGAAGTTTTCAGAAAAGAAAAAACAATAGCATAATTTCAATAATTTTTGCCAAAAAGCGGCAATAAGAAAGATAGGTTTCAAATGAAGCCAGTTTGTTTTTGATATGGCTGGCTTGAAGCCAGCCAGCAATAAAAAAAAAAATTGTCTCCAGAACATGCTGTCAGCTGGTGGGGATAAACCTCACTTACAAACTGCCAGCAAAAGGTTTGAAAAAAATTTGAACATTTTTAAAGGGCTTGATGTAGGGTTGAATTTAAGTGAATTTTAGTGAATCTACAGTTTTTTTCACACCTATGTGAGAAGTCCAGACTTTGGCGTCAGTTCTTTGATTTTAATTTTTCATGTCTGTGAACTGTTAATGAAAAAAATAAAATAAGTGAACCAATTGTTTTTTTTTGTTTTTTTTTTTATCTTATCATAGGCCTAAATCTAATACCAATATAAAATCATTGTTACTTTTCATAAATTATAAAATAGGTAGATAAATAAATTGAAATAATTCAAAATTCCAATACCTTAAGGATATCACGTGCATTCCAATTTTTCCTGAAATATTGAACAGAAATTTAAAAGAAAATTGAAAATTAATATATTTTTTAAGTGCAGATAGTTGAAATTTTATTAAGCAAAATAGACTAAGAATTAAAAGTATGATAACATTTATTTCAGTTTTCAAAAGTGAAATTAATTTTATCAGACTTAATTCTTAGTCAGTCTACTACTTTGCTAATAATAACTTCAACAATGTAAAATAAAATAATTTAAAAAGACATTGCATTTTTTTACATTGTTAAAAGAAAAATGATCCGTGCTTTTGTTAGTTAACATTGAATTGAAATAAATATTAAAAAAAACTTATAAGTTATGAATTAAAAGTGCAATGTGCTTTTATTTTTGTTTTTTGTTTTTCTTTTAAAATAAAACAGAGGGTATATAAATAAAAACAAGTTATCTTTCTTTTAATAACGTAAGAAGTTTTTAAAGTTTTCCTGATTTCGAAAAAAAAAAAGTAATGTCTTGTTTTTTTTTGGGGGGGGGTTTTACATATCCCCAGTTTTATTTTTAAAAAAATAAATGGACACAATTATACTTTTATTTCATAATATATCAACGAGGAGTTATAAATACCACATTAAGAGAAACACAGGAAAAAAAACCTTGCATCATACAGGCATTAGATCCTGAGAAATGGATAAAAATATTAAAAATTGATGGATGTACAAATAATTTCATCATTGATTTTATATATATATATATATATATATATATATATATATATATATATAATATATATATATATATATATAAACTTTAAGGGGTTAATGTGCATTGTAGTATTGTATTCCTTTTGGGGAGTAGCAGCAAACTTGAGGAGCTACGTCACTGAATGAAAAAGATTTTATCTAAACTCAACATAAAATTTATCACAACTACATCTAAAACAATAAAAGACTTAATTAATGCAAAACAACAGGCCAAAACTTGGAGGTATTTACTCTATCACCTGCAAGGATTGCCAGAAAGAAGTTTAAACAAAAGACTATATAAACACAAGAGACATTTAAAAAAAAAACACACAAAACACATTGGTTGTTTGTTGTAGCAAAACTGACCACAATTTTAGCATAAAACATTCTACTCTAATTAAGAGAATATAATTCACTAAGACGCAAATGTCTAGAAAGTGCTTTAATTGCTACTTCAGTCACAGTAAATTTATGTCTAGGTTCTTTTGTTTAACCATTCTTGGTAGATTTTCTGTTATCACATTGTGGGATATTTAAAAACAAAGATGATGGAAAGAAAAAGAAGATAGATGAATTTGGCTAGTTTGCAAAAAATTATTTAAAAAAATTTTGAAACTACCAGTGTCTCTTGTTCATGAACATATGTAGTGACAACATCATCAACAAACTCAATCCAATGAAGTCCTAATGGATGAAATATGTCACAAATTTACATGTTAGCTGATTAAACCATGATTAGGATTGGAAAGCCGGTTTAGATTGATTGATCTGTTTTCTACACTTTATCAACCCTTTACAGGTTATTTAAAGCCACAACATATTTTTAGATTGTAAGATTTTTTTTAGGTAGGGGAAGATAATGGATTAGTGATACAAGTCTTACTGATTAACTTATAGCTGGAGGGAGAAGAAGTGAAGACTTTTCCCAAGGATATTTGTGTGTAAGTGAATATAATGAATCCAATTGAAATTGGAACTCTGCTCTCTGATTAACAATTCTGAGCCATTATCCATTACACCACCCACACATCAAAGTTTACAGAACCTGGTATTCTGAAGCTCTCACCTATCTAGGTACTGACCAGATTTGATGTTGCTTGACTTTGGTGATCATATGGGAACCAATGTTTCAATGTTTTATGGCCATAAGCCACATGTTTGGAAAGATATGCAGAATCTGTTTTTATTTTTTTTATGGATTCAAAACTTAATACAATGTAGTAATTAATATGCAGTTTTCTTGAAGCAGTTGCAAAGAAGGAACTAAATAATAAAAGCAATGGCTGTAAAGTATGCCTGTCTAGCCAATCCCTATTGCAGATGCCTGCACAGACACATTTGTGTTTGTTCAACACCCAGAGAGCCCATCTGTGGTTTATACTGCAATTATTCTTAGTGGACTTTAGTTACAGTTTCTAGGAGAGAGTGCATTGATCTAGCAAGATCAACAGTCTGAACAAAGCCAGTACACTCAAACCCTTGGTTACAATAACTTATGACTTCATGCTAGCTCAAACACCAACAGCTCCCAAATAGTTCTGTCTATCCAATTTAACTCATGAGGT
This sequence comes from Acanthosepion pharaonis, assembly GCA_903632075.3. Classification (NCBI taxonomy): domain Eukaryota; kingdom Metazoa; phylum Mollusca; class Cephalopoda; order Sepiida; family Sepiidae; genus Acanthosepion; species Acanthosepion pharaonis. The sequence continues at coordinate 2,140,156 of CAHIKZ030000247.1, read as the reverse complement.
TTGGATCAATCTGTGGTATGGTTTTCCAGCACTTTCCAAAGGTAATGCTGGGATCACTTTCTCCACACTGATAACATCAAGAAGTTACCTTCCTGACAAATCTACCATAGTACGATTTGAACCTGGGTCTCATGGTCAGAAAGTGAATATGCTAAGCACTCAGCCATGTGCCCATTAAAGAAGGAACTATACATTCATTCATTTATTCTTCTAGAGTAGTTAGATTAAATGCAGAAATGTGAATTAAACGCAGTATTTCTATGAGTTACTAATAATTATTGACTTGGGAACCGACCATCCACTCTTTAAAAATACTCTTTAATTAGATAGAAGCATTGGCTTGTAAAAAAACAATAAATGTAAAACTGAAAAGAATTGGTGACAGGTTAGGGAAGGAGATAGGTCAGTTTATTTCATTATTTTAAGGAAACAAGGGCTTGGGGGGGTCAGCTGTCCCTTCATCTATTGTCCTTGACATAAAGGACACAAGGCTGTCTTTAGAAATCTGTGGAAATGAGTGCACCACATAAAAGACTGCAGAAATATTTTCAATTACCCAAGGGTGGGTTTGAGGCATCTGTGTAGGTGGGACATAGAAAATGGGGTGAGTGAAAAGAGATGTTTACGAACCAAGCATTAAGGACCCATGTCTAGTGATCCTCAATGGACTGGTATTGGGAGTAAATTAACAATTGAATGAATGGAATGGACAATAGTGAGTCTAGACATTAGTGTAGAAAAGACTAAACCGTATTTTTTTTCTTTGAGCACTGACCGTTAAAATAACTCCTATGGGTATTTGCCTTCAGTGTTTGAAGAAAATAGTGATATTACTATGTGTATGTGGGTATGCAAAGGAGGACTTGGGTCAATTCTTGTTGGTCTACAACATTATAATGGCTGGAAAGTGGGGGTCATGTAAGGAAAGAATTATAGGAAATTGTAGAAATAAAATGTGACACAGAAGCTCTTATTGTCTCTCTGCTTCCTTTATCAAACTGTTTTATACTATGTTAGATTTTATTATGTAAATCAATGTTTTCACAGTAAAATTAACCAACTGATGTTGGTCAGATTTTTAAGATCTATGATAAACATGGCATATGAATTTCAGCTTTATAATATGTATTTTATTGGAAAAAAATATTTGAATTGGGATCAAATATGGATTGGAATCTGACAGAATGATAGTATAAGGAACAAATAGGAAATGTTTACAGATCTAACATATTTTGCTTTTATTAAAACTTCATCATAGAATGAAAATGAAGAAAAAGAAACTTTTGGTATTTTTAATTTTAAATTTCACATACATTTTGTCAAACAGCATTTGTGTGTATAAGTCATGTGTGCACGTTTCATAATTCTAGTTTATTCTATGTGAGAATTAGATGATAATGTATATTCATATATTTACACACTAATTTTTATAAACATATACACACACACACACACACACAGGAAAATGATATATAAACTTTTAGATATCAAGCACAATTTTAGAGGGAAAAACTATGACAAAGTGGAAAATGTTTTGGGGTGACATGTTTCATCTTTTAAGACTTCATTGTATTGAAAACAATATAAAAAAAATGAAAACATTAGCAAGAAACTGATTTTACAAATGTTGCAAAAATAGATTTGAGAAAAAATAAAAGGATAATAGATATGAAAAATGGATTGATCACCAAGAAAATATTTGAAGAAACTGGTTTTGTGAATCTAAACAGAGAAAAGATACAGGACATTAAAAACATTGAATAAATAAAATTATCCAAACTAATGAAGACTGATTTCTGAACAGAAATTTTTACTGTTGAGAAATCAGTTGTCATTGCTCAACTCACATGTTTCTCTTTATGATATTTACATAAAAGGTGGTAGTTTGGATAATTTTATTTATTCACAAAATATTTATTTAGATTCTTTCTAAGTATAAATTATTTTTCTTGTGTAGAAAATACTTAGGACATGTTTTATTATATCACCAATGTAGGTGTTATTTTCTTGTGTAAAAATAAAATAAAATGACTCAAGTAAAATTGAACACAATTATTTTTTTGTTATCTTATTTTTTTACCAATTAAATGATGTGTTATAACAAAAACAAAAATTTTTTTTGATAAATGCGATAATAGAATAATTTTTTGTCAGAATTTTTGAGATGGGGAATTGTAATTATTATATGACTTTTTTTGTATCCACATACTCATCTTGGCTGTCCTACTCACAAGAATAGATAAAAATAATCTGAAGAAGAGCAGAAGGTATAACAGCCAAAACTTCATGAGCATAACAATTATGGTGCATATGCTGGTTCAAGCATTAACACATAGAATATTGTTTTTTTGTTTTTTTTTATTATATAGAATATTAAAAAAAAAAGTTTAATTTCAAGAAATGATATGTGGCCATGTGATATTCATTGTACCAATCACTTATGTGCCATACCTAGGCAGAATATTTTCTTGCAGTAGGTTGTCATTTCTTTCTGTGATAGACTGGTTGCCATCCAAGGCTATAGGGCCCAGTCTGTCCTGCTATTCAACCAGTAGCAATGGGGTGTAGACATGGATTCATTCCAAAGGTATTTGCACATAAGTGATTTTAATGAGCCTGACTGGAATTCAAACTCTGCTATCCAATCTCTCATTCCAAGCCATGATCCGTTATGTCACATATCCATTTATTGTATACAATGTTGAAAAACCTGTTGATATTAAAAATGGCATTTTACTGTACATTAAAATTTGGTTTATCTTTACCACTCCTTCGATGTTCTAAAAAATCCCTTAAAAATTCCCTTAAGATGATGAGGAATGCTTGCCTATAAATTTTACTTTGGTTATGTCAGCAAATAGCTGTAATTTTAAGTATATTATATATTTGCTAAATTGGATGTTTTTTTTTTTTTTTTCCTTTGCTTGTCTCTTCAAACTTGCAAAGAGGAATTTTGCCTAGTCATGCACAAATCTTGCCCATCTGAGCTAGCAGAAAACTTATCTTTTTTTTATTCAGAGAGGGAGAGTGAAAACATAGATAAATAATTTTAAAGTTCTGTTACTATAAATGTACATTATTTTTTTCTTACAATTTTGTTCTATTAGAAAACTGAAATATGCTTATTAATTTTTTACTTATTCCTTTTGAGTTAGTCATGTCTTACTCAGAGAGTACTGAATATTTTTTTTAATTCTTTTATGTAAATCTTATAATATGGAGAGTAAAGAGCATTCAAAGAAAAGCAATACTCTTAGTTTAGGTTAGAGATTCTTAAAGATTTTTCAGATAAGTATAAGACAAAACAAGAATTTGAGATTGGATGGATTTCTTTTATGGAAGAGAGAATGGTGTATAAATCTAAAAAGAGTAATGTTGCTCAGACCTTTTGCAAGAATTTGATAGCTTTTACGATTGGGAATAAAATGATACAAAACAGTCTGCCTGGAAGTTGGTTGCACATTTTGAAAGAGTGCTAGAGGAGGAATTCAAAGAAAAAATGTGTTGTATATAATTTAACATAGATTCCAAAATTTGAGTAACACTTGGATCACAGACAAAAATGTAGCCTTTAAAAATTGCCTGTATATTTTTTTTTTTCTTTTTGTTTTTTTGTTTTTTTTTAAATGATTTGAAGAGAAGTGTATTGCTCATAATATAGAAATGATTCCCTAAGGATTAAATATCATTCTGTTAGTCATGAAGTTTAAATAGAACAGACTGGCTGTATATTGTTAGAATAGAAATTAGAACAAATTAGTGAAAAGAAAATGTTACTTGTCACTGATATTAATTTAATTTTTAATAACTGCCATATGATAAAGAGGGAATTAAATATACAATGCTTTTTTTTTTTAAAATTTATTTCTCGGATTTATTATAGTTATAAAGTTACTATGCACTTTTGGGTTAAATATTTTGCAGTCAGTTTTTAAAATAATATTAATTCATATGCTCCTAACATCAGTTTAACCTTTAGTACTGTGTATTATTAATATTATTTTCGTTTCCTCTGCATTCTTTTTCAAGGTCTCTCAATTGCAGTATCCTTATTGTTAATTTCACTTAAATGTGTTTTCTGTTGCCATAGCAGGATATGACAACACAACTATGAAATTCATACACTATTGTTCAGGGATCAGTCACTTTCAGTGGTAGGATAAACTTTTTGTACTGCAAATTAAATCACATACAGAATGAAAAGATTAAAGTGAAAGCTTTTATCTAAACTATAATTATGGATTATAATTCTGGAAGATGAAAATTTCATTGAAATATGTTCGAAAATGTGATTATTTTCACATGATATTAAGAAAATATGAACTTTAAATTGTATCCACTTGACATCAGTTTAAACTGAAGTCTCTCATTTTTTTAAACTCTATATCTAAATTATAATTATAAACTATAATTATGGAAGGTGAAAAGTTCATGTTAGAAAATTCACAATCTTTCACCTAAAATGAAGAAAATTTGAATTTTAAACAAGAATATGAAAAAAACAAAAAACAAATCAAGGCATCGGTTTCTTTAAACTGATATCGGGATGATATATAAACTATATCCAACAGTAAGGCCACTGGTTGGGAGATTGGAGCTTTTGAGGAACCTGGAATAATCTCTTAATTGTTGTTGTTCCCGGGGTGGTAGCACATGTGAGGGCCCCAACTACAGGCAAAAAGTGAACCCTCAAACAAAAACAAAACACTAAAAAAGTATAAAAATATGTTTATAGTAAAATTACTGGCAATACATTTTTATATAAAAAAGGAAAAATTAACCACCAATACTTATTTATAGTAAAATTACCAACAATACAATTTTATTTTTAGTTGAAGCCATAAAATTGTTCAAAATATTTAAATTAAGGCATTAAATAACCCAGAGTGGTTGATATGCTGCTAAACAAAATCAACCAACCAAACCAGGAGGATATGGATTAATAAGCACATAAAGTTGTATGAGAGCTGTATCTTTCTTTGTTAGAATTACTTTGGTTAGTTTGATTGATATATAAGAGAGGTACAAATATTTACTAATCTAACATGTTTACTATTATACAAATAAAGCACTGTGCATATGTATCCAGCATTATTACTTTCCCACATAGTTACCTTTGAGATTGATACCCTTGTCTCATTGGTGCAAGTATATAAATACCTTCTTCAAAGAAGGTGGTATTAAGTGATTGGAGCCACCTTTACATCGTCAGTGTCATATTTTGGTCTGAATTTCTGGGATGAGCAGTTATCATTATTTATACTATTTACTTTCAGACTAGTGTCTTCATCTTTGTTGTTTTTATTACAGTGTTTCAGTTGATGTAACCACTGGCTTTCATCAGGTGTATATCAATTTAGGCAACCTAAAGGGAATTTTGAGCTGAACCCTTTATTTAATCTATGAGGATAGACTGCTCTTGTTCCACTGCCTGTGTCTAGGGATATCTTGTCTAGTTCTTATTTTTAGTAATGTTCAGTTATTGCTCACCTGTTTTCACTGTATCCAAGTACACACTGCCCAGCCTGGGGATTGAACCCTCAATTACTATGTTACCAAATTCGCAAACCAATACTTTAATCAACTAGGCTATTGTCATATAAGACAATAGCCTGGTGGGACAAGAAATCTACCCTCATAAATAAAGAGTTCAATTCAGAATTCCCTGTAGATTACTCAGATCAATATATACCTGATAAAGGTCAGAGGGACGTAATGTCTGAAATGTTGTGATAACAACAACAAAGATAGGGACAATATTTATATAGTGTCATATGTGTGGAACTACTTCCAGGATAAATATTTTTTAAGGAGCCAAGGTACATAATAGTCCTCACTTGTTTTTTATCAATTTTGTTATGGATGTGGTAAAACATCCAAACTATATCACTGCATCTACTTTCATAAAGTTTGCTATGTGTTGTGTGGTATTATTGAGCAGCATGATGATACCTTTACACGAATGTTTGGTCACCTTTTATAAACAGTTTCACTCAGTCAGTCTAATGTCTCAAAATATCACACCATTAACTCTCTTATAATGTAGTATGAAGTCTACAAGCAGAACATGTTTTGCATCTTAGAACCGTTGCCATCAATCAATTTCTACACTGACAGCTTAAATCTGAATTTTTTTTTTGGTGACACTTTCAGTTCATAGAAACAATCAGTTTTGACTTGGCCTCTTTAGCTGATCATTTATTTGGGACCCCTCAAATAACATTTATCCAGGAAGTGGTTTCTTACAGCTGATACTGTAATTGTGAATATGCAAGTGAGGAGGCAATTTATAGATTCATAAGTACCTTCCATGTGGACCAATACATGAATATGAATGTCAGCTACATGGAAAAGTAGTATAGTAGTGCTGGTAACACATTCACAATTTGTATAGTAATAAACATTATTTACAGTCAGACTAATCTTTGTTATTATCACAACATTTTAACTCTTGTATCCTCCAGTTTTTTTCAAGTGTTTCTTGACCTGGGTGCCCTTCAGGGAATTTCAGACTGAACTCATTATTTAATCTACAGGAATAGATTGTTCTCATTTTGTCATTTGGTACTGCTCAGTTATTGCTCACCCTGTTTCCAATGAGTATAAATCTGTACTACCTGGCCTTAGGATTGAACTTGAAATGACTTTCACCAAGTTCATGAACCAACACTTTAATCCACTTAAGCTATTGTTTCACAGGATAATAGCCTAGTCATAAACGTGTTCAGTTAGTAAATATTTACATTCTAGCTAATGTATAATATATGTTTGTACACATATTTAATTAGTATATGTATTAGTAATTAGTAACCATGTTGAACTAGTTAGTATATGTACTCTTCAGACATATCTTGTTTTCCTCATCATTGTATCTTGACTTATAATTTAGTTTACTTTAGTGTTTCAACAGTTTTCCCTTTAATATACAGTGTTTTTTGTTTCAGGTGTGACCTCATAAACAAATTATGATGACACTTGAAGACTATAATAGAACAGTAGAAAAAAAAATATGGTGACACCTGAAGACTGTAAGAGAACAGTTGGATAAAAAAAGAAACAAAAAAAGATGGTATTATCTTAAGAGTATAAGAGATCAGTAGGAAAAGAGAAAGAAAAAAAGAAAAAAGTTATTTTTTTTCTCTTCTTCTTCTCTTACATTCTTTAAGTGTCACTATAATTTGTTTATGAGGTCACACATGAAACATTAATAACATTAATGAAGTTCATTTCTCATAAAAATATTTATAATTACTGTTGCCATCATTAGTTGCCCTATATTTGCAAGGAATGTTTTCTTGGAGTTTTATCTGAAATTTTCTAGATTTTTTACCTGGGGGATTAATTTTCCATGTCAGTTTGATAGTTTTTCATTCCCTACCTGATAAGATAGCCTTATCTAAATTCATTCTTCCATTACAATTATCTCCGTGGTTACCTATTTATTTCACTATTCATTTATTCTCACCTTATTCTTTGTCAATATCTTCATTTAGATAGATGTTTATATCAATTTCAATCTTATTCACCTCACTGCTTCCTTTTTCTTTTGCTTTTTTTTTTTGCTCTTAGAATATTAAATTTTTACCTTTTTTAATCATCTCTTTCATAGCTTTTTCCTTGTTTTCTCCAGTTTTGTTTTTGTCTAAAATTTTTCTAAAATTTCTCTCCTCTATTGATCTTTCTATCAATTTCTTGATTTCTTTTTGCTCACAATTTTCTTTAGTGTTTATGATTCTTTCTTCCTTTTCACTCTTTATTCTATTGCTTTTACCTACTAATTACTCTTTGACAGAGCTTCAGTCTATTTCACCAGTGTTCAAGTAGCATCCAGATAAAGGACTATAATCATCTTGAAAAAATTTTTTAAGAAATTACTTGCTTTTACAATGAATATAATATAAATTCTATTGAAAAGAATTTGTATTTTCCTAGCATCATCTCTAAAAGTCTAACAAGGTATCCCAAAAAAGAATATTCTATTGTCCCCAGGATGACAAGACAGTGTTAAATTTGAGCCCTGCTCTTTGAACCCATTCTTTCTAATGTATTCCTGTTAGATTGACATTTTGGTTCCTTATTTTCCCTGACCTACTTTCATTGTCTCTCAGACTTTGGCATATTCTTTGTCATTGTGAGTAATATATATATATATATATATATATATATATATATATATATATATATATATATATATATATATATATATATATATATATATTTATTTAAAAATATGATTCCAAAACGCTACATAAGAAGTCATTTTGGAATCATATTTTTAAATAAATAATTATATTTATGCTCTACTTTTGAACCAGTTCCTTCCTATTTTCTATATATTTTCACATATATGAGAGAGAGAGAGAGAGATGGATATTTCACATTGAGTGCTGGTATTGATAAAATAGTGCTCGATGTATAATAATAGAGACAAAATTTACACTAATAATAAATATACATTTTTTCCTCATCCATTAGAACAACTCTGATGATTCTATCTTCATGTGCTGATTGAAAACAATCACCACCTGACAATTGCATCATGCATAAAACTCAGCTGTGCTACTGGTGAAGAAAAAAAAAAAATGTATATTTATTATTAGTGTGTGATATATATATATATATATATATATATATATATATGATTGGTTGTATTGAGCTCTTTTGTTAGTTAGTTGTTACTCAGATATGGGGTTTTTTTCTTTGGGCTTCAGACCTGCATCTGTCACGATTTTTTTTTTTTTTTTTTTTTTTTTTTTTTTGGTCGGTGGAAGTTCGTTTGTAGCTCCTTTCTTTTTTTAAAACCTTTTTTCCCTCGAGATTGATTTGATTAGCAAATCAAAATTTGAGGGTTTTTTTAAACGTCTAGTTATATATATATATATATATATATATATATATATATATATATAATATATCCTCTAGGTCAAAAGTTTGGGTACACCCCTGAATTAAATTCCAAAGTTTCATACTTTCTTTGGTTTAATTCTTGTTAAGCTCGGATGTTGAAACTACTTAACCCATTAGTACATGCCATCCAACTCTTTAGAGTTTTAAATCCAACATCCCTAGGCTTAATATTAACCAGCAAAGTAGATTAAGAAAAAAACACATCAAATGAAAGTCCATATAGCCCAAAGTAAGCCAGTAAATTAGTTTTGAAAAAGTCATGCAACCTTTAATTTTTAAGTGATTGTTCAAATTCTAGAGGGTGGCACCAAAGTTTTAGCTTATACTATGTGTGTGTGTGTGTGTCTGTAATATATATATATATATATATATATATATATGTAGTTTCTCTCTTTTTCCCTTGATTTGTTTCCTCATCTCTAATATCATCTTTTTTCCTCTCTGTATCTTTTTCTTTTTTATTGTTTTGCTTTTTCACTTGTATTATTGGTCTTTTGCAGCCTACATTCCTTCCCAATTCTTTTGAACAGGTGTCAAGGTTTACGTCCCATTTCCTGTTTAGGATTGGTTTTCTGGTTCATTCTAAAGTTTCCTCATTTTCTTTCACTCCCAATAAACCCTTGCATCTTAGTGGCATTATTGCCTTGCTTGGAGTGAATTGATTAAAAAACCAAAAAAAAACAACAAAAATCTCTTAGTTTTTTGAAAGTAATTTTTCTTTTCTTTTTTTTAACTATGTCTTTCTATTTTCCTCACTCCTCCTATCACACTGTGGGGTCCTGTACCTGTCCCTTGAGCGACTCCTCACTTATATTTCTCCACCATTGCCTATCATTTCCTATTTTATCATTTATCTCTTGGCTAATTGTCAGCCTATTTCACATAGTCATTTTCAATTAATTTGCTTTCTTTACTGTAGCCTTTAACTCTGAAAGTCATGTTACATTTTCTGCTCTGATTTCAATTTTCAATATTTCTTTTTTTACATTTACCTCTTTTGTTTCTTTTTCTTCTTTTTTGATCAATGGGATATTTTTTCTTGTCTCTATTAATTATGTCTTTCAAAATAGGTTTCTTTATTTTTCCCTCATTAAATATTTTTTCAGGTTCTATCTATTCAATTTTTCTTGTTACCTGACTATATCCCATCAGTTTTCATGATATTGCTTGATTGATATCTTAACTGAGTTTGTATTCTGTGCATATAAACAAGGGCAAAAGCTTGTGGCTGAATTGCTTGTAAAAATTAATATCATTGTATATTTTTAATATAATATTATCTATCATTACTGACATTTCATATTTAAATTGAAATACTGGCCGCTTTTAGTTGATTTTGCTTTCTTAATTTGCCTCCATGAAATATTATATTTTTTTTATAAAGTTAAAATGGATTTCAGTTAGAAATTAATATTCTCTTTCATACATATACACACACAAATGCACTAGGTGCTCTATACTTTCGGCCTTGTGCCACATCTAAGCTATGCTTAGTAAGTCATTATACACGTAGATGCTCTTATTTAGATTCTCATATTAGCATAATAAAAACTCTAACCAATCTTTGATAAATGTATTAGTTTGGGATGATTCATTCTTAAATTGATTGAATTTGAACAGTCATATTTTACGTGGGGCTTTAATATAAATTTATTGGACACTCAGTATTCCTTGTGGAATAAAAATAGTGGCAAACATGGATTTTTGTGCCTACAAAAAAAATGGATGGTTAAAAAGATGGTTTTCCCACAACACTGCTTTCATTTTAACTACTTTTACTCTTCAACAATATTTATTGTTTTAAAAAGCAATAATTAGAATTGTAATAAAACCTAAACATATGAAAATGAATTTATATATTTTCTTTGCTCTTGAGAATTTACAACAAAAATAATAATTATTTATTTATTAGTTTGTTTATTTACACTATTAGATTGTTTACTGGAATAGTTAGCAAAACATCGGCTAATTACCAATTCATTCAAACTTTATAAAAATGGTAAATAATAAGGATTTCCTTATAGTTGGTTCACATATTTTAATAATTTGGTAAATGTTTATAAATATATGAATAAAAAATTGTTTTCATATTTCTTTATAAATTGGTAAATGATAAATATTACATTGCATTAATTTTTAGAATGTTGTAAATATAAAATTGTTCTTGTAAATAAGCAATCTAATAGTGTTTAATATTTTTGTTGTAAATTCTCCAGAACAAAAAAAAAATGTATAAATTCACTTTCATGATATGTTTAGGTTTTATTACAATTCAAATCCTCACTTTTGAAAATGATAAACATTGCCAAAAGTGAAAGTAGTTAAAAAAAATAAAAATAAACAGTGTCAATAGGGAAAAACCATCCTTTTGACAATTTTTTTGTTTTTTGAAGGTATGAAGGCCTATGTTTGCCAAAACTTATAAATTATTTTCATACATTGTTTTTAATGTTTTTCATCAGCCTATATTAGTATTCTGTTGAAAGTTTTTTGTTTTAGTCTTTTTTTTTTCTTAATCATTTCACCCCAAGCAAGGAAATAAAAGCCACTAAGATGAGAGAGAGAGAGGACAAAAGAACAGGATACAAGCAGACAGAAGATGATGATTGACATTGCATTTAAATATTTGAAGAAGTCAGGAAAGTAAGAAGTCACAAAACAGTTCCACAAGTGAGAAGTGCGAGAGAAGAAACTATTATCATATAACTTATGATTACAACTATGGTGAAATCCAATTTCCAAAGTGGAAAGCTCATCAGAAAACCATGAAAATTTTTATAGAAGAAACAAATAAAAGCTACATTATGGTGGTGGGAAAGTGACTGAAACTGAGGTGCCAGGTCAAGAATCTCAAAATATAAAACAAAAGCACCAGACTAGATGTGGTAGCAATATTTGGTGCACAGATGAATGGTAGACTTATAAATGTGCAAGAAAAAATTGTCTAGCATGATATAGTGAACTGACTTTCCTAGCAGCAAACTTGGCAGTTGATTCAATTAATCATTTTACTTCATGCTAATGGAAGTATGAGTGAGACCAAGATGACACAGTAAGTTACTCTTCTGGAGGTTAGCATCAACCATGCAAAAAAGATTCTTTAAGATAATTAATCAAGAGCAGTTTTGTTGTAGAGGTGTTAAAATTAATCTGCAATGTTTTTGCAGTATTTGCATCCAACAGCACCACACTATCACATCCACATACATATGGCAACTAAAAGACAAAAACATCACACCGAATATAACCTGAGAAATTATGAAAACTGCACCTGCCTACAACAACACATCAAGGAGATATCTACTTTGCCTGCAAGAAAAAGTGGCAATAATCACCCACACACAACAAAAAAAACATTACTAAATCAAAGATTGGAAATAATCTCAAAATGAAGACATAAAAACAAACATCTGCTATCACAGTTCAAAACAAAGGGATAACACCAACAACAAAGACTGCACACAAACGGGAATGAACCTACTAAAAAAATGGTAGAACACTAAACCACCAGAACATAACCATCAACAGGAAACAATAACACTACCAGCATTGTTACCATCACTACCAACACCCCCACAAGCACAACGAACGCCATAACAATTAACATGGCCATCACAACATATATAACCATTAACACTCAAAAATTATTATTTTATGACTACCACTATTACTATCACTATTGTTGTTACCATTTTTAGAACCATTAACTTATAGCCATCACCACCACCATTAATGCTTTTTTATCATTATTATTTTTTAATATTTTTATTATTATTATTACCATTATCATCATTATTATAATTACCACAACTATAATCATTATTGTCATTATTATCTTTTTATTATTTTATTTATTATTCATTTATTTATTAGTTATCATTATCTATTTTTTATGTTATCACTATTATTATTATTATTTCCATCATTATTAGGGATAACCACCGTTCATCATAACTAATAACATATCAATTATTATTATCAATATTTCACAATAACAATATCACAGCTAATATTACCATTAACATAATTACAATTGTTAATATTAATAACACAGCTGCAGTTGTTAAAAAAAATACAAACATCATTGCCATGTCTACAGACAGAACCCGACTTAACCCACGTGGTGGTAATAGATCCAAATCAATGAGTGTGGGTGTCCCTCTACATATATGTGTATGTTTGAGTACATATGAGTATGTCTGCCAGCACAAATAGCCGACCTGAAAAACGGCGAAGCCGTCCCCTACTAAGAGAACATTGCTACATATGAAACGCTACAATCTAGACAGAATGGAAATTACATATGTGTGCTCGAGCGTCTGAATGTGTAACTGCTCCTAACCCAAGATTATGAATATAGGTGTGTATAGAGATATATATATATATATATATATATATATATATATGAACTAACGTGTATACGCCTTTATGTATTTGTATCTATGTATATGTGAGTGTCATCCCAAACAAACACAGAAGAAAATTTCCCCCTCCCACCAACACCACACACAAATAATCAAATAAAACATAAATAGATCCACTTTTGAAAAAATAAGCTAGTTTGTCTGAAGATCGTGAAACCAACAACTCTCCATGCAACCGCATATATTAGCTCTATCACGGATATTGAGAACTTTCCACAAATAGCACACGCACACACACACACACACACACACACACACGCACACGCACACAAGTTTAATTAAAAAGAACCAACAAGTTCTGATGGTTCAATTTTTTATTATATTTTTCCAATTTTTAGAAAAGGTGTTGAGTATTGTGCTCAAAGTTGTGAACAAACTGCACAAAGTTCATATTTTGTTATTTTTGTTCAAGTACTTTTGACTTTCACAGACATTATCAAGAACTGATGTGGTGTCTTTGTGGTAGTTAGAATTCCTTTTTCTGCATCCTGATAATCTTTGGAAAGCTGGACATTTGAAATGGTCTAGTGTAGAGTCATGTGCAATGGCTATTGTGAATGAGACTGCACAAAAAGAATGTAATTTTTTATTTTATTTTAATTATTTAATTTATTCATTTATTTAAAAAGAAAATTTTTTTTATAATACTAATATATGTGCTCACATTAATAACAAAATATGAACTTTGAACCATTTATCCACAACTTTTGGCACAATACTCATCACCTTATCTGAAAATTGGAAAAATATAATAAAAAAATGAAATGGACCTTTTTCACCAAACTTATTTAGATGAATATTTGCTGCCTAAATATACCTTTTATTTATATATATATATATATATATATATATATATATATATATATATATATATATATATATATATATATACACACACACACACACACCATATTTTCATTCAATTGAATGAGCATAGTTCAATCTCAGTGGTCCACCAGTGGCCTGGTCCCAAGGGTGCTGGATTAAAGAGCTTTGACTATATTTAAAATAAAAACAGATGTTATAAGCTGAAATTTACATGCTATATTCATTATCTAAATTTAAATATATCCTAAGAATTTTATCACTTTTAATACAGCTTTTATTATGAAAATATTCACTTGCAATCTGATATAATAAACACACACACACAGTACATACTTTTGCCATTACCCTTTGTGAGTTTGTTATATACATATCCAATAAGGTTTCTTTAAAGGAGTTAATGAAATCTGGGTGTCAGAAGAAATAATTGTCTTCCCAACTAACCCCCTTGGAAAGCATCTCTTGTGTGGTTATTATTTTTTTTTTTTTATAAATGTGCAAATTTGTACATGAATACAATGCATTTTCTGTTGGCAACATCAGTCCATTATTTTTGTTGATATATTCTTAACCTTTATCACTCTGTATTTGACTTCATTTGTGGTACAAAAAGTTTAACTTGCCACTGAAAATGAATCTGATTCCTGAACTATAGTACATTTAGATTTCATAGTTTTGTTGTCATATCCTGCTATGGCAACAGAAAACAACTTTGAGTGTGATTAACAATAAGGATACTGCAATTGAGAACCTTTGAAAAAAATGGAGTGGAAAGAAAAATAATATTAATAATGTAGTGTGCTAAAGGTTAAAATATTCAAATTTCTTTTGGTTTTGAACACTTGAATATTTTGTAAGTGCCAATTATTTCATGCTGACTGATAGTTATTTAATCTTTAATGAATGCAACAATCTTAATGACTTTTAATGCTTGTAAATTAATTGATTGTTAATCATATATAGATTGCTTACAAATATGGTTTACACTTTGTGTAACTTTCATTATTATACTTTTGAAGCATTTTTTATACAGGGGTGATTAGTAAAGGTGTTTTGCAAACCAATTTGCTGGTGTTATGAAGTTGCTTTTCATTAAATACTTCATTAATCTGGCCTTGTGCAAAACTAAGGTGTGTAATAAATAAATACAATTAGCTCACAAGTTCTTTCCTCACTGGTTATTCTATATTTTTGGTCTTACACCAGACTAAATTCAGTTTTCTAAATAGAAATAGATAGGTTTGCCCATTGTCTGGTTCATACTCTTCTTGGTCTTTTGAAGAGGAGTATAGATTTATCCCTTGTTTCTGGTTTAGGATCATATTTCTGGTTCCTTCTAAAGTTTACTTCAACTCTATACTTCGAACATAACAAATAATTGTTATTTATTATTTTTTTTCACATCAATAGGAGTAAATAGGTTTACCTATCATCCAGATTACATTCCTTTCCAGTCTTTTGAAAAGGAGTAACATTGCATCTTGCTTACTGTTTAGGATTTGGTTTCCGGTTCCTTCTAAAGTTTTTAAATTCTCTTTCACTCCCAGTAGCCCCTTGCATCTTAGTGGTATTATTGCTTTGCTTGGGGTGAATTGAAAACAAAAAAAACCCCCAAAAAAACAAAAAAAAGAAACAAGTAATACTTATATATCCGGTCTTGCAATGTGCCTGCTTATTCAGTCAGTACCTACTTTGATTATATATCTGCTTCAATAGATAATTACTAAAATTTGCGTCTGTTTATCAATTTATTTATCTATCATCAGGAAGATATCCATAACCAGAACATATGTCTTAATGAAAACTGTAGATGTTTCATTTTTTAATTTAGCACACTGTCCTCTTCCCTATTTTCTTCCTGTTATATTAGGGGCTGTGGAAATGACAACAAAACCACATGTGTGTTTGGAGTTTGTCATATGACTCCTAATTTCCATTTCCCTGTGTATCCCAAATTAGAGCACCCCACCACCCTCACCCTTGGTTTGTCTTGCTGCATGTTGTTATATCCTCTCTCTCATCTCTGTCTTCATCTCTTGTGAAGACTTAGCATGTTATTCTTGGTTCTATTAGAACTGAAACCATGCCCTGACAAGCCTAATACACTTTTAGGCCAAGCATCACTTTCATATATGCATATACTCTCCTCTGTCAAGGTTAACAATGAGTGTAACATTGTTTTGTAGTTATTAATGTCTAGTTGATAAAAATGCTTTGCCAAAGTGCTTACTCACTATCTTCTCCATCAGCTAATAACAAGAAATTTTTGTTAAGATATAAATGGGACAGAGCAAAAAGATATGGGTTCATGCCTTTTTCAAGGACAGTAGTGCAAGTGAATATTATCAATCTCAGCTGAAATTTGAACTTAGATTGCTAATTTAATTGAGTTTCTTTGCTGGTAAATGTTATCATACCTGACACTTGTCCTCAATCCTTCTTCTCTTGAATCAATTTGAAGTGCTATCATCTTTTGCTGATAAAGCAGAATGCTTGGCTCGCAAATTCTCTCTACTTTGTGATATATCAGGTTATCTGGAAAGTTCATGCTAATTTTTAAGGAAAATTAAAACACAAAACAAAATTATGCCATTAAATATTTATTCAACTAAATATGAACCATTTTATTGCACAACCTTTCTCCATTTTTCCTTCAACTTAAAGATTCTGTTTTCCCAGAATTTTGGTAGTTTCTTGGCAAAGAACTCAAGGTGTTTTTTTTATGTTATCCAAAGAATTAAAATTTTTACCATTGAGATTATTTTGCAAGGATCTGAATAAATGAAAATCTGAAGGAGCAATGTCTGGTAAATATGGTTGGTGGGGTAACACATCCCAGCCAAACTGCAACAATTGTTGCCAGGTTGCCAAAGAAATATGAGGTCTGGCACTATCCTGATGGAAAACAGCAACTTTACTGTTTGCCAATTCTGGATGTTTTTCTTGAATTGTTGCCTTTAATTCATCCAGTTGCAAGCAGTACTCTTTTCAACTCTACCAGATGCACAGCTTGACTCTCTTAGGATGAAGACCTGTTTTTGAGGTGGCTAAAGTTGGCTCATGTTGCTTACACCAAGATCTTTTTCATTCAACATTGTTGTAAACAATCCATTTCACATCACTCAGCACAATTTGCTTCAAAAAGAGTGCATTTTCATTGTGTTAATACAGCAAATCACAAATGAAAAAAAAAAAGCATCTGGTGTCTAAAATACACCTTATTTCATAGGGACACAAAATTGACACAAATTAAGTCATTTTAAACTTTCTTTCTCAAGGGATAATTTGAAGTGTGTTCTAATCAGAAATCTATATTATATCTGTTGATAAATTTGATGTTCTAACGTGTTGGAACATGACCGACTAAAAATTGGCATGAACTTTTTGGACAACCAATATATAAGTTCATCCACGGTTTCAGTGTTATCTACCAACTCCAAAAATCATGTGGATTCAATGTTATTCTTGAAATGCACTCCTAAACTGGCACATGTTTCCCCAAATGCCTTGCTGTTTCTTGCTTGCCAGATTGTTTAAAATTGTCTTCTGTAGTTCCTGTTTTTAAGAACTCTGGTGAACCATCTGATCATTTGAACTATCAACTTATTAGTCTGCTGGTGGCTCTAAGTAACTCCAAATTCATTAAGCATCTCACTTTGCAGAGTCTTCTTTCAGACAAACAATATGGCTTTCACTTCTCTAGGTCAATGTGTTGACAGTTATTACTGGAAGTCTGTCATCTTTAGATAAGAATGATAGTTTGAAAAGAATTGACATGCTGGTTTTCTTCACAAGTTGAAGGATTAGGGTATTTCTGGCTGTTTCTTTGATTTGATTCAATCTTATTTATCAAACTGCATATTGAAAGTTGTCTTGAATGACCACTCCTCTAGAGTTTTTGCATTAATGCAGCCATCCTCCAGGGCTCTAGCCTTTCGCTCATTCTGTTCTTTATTTTCATTGATGACTTTCCTGATGTCATCAGTTCCTGGCACTTGGTATCTATGCTGATGACATAATGTGGCTTAAATATGTCTCTATTACTAGGACGTCACTCGTACAATTCAAGATACTGCTGGTTCAATTCGCTGTTCTTGCTTTCCATACACTTCAAAACGTAAACCCGTCTTTTCTCCCCTTCTCACTGTTTCAGCCCTCTTTTATCAGGCCAACACCATGGTCAACCAACCAATCAGCATTCTTCGCTTTTATTCTCAGTTATCCAGGTAAATAGCCTTCTCCAGTTTGACCAATCAGCACACGACTTGCTATTGGTTGAAGCATGCCAAACTATACAAAAATCCTTGTTATCGCACATACTACTGAAATGGCTAGATGGGAGAGTAATGCCATTTTCAAAGAGCAAAATTGCTGATGCCACATGCCGGACATTGAGGTAAGACCCTCATTTTCCTTTTCACCAAATGCAAGCCACTCTGGCTCGCTTGCTTCTACAGGACTTTTCACCACACAAAACTATTTACTCCTGTTCTAATAGTAAGTCTGATAGGTTTGATAAAATTAAATTAGCAACTGATCTCAAATGTGATCTACATTCTATTGTGAACTGGGGGAAATAAGAAGCTTGTTAATTTTAAGATATCCAAAACAAAATTGCTTTCTATTAATCATCTTAAAGAACCTTTCCCCGCCCCCTTCCATCAGCATTGCTGATGCTAACCTCCAGGGGAGTCATAGTGTACCTTTTTGGTCTCATATTTTACATGGACATGAAAAGTAATGATTATTTGAACCAATTGCTAGGTCTGCTGCAAAGAAAGTTTATTCACTATGTCATGCTAGACAATTTTTCTTGCTAGAATCTTTCTTGCACATTTATAAGTCTACCATTTGTCTATAAATTGAATATTGCTGCCACATCTAATCTGCTGTTTCTGCTAATA
Source organism: Acanthosepion pharaonis (assembly GCA_903632075.3). NCBI lineage: Eukaryota > Metazoa > Mollusca > Cephalopoda > Sepiida > Sepiidae > Acanthosepion > Acanthosepion pharaonis. The sequence goes on along the minus strand of CAHIKZ030000247.1, from coordinate 2,121,096 downwards.
TCTTGACAATTTTGACAAAATCCAAAGAATCAGCAACATTATTGTTCCTGACCTAACATCTCAGCTTTAGTTACTTTCCCAACCACTGTAATGTAGCTTTTTTATAAATATTATCATGATAATTGTTTTAGGTCTCATAGTTTCATTGTTGAAATTACTAGTTGTAGCCATAAGTTCTATGCTAATAGTTTTTTTTTGCCTCATACTTTTCACTTGTGAAACTCTCTCCCAGCTTGTTATTTTCCTGTCAACTACAATCATTAAAAATTTAAATGCAATGTCAATCATCATGATGTCTCTTTGTACCCTGTTCTTTTATTATCCGTTCCATTTCTTTTACTCTCAGTAACCTCTGGCATCCTAGTGGCTCTTATTGCCTTGTTTGGGGTGAAATGATATATATATATATATATATATATATATATAGAGAGAGAGAGAGACAGACAAAAGGAAAACTTATCTTAGCCAATACATTTTATCCTCTGAGACTTTAGTAAGTTTCATTCAAATCAGTAAATTTGATCCTTACTAGGTGTCTCATACCTGTGACCTTGTACCAAAGCAACATTTAGTAAATTACTATATTTTGTTTACATTTTTATGAGTAATAAATTTCTAAAGACCTTGAAAGATTTCTTGTTTCCTTTTCATAGGAAACTAAAAAAGAGATCTGTACCATTCTTGTCAAAATTTGGTAAGACATAAGAAAACAAAATTTGTCAATATGCTTCACTTTTCAGGGTGTTTTATTATAAGTGTATTTAAAGATTTTCCAATTTTTAAAGTTGAAAATAAATGACTTGTCTAAAATATACACATTTAGTACCTTTACTTAATAGAGAATTTTTTTTATTTCTGCATTTCACAACTATCTTGTACAGATGTATACATGTTACCCAGATACACCTTAAATGATATATAATAAAATTTAGGAGCATATTGTACCTTGAACTACTGTCTAGTACAGTGCCAACTTTCATTAAAATTAGACAAGTGTTTTTTTTTTTTTTTTTTTTTTTTTTTTAGGGCTGTTTTTGTACAGCATTTTTAATAGGAAATTCAGTATTTGTTTTTGATATACATTCTTATATGAATCCATGGATATAAACAAACACTTGCATATTATATTGTAACTATTATGTGTGTGAAAAATAATAAACATTCATAATATATTATAACAACATCATTAAATAAATTTAAAGATGCATAACATATATTTATACAATTCACTATACTACATTAGACCATTTTTTGTAAACAAATATCTTGGATGTTTTGAAGCTACTTGAGTAATAATAATTGTTACAATAACTTATTGCAAATACAAATTAAAATATGTGTAATTAATAATAAAATTGATAACATTGTTACCTCCTCATCATTTTGTATCCTGAGCTGCCTTTAAAAGGAACCCAACTTGTTTATGGATGGTCTAGTAACCACTGAATTTAATAATCACTTTTATAGATTCTTCATATAACAAATTAGATTTCAGAAAAAGAAGGAGGAAATTACTGGAAAGTAATTGAAACTCACCTGAAGCGAGCTGAATGTGTAATGCTCCTCATGCCAATGACACTTCCACCGAGCTTCACTACGGCTTTTGACTTCACTGAATTTGATGTGTTCCTCTCGAATTTTAAATTGGGGTCATCAGGAGAGAATGTGCACCATTTCGGGGCCTTCCTCTCAACGGTTTCAGTTGCACACCAGCCCCCTCACTGATGTGAGGCCCCATTATAACGATATACCAGTCTTGTAGATAAACTAGTTCAAATGTGTAACAGCGAAATTAAATTTACGAAATTCAAAAACGGCAAACCTCGCGTTCTGGGAATGCAACGTGAACCTCATTACGCATTCACGATCAGTCATGTCATGCCGTCATGTTAAAACAAACACTCCACGGAGTATTTCGTTTTTTCCATATCCACATAGAACTATTTTCTGTTACTTCTACTAGGTGTTTTATACTCTTGGCCCTATTACGCCCTTTGATTCCAATTTGGCCCAGAAATTGGTATAGAGTGCCTGAAACGAAACCCCTTGCTCCAATTTCCACTGCTCTAACAATTGTTAGAGCAGTGGAAATTGGAATTGAAATATAGGAATTGTTTTCTCATTAATTCTGTGGCTAGGACTGTTAGATAATAATGTCTATCTAATAAGCTTTTACATCATTCTTTGTCTTTCTTTGTTCAGTTGAAGACTAGAGAGGTTAGCTAGCTTAATATTAGGAACATCTGATCTTGGAGAATAATTTTATCATGGATTATGTCAATTCATAATAAAATAAAGATGACTTTCTTTTCTTTCTTTAGCATTTAAACTTGTTTGAAATCACTTGTAGCCACATCACATTGAAACACCAGTTCCTATACAATCACAGAGGTTAAGCAATATCAGTCCTGGTCAGCACCTAAATGGGTGATTGCTTGGGAATACCAGATGCTGTAAGCTTTGATGTACAGGTGGTGTAATGGATAATTATTTGGAATTATTTGGAGAGTAGAGTTCCAATTCCAGTTGGGTTTGTTATATTCATGTATGTACAAATACCCTTGGGAAAGGTATGAATCCACCTCTTCTCCCACCAGCCATGGGTTCATTAGTAAGACTTCTATCATTAAAACTATTATCTTCCAAAAAAAAAAAAAAAAATTTAGATTTTGTCATTAAATAACCTATAGAGTTTGATTAAACAACCAAACCAAACTTATTTGAAAAAGGTTATTCTCTTGTTTTTTTTGTTTTTGTTTTGTTTGCTTCTTTAATGCAATGTTCCTTTAGGGTGTAAGTTATCCTGATTCTCCACAGATTCCTTTTCTTTATTATCTGTAAATTACTACGGTTTCTTGGGATTGATAGTGTGGTGGCATGAATTTTTAAAAATAAAAATCATTCTTGAAGATTTCATTTTAGCTTTAATTGAAAGCTAAATGATTAAATTTATCATTTCCAGTAAAATATTCTAGTGTATTTCAGATAGAAATTATATAGATTGGAATGTCAAATTTAATTTTGATTCCTTAAAATTTTCTTAAAAGCAGCCATTTTCTTAATTTTAAGAAATTCACAAACAAAAAAATTTATTGATTTTAAAATGCTTTAAAAAAATATATATATATTTCTGACAGGTTATTTGAGTAAAATTAGAAAATTTAAAGTTAAATTAATCTGATTTGAAATAAATATTACTTACTTATAGCATAAAAAATTAATATACAACCATTTGCTATTGATCGGGTATATTTATCTGAAGCGATGTTTGAGGGACGATTGAGTGAGAAAGCGATGACATCTAGTATGGCTGACTAGAATTGACCAAAAATTTATGAAATCTAAGTGAATGCATTTTTTCTTGTTTTTAACTATCTAGAAATTTTTACAAATTAATATATTTTCTGCAATTACATAATAATTTATTGACTTTTATTTACCTTTCGAAGATGCTTTATGCAAAAATAGAAAAATTTAAAATACTATAAAATTTTCTTAAATTAATTTCTCTGTAAAGAGATAAAACTCCTAAGATCACATGACCGTTTCATAATAATGTCACTTTTAGACTTTCATAAATGAGAATAGGAAACAAATTAAGTAAAAAAATAAATAAAAAATTATTTTAAAAATAGAACAGCATAATTATGTTTATTAATCTTTTCAATTTTGGATTCGTAAATTTTGTTTCCACTTAATTACTATATCACATCCAGAAAATAGCCCAGTACAGAATTTTATATGATTTTAAACTATTATAAATTATTGTAATTAAAATTTAAAAAAAAAAAAAAAAAAAATGAAAAATTTCTTGTAAAAATACATTATTCATCAGAAAAATTTTATTTCTTCAGACAATAATGTCATTAATATAACTTAAAAAAGCAATTAAAAAATTTTCTAAATAAATAATGTCATAGTTTTATTGTATTCATTATTTTTCAATTAAGAAAATTTCATTAAAATCCAATAATTATTTGATTTTTACAAGAATTTCCAAATCAATGTATTTTCCATGGAAAAAAGCGCAAAAAAGTCAATGTTATTATTATGCCACCGCGATGACGTAAACAAAACAAGATTTTAACTAAAATAAAAGATTAAAAAATAATTAAAAAATACTTTGGTCTTTCATTTTAATAATATAAACATTTTGACGATAATACGTTATTTTTATTAAGTTTGTGGCCTTTTTCATTACCCTATGCTGTTTTCCTACAAGAAAGTGGAGGTACCTAGAGTTCACCTATAACTAGAGTGAAAAAAAAATGGGTTCATGCCTTTCCTAAGACTAAGAGTATTAGCATGAAGTGAATGTAACAAACAAGAAATCGGCTTGGCAATTCCGCACAGATAATTGTTAAACCACCCGCGCATCCTATTGTGTTGTTAGATATCTAATTGAATAATCTAACTTTTGGAGTGCAAGAAATGCAAGATTTTTTACATAAGATTAAAATTACCATTTTTGCAATTTCTTTGGGACCTCACCAGCTATTAAGCCTCTTCTTTACCACTTGAACCAAGTCTTTAAATCGTATCTATCATGTTTCAGTTGGTCATTGAGGTTTTATGTCTGTCTGAACAAACAGATTTTAGCCTTTAGGCATTTACTCGTGGGGGTAAATGAAATGAGGTGACTGGCGGTGGTGGTTTAAAGGGGAACTGGGTGGAATGGACTGGTGGTGATGTGGACAAAAAGCCGGTTCTGTTTTATTCCTCAGATCTACAAAACACTTTTCTTCTTTAGCCCATCCCCACCTGACCGTTCATTGCTACCACTCCGATACTTGAAGATCTTAAATCCCCTGAAAATACGCTTGCACGCACAAGACGAAGGAAAGCGTTTGCTTTGTCTTTTATTTTTCATTGACATTTGTTTTATGTCTTGTTTCTTTGACGGCCGCCATCGACTCAGCCTGCCAACCTTGCTAATGCCCCACCGCCAATTGCAATGAATTTGATGGTTCACAATATGTTTATTTCGTTTCTGTCGAATAGCGCTTCCCTTTACGATCGGATAGATGTTCTTGCCATCATCATCATTATTATTATTATTTCTTTTTCAGACTGTCATTCTATTAGCGTTCTTGTCTTTTTTTTATCCCTCCATTTTCTTTATTTTTATCCCTCCATTTTCTTTATTTTTTTAGTCCTCCTCACTTTCGCCGTCTCCCTCCTCTTGTATCTCTTTCCCTCCTCTTGTATCTCTTTCCCTCCTCTTGTATCTCTTTCCCTCCTCTTGTATCTCTTTCCCTCCTCTTGTATCTCTTTCCCTCCTCTTGTATCTCTTTCCCTCCTCTTGTATCTCTTTCCCTCCTCTTGTATCTCTTTCCCTCCTCTTGTATCTCTTTCCCTCCTCTTGTATCTCTTTTCCTCCTCTTGTCTCTTTTCCCCTCCTCTTGTATCTTTTCCCTCCTTTGTATCCTTTTCCTCCTCTTGTATCTCTTTCCCTCCTCTTGTATCTCTTTCCCTCCTCTTGTATCTCTTTCCTCTTGTATCTCTTTCCCTCCTCTTGTCTCTTTTCCCTCCTCTTGTATCTCTTTTCCTCCTCTTGTATCTCTTTCCCTCCCTCTTGTATCTCTTTTCCTCCTCTTGTATCTCTTTCCTCCTCTTGTATCTCTTTCCCTCCTCTTGTATCTCTTTCCCTCTCTCTTGTGTCTCTTTCCCTCCTCTTGTATCTCTTTTCCTCCTCTTGTATCTCTTTCCCTCCTCTTGTATCTCTTTCCTCCTCTTGTATCTCTTTTCCCTCCTCTTGTATCTCTTTCCTCCTTTGTATCTCTTTCCCTCCTCTTGTCTCTTTTCTTGTATCTCTTTCCCTCCTCTTGTATCTCTTTTCCCTCCTTTGTATCTCTTTCCCTCCTCTTGTATCTCTTTCCCTCCTCTTGTATCTCTTTCCCTCCTCTTGTATCTCTTTTCCCTCCTCTTGTATCTCTTTCCCTCCTCTTGTATCTCTTTCCCCTCCTCTTGTATCTCTTTCCCTCCTCTTGTATCTCTTTCCCTCCTCTTGTATCTCTTTCCCTCCTGTATCTCTTTCCCTCCTCTTGTATCTCTTTCCCTCCTCTTGTATCTCTTTCCCTCCTCTTGTATCTCTTTTCCCTCCTCTTGTATCTCTTTCCCTCCTCTTGTATCTCTTTCCCTCCTCTTGTATCTCTTTCCCTCCTCTTGTATCTCTTTCCCTCCTCTTGTATCTCTTTCCCTCCTCTTGTATCTCTTTCCCTCCTCTTGTATCTCTTTCCCTCCTCTTGTATCTCTTTCTTTTCTCATTTCTGTTTTTCTCTTTTTCTTAAAAAGATTTATTCCCATTTTCATCAATTAGCCCCCCTCCCTATTTCAATCCTTATAATCTGAATTTATTATTAGTTTTTCTTGATATTATATTTAGAGCCACTGCATAATCTCTCGAGCAAGTGATCTTACTCTTCTTACTGCTTTCGTTTATCTACACATCACTCTTATTATAAATATAACCCTACGCTGATATAACGATTACAAACATGTTTAGTTGTTGGACCATGTAATCTATATTTAATAAGGTAATTAATGTATTTTGTAATTACTTTTCCAAAGTATTGACCCCTTCTGGGATTATCACCTCATGGGAATGGGGTTAAGGGGGTTGATGTAGGACATAAAAAACTAAGGATTTTTTTCTTTCTTTTTTCTTGTGTGTGTACATACTGTTTAGCTTATCAGGCATATTTAGCAGTTGGGTTTTTCGTAATTGTTAACTTAATTTAAATCTCTAATACCAATATTAAAATGTGTATCTCATGCCTTTCTCCCGCTTTGCTCATTCCTCTCCCTCTCTCGTCTCTCTTTCTAACCTTGCGTCTCCTGCCGTCTCTCTTTCTTCCTCTCCTGCCGTCTCTGCCCGTCTCTCTTTCTAAAGCGTCTCCTGCCGTCTCTCTTTCTTTCTGCGTCTCTCTCTGCCGTCTCTCTTTCTTTTCTTGCGTCTCCTGCCGTCTCTCTTTCTGCGCGCGTCTCCTGCCGTCTCTCTTTCTGCGCGCGTTTCCTCCCCGTCTCTCTTTCTCCCTTTTCTCCCGTCTCTCTATTTGTCGTCTCCTCCTCTTCTCCCTCTTTGTACACGTCTCCTCCTCTCATAATTTGGCTAAATGACCTAGCACTAGATTTTTTGAATGGATTTTTGGTGGCACGGGAATTTTGAAGTACTCCTTCATAGATCAAGTGTTACAATGATTAATTCATAAATTCTCTTAGGTCTCTAGGTTTTTTATATGATTAGTGGGATATGACAAAAAGAACTTTATTCAGAGCCTATTATTAAATATCGGCCATATCATGTTGAAACCAAATTACTGAAGTTAAGTGATGTCAAGCCTGGTTGGTACTTAAAGGAGTGACTGTATGGGGATAATACCAATTGCTGTAAACTTCAATGTGCAGGTGGGGTGTGGATGCTCAGAATGAGAAGTCAGAGCCAAATTCAAATTAGAATTCAATTGTGCACAGATAATATTGGAGAATGTATAAATCCACCTTGTCTCCCCCCAGCTATGTTAAATAATAAAACTTGTATCTGGAAAAAATCACTTTTACAGATACAAATTCTTTCCAACTCTTCCAAGCTGTCTTGAGCCAGTATGAAAAAAGAAGGCTCATTAAGCTGCATGAACTCTGAAAGAAGGTAGTCCTTGATGACCTATAGTCACTGCTGTGCAGCCATAGACTAGACTGAGCTAGCTATGCTGAGCACAGGGAGGGGCCTATCAAACTGACCTGTGAGGTGAGGGTGGAAGACAGCAGAGAAAGAAGACACTCAAGAATGCTTGGGAGGATGTTTTTGGAAGGACAGGGAAAAATTGTGCCTAGAACTAGCTGATGCTAGTGACAAGTGTATGTGGAGAGGTAAACTGAGATTCTGTCAGACAGGACCCTCCTTGTTTTGTGCGAGATTAATCTTGTTCCTAGCTCAGCAAAAAATACGATGGTGATGTTGATGATGGATAGAATTGAGTCATGTGAGTGTCCATTCTGCTATAGGTGGAGATAGTGTTTTTCTTTTATTAAATATAAAAGGAAATGACTTTCACCTCTACATGAACAATATAATTAGAATTAATAGAATCATATTCTCTCTTGTTCACTGAGTTAATGATAAAGTGTCAAGTTTGTCTAATATAGTCTGTTGGTTCCAATCTAGTGGAATGATCATTAAAAACATTCCCTCCCCAAATTTATCGACAAATCCTGCTGATGCATGCTTGGATTTTTTCCTAACCAATAAAAATGGACCACTTCTTGGTCTTGTTATAGACAAGCGTATGGTTGCAAGAAAGAAATATGACAACAGTAGAAATAGATTTACGTGGTTTATTTCAACATGAACGTGAGGGTTTGGGACAGCTACCTTGTGGTAAAGTTCATAAGCCGGCTTTCGGATCTGGTCGATCTCTCATAGTAGTTCACACATGTTGACGGTGGTTGATGCTCCCCTGCTGCTGATCGCTCGGCCCGACCGTCAGGTATGTTCGCTGGCCACCTGTTGACTGCGTTGAACTTTTTTTTATGGCTTAACTGGCTCGAGAAACGAAGCGAGTATAATTAGGAGTGAAGCATTTTTATTGGACGAAAAATAGAGCACTTTAAATATTATTTTATTTTTCGACCGGAACACATGTGTCGGAAACATTTGTAAAGAAAGATAATGGTCATTTTGTGACGGGGCTTTGTCTCGTTCACATCCGGTTCTCGCTCTTGAGTATTTGCCTGTAAATCAGCCGAGATATGTCTTATTTTATAACAGTCTCATCCACCATATTATTGTTCTTTCTTGTCTTGATTGATTGATTCATTCTTTTTCTATGGCTTATCAAAACTTTGCAGGTTATTTAAAGTCAGGAAGTGTTTTTAGATTGTAAGAATTTTTTTTTAAAATAATAATGTTTTAGTGATACAAGTTTTACTAATTAACCTATGGCTAGGGTGGGATGAATTGGATTCATACCTTTCTTAAGGGTATTTTTGCATAAGTGAATATAACAAACTCAACATGAATTGGAACTCGGCTCTCTGATTAACAATTCTGAGCCATTATCCATTATGCCACCCATATGTCTAAGCTAACAGCACCTGATATTCCAAAGCAGTCACCAATCTAGCTACTGACTAGCCTTGATGTTGCATATTGATTGTACGAAGTCAGAATGCTGCAATTACTTAACTGTATCCATTTTACATGTTAACATCATGTTCTTATTTTTGTGAAAATTTTGGCTTATTATTGTTGCTTTGCTTATTTTTGCCTTGTAAATATATTGTCTTTTTAGTCTTATTTTGCCATGTTCTTTTTCTTTCTTTTGTTTATTGTGAACTGTCAGTTCTATTTGTCAGGCATTATTTGCCAGTTACACTTAATGATGGCAAATTACTCTACAGTCATTTGTTTTTTATAAACATAAAAAGAAACCTTTTCTCAAATGTTAAATTATATTTTTTGTTATAATAGTGATGTGTCCATAAAAATAAATAAAAATTAATTATAGTGTTAAAAATAAATATAATAAAATAATTATAACAATTATAATTATCATTAATTCACTCATGCTAAACCAAATAGGATTGACCCTACTTTTCTCCTCTACACATACAAACACATGATATTTTCACTATCAGACAAGCAGCTAACATGGACAGGCTGTCAACACATGCCTCAATGAAAATTTTGGCTCCTTTTCCTTTTTCAGGCCATAATAGTAACATTAATCATTTAGCACTCAACAAAAATTCAAGTTAAGAAAACCACAGACACTTCTTGTATTTTCCAACTAAATTATCTGGACACTCATTAGATACATATGTAAAAACCTTATTAGAAAAACTGTATGAGCTTTACTTTTTCATCTTATCATTCTGATCATATTTGATCTACATTTGACCCCAAACTCACAATTTTACTCAATATTACTTTCTCTCGTGACTCAAACATTACATAACAACTAGATAATAATAATATTTTTTTGTTGTTTCCATGTCTTGCTGTTTCTCATTTTTACAAGTATATTTAAATATATAAATGTTAGGGGGCTTATAATTATTTACTCCTCTACAATAGTAATGTTTAATGTGGCTTATATATAAAGTGTTGAAGTGCAAGGATTCATGTGTTCAACATAATGATTTTGATTAAGCAAGAATGTTTTTCTGACTTCTTTAGGTTTATGTGGTAACAAAAATTAACTTTTTAGCCATAATCATTCAATTTTTTGAAATTGTATTATTAGTATTGATAGGAAATGAATCATCCTTATGTTATATATATATAAGGAAATTAAAAATATTAAATAGTAAGCATTTAAGAATTATTTTTCTGAATGTTTCTTAGTAAAAGTTATATCCATTATAGCAAATAAGAATTTAATAGATTTTAGCCAAACCTGGATTATAAGATAAATTTCAAGTTGCCATCAAATTTGAAATCTTTAACTTTTAAAATATAAGTATTAAAATGTTTGAGTTCAAAGAATTTATTATTAATTTGTGACTAGTATTTTTTCATTTTATTTCTGATGCTTTTTATTGCAACATTCCAACAGTCGGAACAAAAATCAGGAAGCTAGAGTTTCTTAGAATGACAATCTGAGTTTTGATAAACAGTAGAAGAAATAACATGAAAAAATACTAGAAATTAAAAAAAAACTTAACAAGCAGGAGTCCTTCACATTTATTCATGTAGCAATTTCTGAATCCAGGACAAAATCCCTGCTCTTTTCCCAAAAGTGGGCAAAATTTAAGACTCATCATAAATAAATTGAAAATACAAGGAAATTTTAATGTCAAATTGAGACATTATTATTAATGTCCAATTCCAATATACACTTATATGTACAAAAAAGATTGATTTCTGTCTGGTACTTCACAAGTTTATGGGGCCACTCTGTTTGCAACAGAAATTTATAGTAAATCGATCCAACCTCTAAAAAAATAATGATGCTATGGTCACATATTCGATATATTATCCTATAAAACCCGACTTTATATGAAGAAAGTCCCAATTTGACATTGAAATTTAAATTAAAAGTTCTTTGAATTTTCAATTTATTTATGAGACTGGGATTTTGTCCAATTCGAGATAAGAAGCTGGATTTTTGTCTGGTTACCATATTCTTTATGTATGGGCTTTTTGATAAAAAGCAGGAGAAATAAGATGAAAAGAATACTCATCATAAATTAATGATTAATCTGAGTCATCACTAGTGTAAGGTTATCAACATTGAAAATGAATTTGGTGTACCAATTCCGTTTCTCATTTGATTCTCTTTTATTTTATGCTAATACTATTGAAAAAGGTGTGAATCTATCTTCCTCAATCTTTGGATTAGATAGAAGTCATACTGAGTTCACTTGCCTTAGTGGCAATCAAACTAGAAAAAGGAAAAGTGAATTCAAACTCATCCTAAAGAGATGGGCTTTGTCAGGCCCTCTTGCCCAAGACACACCTCTGGTGCTATGGGTGCAGTACATGTAGTACCTCTATGATCCTAGTTCATTGATTCTTAACAGCTGTGCCATAGCACATTAGTTTGTCAAAATATTGTCATGGCATATTGAAGAAATTGAAAAAAAAAAAAAACCCACCATGCATGGGTTTCACACTAAATAAGCTGCACAAATAGCTGAATAGAAACATTGAAATAAATATTTTGTGGGTATTTTTTTAAAAAAATCTATGGTTTTATTTTATAACATTTAAATGTATTCATTTGCCGTTGCTTAAAAAGGTTGAAAAACACTGCCCTAATTGATTATGGGACTTGGGGTATGTTTGATTGCTTTGTCAAAGAAATTCAAACAAATTAAGACTATTACAGTATTACTATAAGATGTAAAAACAAGAGAAATAAAGTTAAAGAAATATGAATAACAATTGGCAATACTTCATCAAAGAAATTAAAAATAAGGATCTAAGAATTCATATCCATTTTGAAGTTTTTCCTTATTTCATATACTGATAGTAAATAATTAACCTTAGTAAATAAAATATTCTTGTATTATATACTAACTTTTATTCACCACATTAGACATGGAAATTAATTAACTATTCCATATTTTTTTTCAGGATTCATACATTTAATCCAACCATATAATTGATTTTAATATGTATTGTAATATGTTAATGAGCAAATGAAACCTTTTTTTTGTTGTCTTCTAACCTACGACCTTTTTACTTACCTGTGAACCAGTCATATGATCTTCTCACCCCACCAGTTTCTGACAAGTTTTTATCTTTTGATAATTCTGCTTTTACTTCTGTGTTTTCTACCACTACCCACCCATTTTTTTTTTTTTTTTTTTTTTTTTTTAAATCTGTTCTTTTATGATTGCTTCAGTAGGTTTTATGGCTGTTTTTTTTAGCCCAGTAACCAAGATAGAAATATTTATGGATTCTATTTATTTTAGGATCATCCAGTTTTGTTTCTCTTCTTGGTGCAATCATTTTTAAATACTATTTAGAGAGTCAAACCTGTTTACCCTGAGTAAATTGTGTTTTTGTAGACTTGATTTTTCTTTCAAAACATTATTAAAGTGTTCTATTTTATGTGAGTAGAAATATGATACATTTGTAGATATATGTAAATATTCACACACACACACACACACACACAGAGAAAAGAGGATTATGAAAACTTTTTTGGCCTGACTAAGAAGCCCTTAAATATGATTGCTTATTTCGACAGATTTAAGAAGTTGGTCATACTGAGAACTTTTCAGCACAAACTTATAAGTGAATCAATGTTTAAAGCATAGCACAGTTATTAACTGAATTTTGATCTAAGCATATTTTGTGGTGAAAAACATATTGATTTGGAAATTCTTGAATCTTGCGAAAATCAAAAAATTGTTGGATTTTAATGAAACTTTCAGGACTTGTTCACAAATGAATTAAATTATTTTAGAAATGTTTCCTTTTTAGAAAATCTTGGCAAAAAAATTTTTTACATTCCACTATTTAATTTTATGAAATTTCGAGAAATTACATTTTGTTACATTTACATTTTGTAGCTTATATAATGTCTATATCAGTTATGCAAAAGTCCTTGGAGAATTTTAACATTTTTTTTGTAAAACAGAACTTCCAGTCACTGAAAAAAAAAATCTGCTCTGAATTGTAAAATCAAAAATGCAATAAAACTAAAGACATTATTTAATTAGAAAAGCTTTTGATTGCTTTTGTGATTAAGATATATTATAGACACTATTGTCTTAAGAGAGAAAAACATTTTCAATGAATAATGAATTTTTAAAAGAAGTGTTTTCATTTTTTAAATTTTAATTAGAATAATTTATAAATTTTTGAAAATTCTGTCTTAATTTGTAGCAGTTAGCTGATGTTGTTATTAAGTAAAAACTCTGTTTTAAGATTACTGGGTAGTTAAAGATTATATTCTACAAGTATATTTTACAGATATATCTGCCATAGAAAAAATTAGATAAACTTCTACCTGTCATTCAAGCTGTCAACCTGTCAATATCAGCTACTGCTGTGTTAAGAAATGCATTTCTGAGATATTTTAAACTTTAAGTGAATATTTGTTTCAAACCAGATTAATTATACTTTAAATCGGCTAATATTTGCTATATATTGTTTCGGAAAAGTATATTTAATTTTCTAAAGATTTTTTTTTTTAATAAAGATAATTACAGTGTGATGAGAGATGACTAAAAATGGTGCTAAAATCAGTGATTTTAGCAATTTCAAAACAAAAATTTCTTTGTCAATTTAAATTAATTTTGAAATAGAGTAAAGTATTTTGCTTATTGGAAATATTACATTTAATCTATCAGCTTGAAATAAAGCTTCAATGAAGATTGTTCATCTTTAAAAATTCATTTTAAATTAAACCTTAAGTATCACATATATATATATTCTTTTTCTTTTTATTAATATTAGTAGTAGTAGTGGTGGTCTGGTAAAGAAAAGTAAAAATAACCTTTTGATAGTGATTATTTTCTGTTTATTTCATGTAACATGAATGAACTTGATATTGTTTGGTTTTAATTTGGTTATATTGTTTTATTGTGAATAAATCAAATACATTAAAGTTATTGTTTCCACATATCTTCCAGTGAATAGACTGCTCAATCTTATGTCAATCTTTGTATTCATTTGATGTCAAGATGGGGCAACAGGATATTAAATGTTCAATATTCATGATGTTCACATAATCTATATATGGGTATATCTTCATTTTTCTTCGTAGTCTAGTAAAGAAAAGAAAAATAGCCTTTTTTTTTTTTTAAATAGTGTTGATTATTTTTTTTGGAAAGTGCCTGAAAACCATAACACAAGCTGACTGATACATTGTGAGTAAAATTAGGTAGATGGAACTGTTTGGAAGTCATTGATGGTTATGCTGGCACAAAATCTCAAGTCATCATGACCAAGGATTTGAGTGTACTGGTATTATTCATACTGCTAGCCATACTAGATGATGCACACTTTCCCAGAAATTGTAATGAAGTTCAGCATAGTTGCAGTATAAACTGCAAGTGGGTTTTGTGGATGTTGAACAAATAAAAATGTGCCTCAGCAGGTATCTGCAACAGGGATTATCAAGCTATCCCAGCAGATGGGAGTCCTCGGAAAATGAGTATCTGGCTATTATATGTGAATGGACATACCTATGGTGGACATCAATATTTTACTTTCATCTGTGTGTGCAAAGAGGAGGAGCTTGGCCTGATGAAAGAAGGCCAAGTGCCTTTCAAGGAACAAAACAAGTGAATATATCGACACGTATATGGAAAGTGAACAAATGCATAAATCTACTGTGTTTTCAAAAAGACCAGTCATGAGTGAATCTCTGCTTAACTTCTCTCATGTTAAACTAGCCAAGCATATTAAGAGGGATTTTGATAGTTCATGATTGTTATATCCTAATGGAATTGAATGGTTACAAAAGCATTCAATGCTAGAGCTGTTTTTTTCCTTCTATTGTTAACTACAGTTCCTTTATTTTTAATACATAAATATCAAATCAGGAAAAGTAAATTGACATAAAGCTTATGAACCACCACCTTTACTTATTTGTTAGTGTATATGGATGATTCTCTCAAAAGAGTCAGGGGACTCTTGAGTGCTATTATTTGGTGTTATTAATGTTGGATAGATACTGTAATCCTGTGTTTAACACACAGGTTTTTTCATCCAAAATCATGACCAAAAGTTTGTTGCATTTTCTACTCTAGTTTAGAACTCAGTCCCATTTTTCCAAGACTCTAAACAGACAGAATAAGATTAAATCTTTTTTCCAGAGAGATAATATCTATCTAATGGCATATTGCAACAAAGAGAAATAAATCTTTCATAATGTTTCTCTAAGTCCTGTATAGGTCCATACTTTTTATGGATTTCGTTGAGTCTAGACACCAATGTGAGTTTGGAAATCATTCAATGGTAAAAACATTATTGGCCTCACGTTTTCAACTGTTTTGAAGTGGAGTGACTATATTGAATCAGTAGCTGCAAGGAAAGTTGGGTCACAGTGTCTTGCCAGAAATTTTTTTTGTTAGAGTCCATCTTACACATTTACAAATCTATCATTTGTTTGCTTATTGAAAACTGCTGCCATATCTGGTCTGGTGCTCCTGCTATTCATCTTGAAGTTCTTGACAAAATCCAAAGAAGGATCTGCAATGTAATCGATCCTGACTTGGCATCTCGACTTCAGTCACTTTCTCACTGATGTGGCTTCTCTCCATCTTTTCTACAAATATTTTTATGGCAACTGCTCTGACAAGCTTTTTTTCCCCCTTGTGTCCTGACTACATGAATTTAAGTGTACTATTAGATTGGCATCTCGGTCCCACCCTTTTATCGTTGAAATAGTTAAATGCAACTGCCACTTTTACTCCAACAGTTTCTTTTCTCACACTTCCCACCTGTGGAACTTCCTTTCATTTACTTGCTTCCCTGATAACTACTATCTTCAAAAATGTAAATGCAATATCAATTGCCATCTATCTTATTGAATCCTGCTCATCTTTTGTCTTTTCCTCAATCCTCCCTATACTTAGTTTTCTCTTTTGACTCTCATTCTCTGTAACCCTCTGCGCGCTGATGGCATTCCTGCCTTCCTTGGGGTGAAATGATTAAAAAAACAAATTTAATTTAATTTACATTAAAAAATATACAAAATAATGCATAATTTTGAAATATAAATCATCAAAAACAATTTTTTTATTGAAAGGCAATTAATGACTTTCACAATAAACACCTTTTTAGCAAGTTTTACAAACAACCAATCACAAAAGTAAACAAAATATATTTTTTCCTTTTTCATAAGTTTATTATTTTCTTTGCTCTAATAAAATCAGGTGCGTTTTATGCATGAAAATAAGCTTTTTTTCCCTGGAATTTTTCTGCTTTTTTAATTGCATTTTATACTCCCTAATAATCTATACACAAAGGATTACAGTACTTAATAATTGTAAAACAATAATTAATAGTTCTGTAATGGTCACATTTGTCATTCAAATTTACTTTTCTCACTGCTACCAGACAAAAGCAAAAGAGTAACAAGAAGAAAGTATAATTGGATTAACATTTGAAAAGGTAAGAAAAAGAGACAGAGAATTCTTTGCTGGAAAGTTGTAGGCAAAAACAAATGAATCTTGAAATTTACTCATTACTTCTACAGCTTTGTTTTAATGATTTTAAATTGGTTTTCCAATTAGTAAATATTGTAATCCTTTGTGTATAGATTACAAGGAATATAAGATGATTAAAGAAAAGTCTGGTTTGTGATATATTATTCTTTTATTAATACAAAAGTAAATGATACTTAATGTTTTCTGTAAGTTGGGCTACAGTTTGAAAGTCCAGCACCTCTAAATTTTAAATTGTACTTACTCAGTCAGTCCAGTTTATTTTGAAAGTAGCAAAATTCAAAATGTTGTAGATTTGGCCTTGTAAAAGAGTCCCACACTGGCTTCCCTGATATTCTCATATAGTTTAAAATATAAAGAAGTGATTCTTTCTAACATTGAAAAGATTAGGAACCATCTGTGAAGTTGGTACTGTCTGCTGACTAGACAAAGAAGCAGTTGAAATGCAAGATGTTTAACCTGAGGTTACTTCTCTAATGAGCTGGAGAGTGCTGAGTAAAAAAAAAGGGAGCCGTTCTTTTCTGTGATATCCATGTTTCCCTGCTTACTGAGCCTGTGGGCCTATATGGAAACGGAAATGTCATGACGATGCTACTTATACAAAAGAAGGCAAGTGAGCAACCTGGAATTTGTCCGCTTCTGTGAAGTCCAAATATCTTGGCATCAATTAAAACCTCAAATGCTATTTATCGTTAATCAACCCCATGTGGTGTGTTTTAATTAGTATTAGCCCTTGGCACTGTCACAGACTGTGTTGGTTCTTCAGTGAGATTGAGGCACTTAGATGTTGTCAAGAGTTCTCTATGTGCTATGCTCCTTGGACTAATTTGTACTTGTACTTGAAAAAAAAAAAAATGAAATAAGGAAATGGGTTTTCCCTTTTTCTTTCTTCTTGCAATTTTTTTCCATTGATATCAAATTCAAGTTTTGTATTTTTTTTTGTCATCAGGAAAATTGAAGAAATTTTTTCTTTTTATACAGAAAGGGAAGGGCTGTTGATATGAAGAGAGAAAAAGTAAATTGTTTGTATTTTTGCTCCTGACCTTGTTTTTCAGATTCAATTTTTTTCACAGCATTTTAAGGATGCCAAATACAAACGTTCCACTATTCCCGATATGCTCTGAAGATCACAATATCACTTCCGAGTTTTTTGCATAAACATTTCAAAGAACTTAACTCAAATCCATCCTTAGTGTTAACTTGAGAGAAAAAAAAAACAAGTGTATAAATTCCTTTCATATAATGTGAATTATTTTTCTTAAACAAAATACAAATTTAATTGTTTTGTTAGAATGATATAGGAGTTTGTTTCTTTTTCCTTTTTTTTTTTTACTCAAAGCACAAGAGAAGATGCTATAGTTTTGATAGTAAAGACATTTTCAAAATCTCTTTTGAAGATGAGGACAATAGTCTGAATATAAATAATATAAATAAGGTTAAAACTCCTCAGCCCAGAAATTCAGATAGAAATACAAATGCAAAATCTGAATAAATTGTTTCTGTAAACACACAACCAATTTTGGGAATTTTTTAAAAAAGAAACCCACAATGTCAAAAAATGGTCACCTATTTATAGACATACTTTTTTTATTTTTTTATGAACAGGAAATTTAAAAAAATATTTGTTTACTATATTATTTAGGTGGGAAAACTCTTTAAGTATCTTTTTTTCTTTTAATCAGTTTATTATTTGTTTATTTCAATTTGACTTGTTTTCTATCAGAAATAAAAATGCAGACATTTTCAATTAAGCTAATATAATTATAGAAACCAAATTTATTTTGGATAATTAAAATATTAATGAGATAACTTACTTTGGTTCTTCCTTTTGCCAGAAAAAAATTTGAAATTTTATTGAGTACTAAAAAGTATATAATCACTTTTTTTTTTTTTTTTGTTTTAACTTCATACACACATAGACCTATTTTTATGTAGGTACCTCCAAAATTTTTCTAAAAAAGAGCAGAGCATGATGAAAAGGGTTCCAAACTTGATAAAAACAAAGTTTTATTATCAGGAAAAGAGGAAAGACCAAAGTATTTTTTTTAATTATTTTATTAAATTTTTTAATCCTTTCTAGCACATTCAAATTTTTGGTTAAAAATCTTGTCAATAATTTTCTTGTGTCAGTGGTTGGGCTAAAGATTAGTATGGGAAATTAAGTGTCATTGACATTATTTAATTAGAAAAGCTTTTGATTGCTTTTATAAATAAGATTTATTAAGGACACTGTTATCTTAAGAAAAATCTTTTTTCGATGAATAATGAATTTTTCCAAGAATGTTTTCATTTTTAAAAACTTTTAATTAGAAAAATTTACTATGTTTTAAATATTTTAAAATTCTGTATTAATTTCAGCAGTTTTGATATTATAGTGTAACCCGGATATAAGAAAGTTGTCGGGACCGGAGAAGAAGTCTCTTATATCCGGGTTGGGCCTAATTTATATACATTAACACAGGCTCTAATTTGGAACCAGAGAAAATCTCTCTTATATCCGGGTTACACTGTATCATTAAGTGAAAACTATATTTACTAATCACAAATGAAAAAGCTTAATACAAATCATCAAAAACCAATATTTTAAAAATAATTTTAAATTTTCTTTATTAGTGTATAAATATTCTGTTTTTTTTTTTTTTTTTTTTTTTTTTTTTTTTTTTTTTTTTAAGTACAGGTGACCATACATGTCATTATCAGAAAATAAGAGCAATGACTATTGTAAATTTAAAGCCAAAATTTTATAAACTTCAATAAAACATTAGATTACAAAGAGTATTTTCCCAAATTTTTAGGATTACTGAGCACTTAAAAATTATATAAAAAAAAGGTGTTCCCATCATTTTCTTACTGTGTTTTAAATTTTCCATAGAACAACATTAGATCTGTCATTACATTCTCAAACTCAGCAACACAGTTGTCAGGTTAAAAAATGTATTTCTGCAATATTTTAAACTTAAAGTAAATAATATTTGTTTCAAATCAGATTAATTATACTTTAAATCAGCTAATATTCCTCAAGTAAAGTTTCAGAAAAGTATATTTTATTTTTCAAAGATTTTTTAATAAAGAGAATTACATTGCAGTAAATTGGGGCTAAAAAAGGTGTTAAAATCAAATTTTTTGCAAAAAAAAATTATAAAAAAACCTCCTTCCAGTCAATTTAAATTAGTTTTGAAGTATTTTGCTTATTAGAAATATTAAATTTGATCTATTAGCTTGGAATTAAAACTAAAATAAAAGCTTCAAGAAAGATTTTTCATTTAAAAATATTCATTTTAAACCTTAGGTATTGCAAATTAGTGAAGATCCCTATTTTTTTGTACTATTAATAGTCTTAATAAAAGGAAATACTAACACTGCTTGCTTCTTATGTGTTGATATGAAATGATCAAATTATTTTCTGCATCAAATGATACTGTGGACATCACAGATTTTCTTCTTCTTTTATGTGCCATATCTCTTCAGGATGCTGGTAATCGTGGCTTTCCACAACTTCCTATCTTTTGTAGCTCTTAGTAATGTTAACCCTTTAGCATTCAACACGCTCAAACCTGCCGCTTGAATATCAGCTCTCAAAACCTCACTTGTTTGTGTGACTTTCTGCATTATTTGCAATGATGCCATATTATGGCAGAGTATACAAAGGGGTGGGTTATAGCAGGTTGAAAAGTGAGAGCCAATATTTATGGGGCAGATTTGAGCAGGTTAAATACTAAAGCATTAATTGCTCTCATTTTCATCATGTGAATATCAAAATCAAATTCAAGCCCTCTTATTATTTGTCCCAGAAGCTTCATTCTGATTTTAAATGTTCTTTTTTGTTTCCATTTTGCTGAAAATTTCCTTGTTGTTCACATGCTCTGTTTATAGTATTCTCAGCATCCTTCCGTAGGGTATAATTGCATTTACTTTGAAAGAATTTTTCTTTGATCTAAGAATATATTCTCACTTAGCTGAGATTCTAACCACTGTATTCCAATTGTATATCAATTTCCCTATCAAAACCTTTTTAATCCCAAAGGCCAAGTTTGCAGAAATTGTTTTTATGCATTTTCTTAATTTATTCCTTTAAGCTAAGTAAAACAAAGGGTTATTGGAATAATTGCACAAGAAATTTCACATGAAAGATTTTTCTTTGAAGGAAAATGTATTTAAGTGGATGGGTTAGAATGAATTAGGTTGAGAAGAAGTGTGGGTGTTGGGATAGGGCTGTAATGGGTATAGTTAGGCGAATTTAGGTTATAGCAGAAGACAAAATTAGACCTTACAAAAAAATAGGATGAGAGATAATAAGAACACTGAAATTGTTAAAAAAAATTTTCTGAATATGATTGAATCACTTTTTAAGACTTACATAAATTTGACTACATATTTGTTAAATCTGATGTCATACTTTCAGTCTATATTCATGAAAAAATGAAATTTTTAGTTTATAAATTTGGCAAAAACTTTTCAAAGTAAATTTTAAAGTGTAAATGATGTATGAATAAAAAATAACAGGCATAGTTTGACCTTCATGCCTTAAAAATAAAACGATGTGCCAAAAGGACACTTATTCCTTCAACCATGCTATTTCCATATAGAAATCTTAGTAACTTTTTTTTTTTTTTTTTTTTTATAAACATCTGTTACCTCCACTTATTTAATTTTATGAAATTTTGAAAAATTAAAATTCCATCCTTTTCATATTATATTAGTTAAAAGCAGGACCAGGACTCTTTGGAAAATTTAAATCATCAATTTGTTTTTGTCAAACACAAACACCATTTACTGAAACTCTGCTCTGGCTCATAAAATAAAAAATGCAATAAAACCATGACATTATTTAATTAGAAAAGCTTTTACTTGCTTTTGTAGATAAGAGCTCTTCAGAAAATTTTTTTTTTTTTTAATTTTTTTTTTTTATCCACTGTGCCATGTATTCTTGAGGAGACATTGTACAGTGGATAAAGGTGTTAGTTAGATCCAGTGACAGGACCCAAAGAGTGTGAGTTCAATACCCAGTTAAGGCAGTAGAGAACTTTCAGAGGGAAAATTAACAGGAGATAACTGATAACTGACATCAGTTAAACATAGCATGTGGAACTAGAACAGTCTACCCCAGTGAGTGAAGTAAAGGGTTCATTCAGTTTGACATTCCAATCACCTGAAGAAGGCCAGAGCGTACCACAGCCGAAATGTAATAAATATGGTGACAAAGATGAGGACAATAGTCTGAATAATGTAAATAGTGTACATAATATCTCATCTCAGAAATATAGACAGATAATAATTTATAAAGTTTTAAATCTTTTACAATTCTGTATTAATTTTACCCTTTTAGATGATATTATTAAGTAAAAACTATATTTACTAATCATAATGGAAAAGTTTAGTACAAATCATCAAGCAAAAATTTTTACAAAGCATTTTTTAATTTTTTGGTATGTGTATAAACATGCCGAGCCAACCATATACAGCATTATCAAAAAATAAAAGCAAACAATTACTATAGTAAATTTAAAGCCAGAAAGTATATAAAATTAAATAAAACAGATTATGGAGAATATTTTGCTAAATTTTTAAGATTACTAAGTACTTAAGTTATATATAAAAGGTGCTCAAGTCATTTTTTTCAATTATGTTTTACAAATAAATTCTCCATAGAAAAACATTAGATTTGTCATCATGCTGTCTGCACTGTTAAATAAACAGCTACTGTGGGTTAAAGAAAATGTATTTCTGCAATATTTTAAACTTAAAGTAGATAATATTTATTTCAAATCAGATTAAATATTTCTCAAATAAAATTTCAGAAAAGTGTATTATTTTTGGAATATTTTTTAATAATATTACATTGCAATAAATGGGGCCTAAAATATGGCACTCAAATCACATTTTTTTAGTTTAAAAAAAAAAAAAAAAAACTCTTTCCAGCCAACTTAAATTGTTTTTGAAATAGAGCAAAGTATTTTGCTTATTGGAAATATTAAATTTATTCTCTTAACTTAAAAGTAAAATAAAAGTTTCAAGAAAGATTTTTCATTTTTAAAAATTCATTATAAACCTTAGGTATCACCAATTAGTGGAGGTACCTATGTTTAAGTATGAAACACTGTTTGTTTACTGGGTGTTGCCCTCAATTTCCACTTTTATATTTACATATGCATTATCTCTGATATTGAGTACTTTAACCCATAAATATAGCATACCATAAAATTATATTTTTTATTATATATTTACACACACACACACACACACACACACTCTCTCTCTCCCTCCCTCCCCTCATACATAAGTGAATTGTTTATTCTTAAGCAAGCAAGCAAGATAAAATTGTGAGTAAAGATTAATTTTTTTTTTTTCTTGAGCATAGTTTAAAAAGAGTAAAGATTTACAACTCACAATAAACAAGAACAGTAATATCAAAAAATACCCAGATACCTTCATTCATACATAGTGAAACATTAGTAAGAAACAAAAATAAGATACTGAAACATCTGTGCATCATTGGATTATAGTGTACAAATGCTTTTGCAACATTGGTGGCACTCTCTGAGTCTCCATGATTAATACCCAGTGATATGCCAAGGCAAGATAACTAATCACCTTGAACTGCAGGTTTTCCTTCTCATCAGATGTCACATATATATATGCATACATACATGACATCGTGCTGCATATGCTAGATGGCTGTCAATCCCAAAAGAGGATTAATCCGCCCTTTTTGTTTTTACAGATTGCGACATCTATTAGATAGATGAAATTTAAATTTTTATTATTGCATTCTAAAAACTTAACACATCAGCAGATAGGTATTAATATCAACAAATGAGTACAAATAGTTATGGATTAAAAAAAATTAGTAATTAATGTATAATTTTAGATTTATTAAGAAGAGTCAGAAATGCTTTTGTATCTGGATTTTCATAAGAATCTTTGTGTAGTTCATAAGTTTGCTTTAAAATCTTTATCATTTTCATCAAAATTAAGATAGCCATGGCTTAGAAGAAAAAACATGACATCCTTTGTGACAGTCCTTGTTTTTAATAATCTTCTATCTCTAACAAAAGAGCGTATTTCAAATACTGCATTATGTGATATTATTCCTTTTATATCAGGCCTTTTCCATGGGATGCTATATTAAATATTATTAGATATTAAAAGTTAAAAAATAACCATAAATATGTAAAAAATGTGTATATAGCTATTTGTGCTATGTTATAATGCTTATTATCTAAACAATAATAACATTGAATAAATTTATTTTAAACATTAAAGTATATTTAATCGCATCTCCCTAATAGCTGTCGTGATCTGTTAATAATAAATTAAAGGATTTTACTTTAATCTTGAATTAATTACGTTTTTGCATGAAGCATTCATTGAAGTAATTATCTCAATTTCACAATAACATGTTACTCAAATACATCAGCAGAAACCATATTAACTATCTAGCATATTAAGAGGCATGGCACTACAAAAATAACAAACAAAAAAAACAAACTTGGAGCTAACTCAGATTAAGTTTTAAGATTCATGATTCGGTATCATTTTTTTTAATCTGATATCATAAAATTAATTATTTTATTTTTTTAAATATTATACAACTGTAAACATTTTTTTTCTTCTGATTTCAAGTAAATACACTTTTTTTTTTCTCTCTTTATTTGTATTTATTTTCTTGAATGAGAAACTTTTTCTACAGCTAGGATTTGTATAGAATATTTAAAAACTGTTGTTTTTTTGTTTGTTTTTTTTTTTGCTTTTTTACTATATGCACAGCACTTGTCCAATTACAGGTTGGCAAGATTATTTTACCCATAGTTGAAGGTTTTGAATCCCGAATTATCCTTCAGGTAAACCAGTTGCCACCCATAGCTATAGAACCCAGTCTGTCCTGCTATTTACCTATAACTGTTGAGGAGAAAAGTGAGTGAGTTTAACAAACTTGACTGGAATTAAAACTTGGCTCTCCAATTCCTCAATCTGAGCCACTATCTATTACTTCATCATGACTCCATTATTTTACATTTTTTTATGGTCATATTATTGAATTAGAATTTAAAAAAAGTTATACACAAAATGTTATTTCATTAATTTTTTTTTTTAATACACAAAACTATCCATCTAAAAAGGAGCAAACTTTTTGTCTATTGTGATTGTGTATGTTATGATATAAATATATATTTTATTTACCTATCAATCATTTTTTATAATTCTATTTTATACAGAAGGACAATTATAGTCATACTGGGAAATCTATAAAGAAGTCACACATACACACACACACACTCACACATACACACACACACGTAGTGTAGTAGTTAGCGGTTCTGAATGAGAAGTTGGAGAACCAAGTTCAAATTTCAGTTAAGTTTCTTACATTTACTTACACACAAATACACTTGTGAAAGATATGAATCTATTTCTTCTCTCTCCAGCTATGGTTTAAATAGGACAAGCTGGGCCCTTTAGCCTTGGTTGACAACCAATCTAGGAAAAGGGGAATTTTGAATCCACAACCTGAAGAGGGCTGTTTGGAAACCTTGTAGCACACTCTGTGCAATAGTTTCCTGTATACAGTTTTTCCAAAAAGTATAGTTGGTTCTGCACAAGCCTTTGCCACCATAATCAAATCATATGTGCAGGTGTTGTGGCTGTTTGGTTTTAAGAAATGAGATGCTGGACCCTTTTACATAAAAAATGACTGGAGGGTCCACCACCACCACCACCATCATTATCATAATAATAATTTTCTTTGCCGTATGTGTCTGTATATTCATAAGTGTATATTAGTTCAGTATATTCATTGATACAGATAGATATTTGTAGATATGCCTGTGTGTGGCAAGCTTTTTGAAGTATTCAGGATTTTTTTTAAACTTCTTTTAAATGGTATCAGTTTGACAGGCCACTTAAGAAGATTAGATGATTCTTGTCTTTGGTAAATGCTACAAAGTCTTGGAGAACTGTCACAATCATTCATTCATTCTAGAATTATAACTCATACTTTAGACAGACTCAAACTTTCAGTCCTCTTCACCAACCCACCCATAACCAGAACCAGTCGCACTTTAAAGATGAAAAGAAGAAAAAGGAAAAATACTATATTAGAAAATATCTTGGAACATCATTTTTTGGAAAGACAGATATAAATAAAACATTTTACTGTTTCCATCCTCTCCTTTGTTAGTCTTATCTTTTTATATCTTACTCTATTCATATCGTTTTTTGATCTTTGTCTATTTCAGTCATGATATAAATAAAGATGATAGCTATCTCATATGCATATAGTTCTCATTTTATTTCTAATATGAAAGCTGTTTATATAAACTCTTTCAGTCTGTTTATATCTTTCTCCATCAGAGTTATCAGCATAGCTATTTCAATCTATTGATATTGATCTGTCAGATGTTTCTTATATCTGATTCAATCAATTCTTATATCTGTTCATATATCCAAGCTTTTGCTTATGTTCTTCTATCTTGTTATCAATGACAAAGGGAAAAGGACGCTTATACTTACAATAAGAAAAAGACAGTTGAAATTTCTAGGCCTTAAAAAATTTAACATTCACAGGATATACTGAAGTCAAGAAGAACAAAAAAAGCAGCCCATAACCTACCTAACAAGCTAGTGTAAATAGTTGGCAAAGCCTAGTGGAAAACAATAATAGCTACAAAGGACAGAAAATTGTGGAGAGCCATGATCACTAACATGCTGAAGGGACATGGCATATAAAAGATCTTGCAGTAAACTCTTTATACTTGCTTCATATTTACCTCAGTTTGTTTTCTTCGTCTGGAATATGTGTGTGTGTGTGTGTTGTTGCCAAGTGCTTAAAATCTTGCTGACCATGAGAGCAGGGTTTGAATCTCATCCTGGTCAGTTTGTCATGATGTTATTGGTCTGGAGATGTGATCCCAGCATACAATACTATTGCAGTTTTTTTACCACCTAATATTTCATTTTGGAACATATTTTTTGTTTTATAAATTAATTCTACAAAAATGTATTTTCTTTTTATTTTAATTATACTCTTATTTTTTTTTCTTTTGCTAAAAAAAAATGCTCCCCTCCACTCTACCTAGATTAAAACAACATTAACACCAAATTAGAGAATAGATGAAAAATACCTTTACATACACAATGCAAACATCTATACTTTGCTTCATTTAAATCTAAAATGCTGTTGCATAAAAACATGTATATGAAGAACTGTTGAAAAGTTCTTGTACCATTTTGTTTGTTCTCTTTTTTAAGGTTGGATGGGAATTTTTCATTATGCATGTCCATATATAACTGTCCTAACTTTACATTTACTGAGTAAAAATAGTTAAAATTGTAACCGTAATTGTGAATGATATTGTGAAATCGGAGCTGCTGGATATAAGAAGTTTTAGATAGACTCATTTTTGCTTTAAAATGTAACACATTGCCCAGATATTTTTGGTTTACTCCAAAATCAAAAATATAAATGATTTAATTTGTGATGTTGCGATAAGAAAAACATATGCTCATGATAATCCATCAAATTAAATTTGTGCAAATCTGGCACTTATTCAACATTAAACAGAACATATCAGTAAAATCAAATAATTTCAAAAATGAAAACTTTAATCCTAATTCATGCAGTATTTATTAATAATATTAAAGCTAAAATAGATTACTTTCTCAGAATGTTAACCATTGTTTTGTCATTTAAGTGTGCACAGCTTTAGAATTTTGGGACACTGTTTGAATTTCTGGTTGGTTGGTTGTTTTTGTTTAGCAGCATATCAACACCTCTATGGGTTATTTAATGCTGAAATCTAAATATTTTGTATGTAATTTTGTCTTTGAGATCATAATGTTTTAGTGATACAAGTCTTACTAATACCTATAGCTGGAAAAAGAAGGGGTGGATTCATACCTTTCCCAAGGATATTTGTGTGTAAATATAATGAATCAAACTGGAATTGGAACCTGGCTCTCCGATTAACAATTCTGAGCCATTATCCATTACACCACCTGCACATTCAAACTTATAACACCTGGCATTCCCAAGTGCTCACCTTTCTAAATACTGGCCAAGCTCAATGTTGTTTAACTTTTGGTGATCGTATGGAAACCAGAGTTTCATAGTGAAGTGGCCAGTAAGCCTTGAATTTCTGGGATGAAAAGTTATCATTATCATTATTTACATTATTTACATGTGAACTATTGTTCTCCTTTTTGTTGTTATCACGTTTCAGCCATTGTGCTATCTAGCTTTCATCAGGTTTATGTCAATCCTGGTAACCTACCAAGTGAATTCTTTTAGGGATAGCTCATTTATTTTTTATGACAATAGCCTAGTGGATTAAAGCATTGGTTTGTGTTATATTCTGTGCTAGTAGGAATATATACTTGAAAAACAAGGTGGATAAAATAAGTAGAGGTTTATTGAACAAAACCAGTACAATAAGAATAAAGGTAACAGTTATGCACAAGGTCGTAGCAAGTTAATCCAGTAGTGAGTGCTACTGGTGGAAGGTCGGTAGTTTGTAAGTCCGAGTCGTACTTAACAGATCTCAGCTAGTAATATTTACCACCCTCCCCACAGGCTAGGATGTGGCACAAGGCCAAATTTAATGTGGGGAAATCCGAGCCTGTATGCTCGGCCAAAAATTCCCTGTAAACACCGCATAAACTGTCTTCCTCCTTGGATGAGACTCTGCCCTTCAGCATAGCCTTGTCCAGGTTCCTCTCTGCCTTTGGGCAGAGAGTTCAACAACAGCTAAATGCTGAGTAACAGATCCCAGCTAGTCTCTGTAGTCCGTTGACTTACAGATACTCATAGGTAGTTACTACCTGTAGTGTAGTCACTCATGGGGGTGACAGTTTATTCCATTACATCAGTTTGTGAATTTGGTGACATATTAATTGTGAGTTCAATCCCCAGGCCAGACAGTATGTACTTGAGCTCAGTGAAAACGAGGTGTGCAATAACTGAGCAGTATTAAAAATAAAAATTAGACGAAATATTGTTAGACATGGACAGTGGAGTAAAAACAGTCTATCCTTGTAGATTAAATAAAGGATTCAGTTTTTGTTGGTTACCTGGATCAACATATACCTGGTGAAGGCCAGAGGACACAACAACTGAAACATTGTGATAACAACAACAAAGATGAAGACAATAACCCACATATAGTGTAAATAATGACTAATCAGTATACACTTTGTTAGCTTGAATATAAATGATACTTGTTCTTGTTACCATTATGAGAGAACAATATGCAATAATTATGATTACTATTCATATGGAAGTAGGTATATTCACAAATTTGCCAAAAAAATGGTATACTATGATGAAAAAGACCTCAAACTTGCTGAAAATTATTTATCAAAATAGGAAAGACCAAAGTATTACTGGATTATTTTATTAAATTTTTTAATCTGTTTCAAAACATTAAAAATTTTGATTAAAATCTTGTTTTTCTTGAGTCAGGAGATGGACTATAAATTAACATAGCAAATTTTAGCATCTTTTTTGAAGTGAAAGATGTTAATTTGG
Organism: Acanthosepion pharaonis; assembly: GCA_903632075.3. Taxonomy (NCBI): domain Eukaryota; kingdom Metazoa; phylum Mollusca; class Cephalopoda; order Sepiida; family Sepiidae; genus Acanthosepion; species Acanthosepion pharaonis. The sequence continues at coordinate 2,091,944 of CAHIKZ030000247.1, read as the reverse complement.
AAATTCTTGTAAAAATCAAATTGTCAGATTTTAATGAAACTTTCAGGACTTATTCACAAATGAATGCAATTATTTTTAGAAAGTTTTGGTATATATATATATATATATATATATATATATATATGCAACAGAAATATATAAAAACAAGGATCTTTTCATTTATAAACAGGTTCGGGGTTTTTGTATATTATTTGAATTCTTCGCGACGATGGATTTCTCGCCAATTAAATCACTAACCTTTTGTATTTGTTTTTTGTATGAATAATTCGTGAATATATATATATATATATATATATATATATATATTACATCTTTTACTCCACTACTTAATTTTATGAAAACTTGAGAAATTCAAAGGTGTAATTTTTATTCCTTATATTAGTTAAAAGGAGAAGTCTTTCAAGAATTTAAATCAATTTTTTTTCTAAAATCAGACTAGCAGTTACTAAATAAATCTGCTCTGAATAGTAAAATACAAAACCCAATGAAAGGTTTTAATTGCTTTTATGAATATGTTAAGAACAATATTGTCTGAAGCAAAAAAAGATTTTTTGTTTAAAATTTCATAACTGAGATAATATAAGAGATGTACATAAAAATTATAGGTACCTCTGTTATGAAATTTTGTTTTATTAATTTTTATATTATCTCAGTTATGAAATTTTAAATTTATTTTGTTGTTAAATTATTTTAAATTTTATTATTTTTCCAGAAAGCAAATTCAAATGTTAAGCTATAAAGCCAAAGTACCTAAAAATTAATAAAATATTAAATTGCTTAAAATATTTGTTAATTTGTAAAAATTACTGGGTAGTTAAATAAGTTCACTTAAAATTTATAAGATTTATGTCACTTCTATTCATCAGTCTGATAACTTCTAATCACATCCGGCAATATATCAATTAACACCACAAAAACACCGGCACCATGATTAAGAAAAACTTTATGGTAAAAAATAAGTAATGTTTGTTTCAAATTAGATTAAGTAAACTTTAAATTTCTTAATTTTACTCAAGTAACATTTGAAAAAGTATATTTTATTTTTGCAAGATTTTTAAAACAGGCAATTAATTTTTGTTTACAAATGTCTCAAAAATGATGGTCATTTTATTGAAAACAAAAAAAACAAGTTGATTCCAATTAATATAAATTCAGTTTTAAATATATCAAAGTATTTTGCATACTGGATATAGTAAATTTATTCTTTTGCCTTTGAATTAAAGCTAAAAAAATAGCTTTAGGAAAGATTTTTCATTTTTAAAAATACATTTTAAACTTTAGGTATCACAAATCTGTGAACATACCTATATGTGGGAGTGGAATTTATAAATAAAAATGTTTTTTTTAGGTTATGTAACTTGAAACAGAAGTCGCCTTCAAAAGACTTTCCTCTTGATTCAATGCACTTATTGCAATGGTTTTATCATTGATGTGAACCATTCCGGAACACTTTAGTGTTGATTCTGTCCAAAGTAAGTGTTTCTTTTTCAGATCATGTTTCAATTGAGGGAACCAAAAATATAAAATGTTAAATAGTGGCTAAAGAGAGTGGTTGAGCAGCAGTTTATTCCAAAACTGTTATATATTCAAGGCCATGTGACTGGGAATATGGTGTAAGCTTACAAAATGGGACAATACATTTCATTTTCAAATTTTTGTTAATGTTAACATTGGCTGGAATGAGAAAAATCAGTTCACAAACATTTCTGATCTGATAACGATCTTCATAAATTCTTTGGGTAAGAGGTCAACCAAATTGTTTTTACTTTTCAACTAACATTTATCTATATTTGAAATACCAATACCACTTGGAAATTATAGTGTAAACATTATAATTTTTCATATTCCAACCTAATCTCCTTCCTTGTCAATGCACTCAATTAAGTGGTGAGTATTAATCATTATTGAATATTATAAAAAAAAAATGCAACTCATTACATGTGCTGATTAATCCATCCTTATGTATGTATGTGTGTCAAGCAAATCAGTTCCTAGGAACCAATAGTCTGACACCAGCACATGAGATTTGATTATAATGGTGAAGGTTTTGTGCAGAACCATCCATACTTTTTGAAGGGCTATTGTCCTCATCTTTGTCGCTATATTTGTTATGTTTTGGTCGTTGTACGCTCCGACTTTCTTCAAGTGGTTGGAATGTCGAACTGTCCTCAAGGACACATGGCACAGTGGATAAACGCGTTGGTTAGATCCAGTGACAGGACCCAAAGAGTGTGAGTTCAATACCCGGTTAAGGTAGTGGAGAACTTTCAGAGGGAAAATTAACAGGAGATAACTGATAACTGACATCCATTAAACATGGCACGTGGAACTAAAGCAGTCTATTCCAGTGAGCAAAATAAAGGGTTCAGTTTGACATTCCAACTACTTGAAGAAGGCCAGAGCGTACAACGGCCGAAACGTAACAAATATAGTGACAAAGATGAGGACAATAGTCCGAATAATGTAAATTAAGATCCTATTCTATAGAATGATATTTGTAATATTTTTTTGCTTGCTACATATCAGTATCTGATTAAGGAGAGATATTCTTGTTAACCACTTTTTTCTTTTCCATTTTTTTAATCCACTATTGCATGATGGGATAGACAAATAGTATAATGATTATCAACACAAAACATGGAATTTGCAAGCTGAGTATTTTTTTAATTAATGTTCACCTAATACAAGGCCTAAGAACCATTCAAAGTAGAGGGTTACTGTGTGGTGTTGTATAAACATAGGGAAGGGCAAGAAGAGAAGATCTTTGGGTTCTGCAAGGATAATGCTTAACTCTAGACATGAGAGGGATCAAAATTTAATTAGTGAATAACATTTCAGAATTCAGTCAGAGATGTTAGAAGTGTAATGTTGAAGTAGACTTTAGAAGAGCCTGAAACCCAATCCAAAACAGGAAATAAGAAATAAACCTGTATTCCTGTTAAAAAAAAAAAAACGAAAAAAAAAACAGGGAAGAGTGTGAACTGGACGAAAGATGAACCTTTCTATTCCTAAGCTTTTTGTATTCACTTTATACCAATGCCCTTGGGAAAAGCATGACTCTATCTCTATTTCTCCCGCCTCCCCCAAACAATGAATAAAATAGTAGGGTAGATAAAGCTCTTGACTTTTTGTTGAGCAACCAGTCTAAGAGAAGGACAACTTTGAATTCAAATCTCTGGAGAATGAAATGGGAAAGCACTCCACTATCTTTTCCAAGAACATGCATTGCAATGCTCTGTATTGACAAAGAAACTGGGCAACCATATTCTTCTATGTCCTGAAGAGGGATCTCATTTAAAAAAGAAAAGTCAAGTGCCTCAGTTCAGTTATTCATAATATTATCAGCTGATAGGCTCAAGGTGTGATTTTTTTTGTAGAGAACTAAATGTCATTTTTTTTTCCTGTTCACTTAGTCACTTTAAAGAAACTAGATATGTCTGTGCCCTGGGGGTTGGCAGCATGATCATGGCGTTCCTTTTTTGTTTCTTGTGTCAGACTGGAAGCTGTCATGTGATCTCGATATGTCCGAGAGAGAAATTCAAATTTGGTACATAGTGCATGTAATATTACACTACATTGTCTTTCATTTTCATGTCATCAAAGATATATCCTCAAGTATCTAGTGCACCCTCTGTCTGCCTGTGTGTGTAATAAGTAATACATATATATATATATATATATATATATATATATATAATAACACATGAGGATTACTGAAACATTCTTAGCCTAACCAAGAAGCTATTCCCCACAAAATTTATGTTTGGGCATTTGATCAGAATTTGATAAGTGGATTGGGCTGGGAAACTTTTCAGTACCACCTCATGTAGGAGATATATATATATAATGTGTGTGTGTGTACAGATATGTAGAAAAATAGGAAAAAACACATTAGGTAAATAATCCGGAGTTCTTTAGTATTTTTGTTTTTATTTTTAAAAACAGTGCTCCATAAAGAAGTAGAGCTTCATCATATTAAAAAAAAAATAATTATATATATATATATATATATATATATATGGTAAAGGTAAACTAATCCATTGGTATATAATCCAAGTGATCCTAATAATATAAAATATTAAAACTGATCCACAAAAAGAGCTCAATTTATTTATTAATACAGAGCAATATAAACTTACACAATAACTATATTTTAAGAAATTTCTATTGGACAAATAACAAACCTGGTATTGAACCCTCCTGTAATTGTAGATCTAAAGAAAATTGTCCTATAGAAGGCAAAGGCAAATGCAAATCTACCAGGGTTATATATCATGTAATCATTTCCCCCAAAGAAAATATGAAAAATTATAATGTTTACACTATAATTTAAAATGGAAACAGATTTTATATCCATAGACACTAATTTTCTAACCCTAAACTAAAACAACAGGCAGTTCCTTCAAAAAAAATTTTGGAAATTGAAGGAGAAAGATTTCAGTTCACAGATAGTTTGGAAAATTATAGTTTCCACATGTACTTCTAATAATCTTCGCGATAGGTGTAACTTATGTTTAAAAGAAAAGAATTAGAATAATAAAATACAATAATCAAAGCCAACTATTGAATCAGAGGAATGAATTAGTGTTAAAATGTTGACATAAAAACAAATTCAAATTTCCATAATATAGGTTTAACTTAATTAGCTGCTATATTTACATTATATTCACTCCCTTCTAACTCTTCAAATGCCAACAGTATAACTAATTCTAATTTTTATATTTCCCATAACCTCTTTACACTATATTAATTATAATTTATAAACTTTCCCCTACTTTAATATCTTCCCAACTCTCTTTCCATTAATCCTTTAAATCCTTTTATCTATATACTTTAAATTTATTTTTAAACCCCTTTTTATTCATCTTTTAATTTTAAATTAATATTTTATTCATCATATAACCCCAAATTAATGTCATAAAGTTAATATTTGGGTTTAATTTTATAAAACATTTTCCCTTTAATACAAATACCTTCTGTTTCCTGACCCCTGTTTTGAGGCTTTCATCTGACTGAAACATTGAAATGGATAAATTCTGTATTAGTTTTTCAATAGGTTGTTTTTTTGGGTTTTTTTTTTAACTTTCACAGTTAAATTCACTTCACATCCCTCCCCATCCAACTGATAAGACAGATGACCGATATTTTTGTCTGCCGAAATAGGCTATTCCCCATATGGAGTAATTTTGGATCTTATTGTTTATTGAGTATATACATCATTTTTCTAAAGAAGTAATGGAATTTTTATTTATTAATCTGATTAAAGTGAATACACACACACACACACCTCCTTACCTGTGATTTCATTTTCTACAGTCTCAGTTGTTGTAGTCAATCTGAGAAATGAATAAACAATTAATTCCTTGTTTTCTTTCGGTTGAACTCTCTGCCTTCGGGCGGGGAGGAACCCGAACGAGACTACGCCGAAGGGCAGTCTCTCTTTTGGGGAGGTAAACCGACCCTGTCCCGTTTATACGGGTTCAAAGGGCATATTTTTTCCTAAAGTGGATCATTATTAAGTAAAACAATTCAGATATGCCAAAGAAAGGGCATAAAGTTCTTCCTTTAAATGAAAAGATATAAGTCCTTCACTTAATAAGGGGTGAAAAGAATTGTATGCTGATGTTATTCAGATTTCTTAGAACACACTTCTTCATTACTGTGTATTGTTTTGTTCTGTTTTATAAGTAATTTTGTTGGAATTTACTGGAGACCTCAAAAACATCCCACTCCATATGGATTGATTCATTTTCTGCAGCTTATTCAAAGCCAGAAAAATATATATATATATATATATATATATATATATATATAATAAAAAATGATTTAGTGATATAAGTCTTACTAATTCTGGGGGGAAGATGAAGTGGATTCATACCTTTCCCAAGGGTATTTGTGCATAAGTGAATATAATGAACCCAACAGGAATTGGAACTCGACTCTCCAATTAACTCTTCCAAGCCATTATCGATTACATCACCTGCACATCCAAGCTTAAAGCACCTGGGTATTCCCAAACCACGTTTACATACTAAACAGGTTCAATGTTGCTTAATTTCAGTGATTGTATGGGAATAAGTGTTTCAATGTGATGTGGCCATAAGCCTCCGTATGAAGATAAAGGTGGGACTACTTCACACAGATACATTGGATCAATAAGTCTGAAGTTTAAAATAGTTATTAGGTGATCTTGAAAGTATATCTGTATAATGTTTGATCATATTTTCATCTATGAAGAAGGATTGGGTTAAGTGTGTTGACAAGAGATTAAATGTGATAAACTTATGTATATGATATTTACAATGGTAAGTACAACACATCAAGATACATTTTAAGTTTTTCTTTACTCTTTTTATTTGTTTCCAAATGTTGAGAATATTTTCACTTTATTTGCGATACTTTGAGACTCTTATAAAAACATTCAAAACTTGAATATTTATAAGACTGGCGAATAGAAAAATGTATGTGCATTTAACATGCTATCATCTATTTTTACATTTTGGCTTGCAAGAAAATTGTAGATAGAATGTTAGATTAAACTTGTGAAAAAATATATAACTCTACAACTGTTTATCTTGTCTCACAATTTAATATTTTCATCTTTTTGTATATCTTTTTTTTCTCTCTTTTTCTCCTTTAAATCTAAAGTTCTTTCTTTCTTATTTTTATCTATCTCTGTCAAGCTATGAATATCATTTTTTTGTATCTGCTCTTATCTGTTGGTTGTTAGTCACTCTCTCTATTTTTTTTTCGTTTTAGGCTTTCTCTTTACTTCTCCCTCAATCTTTTCAAGGTATTAATAATTTTTTTATTTTTATCCACTGTTAAATTAGGCTCAAAAATAAATTCTCTTTTAATTTATTATTTCGAAATGACTGGAAAAAATTTGTTTTATCTCTTTTGATCTTTATGAAATGTTTCATGCCTGTAGACTAACTTTATAAAGAAACGGAACCAAACTCATCCTTGCAGCAATGGGAGAATTAACGTTAAAAGAATTTGATAGGGAAAAAATTCTTAAAACAAAAAAAAACTTGAATATTTTTCTGCATTTTTACATCTTTGTATTATTTTTGTATTTATGGAAAGTGCAACACTGAAATCTAGAGGCACATTGGGATAGTGAATGATGCCTTCCAAAAGCTAAGCAAAGTATTAAGAAACAGAAAAAAAATCATTAGAGACAAAGAAAAGAATACTGAACTGTTAGGTAATATCAGTTCTCCTCACAGATGAAGAAGAGACTTGAAGCAACAGAAATATGCTCCTACAGAATGATGCTGAGAATACCTTGGGCTGAACATGTGAGCAACAATGAAACTTCAGAGAAAATGGAAACAAAAATGGCACTTATACTTAACATCAGAAAGTGACAGTTGAAATTTCTAGGGCACATAATGGGGAAAGAGGGCTTGGAAAATTTGATACTCATCGGACAGATTGAAGGCAAGAGGGACGGGAAAAACAATACATAACGTACCTACCTTGAGTAAATGGATGGCTGAGCAAGGTTTAGTAGAGATAACAAAGAGATAAAAATTTATTAAGACCTACAAAGGATAGGAAATTGTGGAGAACCATAATCGCCAACATCCTGAAGGGACATGGCACATAGAAATTTTTCTTTACTTTTTAAACTCTGATTAAAGGATAGCATTTTCTATGTTTGTTTAGAAATATTTTGCCAATCATTTTTCTTTTTTAATCATTTCACCCCAAACAAGGCAATAATGCCACTAGAATGCAGGGGATTATAGGGAGCAAAAAAGAAGGCTTTAGTGAGGAAAAGGAAAATAAAGGAATAAGATTCAGGAAGACAGATGATTGTGATTGATGTTGCATTTAATTTTTTTTTGAAGATTGTAGGTGACACAGAAGCAAGAAATCAGAAGGCAGTTCCAAAATCAGTAAGTGTGAAGAAAGAAACTATTAGAATAGAATTGATGGTTGTATTTACCTAGTTCAACAGTAAAATGGTGATAACTAGTTGCTAATCTAGTAGCATGTTTAAATTCATGTAATAAGGCCACTGAGGAGAACAAGTCATCAGAACAATTGCTATGAAAATGTTTTTTTAGAAAGCCACATCATGTTGGTATGAAAGTGACTGAAGCAGAGTTATCAGGCCAGGATCGATTCCATTAAAGAACCTTTGTATTTTGACAAGATTCTTGAAAGATATATAGTAGGAGCAGCAGACCAAATATGACAGCAGTATTCAATAATAAAAACAAATGCCTGATATTACATGGCCTGTATGTTTTAAGTTTTATTCATCATAAACATATTCTACCTCATGGTTTTGTTCTTTTAATAAAGAATCAGACAAAAATAAATCTTTGTTTGGAAATTTTTTTTTATTTGTTCATTTCATGGTAACTTTATCATTATTGTAATATATTATATTATAATCCCCTGCCATTTATTTATAGATTGTAAAAGCAAAATGATTTAAGATTTTATAATAGGTACTGTGTAGGGATGTGCAGTGTGATGTATAGTGGCCAGTGGCTTGGAATAAGAAATCAGAGAACCAAGATTGAATTCCAGTTGAGTTTATTACAGTCATTTATGCGCAAATACCCTTGGGAAAGGTATGAATCCATTTCTTTGTCCCCCTGCAATAAGTTGAATAGCAGAACAGACTAGATCCTATAGTCTTGGTTGGCAACCAGTCTACTGCAGAAAGAAATGTCAGTCTACTGTGAAAAATTTGAAAAAGACATGATTTCCCAAGCATATATGACATATGGCACTTAACTGACTGACTGTATTGTATTTCCATTTTTTTCATTGTGTCTCGGGTTCTTTGGAAATTGAATTAAAGAAAAATTGTCAGCCTAAATTGAAAAAAAAAAAATACATGGCTATTGATATGTCAGAATATCATTCTGTTGGGGAGCCTAAAAAGTTAAATGTTATTGTTATCTGATAGCATTTAGTTTTAACTAATATATATATATATATATAATATAATGTGTGTGTGTGTGTGAAAAGTGTATATAAATATAAATAAATATATATATGTATAATTATTTATATTTGATATGCGCGGTACTTATTAGAAAGCACTCAATATTTGTCTGACGATTGCTACAGCGTGAAACCCAGGGTCACAAACTCACATCTATCCAACCAAATATATATATATATATATATATATATATATATATTAAAAAAAAAAAAAAAAGAAAAAAAAGAAACAGTTTTGAGTGAATTGAGCCAGGTGTAGTAGGCATTAGAAAATGTGCTTAAATCCATTATTTGGTCACTGTAAGCGTTCAGCAAATATTTATGAATTTCAATGGGAGAATTTTTTTCTACATTCAATGATGCACCTCTGCTTCATACATAGTTTTGTCATACATCATTTTACCAGACTGCTATCAGTGACAAAACAAAAATTATGGGTAACGACAGATAAGTTCAATCACCACTACCATGTCACCAGCATTCACTTCTTGTGAGACAACGATGAAATTACTTTTGGAGTGACTCTTGTATATTTCAATGAAAATAAAAAAAGAACTGTTGATACATAGCACGTTTAGATGTTAGATTTCAGTAGATAATATAATACCAGTGTAAAGAATTATAAGTTAGATTTATTCATGTATTTCTTGGGGTTGATTGGTTTTGTAACACTTGATTAAAAAAGGGCTTCAGAATAAACTCTATATTTTCAGGAAGTACTTTCTTTTTGTTCAATGATTGTTTTACAGTTTTCCAATTCTTTTTATTTTAGATAGCCCAATATTTGGATTTTTATTTTTGTATGTCTCTCAATCTTTAACATTGATATAATTTCCTCTCTGTTAAATCTTAACAGGCTTTACCTTAGAGCTGGAATAATGTATAGTTGTAAAATTGTAAATTGTTTTTACCTTGTCTGGTGTTATAGCATTCTCAGTCCCAGACTCACACTTACTAATGGCTAATACTTGCCCAGTATTGTTTGTATGCAAATTTGGTCAACACTATCTACTGTAAGTAGAATGTCCTCTCTTAACAGCCAATTGTGGAAGATGTAACTGCTGGTGTATACTGCATTACATGCAACCAACTCTGTGTCTCTTGTTGGGTTGACCTGATTCTCTGTTACTGATATAATGGAATATACATACACCTGTGTTCCCCCTCACTGGAATGTGATTGGCTGGTGTCCATCATAAATACTGACGGACGTGTAGGAGAGTCAGAGCCTTAGTCTGAGAGCTAAGTCTATAACGACGTCCATTGGACTACGCCATTGATCTACACTTCTTACCTGTGACTATGACGCGTACCAGTTGATTACTGTTACCGTATTCTACTTGGTTATAGTAGCCAAAACCACTTAGCTACTTCATTCAAATATATCCCTTTCTGGGACATATCAGTTACACACATATAATGTGAAGAGAAAATGACAACATAATCAAGATGTTGAGGTTCCACACTATTTCAAGGTTTACAGCCATATCATGTTGAAACACTGGTTCTCAAGCAATCACCAAAGTTAAGCAACACTGAGGTTGGTTAAACCCATTTTGAATACCAGGTGCTGTAAACTTGGATGTATGGGTGGTGTAATGGACAAATTATAATATGGTAAATACTAAAATTGGTACCAATTGTCACCCCAAGGTTACTATTAGTTGACTGGAAATGCCTTTAGTGTGATATGTGTAAACCATTGAGTCATATATGACAAATGTTATACACTCTTTATCAGTGTATATTAACCCTTTGCCTTACCTGTATATAATATGTGATGCACAGGACATGTGATTTCCATGTTCGTGCATCATATGTGGTGCACATAAGCCATGATTTGAAAAGAGTGGTAAAATTAAGGATGCTTAAGAAAAGAGTCTGTTATTGAGCTGGATACCTGAGGAAAGTTCTAATCTAATATTTTGTGCATCATATATGACACAGGATGCTTGCCTGTTTTCAAATTTATAACTACTGCAAAGCAACTCCACTTATTTGGCAAATAGAATGTGCTGATATATAGTGTTTTACATAATAAAAACCTGTGCATTTGTTATGGTGGAACACACCTATTCTATAGTTAATAGACTCTCCCACCTATAATAAGTAGGAGTAGTAGAAGTCACTCAGGGAGTTGGTCAGTCAGTCGATGTCGGATGACCGTTAGTCGGATATTAAAGTATCAGCGACCACGACTAGATTTCTCTGCGTCATTACCTATTATATCAAGTTCCTAATGTTTTGTACGTCGAACCTATTTTAGGACCGACTTAGTACAAATACAAGCCTCCACTGTGAAACCACTCTACAACACTTGATGACGAGGTATTCGGATTCATACGGAGGAAGAAAAACATTCATACTCCATAACAACACTTGGCGACGACGATTCGAACTTATATGGAGGAAGAAAAATTTTCGTTCACTCTACAACAGCATTACATGTGATGCACAGGGTGTAATGTAAATAATTTATGATTTGTATGTTTTTATTATGTGACGCACTATATATCAGCACATTCTATTTACCAAATAAGCTGAGTTGCTTTGCAATACTTATAAATCTGAAAACAAGCATGAATGTTTGGATAGTACACATGAAAATGCCCTGGACAAGCAAAGGGCTAATAATGAGAGATTCCATACAAAGTTGATTGCCTACAAACGATGATTTTACATTTTTATCTCTTGTGTGATCATGTATTGTAATAGTCGATTGATGACTAAATACATTCTTGAAGCAATATATACTCATTTCATAGTAATTAACTACATTTAAAGGGAATATCTTCCCCTTCTAACAAATTAAGTGTTATTCATGGAATCAATATATGAATTGTTAAAACTATTAAATTTATTTCAGTGATATCAGACAATTTAAATATGTTGAGTTTTGTGTTTTTTTTTTTCTGTTTTTGTGCATCAGGGATTGTGTTTTTCTTGAAATTCTGAAAATCTTTCTATTTATTCATTTATTATTGTGTTTGATTTAAGTAATATTGTATAATGTGAGTAATAATAATTATTACAGTAACATGTATTGCTAATACAAATTAAAATATGTATAATTAATAATAAAATTGATAATATTGTTATCTCATCATTTTATGTCATGAACTCTTTTAAAAAGGAACCCAATGGGTTTATGGGTAGTCTAATTATAAATGAAGAACTTTGTACCTGTTATCTGGACAAAGTAGTGCAAAACCTTTTTTAAGAGTTGATTATCAATACATGATATCAAAGTGTGACATCTTCTCTTTATTTACTTAATAAAATGTAGAATAAAAAACGACTTGTTAGAATTCATATTATTAACAGTTCTATGTTTTTCAATTTGGAGCAATTGTCAAATATAAAATCAAGATATTAAAATGCCTTCATTAAAAATTAGTTTTTTGGCTTACACAAATAGAATTTGTAAGCCAAAAAAAAAAAAAAGAAAGAAAGAAAAAAAAAATTCTATGCAAAATATGTATTTGTGTAATGAAAAGCATGGCAAGTTATTTTTTCTTTTTATAAAAAATATTACTTATGAACACTTTTCTAAAACCCAATGGGGGAAATTTGGTGTCAACATTTAAAAAAAAAAAACTCCCCAAACTTTCAATATTTCAGAGAAAATGAGTCAGTCTGTTTACATGAGTTTAGGTGAGACGTATTTTTTCTTTAATATTTCTTCATTCTCTGACTCAACCTGTTTGTAGAGACAGTTCCTTTGACAAAAGTCTTGTGCCCCCCCCCCTACTTGACAAATCTCAAATTTAAAGAAACATTTTTTTTTCTCCTTCAATCATTTCAATGTTTGTTTGCTTGTCTTCATTTACTATAGCTTTTTCTTTAATTTAACCACATCCTCATTTCTTCCTTATTGTCTGTCTCTCTTTCTCTCTCTTCTGTTATTTTCTTTTTTGAATGCAATTCTGTTTTCTTTCTATTTAGTCCTCTTTCATTATCACTAACTTGTTTGTTTCTATTTCACTTTTACTTTCTTTTTAGCCTTCATTTAAACAATTTTTATCTCTTCATTGTTAACCATCTCCCAGTGTTTCCATACCCTATTTTCCATTTATCTCACTTCTTATCTATTTAATGTCTTTCTCGTTTTCCTTTCCATTTTCTCTTTTTTTCTATCTCTTATTGTTTCCACTCTTTCCCAGTTTTTACTGGGTTATCTCCTCCCTCTCTATCTCCCCCTCTTTCTCCTTTCTTTTTATGAACATTATTTAATTCTTTTTGTTTTTTTAGTTTTTCCTTCTTTTTCTTATGTCTAATTTAGGAGATTTTATATTCTGAATACTTGTCTTTACAGACTTGTTCATCATCTTCATGATCTTCATAATTCCTATACCCTTTCTCCAAGCATGTCTTTTAACATTTGCCTGAATGTGATGACAAAGGTTCCGGTAGCATGACAAAACTATACATGAACCAGCAATAACCCCAAAAGGCTATAGACTGATATTGGGTTCTTTAGTTGTTAAATACATTTACTTTGTTCTGTCATTTTGTAAATTGGTTTTGTGCAAGAAAACCTTTCATTCTCTTCTCTGATACTTCTGTCAACTCTTTTACTTTTATACAAAACTTGCTCCTCTTTCTTCCTCAAACTTATACTTTTTCTCTCTCATATTCTTTTTCTCTCTCTCATATTCTTTTTTTCTCTCTCTCATTCTTTTTTTCTCTCTCTCATTCTTTTTTTCTCTCTCATTCTTTTTCTCTCTCTCATTCTTTTTCTCTCTCATATTCTTTTTCTCTCTCATATTCTTTTTCTCTCTCATATTCTTTTTCTCTCTCATATTCTTTTTCTCTCTCATATTCTTTTTCTCTCTCTCATATTCTTTTTCTCTCTCTCATTCTTTTCTCTCTCTCTCTCTCTTCTTTTTTCTCTCTCTATTCTTTTTCTCTCTCTCATATTCTTTTTTTCTCTCTCATTCTTTTTCTCTCTCATTCTTTTCTCTCTCATTCTTTTTTCTCTCTCATTCTTTTTCTCTCTCTCATTCTTTTTTCTCTCTCTCATTCTTTTTCTCTCTCTCATTCTTTTTTCTCTCTCTCATTCTTTTTTCTCTTCATTCTCTTTCTCTCTTCTTTTTTCTTCTCTCTCTTTTTTTCTCTCTCATTCTTTTTTCTCTCTCATTCTTTTTTTCTCTCTCATATTCTTTTTTTCTCTCTCATATTCTTTTTTTCTCTCATATTCTTTTTTTCTCTCATTCTTTTTTTCTCTCATTTCTTTTTTTCTCTCATTCTCTTTTTCTCTCTCTCATATTCTTTTTTTCTCTCTCTCATATTCTTTTTTTCTCTCTCTCATATTCTTTTTTTCTCTCTCTCATATTCTTTTTCTCTCTCTCATATTCTTTTTCTCTCTCTCATATTCTTTTTCTCTCTCATATTCTTTTTTTCTCTCTCATATTCTTTTTTTCTCTCTCATATTCTTTTTTTCTCTCTCATATTCTTTTTTCTCTCTCATATTTTTTTTCTCTCTCATTCTTTTTCTCTCTCTCATATTCTTTTTTTTTCTCTCTCATATTCTTTTTTCTCTCTCTTCTTTTTTCTCTCTCTCATTCTTTTTTTTCTCTCTCTCATATTCTTTTTTCTCTCTCATATTCTTTTTTCTCTCTCTCTCATTCTTTTTTTCTCTCTCTCTCATTCTTTTTTTCTCTCTCTCTCATTCTTTTTTTCTCTCTCTCTCATATTCTTTTTTTCTCTCTCTCATATTCTTTTTTTCTCTCTTCTTTTTTTTTTTCTCTCTCTCATATTCTTTTTTTCTCTCTCTCATTCTTTTTCTCTCTCTCATTCTTTTTCTCTCTCTCATTCTTTTTCTCTCTATATATTTTCCTCTTCTTAGCTCTTCACTCTATCAGGCTGTCTTTGTCTTTTATTTTTTTAATTCACTATTAAAAACATTTTTCTTTCTAAAACTCTCACATTTCTTCTTTTCTCTTGTACTCTTTTAACTTTATCTTATTATATATTTTTGTATCTCTCTTTTCCTTTGTAAATTTTACTTTCTTTCCAGCCCTCTTTTTTTAAACTTTTTTCTTCAATTTTAGTTGTAACTTTGTCATGTTTTTTTGGTTAGAATCCTTGTTTTTAAATCTTTTTTCCTGGCTCATTTATCTTTTTTTAATTTCTTTTTATAAGTTTTATAATTAGCTTACTTTATGTATGTCATTGCAATTAAAGAAATTATCTGATGTTGTGCTTCATATAGATCTTATTATACTTAATGTTTCTATTACTTTTGCTTTAAGACCCTTTTATTTCTTTTTAATTTTCCTCTTAATTTTTCCTCTTTTTTATCAATTTTCTTTATCATCTTTTTCACATTTTCCCCTTTTCAGAGTTTTTCTTTTCTTTTTCCTTTCAATGTCCTCTTTGTGATTTGTCATTTTTTCTAAACCCTTTTCCATTTTTTAAACAATCCCTGATCTCTCTAAATGCCCCCACCCAAATTCATTCCTTACCCAAAACTTTTAACCCTCAATCTCCAATTATAGAGTTGATATTTTTCTTCGCTCTTTCTTCCCCTTATTCTGTTCCTATAACTTTTCCTTTTTCCTGTCTTCTTTGTACCTTCCTCAGTATTTGTCCCCTACCCATCACACCTGCTCTCTTTGAATTTCATAACTCGTCAATTCATTGACAGATCCTTTTCATGTATTTTCTCTTTATCTCTCTTTAAACCCTCATCCCACTTCTCTCAGTCTTTCACTCTTACTCTTAACTTCTCCCTCTCATCCTACTCTTATCTTTCAAACTCCTTTCCTGTCACACAGCTGATACATCAGCTGTGTGCATACAAACATGCATTTTTGAGTGCATAACCTGCAGGATGATTTTACAAAACAAAAACTATTCTGCAACACTCCTAGTAGTTTGCAGGCATTCATAATCCCCTGGGTGCACCCTTTGCTGCACTAAAAATCACCAGCAACACAGAATTCAAGAGAAAGACACAAAAGGGATTACATTGAGATTTTACCAGTTTGGAATTATTAAGCTTCCTATTTTCATGGCTGTGAAAGGTTGGAGGGTCATGGACCCTGAAGAGGGTATGTTTGTCTAACCATATTTTTATCTTTGTTGTTATTTTTTGCTCTTCAAAGAGGATCTATTTCTATTTGTTTACATATAAACTTGTTAAAAAAAAAAAAATTTTCAGAAAGCTTTTGTTGGGCAAAGTTGCTTACACCCCACCAAATTATGTTATTAGATATGTGCATGTATATACAAATCAACTCTTTAAAATTGTGTTCATATATACAATTTTCATTTTGTAGTGGAACAAAATGAATAAAAAGAGACAAGTGGAAAAACTATTCTTAGCCGACACATTTCATCCTCTGAGTGACTTTTATCAAGGCAATGAAGGATTTATTTTGTTGCACAATGTAAAAGCCTTGATAAACCAATGACATCCTCACTTTTGTATATAAACATGTGCAACAAAATAAATCCTACATTGCCTTGATAAATCGCTCAGAGGATGAAACACATCGTCTTAGAATAGTTTTCCTCTTGTCTCTTTTTTATTTTTATATATATATATATATATATATATATATAAATATAAAATATGGTTAAAGACCAATGAAACTCCTTTGTTAAAGATTTCACTAAGGATTTCTGTTGGTTTTTAGCCAAACTTCTATATTATCTGTGCATACCTGGATGCCTTTATTTTGCATATCATTCACTCCTTTTTTTTTTTAGTAACACACACACACACACACTCACTTTCTCTTTCTCTCTCTCTCTCTCTCTCTCTCTCAATGTCTAACCTTATAAATTTTGTAAAGGCAATGAAATCTGTTAGACTTCAGCTGTTGGTATTAGGATTTCTTTATTAAGCATATTTTCTTGACTTCAACTATAATAAATTTCTAATTTGGACTATTAAGAAAAAATCTTTCTGGCATGATCCTGTAATCCAGTTACTTGGAGGCATGGTCGAGTGGTCGGTTCGAGTGTATCCAATCCAATTGCTGGTCATTTTGAGAAATGGTATATAAAAGAAATAACTCTGTTTTGTTTACATTTACTTTTGAGGTTTTTTTGTTTTTTTTTTTAAATTTCTGCCTAAATTTCTGGGATAAAGAGTTATCACTATTTATATTCAGACTATTGTCCTCATCTTTGTTGTTGTTATCACATTTCAGCTGTTGTGCTCTCCAGCCTTCCTCAAGTGTATATCGATCTCGGTAACCTACAGTGAATTCTGAAATGAACCCTTTATTTAATTTACAGGAGTAGACTGTTCTTGTTCCACTGGTCATGTCTAGGGATAACTTGTCTAGTTCTTATTTTTATTATTTAACACTGTTCATTTATTGCTCACCCATTTCCACTAAGTGCACTAATCTACAAGACCCAGAGATTGAACTCTCAATCACTGTGTCACCAAATTCACAAACCAATGCGTTAATCTACTAGGCCATTGTCCTTTAGGCTATTAACATCAATATACACCTGATAAAGACCCAAGGGCACAAGGCTGAAATGTTATGATAACAACAAAGATGAGGACAATAGCCCCAATATAAATAGCATACTGGAAATAATTGTTTTGTTTTTGTTTTTGGTTTGTTTTTTTTTTGGGTTTTTTTTTTGTTTTTTTTTTTTTTTTTTTTTTTAAATATTTCCTGTTTATTTTGGAATATGAATATGATAGTTGGGGTCATTACTGATTATATTTTCCTGCTGTTTTAGCAAGGTTAAAATAATTTTTGAGATCATCAGTCTTTGCTAATTTTATTCTGCATAAGCAAATAGAGAGAAAAAAAATTAACTGGGATAAAGAAGAAAGGGGAGATTACTCTAGGTATTGCTTCTGTACTCAATCAAAAATGCTTTTTCATTCTTTGCAGTTGTTGCCTAAAATCGAAGTGTTATACCTGTCTTGTTTCACTTAGTGTAAACTTGCAACTTGAATATTGAAAGTAACATAGGAATAAAAAAGATTTTCACAGTTTTGTATCATATTGATTAATGTATTCTTTATATTACAAAGGTTTTCTTTTACCCTTTGATGATTGTGAAGAAGTAAAGAAGACAAAGTGTATATATTATTATAAGAATATTGTGTATTCCTAAAAGACTAGAGAATCAATAAAAGGTTCTTCAGTTTTCTTTCTTTTTTTCATTTCATCTCAGCTTTTCCTGGATATTTTCCCTTTTTACAATAGCAACTTGAAATGTTAATAACTAATTCTTTCAATATTCTCATGCAAATTAATACTATCATCAAAATGCATATTACTAACTCTTGTCCTTTAATAATTGGTACATTTGCATATTTTTCATTTGATTGACAGTGCTTATTAAAGGTTATATTTATATGAGTCCATGCTGCAAAGTTTTCAGCACAACTCACTTCCAAAAATCTGATCAAATCAAAAACATCAGAATTTATTCCCTTTAGACTTCTTTGTCGGGTTAAAAATCTTTCAGCATCTCTTCATATGCTCTCATGATAATTTTGTGTCATATTTAAACCTGGCGGCAGCATGATTTTTTAATCATATAAATTGTCTTAAAGTGAATTGTTCAAAGTTAAAGAAAAATTGAAACAAAATTGCACCTGCTGTGTGTTTTTATACATATACATATATATATATATATATATATATATATACACACACACACACACATTCACAATATCAACCATGATAGGGCAGGGGGAGGGGAAAATTGAACACATGGCAAACCTAAAATGAGAAACGATACTTGAAATTCTTGTGTAGAGTATTTGTTACAGCTTTAACTTTTGTTGCAAAAACTTCAATTTGAAAAGCAAACAGTATGAAATGTAAACCAGATTCTGTTTCAAATGCCAAATATGAATACAATTAAATCTTTCTTAAATTTAATAATTCTAAGCACTGAATTAATAAACAATTTTTTGTTGAATTTAACACTTTTATTTACAAATGTAATAATTACTTAGAGACAAATTTCATATCCTAAATGTTACAGCAGCCATAAGTCACTTGATAGTAATGTAAATATAAACTGTAATAAACCACTGTCCTATTGGTGGAGATCATTTTACTTTTGAAATGGCTAGTCGTAACCATAAGTTCTATGCTAACAGTTTCTTCTCTCTCTCGCACTTTTTGCTTGTAAAAGTCAATTCCGGCTGCTTGCATTCCAGTCAACTTTGATCTTCAAAAATTGAATTGCAATGTCAATTGTTATCTTCTGTCTTCTTGATTCTTGTTCTTTTACTGTCTTCTCTTGTTAATGTTTTTTTTTCTCATATTCTTTGACACTTCGTAACCCCTTGTGTCTTGAAGTTCAATCTTAGTTATAGAAATTTCAGCCAAAAGCCATTAAGATAAAGTAACCATGGTATATTATTAAACCATTGAATTTTAGGGTTAATTTTCATCAATTCTATCATAAACAGGAAAAGGGCAAAGATGTCAATAGCATTGGTTTGAAAACTCAGTAAAAAACTAACATGCATTCTATTAGAGTAGCTCATTGCATCACTTGGCTTGCCATGTCCCAGATTCACAAAGAAAAGAGATATAAATCATAAGTTATTTGCATTTCTGTTGTCCTTAAAATTGCTAGCACAAAGTCACAAGTCATCATGACCGAGGGTTTGAGCATGCTAACCTTATTCAGACTGTTGATCTTGCTAGATAATGTGCTCACTCCTAGAAACTATAACTAAGGCCTGCTTAGCATAGTTGCAGTATAAACCACAGGTAGGCTCTGTTGGTGTTGAACAAACACAAATGTGCCTCAGCAGGCGTCTGCAATGGGGATTAGCTAGCCACCCTAGTAGACTGGCATCCTTGGATATGAGTGACTGTGCTATTTTTCTTATGATTCTCTACAAGTTCCTGTTCCTTCAAATTGTGATCAACATCTGACTCTTTCTTTACTGTCTTTATTTGTCTCCACACTGCCATTCATTCATATTCATTATGTAGGTCCCCCACTATTTTTTTTTTTTTTTTTTTGTACCCTCCATTCAGTATGGTCTGTCAATGTTAAATTTTCTAAGGTCTCTTTCCTCATAATGTCCCAGAAAAATGTCAACTGTCTCTTTCTGATTTTAAGTATATGTGTCCTTTGTTCCGTTTTTCTTTAAAACTTCCTTCTTACAGACAAGGTCAGTTCATAGTACTCTCAGCATCTATCTGAAGAACCACATCTCTATCACTTTGAATTTCTTTTTCATTTGTAGGGAAATTATCCAGCATTCACTGCCATACAAGAGGCGTGATATAACATAGCATTGCAACCCTTTCCTTTGTTTTTAATTATATTTTCCTATTTTTTAATCTAGGTACTGCCACGAAATTTCTAAATTAAATTTTCACCAATTAAAAAGCTTTCTTGAAGCTTTCATTGAAAGCTAAAGGATTAAATTTACTTTTTCCAGTAAGCAAAATACTCCAGTGTATTTCAAAGAGAAATTATATTGATTGTAATTGATTTTCATTTTTTTCTCAGTAATATTGTCAAAGTTGTCCATTTTGGAGTCATTTGTCAACACAAGTTAGTTCTCGGTTTTAAAAATCGTGCAAAAATAAAATGTACTTTTCTGAAACTTTATTTGAAGAATATTAGCTGATTTAAAGTATAATTAATCTGGTTTGAAACTAAATTATTATTTACTTTAAATTTAAAATATTACAGAACTTAATTTTTTTAACCCAACAGTAGTTGTGTTTTTAATCAACAGTTGCCGTGTTTGACAAGGTGATGACAGATCTTATGTTGTTCTATGGAGACTTTATCTGTAAAACATAATTTAAGAAAATGATGTGAATGCCTTTTTTATATTATTTTTAAATACCTAGTAATCTTAATAATTTAGGAAAATATTCCCAATGTAATCTAATGTTTTATTCAATTTTGGTTTTAAATTTAATATAGTTATATCTCTTATTTCCTGATAATGTCACTTATATTTAACTGTACTTCTGAAAATCTGCATGTTTATACACTAAAAAAAAAAAAAAAATTCAAAATTCTTTTAAAAATCTTGGTGCATGATTATTTGTATTAAGCTTATCCATTCATGATTAGTAAATAAAGTTTTCACTTAACAATACCATCTAAAAAGGCAGAAATTAATAATAAAGAATTTTAAAAGATTTAAAGCTTTATAAATTATTATAAATTAAAATTAAAAATTAAAAAAATTTCTTAAGACAATAGGGTCTTATTTATAAAATTAAAGCAATTAAAAGCTTTAATTAAATAATGTCATAGTTTTATTTAATTTTTTATTTTATGATTTGGAGAAGATTTTTGGTAAATGAGTAACTGTTTGAAAAAACAAAAAAATGATATTCATTATCCAAGGAGTCCTGCTTTTAGCTAATAAAAAAAATTAAGCATAAAATTGAATTTCTCAAAATTTCATAAAATTAAGTGGGATAATAGATCTAAAAAAATATATATATTTCAGAAATAATTTCATTCATTTTTGAATAGGTTCTGAAAATCTCATTCAAATCTGATAATTATTTGATTTTTGCAAGAATCTTCAAAACAATTTTTTTTTTTCTTTTTCTTTGTCACAAAAAAGACACTAAATTTCTCATAGTAATCTTTGGCCCACTGATGATGCCAAAAAAAAAAAAAGATTTTTTTAGCCAAAATTTTGAACATGCTAGAAAGGATTAATGAATAAAATAATAAAAAATACTTTAATCTTTCCTCTTAATAATAACAAACATTTTGGTAATAAAACTTTGTTTTCGTCAACTTTGAGGCTTTTTTCATCATGCTATACTATTTTTTATTCAAAAAGTGGAAGTACCTATCTTAATACTTTGTTTAGTTTCTGGAAGACATCTTTTGCTATTTTGATTCATCTTTGTATTTCTGTGCCACATTTTCTGTTACTATGAAAATGAATTGTTTAATGTCTATGGGTACTTTTATATAAAAAGTGTTAATTAAGATAAACACCCGGGTGTGGAAGATAAATGTAATGGAGTGAGTAAAAGCAGTTCCTTTTCAAAATGCTTGAGAACTTCCCATTTATAAAGAGGAATAATATTTATGGAGGGTATAGTAATTTGTCTCTGCCATAAGTGTCATCTTGGATTAAGTAGGATCTTCAATATTCGCCTTATAACTGCTCACTTCCCTTTTTTATTTGTTGATAGCAGAAGATCAGAAAAAAAGAAGTTGAAAGAGTCTCCAGAAATAAGTAGAGTTTAGACAGAGAAAATCATTTTCAGATGTACTTGTACGCACAATATATTCCTTTATATTGTATACATTCATATATGTACACACACAATTTTGCACAAATGCACACATTTATCTATGTATTACTATTTGTCTTTTCAAGTTCAATGAATGTCTTGCATCATTTTCTATTTAATGAGCCATCTTATGTCCAGGTGTATTTTCTCTTTACTTTCATTAATGATTATCCTTAGCCAGTGTTAGTTACAAAACAAGCCCAATCCTGAAACCAAAATTTTATTTATTTTTTTATGCAAATTTTTTAAGAGAACAATTGCGTCTGTAGAACATGGTACTTTCAGCACCAAAGGTTATATTTATTTTTTTTATTTTTATGATAATCACTCTAAAATGACATTCCCTTATATACATATATATTCTTTCTTTCTGCTAATAAAATGTTCACATATGTGTACAATAAGTACTTAAAAGTTCTTGATCTGACTATGGAGGGATTAAAAAAAATGCTATTTGGTCATTTGGTCAGATTTTGGGAAGTGGGTTGACATGAGAACTTTTCAGCACCTCCCATGGACATCATCTGTCCCATCACCAGGTGTGGTTATAGGGCTACTCTGCAGCTGGGCACCTGACCATATATCTAGGTTTAAAGCCTGAGAAGTATTCATTCCTGATTCTTGTGCAGTATATCTTGAGCAAGTAGACCTGGTAGAACCCATCCCTTTCTGGGTCAAACCACAGCTGATGCCCTCCAACTCTAAGGCTCATCTTGGTCACAGACACATGACTGTTAATTCTATTAGGGGACCCTTTGCCCTGACCATTGACACCAGTGTAGGAAGCCCTGTCATGCCATCACCATACTGGTTACATCCACAACCCAGTCTACACCATTGACTGGCCATTGACGCTATAAGAAGGTCTTGTTTTAAACCCTGCTGCGTGTTTAGCTACCCTCCTCACTAGAAAATCTTGTTGAGAGAACTGGTTTATTCACTGATGTCTTTACAATGTAGCAGGTAGTAGTGGGTAGATGGTACCAGTGGCATTCCAAGAATGACCATATACAGGATGTGATGGATAAATTGTTATCTGAATTACACAAAAATGAAAATAACACTGACATCTCATTTTAACAGATATATTTACCAAAATTACACAAAAATATCTTGAAATACTAAAGAGTAAATTTATTCAATAAAACCAACCTTCAGATGACTTTGGAATCTCTTGCAACTCTTCTGGGCACATAAATTGTCTGACAGCCATAACTGGGTTTTCCTGAGTGGGTAGCATTTTGCAGAGTCCTGTTGCCAGACATATTATCTTCCAACAGCCATCCTCTTGACCCAGGGTAGCACTCAAGGAACTTGATGTAAGCCTCCGTGTTGAGTCTGAGGCTCTCACCAACAAATTTGGGAGTTCTTTTCTTATCAAAACAATCAGAGTGAGTTTTCCAAGCTACTGTACCTTTGTAATCACCATTAGACTCATCCAACTCTTTCCGAATTCTCTGAACTGTTCTCAGATTGACACCTAAACACTCTGAAATGTTCATATTGGAGCTTCTGGTGTGAATTCCAAGCAGTACAGCATGACGTTTCTAAATTTCTGGTGGAGTGAATTGTGTCATGGTGCTCTTTTTCTTACAGATGGTGTCCAACTGACCCTATTATACTGTAGAGTCAACAAAATCTAAAGCAATGTGTATGCACAAAATTAAAAAATATAAAATGGCAACAATTTACCCATCTCGCCCTGTACATATAAATGATTTATGAAACAACCAGGTACAGAAAGAGTGACTTATTGTGATTAGTCTCAGGCAGATTATTTTAGATAACAATAAGCAAAAGATATAAAACATTACAGCAATTTACATTAATTGTTTACATTGCTTGTAAGTGATAGCATGTAGTAAAGCAATCAATATTTTATGAAATTACTTTGTTTCTAACTTATTTTAGTACAGTCCCAAGGAAATAAACTAAAGATGCAACTCTTTCAAAATAAATAAATCAAATACTTGCTACTAAAACTACAAGTGTTATATCTCAGCATCAGAGAGTCAAAGAATTTTCCCCTTATTTTCTTCTTCTGGATATTCAATTTCAAAGACAGTTTTTACATGAATAAATAAAAATTCTGGCAGATTCCAAGAAATTAGGACAATTTGCTACTTGCCCATTTTGGAAACAAATGTTTCTTGGTTGGAAATTTAGTTATATAGCTGAAGAGGTATGTTTTTGTGATATCTAAATATTAAATAGAACTTCTCCCTTCACAGCTGAGAAAAAGTATAAATATTCTTTTGATTGAAGGTTTCAGTTTAGTGTATCTAAAAGTATTTTGTTCTTTTTCTTTCTTTTACAGGCATTTACTCTAAAACTCCTTTTATGTACATATCTGAAGACCATCTGTAATACACACTCTCTCTCTCTCTATATATATATATATATATATATATATATATATATATATATATATATATATATATATATATATATTTAAAAATTTAGTTTTAAGGTATGCTAAATTTATGGGTTAAAGTGTACAATATCAGAGATAGACTGTATGTAAATATAAAAGATCATGCTTTAAAGCCTGAAGATTGTATTGAAGTATGAAACACTGTCACTGCTTGGTGTTGACCTCAGTGTCCACCTTTATATATGGGAAAATAATATACAAACTCTACATAACAGACTAATAGTAGAGGTAATTAGAATGACAAAATTGAAAAAATTTAAAGCTAAGTGTCCCTGAATCTTCAGCTTTCTTTTGATGTAGAATTATAACTGATGTTTGTTGTATTTCATTCCTTCTCCCTATGCATATATGATTTCAGTGATTAAACATTTAGGCTGAAGAAGTCTTTTCAAAGGATGAAATATGTAATATAGATGTAAAGAAAAGAGACAAACAAATTAGGGTAAAAGATATTCGACTATTGTATATATGTAAGTTTCGACCATCACTTTTTATAGTAGTCACTCAAGAGGGAGACAACTACAATTACCTTCACAACAATAGGATTTTTTTTTGTCGTTCATTTATCCAGTGATATTATTAATATATCATATCATTACTATTCAGTAGTACCTTCTGTCTTAGATATTATAAGGGTGAAGAGTAGTAGCTTGTACTTTGAAATAAAACTTAGAATTGGATAACGATGAGTTGTTGATTATGATGTTTTAAAAGCAAAATAAAAGAAAAACCTGACCAATAGAAGGGAACATTGTAAGATAGCATATGTTGGGTATTATATAAGATTTAAAAAAAAATAAACATGCAAAAGATTTTGCTAGGATAGAAAATGAAAATAATTTTGATTGACCCTAATATCACCCTGTTGGTTTAAGAATTTGATGACATAGTAATTGTGATTTCAATCCCTGGGTCAAGCAGCATACTCAGCCTTTAAGTCAGTGGGTGTACAAGTAAAAATTTGGCATTAAAATTAGTTTATATCATTTTCATGGAGGAGTGGTAAATGATTTTCTGGTAGAGCCAGCCCCTTCTTGGCAAAGCAGCTTGATAAAGAGAAAAATTTCTTACTATTATTGAAATTTAACTACTGAAGAACAAGAAAAGGATTCAGATATCATTATGTTTTAAGATTTGAATTGGTGTTATGAATTACTAAAATAAAACTTAGTTCAATATTTTTGTTACACATTATTATTATTATTATTATATACTAGAAATACTTGCGGAAATTTCACGGTTTTCTTATTTGGAATTTCTAATGAATCTTAATTCTTCAGTTAATGATTGTATAAGTTTGTGGCGAGTTCATAAATGTGAATGCTGGTCATTATTTTGAGAAATAATAGGGTGCAAATGAAAAGATTTGGAATTGATAATTTTTTCCATTTCATTGAAACAGACATTCATTAAATATTTTTATCTTTCTTTCATTTTCTCACTGAAGTCAACTTGCAGCTCTGATATGTCTTTTACATCTTTATACTTGATTAAAATGGAATAGTCCATCTATTAGTTAGCATCTATGTATGTTACGCAGGGTGTAACTTACATAGATACTAACTAAGAAACTAAGAGAGGGACAAGCAGAATTATAAGATATGAACACAAATGTGAAAGATTGAGTTTTATTAATAGTTTTTTATTAGACTGATAATTGCATTTCATATCTTCTTGGTAACTACTATGATTTCAAAACTGACATAATGCTTGAGAAACATCATCTGTACTTTATAGGAGTTTTTTTTTTTATTGATACTTTTTATTAATAATCTTTCCACTGCTCCAGAACTGCAAATAAATAAGCGATAGAGAAAGAAAGAAAAATGCTTAAGGAAGGCAGAAAGTATTACAATGTGATTTCACTCCAGACTTAAAAACTTGTTTTAGTTTTGGTGTAATTAATCTTAGAGATTTGCAAACACAAAGATAGCAAACTGTTTTTTGATAAAATGGCTAAGCCTAGCAAAAGGCTAATTAAACATCACAAATTCAAATGAAAAAAAAAAAATTCACATTCATCATACTTTATTTTCAACTTTTGTCTTCCATACTTTTTCTTTTTATTTTCTCACATTTTCATTCTTTTTCTTTAGCATTTTTTCTCTCATTTTCTCCTCTACCTCCCATTCATCTTCTCTCTCTCTTTTTTTTTTATTCCTTCCCAAAATTTTTAAAAAAATTTCCAGATGATACCTGCAATTTCTTAGCTTCCAAGAATTTGACATATCTCTTTACTCAACCCCTCCACCCACTTCTCACATCAGTCTTCCCACACACTCTTGTTTGGCTCTAAAACAAAACACTGATTCCTCTTTGGGATTAAGATCTTAGGTAAGCAATATTAAACTCTAACTTTCTACATTGTTGAGCTAGAATCATTGTTTTCCAATGCCATCTCCACAATTCCTCTTCTAAACATTGTCAAAAATAAAATCCTAATGGAATCTTGCTAATTTCTTGTGGCAAAAAAAAATCTATAAAATTGCTTCAAATTTCTCAGATTTGCAGACGTTTTTCCAGGCATTTTAATGACTTGTGTGTATATTTTAATCTTTCTAATCTTTTCAAAAGCATGTATCGTATTGTTGTTGTTATTGTCTGTATGTTTTAGAAATCACCTAAAGGATTAACTATAAATTGTAAGAAGATAGAATGTATTACTGTCAGCAAGAAGGGCAGCTCAAGATATGAGCTATATATTGATGTCAGAATTTAATTATATGGCATAGAGAGTGTGACACTGAAATCCAAAGAAACATTGGAATAATGAAAGATGCCTTTCAAAAAGTAAAAGTATTAAGAAATGGGAAATTTTCATTAAAAACAAAGAACGCAGAATTGCTATGTAATATCAATCCTCCTATACAACAGTGAATGCTGGACAATTTTGCTCACAGATATTAGAAATGACCCGAGTCAACAGAGATGATTTGAAAGAAATATGTTGAGAACACCATGGATGGAACATGTGACCAATGAGAATGTTTTGATGAAAATAAGAACAAAAAAGATATTTGTGCTTAGGATCAGAAAGACAGTTTAAATTTCTGGGATGCATAATGAGGAAAGAGTGGTTGGAGAATTTGATACTCACAAGACATATTGAAAGCAAGAAGGGCAGAAGAAAATATCAAATACCCTACTTAATAAGCATATGCCTTCATGGTATGACATATAAAAAGAGGAGGACTTAGTATTTTAAAAATGTTTCTGCTGTTAAAATGTATTAAGAAATTGTTATCTTCTGCTTTCTTAATTCCTGTTCTTTTATTGTTCTCTCTATTTAATAGCATTTCTTTTTCTCATATTCTTTCACACACAGTAACCCCTTGAGTCTTAATGACTTTATTGTCTCGTTTGGGGTGAAATAACTTTAAAAAAAAAAGGCGTTATTACAAACACCTTTTCTATTCCTTTAATCTAATTCTGTTACAAAATGAACATGTAAAATGTGTTTAGAGAATCAATTTTATCCTATATGATTATCGAAGTTAAGCAATGTCGAGCATGGGCAGTATCTAGAGAAGTGACCATTTGAGAATATCACATGCTGTATGCTTTTACAGACACAATTGTTCTCTAAAAAATTTTGCATAAAAAAATAAATAAAATTTTGGTTTCAGGATTGGGCTTGTTTTGTAACTAACACTGGCTAAGGATAATCATTAATGAAAGTAAGGAGGAGAAAATACACCTGGACATAAGATGGCTCATTAAATAGAAAATGATGCAAGACATTCATTGAACTTGAAAAGACAAATAGTAATACGTAGATAAATGTGTGCATTTGTGCAAAATTGTGTGTGTACATATATGAATGTATACAAATACATGTGCTGTAATGATTAGCAATTCAAAATGTTAATTGGAGAAGTGAAGTTCCAATTTTATATTCACTTGTGTGCAAATACTTTTGGGAAAAGTATGAATTCACTTCTTTTCTACCCAGATATGGGTTAATTAGTAAGACTTGTACCACTAAATCATTATTACTTAAAAAAAAACAAAAAACTTTTTACAATGTAAACAATATTTTCTAGCTTTAAAAACCAAATCAATCAGTTAATTTTATCAGAGTAGTAAATTAATTACTCATTTTGATTTGTAAAATATAATTTTTATAATTTAATAGTTTCATATTAATGGGTGCAATATTTTTTCACATGGAGGAATTCAATGATACACTTCTGCTTTATATACATTTTCATGCCATTTTGTTACATTTCCACTCAGATACTATTGGTAACAAAACTAAAAGTTATTGGTGTAAAGGTTCTCAATTGTCATATCTCCAATATTCACTTCTGATAGAGTGAGCTGGAATGTTAAAATAGGATGCATTACTTCTGGATCAACCCTTGTATGAATAAAATGTGTTAGTGGGTTGGTTATATTACTGTTGTAGCATACCTATGGACAATAATGAGTATGTCTCCATTCACATAAATACAGTAGTAAATACTGTACGTTGGCTGAGCTTATGGGCTTGAATACCCAACATTAAATTTGGCTTTGTGCCACATCTGATCGCATGGGGTGGTTGGTAGATATCCTGCAATTGGAGATTCACTGTGGAATTCACTTGACTCACTTCTAGCAGTTGACTTCTTCTACGTGCCACTGGCGGATCATATATATGTTGTTTATGTCTTAAGTATTATCGTTCATTACCAATCTTTGATTAGATTTATGGACTGGGCTGTTTAATCTTCCGAATATTTATCAGAATGTTAAGAATGATTTACATACTAAATTGAAACTTGGACTATTTATGATGAATTTATAATTTTACTGTTCCAAAACAAAACAGTTTTTGTACTATTTTTTTTAACTGAGATGGTAACATAAAATATGTTTTTGTTTTATTTCTCTATTGAAGAAAAAAAATTTAATCAATTTTCTTTTCTCAAGTTAGAAATGAATAATTAGCTTAAAATATTACATTTTTACCGGAGAAAAGTTTAAATTTAAAAATGTCTTCCTACATGTAAGTTTAATTTCTTTCTAAAACAAATGCTACAAATTATATATATTTTAAAACTGATAGTTAAAGTAATCATTTTTGCATATAAATGTTACATTGAATTGGTATTGAATAAAATTATGCTATTTACAAAAAGGAAATAAACAAGAAAAAACTCAATTTAAACAGAACATTTTCTACTGATATAGAATTCATTTTATTATGGATTACAAACCGGTTAGTATTGCAACTTACAATTAAGTGGGCTAATTTGTGATGTTCAAAAGCAATGTCTGTTACAGAATAAATTATGCTAATTTTGTAGCTGTTGTGGGTTAACTAAATAAACTTATAGACTTATACTCCGGTATACATTCTGTGCTTGAGAATAGGATTCAATGATGTTAAATTGGTCTTAACTTCTTGCATACAAACATTACTACATTCTTGGTATATTTATCTTCATAAACTACAGAAATAATGGTATTCCAGCTTTTATAAAAACACTTAACTTTTGTCTTTTTCAAAATCTTTCTGGAACTAGATCAGCAGTATTAGGAATTTCTTACTGGAAGATAAGAATTAAGCAATCATCCTCATTAGTTCCATGACCAGGTGTGTTCATAGGGTTGCTGTGCAGCTGAGTACCTGAACAGTTCACTCTACATATCTGGATTGAAAGTTGGAGTTATATTCATTTGTGTGTAGTGTGTCTTGTGCAAGGAAACTTGACTGTACCTTCAGGTCAGATTGCAGCTGATGTCCCTTAACTTGTAGGCTCATCTTGGTCATGAATGTATGGCCATTGACTCCATTGAAGGAACCCTTTATCCGGGTTGTTGACTTCAGTCTAGGAAGCCTTTTACTCAGTGATACTGTGACATCAATACACTGGATATACTGTCAATAGTTAAGTCCCATGTGTATATTTAGTTTGTATCTGTTCAAAACTATGGGTTGAAGACCCCATTTCTTGGGACCTTTAAATATGGATCTGCCCACATAATTTGGTGACAGAGATGATAAACAAATTTTTTAAGAGAAGAGATGGATTCATCTCTTTCTCAAGAGAATTAGTACAAAAGGGAATGTAATGAACTGAACTGGAATTTGAACTTGGTTCACTGATTTCTTGTTCCAAGTTGCTAACTATTACACTATCTGTACATACTTTCTACACTGCCAGTACATCTTTGATTTGTAACATAACCAATTAGGATAAATATTTTCAACATTTCTTTTGCTTACTGATCTCTAATGGTTTTATCATTTTTAATTAATATTCTAGTGAGTATTCTTATTAAATTTATTATATCAGATAATTCTGTGACTATCTATCTATCTATCTATCTATCCACACACACACACACACAAATATATTTTCTGTTTGTACATTATTTTTTATGGATACAACTTATTTGAGTAAATGCTCTGTTTTTAATTAAACAGTATTAATTATATTTACTGGCCTGAATGTCCAAGAAATTTTAACTTTGCTAACCAGAAGTACTCTGTGGCTGAATGGTTAATAGCATATCAGGCTATATGATGGTTTCCATATAGGATACAGTTTTGATTCCTGTCAGAGAACACATATTTCCTATGAAATTTCTTGAACATTCAGGCCAGTAATTAATACTGTTTAATTAAAAACAGAACATTTATTCAAATAAGTTGTATCCATAAAAATAACATATAAATAGAAAATATATTAAAATATTTGTTGGATTTAATCCATTCCATACAATATATATAGAAGTAATGGATATTTTGATTTATTCATTTGACAGATTTTGTTATTTTTAGTGGTTAACTATATTTGAATAGATGCTCAATTTAATTTTTAAACAGTATATTTATTTTCATCTACCAACCTGGGTATTCAAGAAAATATTATTGAATAAAAAAAAAATGCCTTCCCCAGCAGAATTTGAACCTGTTTCCTTTTGCAGGAGAAACTTTAAACTCACTTGGCCATAGAGGGTGTTGCCAATCAAGCAAGGCCAAAGGAGAATGCAGGTTTGAATCCTGCTGGTGGGTGCATCTTCAATATTCAGGCCAGTAGATAAAAATAAATAAATATACTGTTTAAAATAAACAAAAAATGAGTGTCTACTAAACATAACATTTAAAGGGATAGATAGATCCTTCCTCTTGGAAAATTTTTTTTTTTCTGAAAATATACATGTATAGGAATTTTTTTAGATATATTTTTTCATATGTATGTATATTTTCCACTAATATTATCTATATATATATATATATATATATATATATATATATATATATATATATATATATATATATATCCCTACAAAGTAGAATGTAACAGATGCTCAGTTTTAAGTAGTGCTTTACATGTGTAGGTAAGCTTCAGTCTTCAAAATACTGTTCCCTTTATACAAGCATCAGAATATCCTGAGCCACTACTGGACAATGGTGCTGTCACAGGATTAGAATCAATAGGACAACAAGGTTTGTTTTGTCCTTTGCAATATCCTACTTAAAGAAAAGTACATAGCACTATATCACACCTGAATATGAGCACATGTAACTGTGCAGGTATGATGAAGTAATGAATAGCAGCATGGATTGAGGAATCTGCTGAGTTTGAATTCCAGTCAAATCCATTATATTCACTTATGTGCTAATACCTTTGGGAAAGGTATGAATCCTCTTCTTCTCCCCCCAGCTATGGGTAAATAACAGGATAGGCTGGGTTCTATATCCTTGGATTGCAACTGGTCTACCGCAGAAAGAAATAGCAACCTACTGCAAAAAAAATCTGCCTTGTCACGCGTGTATCATGCATGGCACATAACTGACTGGCTGATAACTATGGAGAGAAAACAGATACTACAATCTGATTCTGGTTCAGAGGTTAGTAAGATGAGGATTTCTTACTGTGCTGGAAATGGTGCTGTGCATGTCTGTATGTTTTTAATAGTAACTGGTTGTCTTTGTGGCTTAATTGTTAAGACAGCTGTTACACTCGCTGCTCTAGGAAATACCTCATTCCTCCTGCTATCCTCTATCTTTACAAGAGCCAGTTTAGGCTGGAATACTGCTGTCATATCTGGGCTGGAATTGCCCAGTCTTCACTTTCCAGTCTTGATAAAATCCAAAAGCATTTACACAGCCTTGTGGGTGATGAATTATTTTCCCCTTGCAACCCCTTTCCTATACTGCAAGCCTCCTATTGCCTTTTTCAAACTCACTTCAGATATTGTATTACTTTTATATTTAGAGTATTATTTAATTTCCTTATATTCTGTCGAGGCATGGTGGATTAATGGATATTGGCTTCGATTGAGAATTTGGAGAGCTGAGTTTGAATTCCAATCGGATTTGTTAAATTCAAATATCCTTGGAAAAGGTATGAATCCATCTCTTCTCTTCCCAGCTTTTGGTAAATAGCAGGATAGACTGGGTCCTATAGCTTTGATTGGCAACTGGCCTAGAAGGACAACTCTGAATTCAAAACACCAATTATGAGTTAAATAGCCTTAATTGACCAAACATGGTGCATATGGCTACACTCCTGAAGATGTGATCAATCAGGGAGGTGTTTCTTCAACAGGAGGTAGATGGCTCTGGATCTAGATTTGGATATTCTTGAACTGTAAACCAAAAGTGACATTGGAGATAAATTTGATAATGTTCATCTTTTTGTTTTTTTATAGTATGTAACCAATTTTTATGTATAGGTAAATAAATTTACAAAGTTGAAATGTTATGACTATAAGAACTAAGATGGAACAACATTTTGAATAATTTGGTATCTTAGGAATTCAGGCAGGTATTTGCAAGAGCTTATAAAGATTAATGTATTCATTTTAACTGAGAAAAAGATAATCTTGTTAAAGAAATCAAACTGTATGCCAAAATATAACTTCAACAAAACTACAGCATAGCATGCACATATCACTGCTTCTAGTAATTATGTCTACACAAACATGTATAAGCACAAAAGCTGAGTATCATCTACCATGTATTCAGTTGTGAAAGCAGAATAACATATATCATTTTTATTACTTCCAAGCTCCCAAGAAAATTAAATTTTGGCATTAAATGACCCATAAGGAGTTGATATGCTGTTAAACAAATAAATAAATCAATCAATCAAACCCACATAGGAGTTAAATCTTTCTTGAACCTTTTTTTTTTTTGTCATAAGACTCTAAATATTTTCTATATAAAACTTCTCATTCACAAAATTTAGTATGAGGAAAATGCTGACCTTGAAATATGCACATAGGCTATGTATCCATTGGAATTTTATTTACTTACACTAAAAAATAACTTCATTTAGTACAATAAAAAAATATTGTTGAATCATTCTCAATCTTAAGCATTTTTCTGTCTTATATTAATTTTAATTTTATTTTTTGTAATATATAACTTCTCATTTTCGCCATTTTTTATCTTATTTTATATTCTTTTCTTTTTGGGGTCATGGAGGGCAACTTTATACCACCCTTTCTTCTCTGTCATTATATGCTTTCTTTTTCTGCAAAGTGTCTCATCTGACACCTTACTCTGTCCAGTCTTTTTCAGTGTCATTAATTTTAATAACTGTCTCCACCTTATTCATACATGCTCCTGGGACTCCTTAAACTGATGATAGCAAAAGAGATTATAGAATTTTACTGGACTCTTTCAAATGATGATAAACAGGAATCTGATTATAGTAATGAACCCTTCTCCATGCTCTTCCCTTTTGACCCACTTTTCATTCATTTTTTTTTTTTTTTCCTTCATCTAGGATTTTTTTTTTCTCTCTCAATGTTTTTTTTTTTTTCATTTACATTTTTTAATTTTTTCCTTTTTATAGCATATTGGTTTCATACTCCTTTTAATTTCCTGGTTAATACACAATCCTTACATGGATATGCACCAGCCATTTTATTTTACTTTACAACAATCATATTCAAGATCTTCTCTTTCACTTACTCATTTTTTTTGTCATAGTAATAGTTTTTGTTGTTGTTTTATTTCTTCACATCATCATCCTTCTTATTCACATTATCCTTCTTTTTCTTATTCACATCATTCTTCTCCTTCACATCATTCATTGTCTTCTGCTGCACATCATTCTTCAGCTTTTTCTTATCCTTTCTCCTTATTCATTTTTTTCAATAACCTCTTGATTGATCCAAGAACTTTTTAGTGCATACACACACACACACACACAGCACCTGAATATTGTATTTGGCATGAAACTCAGTCGTGCAAACGGTGTGGAATAATATGGTATATTTATTCATATATATACACACACACACACACTTTATAGCTCTGTTATACAACATCGAGCACTATTTCAATGACCCCACACTTTGTGCAATTCATATATATATAATGTAAAAAAAGTGCCACACACTATCTATCTATCTATCTATCTATATATATATATATATATATATATATATATATAGTGTGTGCTTTTTTTTTTTTACATTATCAATATAACTGGACTTTTCTAGTGACATTAGAAATAGAATTTTAAGTTTAATAATCTGGAATTATGCAAGAGAAGAAACTGCAAAAGAATATAAATGTTTTGTTAGTACAATGCAATTACAAATTAATAATTGCAAATGTTTCTTGCAGCTCAAGAAATTTTAAATTTCACATGCACCATGATTTTTTTTTTTTTTTTTTTTCAGTTTTCAAAGCTGTTAAAATATTCAGTTTTTCTGCTGTTTATTATTATTATTATTATTATTATTATTATATCATTTTGAAATGTAATTGAGTGGAGTATATACCTCAGTTCAGGAAATGTAACTTGTATTCATTATATAATCCATTATTTCTATTGCCATGGCTAGTTACAGTCCTTAGTATAATCACATTGATTCTATTTTTTATCGTTAGTTTTTTTTATTATTTTTTTGTCCTTATTATTTGGTATTTACATGACAAAAAGAAGAGCTAAAAAATAAAATATAAAATTTATCCCTTTCTATACCCTCCCATGTTCTGCTCTTTAAGCTAAAATTGAAAGGAGTTGGGTGCTGGATAAGTTGTTTGTTAGAATTGTGTCTTCCAAATACTGCCTGGGACCTCAACCCTGGGACTACTGTCATTCAAGAGAAGACAATTTATATTCAAGATTAGAACATTTCAAATTCAATTTGAGACTTGAATCCCTAGATTAGCATTGTTAGGCAATGGAGTGGATTTTGAAAAGTTGTCATCTCCATGGATATGTGAGGAATCAATGCTGTAATTATCTGGGTTCAAATCAAATGAGGAATAAAGAATGAATTACAATTCATCCTTCTAGCATCATTGTTGTGTAACATTAGAGTAGCTTTGTGGTTAAAGCTTTGGGATGACTACTATAAAATCTAAGATTCAGTTGTTTGGTAATATTTGTTTGGATCTTCACACTCCTCCCTGGTCTTTTGAATAAGAGTAGAGGTTTATCTCTTGTTTCCTGTTTAGGATTGGGTTTCTACTTCCTTCTAAAGTTTACTTCAACTCTATATTTCTAATGTAAATATAGGGATAATCTTTGTAAATATATATATATAATTGTGATATTGTATAAGTACGAGAATTTAAATCCACATCTAGTGGATTTGTTGTGTTCTCTACGAATCAATCATTATAATTTTAATTTGATTTCATTTGAAAGTCAAAACTACATTTTCATTTCTTAGATGAAGCATTGTCAGTTATTATGAATTTTTCAACTAGTTGTTCTTTCCACTGGTTCACTCTCCTCTCCAGTATTTTGAACAGGAATAGAGGTTTATTCCTTGTTCCTGTTTAGGATTGGATTCTAGTTTCTTGTAAAGTCTTTTCATTCACTTTCACCCCCAGCAGCCTGTTTGTATCTTAGTGGCATTATCACCTTGCTTGGAGTGAAGTGATTTGAATAAAAAATAAGAGAAAAAAAAGTCACTTGCTAGTTTCAGGGGCAACTGTCATTCTCACAAGGCCTAAAAACATTAATCAGACTTGTCAAGTGATGGTTATATTTGTTTAACAAGGTTGACAGCCATCATGTATACATACTCACACAATGCTGAAATACAATCCACTAAAATGATCTGACCAAATATAAAAGCTTTAGTCAGGGAAGTTCTTCATTAAGCTGATAACTTTTCAGTACAGACCTTATTGCCTTGCTTGGGGTGAATTGATTAAAAAGATTTTTCTAAATTACTGTATTTTCAATTATTATTGTTTGATAGAAACAATTTTATTTACGTAATAACTTATTTATCTTGTTGCTTTCTTGAGTAGTTATATTCATTTTCATAGGATGAAAAGAAGAACTAAATTTTAGTGCAATCTAGTGTACAATGGAATTTAAAGGTGCGTTGATCATATTTTAGGTGTGTGCATGTTCAAGACATATACAAAACTTTGGGACCATTTATTCTCTCTTTTTTGTTTTATATAGATTTTAGTGCAACAACATTTTCAATGTTTCTTTGATATGTCCATTTTCTTTTTCTAGTCCAGAAGTTTGATACCTATTCTCTGAAAGTATAAAATTATGTACAAAAGTATTTCAGTTTTCACATTAAATAACCCATAGAGGTTGATATACCGCAAAACAGAATCAGCTAACCAACAATGCTCATTTATAGTAAAATTGCCGACAATACATATTTATTGCAAAATGACCAACAATACATTATATCTGTAATTGAAAGCATACAATTGCATTCAAAATACTTATATTTCAGCATTAAATATCCATAGAAGTTGATATACTGCTAAACAAAATCAAACAACCAATATGAAAGAACTCTTTCATGACATTAATCCATACAATTTCTTAAATCAAATTGTATTCCAAAATATAACTTCAAGAAAAGTACAACATAAAATGTGCCTGTCGCCGTCTCTAGTAATGATGTCCACACAAACATGTATATGCACAAAAGCTGAGTATTATCTACCATGTATTTAACTGTGAAAGCAGAATAACATATATCATATTTTTATTACTTCAAAACTCCCAAAATATTAAATTTCAGCATTAAATGACACATAAGGAGTTGATATACCATTGAGCAAACAAATCAATCAACCAGAAGTTAGGGAAAGTAAGGATAAGCATCATTAGAATGGTCAAGTTTAAGTCAGCCTTGCACCAAGTTGGAATGACCAAAGCAAATCTTTTCTTACTTCATTGATGGAGTTTTGGCAAAACACATGTGAATGTTATGCATTGGAAAGTGAAAGAGTTTTTCTTTTTCAGGTTCAGAATAAGTTTGGGCAGGTCATGATAAACATGGTTTTAATGGTCAAGTTCAAGTCAATGTTGTGCTGAGTTGAAACAACCAAAGAAAAAGTTTGGGAGTTTGGAGGAGAAAGAAAAAGTTGGGAGGTTTGGGAAAATATGTGTGAATGAGTTGACTGGTGGTGGGGACAAATGTAACCCAGTGGGGACATCTTTTTTTTTTTTTTTTTACTATGTGCTGCTACATCGGCAAGAGGGAGAAAGAGAATGGGAGAAGTAAATGTTTGGTTTTTATAGACTTTTAATGGGTGTTTGGCAAAGCCAAGTGGGGTAATAAAATTTCCGGTTCCTTTATTACTAGCATCATGAGAAAATGTATTTCTTTTTCTGTTCATTATTATTTTATTTATTGATTTTATTTCATTTTCCCACAAGACCAATGGTTTTCAGAATGCAAAGATAAATATAATGACTAAATAATGTTTAGATCATTGCAATCACTTGAACTGGTTTACTTTTTCTACAGTAAAAATACTACATACCATCTACTATCTTCTTATTATCTAACTTATACTTATAATTTATATACTTCAAATAGCATTCACTATCTTAAAAGCAAAGCCTTTTTTTATGAACTCCTTTGATAATAAAAAAAGAACATTTAATAGCATTTTACTTGATATTAGAATATTAATGATCGGGTGTCACCTGAAGTGTCCAACTAAGCTGATAGATTTTGATTGCTTTGTAAGATCTTTGTAATAAACACATAAACCTTTAATAGAAATGCCATTTTTTTTAATCTTGGCGCCAATGAAAGAAGGCTGTAATGATTGAATAAAGAAAATGATTAAAAAAATTTATATAAAGAGAATCATATCAAAATAGAAATTGGCAAATATCTTTTAATATTCTTGCATATTCGATTATATAGACAGACACATTGAATAATGCTTATATATGTACAAAGTAAATTTTTATAAATATTCACTTGTTGGTAAACACTTATTCATATCTTAATGTATAGTTGAAATACTTTAGACTCTTATAGATTCTCTCTTTCACAACCATTTTTAACACACGCACGCATGCATGCACACACATACACATACATACACACACCATGCAAGAATTCATTCAAACAAGTTTTATTAAAATTAGCTGACAAGATCTTTTTTTTTTTTTTTTTTTTAAA
Source organism: Acanthosepion pharaonis (assembly GCA_903632075.3). NCBI lineage: Eukaryota > Metazoa > Mollusca > Cephalopoda > Sepiida > Sepiidae > Acanthosepion > Acanthosepion pharaonis. The sequence continues at coordinate 2,052,923 of CAHIKZ030000247.1, read as the reverse complement.
TCATTTCACCCCAAGCAAAGTGACAATGCCACTAAGATGCAAGGGGGTACTGGGGATGAAAGAGAATGAGAAGACTTTGAGAAGGTACCCAAAACCTAATCCAAAACAGGAAATAAAGGGATAAACCTCTACTTCTGTTCAAAAGATGAGGAAGGAATGTGAATTAGGTGGTAGGCAAAGACTTTTTTTTTTTTAAATATTTTAAAATATTTTTTGAGATTCCTTATAAGTTGTTGCATATCCAAATCACATTTATATAGAAACTGCCCTAAGTTCATAATGTTTTTGTTCAAGTACTTTTAACCATCTCCAGTCATTATCAGGAAAGTTAATATTAGTACCATAGAGAAAAGGTTTTTAGATTCATTCTGGCATTTTACAGACACTACATTTCTAATAAGAAAGCTTGGAGAATATGATACTCACAGGACATATTGAAGGCAAGAGGAGTAGGGACAAGCAATGATTAACATAACTAATGAGCTTGTTTAAATGGATAGCTGAACAGGAGATGAGTAGTAGTAGTAAGGGGTCAAATGTTGCTTAGAGCTACAAGAGTTAGGAATTTGGGAAGAGCCATGATTGCCCACATCTTAAAGGAACATACATGACACATTAAAGAAGATATTTCTACTTTAAGTGTGTGTGTGTTGTATATAAATGAAATATATGGCACCTCGTAACCAGCTGCTTCAGATAAATGGAGCTCGTCAGCCTGGGAAGGCAGTCCACCTGGGAGAAGGAAAACCCTGATTTTTAAACCCCTGTTGTCTTGTGGACATATCCAAACATGGTAAAGGCTATGGAAGTAAGTCTAAATATAAAATCCAGAGTGAATCCCCAAAGGCAATTAGCTGTCAACATTGACAAACTTCTGGTAACTCCTGCAACCAAGCCAGTTCCAAATGTAATGCCCTGGACTCCTTTGTATCTTGTCAGTAAGGCCAAATAGAGGGCATGTGATCTAAGAAGTACATAGCCTCCATATACCATCACCTAGGCCTGCTTCCTGGAGTGGCCACTCCAATCTTACCAATTATAACGCTACATTTTATTGATAATAAGATAAATGGATGTCTGCTACATGTGAAATGATATGTAGTACTTTTTTTTTTTTTTTAAATTAGTCTGTTAGTCTTAGTAGTCACAAAATTTGGCATTACCTGAGGACAAAGATATTTTAAAATACCATCCCCTATGGTAAAAGATATTGTTTTTGTGGGCTGTTTCTTTTGTATAATGATAGCTTTAAAGAGTCTTTCTTTACAGTGAGTGCTGTATGATAATTTAGTATTATCTACTAATATTCATCTTAGTTGTTTGTGATGTGATGATCAGTGTATATAAATTACACTAAATTTCAATAAGTGGCAGCTTAATCTATGAGACAGTGTGATAGTTTTCTGACCAATGTAAGAATTTAATGTTGTTTTTTGATTATTAGTATTAGAGATAAAATTTCTCAAAGGGCACAACAGTTGAACAACCTTGCTTTTACATATGGATGATTTTCTATTTTAATAGTCCTGTGATATTGGTAATAATTAGGTAAGATGTTTTAAACTTTTTGTAATAAATAATAAATCTTAAGTATTTATTACAATTATTAAGTGTTCAGTACTGGCAAATTTTATTTTTAATAGCTTTTTCGTCTTGTTTCTAATTACAGTTCATAAGTTAATGATATTTTTAATGATTTTTGTTAATGTCAGGATGATTGCTTGTTATTTTTTCTAAAATTCTTTAAAGCTAATTTTTATTTATTGGCAATATAGTTTGGGAAGGTATTGTTAATAAGTGTTTTGTTTTTTATTCTTTTCATAAAAATATGTGTGAAGATGAAATTAGTCTAGAACAGTTGATCACGTACTTTATAGCATTATTTTATATCTACAAGGACAATTATTTTGGTAATTGAGTAAAGAAGAATTTTTGTGTGTAGGTTTTTATGTAATAAAGTAGTACAATTGTGACTATCAGTCTACTAAAATATTGGGAAACAGGATTTTATTATTATTAATGTTTAAGTTTATAAGTAAAGAGTAGAAGTGAGTTTTCATCATGTTCCTTTAAAGATTTTTATTTTATCCAGGTTTTTTTTTTTACTAATATGAATATGTCATCTATATAGTGAACATATATCATTGATGTAACAAAATTGTTACAGATTTCTAAATGAGTCATGTAGAAATTAGATAAAATAAGACTGAGATGTAACCTCATGATCTTAAAATGATATGTATTGTTCAGAATAGAAGTTCATATAGAATTGTTGGTTTAATATTGGACTTGAAGAATGTTTATGTATATTTTGCATTTTTATTGCTTCTTTCATAGGGATTTTATTAGTAATGAGACTTAACAGATAAGGGTGCTATTATTAAGTCAATTTGAGTGCAGTCTTTTAAAGAAATTCATTAGTGGAATTCATGCTAAATTTAATTTCAAGGTACAGTAAGATCATTTAAAATGTTTTATTAAAAACATTTATCTAAAGGTGCTGTTAAGTTTTGTAACTCCTAACAGATTAAGGAAAAAAAAAAACAATACAATTTTAGTACTGTAGCATTCCTAAGATACTGAAGATGAAGTTGTTAATAACTTTTTCCTACTGTAACTGATAACATTGTTTCTAATAATGACAGGGAATGGTTAAAAGTACTTGAACAAAAATGTTATGAACTCTGGACACTTTCATTATAAATTTGATCTGGATATGTGCCAACTATACACAAATTGGAAAAATATAATAAAACTTTGTGTGTGTAAAGAGGACACGGAAAATTCTCAGCCTAAACAGGAACCCATTCCACAAAAATATATGATCTTTAAGTTGGTTGGCTTGTTTAGTTTTATGTTGAACTTTTTGCAGGATATTTAATATTTTTTGTTTTAATAAAGAATAAAAAAAGTAGACACCCATTTGGTTTGAAGAAGTTAAACCTAGTTACAATAAACAGATGGCCTTTTTTTTTTTTGGTGAGAGTTTACACCAATTCATGGGATTGTGGGGTGCAGTTGGTGTATTCTTAACCCCAACTGGAAGATGATTGGTCATTTGATCATCCATACACATACTATGTATTTATGAAGAGAGAGAAAGAGAGGAAGGGAATACTGAAAAATTCTGAGAAGTTTTCAACACCCCCTCATCTTTTAATCTGCCTTTCTCTTTCTCTCTATAAATATATAGTATATTTGAGAGAGAGAGAGATTGATTTATATTTGTCTCATTTATTTGCATTGTTTTGCTTGCTTGTATGACTTCTACTTTCACTTTCTCAGATATAAACTTTTTCTTTCAGTTACCGTTCTGGTATTTCTGGTCATACTTCCTCTTTCAAACAAATACCTTTCTTTTTCACTTACATGATTATCATATTCTCTCTCTTTCATATAAGCAAAGTATTGTTAACTCTGTTATTATTTATTAAATTTAAGTCCCACAGGATCTGGCTGATTTTATATATATATATATATATATATAATAAATTAAAATGGTAATCTGTATGGAATTTCCAAGAAGAGCTCTGTCAGAGACAGAGCAAAATTATTAATTAATGAATATCAAACACTTAAAATAGCATAGGTAATAACCTTTATTTCATAAAACTCCTAAACATAAACTTCAATCTTTCAGACCTGCAAACCAAATTGCAGGTCTAAAAGATTGAAGCCTATCTTGGGAAATTTAAATATTCTGCTAAACACGTACTTTAAGGTCCCCTTCAGGTTTTGAATAAATACTTTTTCTGGAAGTATTATTCAAGTAGCCTACTAACTAAATAGCAGGTCAGACTGGGTCATGTAGCCTTGGTTGGCAATCAGTCTATTGCATCAAAAAATGGCAGCTTACTGTGGGAAAATCTTCTACCTAGTAGGTCAGGAATTGAAAGAGACATGATTGCCTGAACATGTATCATGTATGACACTTAGCTGAGTCTACTAACAAAATGTAAAATATATAAAAATTGAATAAAGCAGGAAAGTTAAAGGAAATTATGAATTTTTAAATAATCTCTTATTCTTTTTTATGTGCATTGCCCCTTCAGGAGGTGGGAATCATAGCTCTCCACAACATTCTATCATTTGTAGCTCTAAGAAATCTTTATCCCCTTACTATGCCTCCCAGTCCTTGTTCTTCTATCCATTGGCACAATCTTGTTAGGTGGTAACTTGATGTTCCCTTCTGCTCTGTCTTGCCTTCTGCATGTCTTCTTAGTGTTATATTCTCCAAGCTCTCATTTCTCATATGTCCTAAAAATCTCAACTATCTTTCTGGGCACAAGTATCCTTTTTGGTCCTAACTTTTTTGTTGTCTATATGCTCCATCCATTTGTAGAATTACATCTCTGTTGCCTCAAAGTCTCCTCTTCATCTGTGAGCAAATTGTCCAGCATTCACTTCTATATAGGAGGATTGATATTACATAGCAGTTCAGCACTCTTTTCTTTTGTTTCTCTTGCTTCAAGTCTCCTCTTCATCTGTGAGCAAATTGTCCAGCATTGTTACATAGCAGTTCAGCACTCTTTTCTTTGTAATTAAATTTTCCTGTTTGACTTTTTTTTAATACTTTGTTTAGCTGTTGCAAGACATTCATTAAAAGTGTGATAAGGATGAGTAAGGAATTTTGATATACATTTACTTCAATGAATAAATAAGCATGGTGTTTGATGCTTAAGTCTGAATAAAAACCAGAATTTAAAATATTGATTTTTAAAATCTGGCCCTCTTCATTTTTACATTTGTGCATCTGTTATAGTGGAACACGCCTATTCTATAGTTAATAGACTCTCCCACCTATAATAAGTAGTCAGTCGCTAAAGTTGCTCAGGGAGTTCGGTCATTCAGTCGATGCCGGACGACCGTTAGTCGGATATTAAAATATCAGCCACCACAACTAGATTTCTCTGCATTATACCTATTATACCAAGTTCCTAACGTTTTGTATGTCGAACCTATTTTAGGACCGACTTAGTACAACTACAAGCCTCCACTGTGAAACTACTCCATAACAGCATCATAATCTTCTTACCTCCACCACACTTCCAGTTTTGTCCGACTTAGTCAATATCAATAATATTTTTTCTGTAAAAGTGTTCAATGTTTGATATGAAGAGATGTCCATTCTCGTTATTTTTGTAGAGATATCCAAAGATTGCAGGGATGTGATTTAACAAACTTCCTCTATCAATGAATCAATGCTTTAATTATCAATGTCTGGGCTGTGATGATTATAAACTGATTTTATGTGATTTTAAAGTTAGAATTCTTTATTTTTATGTATTAAAAGAAACTTGTATGGAAGATGACAAAATCTTTTTGAAGTTTGCTATTTGAATTAAATTACACTGATGCTCTGAAGAAAGCACATAAAGCTCCACATGAATATACACTTATGAACATAATTATACACCATAAAAAGATCAATATAGTAAATTTTATATATATATATATATATATAGCACATATGTGCATGGTAAGTGGTTTTTGTGTATTTGTGTCCCAACTCCAGATCAAATCTCACCAGAATTGATTTATCAAGGTGGTAAGTTCTTGATAATATTAGCCTGGGGAGACAATCTGAGCATGTGACAACATTGAGTTTGGAAGTTCTTGAAAAACCAAATTACAGGTTGGCACAAACCTTGTGAGTAAAACTGTTCGGTTGTACTAACATGAAATCACAAGTCATTGTGACCAAGGATTTGAACATACTGGCCTTGTTCAAAACTGATGATCATGTCAGATTAAACAATCTCTGATAAACTGTAACTAAGGTCTGCTCAGCATTGTTGTAGTATAATTTATATATTGTCTCTGTGGGTGTTGAAGAAAAACAATTGTTTGGGCAGATGTTTGCAACAGGGACTAGTCAGTCACCTTAGCAATCAAGCATACTCAGATATAAGTGATCAACCTGAAAATTTGCTTTTTATCACTTTGATTTTATGAAATGCCTATCTTCATACAGGTATCCACTGCTCTCTGAAATGGTTTAAGTAAAGATGCAATCATCATTACTTTATTTAGGAAACATTTTTCAACTTTTCTAGACTCCTCCAAAATAACCTATGTATGCATCTCTCAATGTCAAAGGAGAGATTTGTTATCTATTGTGAGTGATGGCTGGTTGTTGGTTGATTTGTTTTCTTCAGGTTATTAACCATTTATAGGTTATTCAAAGCCAGAAAATATTTTTAGATTCTGAGAATTTTTTTTTTTTGAGTTAGTAATGGTTTAGTGACACAAGTCTTACTAATTAACCCATAGCTAGGGGGAAAAGAGATGGATTCATACCTTTCCCAAGAGTATTTACTCATAAGTGAATATAACAAACTTAATGGGAACTGGAACTCTGCTCTTTGATTGACAATTCTGAGCCATTGTTCATTACACCACCTGCACATCCAGTCTTACAGCATCTGGTATTCAAAAACGGTCACCAATCTAGGTACTGACTAGGTTCCACTTTGTTTAGCTTTGGTGATTGTAAAAGAACTGGTGCTTTTTTTTTTTTCAATGTGATGTTGCTGTAATCCTGTGACTGATGAGGAAAGGTTTGAAATATATATACTACAGTTCAAAAATTTGAAGCCACCTCAGAATTAGCAGGGGAGGAATTTGACAGAAGAGTGAAAGAAAAAAATGAAAAGGATTTCTTAGTGTCATTGAAAAATGAATGGAATCAATTATCTATCTTATACTTTGGATACTGGAGTTGAGAGTGAGAACTTGTATCAGCATTAAAAAGATATTAATTTTGAGTTTTATGAAATATATATTTATGTGAATTCACTTAAATGGCAATAAACACCTAACAAAAATTTATTGGCAAACTTGAACCTTGATGCCTGCAAAAAAAAAACAGTGTGCCAAAAGTATGTTTTTCTATTTACACTGCTATTATTTTAACTATCTTCATTCTTCAACAATATTTGTTTTAAAAAGTGCTAATTAGAATTGTAATAAAGCTTAAACAGGATGAAAGTGAATTTATAGATTTTTTTGTTCTTGAGAATTTACAACAAAGATAGTAATCATTAGTCATAAGATTGTTTATTTACAAGAATAATTTTATATTTACAACATTCTAAAAACTAATCAATTAGAACTAATGCAATGCAATATTTATCATTTACCAATTTATAAAGAAATAAATATAACAATTTTTTATTTATAAACATTGACTAAATTATTAAAATATGTGAATCAACTATAAGGAAATTTTTATTATTTACCATTTTATAAAGTTTGAATCAATTGACAATTAGCCGATGTTTTACCAACTATTCCAATAAAGGACAGTAAAAAGTGTAAATAAACAAACTAATAAATAAATAGTGTTTATTATATTTGTTGTCAATTCCCAAGAACAAAAAAAAAATGTATAAATTCACTTTCATATGTTTAGGTTTTATTACAATCTTAAAACAATAAACAAGGCTGAGGAGTGATGGTAGTTAAAAGCAGTGTCAATGGAAAAACCATCCTTTTGACACAGTTTTTTTTTTTTTTTTTTTTTTTTTGCAGGCATGGAGGCCTAACTTTGCCAACTTATTCTATATTTTTATAAGCAGTCAGTAAATCTAATATTTTGGGGTCATTTAGAATCGGATGAGCTCAGATTGGTCAGTGCGCTAAGAAAATAAATATAATTGGTATAACCACTATGTAGTGGTCACTAAGGTTACTGAAATGCTTTCTCTGGTAATGAAATTTTGATCCCACTTGATGCCATTGACCAGAACTGACCACCCACTGCTTTCTATTCTTTTTCTCTGGACCATAAGACCTTATTTCATTGTTTGCATCCGGTGTTTTCCCTGGTGGCACTATTAAGTTTTGATAGAAAAGAGGAAAAGGGGTTCAGTTTCCTTGTTCTCTTTTTATTCTTTTACTTTGTTCTTTTCCTTCTTCTCACTTTCTAACATATCCATGAGTTATCCTCCTGTCTCTTTTATTTCCCTGTCCTCAGTATCTTCAACACTCTACTCCATACTGAGATATTGGCATTAGTGAGAAAAACTAATTGACCACAGTTAGGGTAGGAGTAGGCCTGTTCTTGATTCTGAGAGAAAGGCAAATTGATAAAGAAGAGGAGAGAAGAATGGAAAGATGGGAAGTAAAAAGAGAGATGTTTTACAGAAAGAAAAGGAAATTAAGAAAGAACAATTTGTTACAGGGTAGGTTGTATATTGCAGAAAGATATACAAATGGTGGATAAGAATAAGAAAGAAAAGCTGGGGGTGGGAATTTTTAGAAATGTATTATTCGGCACAAATAGACAGGGGGTGGGGACATTTATTTATTTATTTTTTTTCTTTGAAGAAATTTTCTACCCTACCCAGTTTTATTAAGATCACGTTATTTATTAATTTTGCATTTCTGGGCCCTTTACATTATCCCCCCACTCCATTAAGACCCTCCCATTTATTGCATATTGAGAAAAAAAATCTGCCTCACCCAATCATTTACAGATGAAAATGTGCATTATTAATTTAAGACATTTTTACCTTTTTTTTTTTACTTACTTTAAAATTGCTAAGTTAAAAATCAAACAGAATATTTAAGAATTTAAAAAAAATGTAATTTGCGGTAATTTAGGAGTCTGAATTAAATTTTTACAAGGAATTAATTACATTCTTTAAAATACCAGAAACAAAATAGGGAGTAAAGGACAATAATGACTGTTTTACAACAATCACAATAAATTGTTATTGCTGTTGATGTTGGCAGTCACAAAATAATTGTTGGGAGACAGCTGGGAAAATGAGAGTTAAGGAACAAATAAGAGTTTTTTTTTTTTTTTTTTTTTTTTTTTTTTTAAATGTAATGGGAGGGTTTTCTAGCCTTTCCACTCTTCCCCAGCACATGCTTGCTCTTCCATATTACTGGTCACTGCCATTCCTTTCCCTATTTCTTTATAAAGGGCAGCATATTCACTTAGCATTTTTGTCTCTCTCTCTCTCTGCAGGTGATGTGAATGGTATCGAGATGCAAATAATCCCACAGACTCAGTTCATCCCTCTGCCTGAGGCCCTGTGCCTGATCATCATGGATTTAAATAACAACCGCATTGTGGCCACACTAGAAACAGTTCAAGAGAAGTTACAGCAGTGTTACAAGGAGATGGAGATCCCCAGCGAGGAACTCATTTATAACACTTTGGCTAACCTCATACAGGAAGGAAAGGTCTTCCATACAGGTAAGATTCAAGTTGGTTATCAGTGTTGTCATTTTTGTATCAAATGTCTTGACATTTCAAAACTGATAATTTCATCATCTTCTTCAACATCTACTTGTCCAATATATTTCTATTCAGTTTTTTTTGTTTTTTTTTAAATTCTCTCTTATTCTTTTTCTCAACTTTTAAATCATTTTTCTCTGTTTTTCTTCTTTATGATTCTTTCTCTGCTCAACTCTCTCTTTACTTTTTAACACTTTGAAATATTGATTTCTATATATTCGCTGAAAAAAAATATGCTCTAACACATAGAGTACATTTTAAAATTTAACTGAGTAATATCAAATTTTAAGTAATGACATTTTCTACTCCATATGTACACTGAACATATTAACATATAGTAAAAAAAGTATATTTAAATTAGTCATGAAGTTTTTAAAGAATATTATCTGTACATGTTTTCTTACTTTGTTACATAGCTAAACTAATAAGTTATTTGCTAAATCAGTTTTTGAGTGGATTCATTTAATCCCAAAAGAAACATGAATAAGTTTAATATTTGCTGGAAATTAACTTTTACTTTCACTTTCGGTATGCAATTTTCTTTTTATTATGTATTAATAAAATATTTGCTTTCACTTTCACTTTTGGGTATGCATTTTTCTCCTTAATTGTTATTTCATGTGTCATTTTCTTACATAAACTTTCTCTTTTAGTTTGCATATTCTTTCAGTTTTACCTTCTCAAAAATGTTTTCTCTTTCTTTTCTTGATGGTATTCTATATGTTTAAAGCATGCTTTTAACTAGATGCACTCTGTCTTTTTCTGACAAAACCACATTTGTTTTTTGTATATTACAGCTATTAACATATCTTAATCTAGCATGACTTTATTGGTGGGGAAAGATTATGTTGCCTTAATCTTTTAAGTAGTGAGGGCTTGCTTGTCTTCAGGACTAGAAATTGAAATTCTAGCTTTTATCCTAGTTTGGATGCCAACAACTGGCACCTGTGGGAAGTACACAACAATCCCAGCCCCGCAAAGAGGCCAAAGCATCTTTATATATTTGATAGTCTTTTAGGCAGCCTCTTGTCAGCAAAAAAAAAAAAAAAAAATTGGAGTTAAAGAAGCTTTCTATACACATGTCATACTTATTAGCCTATTCAAGTATTTTTTTTAGTGCATTTCACATTCACAGATATAGTATTCTTTCTCTTTTAAACATGTACTTTCTTTCTGGTTGTTGATGACTCAATAACTTGAGTCACCTGATCCTTTTGTTCTTAACCTGACTATTTTTTGTCAAAGTTAAAATGTTTTTCAAATTAAAAGTTTTGAATGCATTTCTAAAAAGGCATGATTGTAATCTTTGAGTTTTTTTTTTATAAACTGAAATCACTTGTATAAATTTAAAGAAAATAAACTACTCTTAGATGAGGTGTGGTGCTTATATATATATATATATATATATATATATATATATATATATAATGGAAATCCACCCTCTGCCTGACCTTATTAAGACACCTCATTTACTTTTTTCTTAGCTGTGAAATGATTTTTGTCTCTTTTAAGACCCCCATTTTTTGTATATTGAGGACCCCCCTCCCTGATTATTAAGAACTCTCTTGTATTAGGCACCTAAGAGTGCACGTCTGACAAGATTCTAAATTTTTTTTACTTTATTTACTGTATTTGACGGCATATAAGATGTGCCCCAATTTCAGAAGGGCAAATCAAGAAAAAAATTAGTAATTAGTAAAATTATTAGTAAATGGTACAGGCTAGGCTATATTTATGAGGTATCATTTTGCTTAAACAAGCCATGATTACATTTAAGCAAAAAATAATAGAAGAAAAGAACTTTAAAAACTTTATTATATCCTTTATATGATCTGTACAACCTGTGTCTTGGAAACGTCTTATTGGAATATTTAGGATATAAAAATTCTAATTGTATTTATATCAATGTAACTGGAAGTTATCACAAGAAAAATATTAATGAAACAAATATATTATTTGAATTTATTGCATATAATTTTAGTGAAACAAAATACTAATATTAAACATTATGAAATTTATATAATGAATATTATCAATGATAACACTTAATCTGCATAATAGCCTTTTAATTAATGACAATAGGTATATGAAAGTTACTCTAAAGCCTAAGCTAATAGGAGTTTCCAGGTAGATAATTTTAACTATCATGAATTTTAAACCTACATATAGCATATAAGATGCAGGGGAATTTTAAAAGATGTTTTTAGTAAAAAAAAAAAAAAAAAAAAGTGTGCCTTATATACTGTCAAATATGGTAGTTTCAAATATAAATAACCTTTATAAAGATTATCCATAGCAACTGTATAGTGAAGACAGAAAATCTAGAATTATCAGATGTTAACCGGGTTAAGTTTTCTATTTCTACTTTTAAAGATTTTAGGATACTAACAGAAAAATAAGCATTTCTTTTTATTTATGAAGAAGAATAAGGAAAAAAAACATCTCTATATTATTAAAAAGAAATATTGATTCATTTGAAATAATACATGCAACTTTTGTAGTGGACCCTTTGAAATATTGTTTTAAAAGCAACAAAGAAGAAACATTCCATGATGATAACTTAATCTACCAATGCAGACGTTTAAAAAAGTTTCATGCATGTACATATTTTCAACATTATCTCCATCCTTGTTAATACATTTAATTCAGTAGATATTAATCACATAGATTATTATAAAAATTTCATGATTAAAATTCAGTTAATGTGAAATGTGGAAAAAATCTTAAAACAAATAAATATATGAATAAAAACTGAGTTGAAATTAATAAAATCTAATTAAAAAAAAAAACTATACAGTTAAACTAAAAAAAAAAAAAAAATTTTTTTTAAAATTCAGTATCAATATGTGAAAATGTTCTATCCCACCGATGTAGATTTGGTTGAAATAAATTCTATTTTTCAGATGATGCTCCTTGATCAGTGAAATATGTTAAAATAAGAGTTTTTCCAAATTGTCTTATATATATATTTACCCAGCTAATAGTTACATGTCAGGCTGTGTATGTATTGCTACACACACATACATACAATAGTTTTAAGGTATGCTATATTATGAGTAAAAGTGCTCAATATCACTAATAGAGCATATGTAAATATAAAAGTGGATGCAGAGGTCAACACTGATCTGCAACAGTCTGTTTCATGCTTGAATGCAATCTTCAGCCCATAAAATTGTGTTCAAGATTGAAACAGACTGTCAACACTCAGCATTGACTTCAGTACCACTTATATAAGCATACAGTCATTGCTGGTGGTAATAAAGCATTGCTTGATGCAAAATACCAGAGCTGACAACAGTAACATTATCTGACAATGCCCAATTTAAAAAAACTTCCCAAGTAAATTTATTAGACAAATTATTTATAAAGCAAAATATATCTCTAGTTATTTACTAAATTTACTTTGGTCTAATGCAAGATCATAAGTATGAGGTACCCAATGAGTATTATTTTAGTAAAATAGTGTTGATTTATGAGAGCAGCTTGTTAATCATTGCCCCATTATGATGTGTTCAAAGAAGGATATCAATAACCTGAGCAACCCTTTTCAAATAATTCATTTACTATTGTTCTGAATTATTGTGCTTTCTTTCATTTCAATTCCTTTTTTCTTAATGATTTATTATAACATAATAGTTCATGAATGGTGAAAAGGAAAGTATTTCTGTCTTCTCTAAATTAAAATGTATGTATTCTTTCTTCACTTAGAAGACATATGTAAATTTGTGTTTACTTCCTAGGCTAAACATCCATTTATATGCAAATCTAGTAGCTGAGGCTAAAAGGAGTGTTACAATTGTAATCACACTGAAGATAAAAAGGATTTGACGTAGCTGGAAAAAAAAAAAAAAAAATTGTGTGTTTTTACCCCATCCACAGAAATAAAATTGTGTATATGTATGTATACTAACAAACATGCATGCACACATACACACACAGCAATAACACTAACATTTTCTACAAAAATCAAATGCATAGTAACTATAAGCAAAACAAATCTTCAGTTAGAAACATCATCATAAAGAAATCAACAAAAATAAGAAAATTAAATTACTGCTAACCTCATAATAATTCACCTGCAAGATCTACGTTACAGAGAACCAATATTATATATGAATTTACTTGTCCCTTAAGGAGTTTGTGTTCGTGACCAATCAAAATTTGTAAATAATTATATTGGATATACTACAGCATGTTTAATAAGAAGATTCACGTTACATCTCTCTAACCAGAGCTCAATTAGCTCTCATTTAAATACACATTGAGACCTACCAAACTCTATCTGTAACAAACTCGTTGATAATACAAATATAATAACATCATCCACATGTACAAAAAGTCTAAAAATAATGGAAGCATTATTAATAAAAAAAGTAAACGCCAACACAATAATATCAACTATGAACACGGCCACAATGTGCTGACTGTGTTTGGAAAAAAATAAATTCTTATAACTCTAGATAAATACATAAAACAATCCATATATTCAGTTAAAAATAAAAATAAAATTTGTCTTTAATAATGGCTAAAAGTATAGCCGAAAGTGCTTAAAAAACATTCTGACAATTTTTTTTTAATTTATGTCCTGAAAAAAAAAAAATTATATGAACACATAAGAAATTATATAAAAAAACTCAACCATCACACTTTGTCAGTTGTTTTCAATCAAACTTGCATAAAGGAGGGATCATTGCCCAAATACAGAATAAATAAGTGTGTGTGTGTGTGTGTGAGAGAGAGAGAGATATCAATAAGCCCATAGCTTGATATAGCTATTAGCAGAATTTTGATCTGAAATTTCAACTGCCTAATATTTGATCTAAGTGAAAATATATTGGATTATGTTGAAAAATAAATGCTTAAATTTTTAATTATTAGACTATGGACTTATATATATAAGGCTCAAACACTAATATTCCGTGGTTATAATTTATTACATTGTAATCGTAATTACAATCCAATTCATCAGACTATCGTAATTACGATTCCAGTGTAATAAATTATAACCATGGTATATTAGTGTTTGAGCCTTTTATTCTTACTCTGTCCTGGACATTGAGTTCTACCAGGATTCTAGCCTCTTGGGAATATATTGACCATTAATATTATCAAAATATATAATAAGTACCGCGCATATGATATATAAATAATATATATATATATATATATATATATATATATATATATATACACACACACACTTTTCATATATATATATATAGTAGTGTAGTCACAGCAACAGGCAACAGTTTGTTTCATACTTAAATGCAATCATCAGAAAATATATATATATATATATATATATATATATATATATATATAATTAAAAGTAGTCAGCTTTCATGCTAAAATTTACAGTTTATAAAGTATATACGTATTTCTGTGAATTATGTAAATAATAAAATATATATATATATATATATATATATATATATATATATATATATATGAAAAAGCTAGTGATTATATTTCTAAAATCTTGTTCTATCTGTACAAAATATAGAATAGAAATTAAAATGGTGAGATTAGGTAGATGGAATTTTGAAAGATTCACAAAGGCTGTGTTAATTTTAATGTTATTTTTGCTGTAAAATTTTATAAAGTATTTAAGAGCTACGATTAATGACACGGGTTGCTCGCTATAACTTCAAACATAATTTTTCTATTGAATGTTGTCTCATTTTATAAGATATTTGAGATTTGGTTCTCATTGAAATTATGTTTTAGAAATATAATTTATACATAACTACACTTAGATTGGCTTTAAGCTTATTATTTAATATATAGATAATAGAATAATTTCAAAGGAATTAATGGATTCGATTTTATTTTTAATCTGACATTATTCCTTATACAGTGAATACATGAGTTTGAATAGATGCAATTTTTTAACTATAAATTATAGCTACCAACCTGTGCATTTAAGAAACAAAAAAAAAAAAAATTCTAAAGAACATGCAAACCAATAGTTCACAGGTTAAAAAAAAACCCCAAAAAACAAAAAAAAAAACAGGGTGTCTACTCAAACGCATGTAGTCAGTAAAATAATATTTAGATTAATAAGACATTAATATAATATGTTATAGATATAATTTAACATATTTATCATAAACAGAGCATTTGCTTAAATACTTGTATCTATGAAATAACAACGTTAAACATAAAAATATGTCTTTAATAAATAAATTGTCGGACCTTGTCCATTTCTTAATATATGACGTCATTTGTTTACATTCGATACGCCAGAGCAGTTATGAATGTACGAGATTCATGGAAAATTGGAGTTTATAAGCAGTAAATTCGACCTTGTCTACCGATTGGTTCTTTTGTAGCTTAAGCGGTAAGGCACGTCAGCGTATATGACGGTTCCGTTATAGGATGCAGGTTCTAATCCTGTCAAAGAACGAAAAATTTTCTATGAAAATTTCTCGGACATTCAGGCCGGTAAATGTTATTTAATACTGTTTATCATAAACAGAGCATTTGCTTAAATACTTGTATCTATGAAATAACAACGTTAAACATAAAAATATGTCTTTAATATATAATTTAACGTAATATCTAATTCCAACTTTAATAATTTTATTAATCCTCGGCTTGATGGTCACTTCAGAAATTGCTATTTAGTATGGGCTCCAAGATAGTACATAAAATTTTAGTGTGTTCACTAATTTTGCTCAACAAATACTGGCAATGACACATCTATACCAACATGCTTGTTATTACTTTGACCTGTGTCTGCTCTTTTGACTTGAATTCTGCCTGGAGTGCTGAGAAACTTGTCACAGCAGGAAACAATTGTCCAAAGGGGCTAGAGAATGATTACCCTTATTGGTCATTCAGATCTGAGGCAGCCATGTCCAGTGGATACATGTGTAGGACTTCAGTTCTATCTCCATGTTAATTAAGAATCTTTGATTTGGCTAAGGCTGCTCGGGCTTTTCATTTTGACCCCTGCTACCTGAGGCTAGATCCTTCATGTCCAGTTTTTGTCCGGCTTTTGTAGGGTTGAGCTAGACTGTCCATGCTTTGAGCCAAACACTTTGATGGTATGAAATCATTTCCAGTTGACTTATTAATTCTGTCACTGAAATTAGTACTATGATTGGTCAGTTGAACTAGTACTGTTCAGTGTAAGTCCTTTTCATCTCTAATTTTCTTGTCTGTCACTTTTACCTTCTAGGATTATAACCAAAAATATCTTCTTGGTCAGCAAGACACTTCAGGGCAATCTTGGTTGACGTGTATTTGTCAGTGGAAGGGGAAATTATGGTTGATGCTATCAAATCCACACGAGAACAATTTATATTTAGTAAATATTTAACTATTGTAAAAGGAAAAGTTATTTGAAATATTTTGGCTCATATCAATCTGTGTCAAATTCTCCTTAGTCAACAGTTAGCTAAATATTTCATATTCAATTGAACTTATTTACTATTAAAGAACTATTTCATCTATGTTAGATACTAGGATATCTTAACATTACATTAGAATGTCTCTTTATGATTCTTAAACCACTTCAATTTTCTTTATTCATGTTTCATCTGTCAACTATTTGGACAATTCTTGTTTTCCATTTACTCTTATTTTTAACACTAATGAAAGTTATAATCTAGTAACACCCTTCAGGGTAAGTGCAAATCTTATGATGACTATTCTTCTATTATGAGGCAAAATATCTGAGCTAATTTGCATGTGTCTCTTTTGCAGCTTCATCTCTTGGCTAAGACTTCAGTAAGTTATTATAAAAATAGAATAATTTATTTTATTCATTGCTATTTGTCTTGTATATTTGTATATACCATATACTAAAATAGATAGCACATATAATAAAAAGAGAAAATAATTACATAATCATGATGTTGACATTCCACACTACTTCAAATAAAAGGTTAGGAAGGAAACCCCCCATCAATACTAGAAAGAGCAATAACAGTTACTGGACTTGCAAAACCTATTTTTCTAAAAAAAATTATTTTAAGAGAAAGATTTTATAAATTTCAACTGACAACAGTACTGGCTAGTTTGTCAATGAATGCCAAATATTTCCTTATAAGGTAATGACTAATGTTACCATTACCGTTATAACATTCACTTTATTGAATTGTCTTCTTATTTCTATTTGGGGTTGAAAATTCTTTACATATCACCAACAATAGAAACCATGTTATTTTTGTAAAAAAAAAATAACATTTAGAGGATGTAGGCAGTCATCTTTCCACTTGAAATGTGATACAATGTTTTTTTTGTATATTCATATATGATTAACTACAAAACTTTGCACTGTTCCATTGACATATTAATATCTCTGACACAATGATATATCTCTATACAATGAGGAGGTACTGTCTTGGAAATGAATCTTCAGGAACTTCAGGATTATTTTTACCCTTTAACACAGCTTGATATATAATGAAAGATAATATTTATTAACACTTTAAAACAATAATATGAAGCTTATTTCCATTGATCCATTGTAAATATTCAATTATTTTAGAAGATTGATACAATACAATCTTAATTCTCATTTGAACTTGTGCCAGACTAAGATATACTTAATATCTTTTGTAACCAAACCAACAAATTAAATGCATTGCTATTGGATATCATCATCATTGTTATTAGAATCAACTCCCTCTTATCGAATTATTTTCATGTATTTAAAAGAACAGTAAAAAAACTTCTTGTTTGTATGATAATTACAATCTTATATAGTTTCAAGTGAAGTATTATATATAATTCAAGATCACTTACACTGGGCAGCTCACATGCCTACAATATGTCCCACTCGACTCCCACATATCATCTTGCTTGGAGAACTCACCAGTGGTAAGAGGTTACACAGAGACCAGAAAGGATGTTTTAAGGATCAGTTGAAAGCATCCCTGACACAGGCCGACATTGATCCCGAGACCTGGGAAACTTTTGCTACAAATTGGCCTTCCTGGCATAGGATCATCCGAGTAGGTGAAGACACTGAGACTTTTGAGTCCAACCATCAACATGAAGAGAATCTGCAACATGCTGTTAGGAGGGCCTAACTTGCTTAGCTTTGTCCATCACCCACATTCCTCTGTGACAACTCTTCACAGCCATCTGACCAAAAAGCGATCACAAAGGTTTTTCTGATGTTTGGTTATTTATTTGGTTAAATTTTAGAAGTAGATTGGGCTAAGCACTTTTCAGTACCTCCTTCTAATTCTAAATTGATAAAATTAATAATAATAATAATAATAGGCTGCTAGGGCTTTAAAATTCCAATGAATCACCCAATTATGGTCAAATGATCAGAATTAATTATTGTGAGCAGATGATGGGTACAATGTATCAGATAGAAGATTTTGTTGTTCCCTGCAAGACTGAGAGAAAACAAAAAGCTGGGTATGTATTTGGTTCTCATCATAGAACATGAAAGTGACTGTTTTGCCAGTTATTGTTGGAGTACTGGAACCATCCTGAAAAACCAAGCAAAAAGGTTGGAAGAACTGAAAATCTGAGGAAGAACTAAGACTATCCAAATAATAGCACTACTGATAACAGCCAGGATACTGTGGAGGGTGCTGGATTATTGAGAAGACTTGCTATCATTTGATATCCAATGTCAGAGAGCATAGAAATAATAATGATGATAAATATTACAGAAATAACAGAACCATGCCTGGGAGCTGAGAAAAGCATGGAAAGTGAATGGTTGTACCTATAATAAATGGTGTATCTGGACCTATTCCAAAAAATATTAGTATAAAATAAACTACAATTGACAGCAAGACCTACAATTGGGAAGTTTTGAAGAGCATGGAACTGCTTTTTAATTGTTGTTGTTCCTGGGATGGTAGCATCTGTTAGGGTCCCATCTATGGGCAAATAATGAACCCCCCAAACTGGGATCAAAACAGGAATATATAAAAATACCTTAGAAAAAATTACCAGCAATATATTACTGGGAAAAAAAATACCAGCAATATTTTGGGGAGGTGGGGATACCAAATCTCACAAAAGAATAAAATTTCAGCATTAAATGACCTATAAAGAGTTGATATGACATTAAAAAATAAACAAACAAACTAAACCAAAACAAATCAAACCAAAAATATTAGAAATGAGATTAGCTGAATTAGAAATTCAAGGAAAGGTTCAATCTGTTTAGTCTTTATGAAGGATACTGAGAAAGGTGCTGGAGTCTTGGTATGGTTTATTTTGTTTTATGACATATCAACCTTTGTGGGTTATTCAATGCTGACAATATTTCTAGGATATGTTTGTATGAATAGAATATGTATTCTTTGTAATAAATCAATTTGTAGATTAGGTTTTACTGACATATTTTTGTAAAGAGGGTTTTTGTCAAGAGTCAAATGTATTCCTGGTAATTTTTATTTATTTATTTTTTTTTTTTTTTGAAAAATATATTGCTGGTAATATATTTTTCTCCAAAAATGTATTGCTGGTATTTTTATTATAAAAATCTATTTTTATACTTTCATAGTGTTTTGACCCCAGTTTTGGGGTTAACTATTTGCCTGGATCAAGGTGGACCTGGGAATGACAGCAATTAAGAGGTGGTTCCACACTCCTCGAAACCTTGTTGCCCGATGCAATTTATTGTCATACCCAGGGCAAGCTGGAGCCTTGAAGTGGCATGCTGTCGCTCAATCTCCTGATAACCACTAGAGATTTGGTATAAATGTGAAAATATATAAAATAATAATAATAAAAAGTTATAGGGTTTCTATATTGTTGAAATGTGTTTTAAATGATTCCTAGCAGGTAATCGTTTTGAGAATGAAAAGAGAATAAGGTCTTTGTTGTTGACAGTCTTAGCTGACTTGCTCGCTGACTTTTCTAACATGAAAGTGACTGAACAGGTTTTGTTTGCATTTCCACATAATATTAATGGAGTGTCTGATTTATTACTCTTTAGAAGTTTTGATTGTATTGATTATAATCTGGTTTTGCACTGCATAACTTTTCTAGTCCAATGAGCTTTTAAAAATGCAATGTTTAGTTATAAAGATGTTATACAGTCAAGTAAACATTTTGTATTTATGTTATTTGAACAGCTGTATAGGTAGATAGCTAGAAAGAAAGTGATTATAAAAAGATTGAGAGATTATTGAATAGATATCTATGTAAAGATTGAAACTGAAAAATAGAAAACTAAGTTGGTTGTTTAACCTCAGGAAGATTATGATAGATAAACGTAAAGAAACAAGGGTGGATAGATCAAAAAGAATGGAATGTACCCATTGATTGTTATGAAAGCATAAAGCGATTGATACATTTCTGCTTTTAATTTGATTATTTTTATGATCTGATTTGGATTCTCTCTCTCTCTCTCACACGCACACACACACACACACACACACACACACAATGTAGCGTTTTACTTATTCATTGACCCACACAAACCTTTATAAAGAAAACATGAATTTCTCTGTGTGCACACTGGAAAGTTATCAGCCTAATAAACACCCCTTCCAATCTCTTATATTTAGTCAGATGATTTTAGTTGTATTTAGCATCTTCTGTGTGTGTGTGTATAGCTGTTGACTTGTTTAAACAGGTATGACCAACATTTGACAAGTCTGATCGATGTTTTTAGTTCTCGTGAGAATGACAATTGCTCCTTAAACTGCCAAGTGACTTTTTTTTTTTTTTTTTTTTTTTTTAAATCAATTCACCCCAAGTAAGGCAATAATGCCACAAAGACACAAAGGGCTATTGGGAATGAAAAGACTTTAGAAGAAACCAGAACCTCAATCCTAAACAAGAAACAAGGGATAAACCTCTACTCCTCTAGGGAGGAGTGTTAACTGGACCATAGGCAAATCTATCTACTCCTACTGAGAAAAAAATAAATGAATAAATAGTAAGTAAAATTTCAGAGTTTATGCAGAGACATTAGAAGTTGAAGTAGACTTTAGAAGTAACCAAAAATACAATCCTAAACAGAAAAGAAGGGATAAACCTTGTACTTTCAAACATGGTAAACTAAGTTATTCTGTACAGGGTCTGGCCTGTTTTATAAATTCTGTTCAGCCTGTTTTTGGGTTTCTTAGTGACTGGTGAGACTGAAAAATTTCTGCAGGTTTTCTGACACATCCCACATGTTAAAATATTCCCCACATAGTACATATTCCCCACACAGTACATATTGTAATACATACATGTAATTAATATTTGCAATTAAAATAAGATAGAACTTATATTTTTGTGTTTTTTAGAGCCACTGCAAAATCAGATACTTTGTGTGTGTGTTAATATTATCATACACAATAACTGGATTTGTCTTTTATAGATTTTATCTTAAATTAAAATTTTTGTACATACTTTTTCCTCTATGTAAGAATGTTATTATACATGAATTTTTAGCAAATTTCAGATTTTATAGTTGCTATATTTTTTATTTTTCTTCCTTAAAAATCTGACCTTTTCTTATTTGGGGAAAACTTTGGCAGCAGAAAGATGAAAGAAGAGAATAAAAGTCAAAACAAAAAAGAGATATAATAAGTTAGATTGAAAAGTGGGAATAACTGAATAAAGGAAATACTGAATTCTTGAATAAAGGAAAGAACAAATAAAAGAACTAAAGAAAGAAAGAAGAGAAGGAACCAGGAAAAGAAAGAACAAAAGAAGAAAGAAATTGAGTGAGTCAGTTTGCAGTAAGCTTTGGCAACTCTCCAAAGATGACAAATGTTTTTCCAGGCAGTTGGTGGATGGCACTGGTGTGTGTGTGTGTGTGTGTGTGTGTGTGTTCCCCTGAAGTCTTGGAAAATCGGGAATAGTCTTTTACTTCTGCTGCCAAGTGCCCACCCAGACTGCTTCAATATTTAGGATAATAGGATTCTTTAATCTGAATAATGTACATTTCTTCTATCATTAGTGCATCCGCTTCCAGATGCAAAGAATGCTTTAAAATAAGGCATTTCAATTTTTTAAGAAAGGATACCAAGGAGACAAAACCTTGTTATGGAATCTGTCAGTATTGCATATCTGCACCAATTCCTAGTATATTCCAGAAAATCAATGAAAATTGCCTTGGTATATTCTATTTTCTTTTTTTTCCTTTTTTAAAAAGGGATTATATAATACTGTATATACTCATTTATAATCTAACTTCATGTATAAAGCAATCCCTGGATTTTTTGGTATGAATTTTAACCTCATCAGAAAAAGTTTTCCTGTGTATCGTGCACCTGGTCACCAAAAATGCATAATTTTTAACCTCTTCAAAAAATTACCTGTGTATAGTGCGATACCCTATTTTATGCATAAAAACTGATCATAAACCTTGCACTAAATGTGAGTATATACAATATTTTAATTTTTGATTTAAACAATGTTGAGATATTGGCTCAATATTTTTGATTGTCCAACTAAAAATAAAATAATCTGCCATTTTTTTTTTTTTTTTAATCCATTTGATTGGCAATAATGCATGCATATAAGTCATCCAATATCTGTATGTGTGCATGCATGTGTCCTTACAAGGACAGATGCATGCACACCTACACAAACACACACAACCATGTCAATTTGAAGCATTGGTTCTTGTATGATTACTGAAGTTAAGCAAAGTCAAGCTTGTTCGATAGTTAGATGGGTGACTACTTGTAAATACCAGGTGCTGTAAGCTTGGATGTACAGGTGGAGTAATGGATAACAACTCAGAATTGGAAATTGGTTATATATATATATATACTTATGCACAAATACTCTTGGGGAAAGGTATGAATCCAACCCCTGCCCCCCGATTAATTAGTAGGACTTGTACCAAGAAATCATTATTTTTTTTTTAAATTCTTACAATCTAAAAATATTTTGAATTACCTGTAAAAGGTTGATAAACCATAAAAATCAATCACATACACACATACAGCACTATCAGCTAATGTTCTAGATGTATAAAGATTTTTGCACTTGCGAATATTGGTAGTTATGAGAAATAAGTATTAGTTTGGTTAGTCAGTGATGATTTTTAATGAACTAAATTATTTCTATATTGCAAAATTGTTCCATCTTGAATTGAATTCTAAGTCATAGACACATTATGTAATACAAAAAAAGATGGAATATATATTTAAGAAAAAAAACTTGAAAAAAATGATTACTATTTTTTTTTTTTTTAATAATTTCACCCCAAACAAGGCAATAAAGCCACTAAGATGCAGGGGTTACTGAGTGTGAGAGAATATAAGAAAAACAAAACACTATTAAGGAGAGAGAATAATTAAAGAACAAGAATAAAGAAAACGGAAGATAAATTTTTAAATTTAAATTTTTGAAGATCAAAGTTGACTGGAAAGCAAGAAGCTGGAAGAGAGAAATGAAAGAGAAAAAACTGGTAGCATAGAACTTACTCTTGTCAAGTTTTTAAGTCATAACTCTGTTATAAACAATCAAGTCTTTTGGGGTTAAAATGTAGAAAGGTTTTTTGTGCCAATTGTTAGTATCAGGGATAAGTCATATCCTGTTCCATTTTTAGAGTATGGCTAACTAAAAAGTTATCTCCAAAATGAAATATGAATATGATGTAATGGAATAACCTGTCACCCCCATGAGTGACTACACTATAGGTAGTAACTACCTATAAGTATCTGTAAGTCAACGAACTACAGAGTCTAACTGAGATCTGTTGAGTACGACTCTGACTTACACAAGAACTACCGATCTTCACTACTGGATTGACTTGCGACGACCTTGTGCATAACTGTTACCTTTATCCTTATTGTACTGGTTTTGTACAATAAACCTCTACTTATTTTATCCACCTTGTTTTTCAAATATATATTCCTATTAGCACGGAATATAACAGAATGCCACATTCCTTAAAGGAAACATTGTAAGATTTTACTACAAATTTTGACATCTTATATTTGTCCTTAGTGGAAATAAAATTATTGTAACAAAAAATTAAATTTCTCTTTAGTGAAGTTGTTAATTGTTCAGCTCTCTTTTTAAGGAAATTATCAATTATTTATTTTATTTATTTATTCATTTTTTTTGTTTCTAATTATTTTCTTTAGGTGTAATTGAATCTAGGTTTTTAAATCATGAGCAGGGCAGGGGACATACTACTGCTGGAACATTGTGACCGGGTGTGGAGAGGAGCATGATTGAGACCCCAAGGCCGTGCTCTGTGGCACTTGCTATTTTATCAAGTGTCTTTTTTCTACCTACATTTATATACATTACAAATTACACTAAGCACAACTGAATATTAAAGGATGAAAACATTTTGTGGATTTTGGCATCATTCTTGGATCTTTCTTTTTTTTTTTTTTTTTTTTGTCCAATTCTGTGAATTTGTTTTGCTCAAACTAAGTCTTGGAAAAACACTATATAAAATTACTATTTTTTCACCCATAATTTGGAATATATTAAAATTATTGAACTTTTTATCAAGGCAAAACACAAATTGTTAAAAATTGCCACAAAACATTGTTGGTTTATTTAAGATGAAATTATCTATTATGATGTTTCTCTAATTAGTATTTAGATACATTGTACTTATTTTCAATTTTATCTAGTTGAATTGTTCATCTATATTTGTATTTTATATGAATACTACCATATGAAAATTGAGATGGTGTGCCCCACCTCCTAGATTGTTAGGGGCATATCATAGATTGGAGAGGCACAATATCCTTGAACCAGCTCTGGTCATGAACATAGGCATACAAGGTGGGGATATCTGGGGTGTTGTAGAGCAAATGAATTGTACATTTTCAGGGCAAAAGCTGGTTATTTTCAAGGCAACTTGATAGAGCGTGGTTTGAAGTACCAATTTGGGGAATGCATATTTCTTATTTGGACTTCTACAAATACATATCTTCTAGTTTCAGCTATGTATCTGAAATGCAAAAATAACTAATTACCCACTAAAAGTAATGTTTATAGCAATGAGAAATATTGTAACAAAAATCCTTTCACAAATTACTGTTGTTTACATTTCAGGTGCGAAAATGAAGTTAGCAAATATAGATTTGTAGAAGTCTCAACAGGAAATCTGCATTCCTTAAATAGATAATTCAAATTGTACTCTATCAATGTGGCCTTTATACGTGAATTGATGAAGGCATGTTTACAGATGGAAAGTGGATACAAGTTTAATTCCTGTTGGAGGCATAATCTTTTGTTAGTAGGACCTCTAAATCTAAGGAAGGTGTTATTAATTTCACTGTTTAAGAAAAATATCAAACAAAAAGAAAAAACAGGAATAGCAACTCAAGTACATGTATCTGCTAAAATCTCACTAAGGTGATATTCTATTAGTTTATTCCATGATTTGTTTTTTTAATTAATTTCCTAATTGCCTTATTAAATTTTTGTGTTTTATTAATTATTTCCTGTTCATTTATTTTTTCATGTGTCAACAATACCAACACATATCTAAATTATGAATTTAGAACTTATCTAAATTAGTGATGGGATGATACCAATATTTTTTCTTATTCTGATACAGTTCCTGATACTGTTCTAAATTTCCAATTCCAATATGATTCCTGATTTTGATTTCTACAATAATTAAACTTCATTATTTTCAGGCCCTACTGTTGGTTTGTGAAACTTAATGAAAAATAAGTACATTTATTAATAAAACATTTAGTAGAATAATGAATACAAAAGCTTATGAAATAAAGTTAGATATTCTTTTTATTGAAAAAATTGTGTAAGAGTTTAAACAATAAAGAGAACAATTTATTTGCATAAATCACTTAAGTTTGCTACAGTTGACACATTACTTTACTTTGATTATCATCAAAAATCTTAAAAAACTTCAAAATTACACTTTTCTGCTTGGCATTGGATCCACTTGCCATAATTGAGGTCTGAAAATAATAAACATCGGTTAAAATTAAAATTTTTCACTGTTAGATAAAAATGTTTCTAGTTTTCTAATGTGTATAATTTATAAAGATTTAACTAGTAATGGTTTGCTATTAATTGTAAAATAAAAAATGTTCTATTTTTTTGTTCACCTTTTAAGTTTTAACAAGCAAAGGTTTCCTCTAAATATGATGCAATCTCTTTAAAATGATTTATGTGGCATTTTTCAATGAATGTAACAAATTTAGGGGTGATAATTCAATTTCAGCATGCACTTCAAAAATAAGAGATACCTTTATAATATTGCAACAATAATACTCTAAGCAAAAAGGCATTATCCTATGTATTGTCGTTTAACTCATGCATATATTTTGATAAAGTACAAGGAGTATCTAATCCTGCAGGACAGTGAATAAAAAATAAATGCAAATTTTAAATTTGCTTGCAGACATTTAATAAGAATTAAATATGAATTCTCACAGCAACTTAAATAAATAATAAAGGGTCTTCAATCTTATCTAAGAAATTTAATCACTAATAAGTTTTACTGTCTAAAATAAATAAATTTCTCACGACTAAAAAAATTAATAATTTCTAAAAAGAATCAAAAAGTGTTTTATTTTTGTCAAAAGAAAAGAGTAAAAATGCATTAAAAACATATCCCTTGATTTTTTTTTTTAAAGAGATATAAACAATTTTAGCAAAATTTACAATAAATTTTAAAAATATTAGGAAGTTGAATGCTAAATAATGCCGATATTCAACTTGATCATTTTATAAGGTATGAGATTCAACTGTTACAAAGCATTAAAATAAAAATAAGATTAAAAATAATTAAAAATAAAATCTTCATTAAATGTGTATTTTTTGCATATGATTAATTTTTTTCATTTGATCAGAATTTATTTTATTTATTTTTTTTTTAGTAAAATCAATAAAAATGGCCATTTTTGGCACATTTGTAAACAAAGGTTGATTCTATGTTTTAAAAAACTTGCAAAAATAAAATATTTCTGAAACGTTATTTGAAAAAAATTAGAAAATTTAAAGTTAAATTAATCTGATTTAAAACACATATTACTTATAACATAAAATATATACAAACATTTCTTAACTATGTGTTCATAGTTAAGTATGGTAGAGCAGACGATAAAGTTCATATAAGAGGGATTGCTTTTCCTGTAAGGGGGGAAACTCTTAAAACATGTGACCTTTTAATGATAATGTTATAAGTTTGATCATACATACTTTGAAATTTTGTACGTATTTCATGCATACAAAAACAAATCAAAATTCTTTTAAAAATATTCGGGGTTGTCAGATTGTAATAAGATTTACAATATATGATTAGTAAGTATATTTTTATTTAATCACAGTATTTTCTAAGAGTTATCTCATATAGTGGGGGCATCCTACCAGTTTGCACCAACCAACTCTTAAAATTATAAAAGCTTAGCAAATGGGTTGTTGGATTATCTGAAAATAATCTTATAAATTAATACCTGATATATGATAGCTAAAAATATAATTAATACCATTCCTGTAAGTTCTACGAGGACATAAAGAAGGCTTCCTATAAAGAACAATTTATTCTGACAAAAGAAATAGGTCTTGTATTGGATCTTTGGGACTTCAGTTTGAATATTGCTAAGAAACCATATCACAAGTGATGACACTAGAGTCAGAAAGCATCGTACTTTTGAACAGAAATATGATGAGAACAGAATTTCAATTTGGAAATATCTGAATAAATAAATATTTTCTATTAAATTATCAAAATGGTTTAATTCTTTTTGATACTATAAAGCGATTTGTTTCCATTCTTAGATTGAAAAAAAAATAAGCAGAATATGTTCCTAAAGATTACCTGCCTCTAGAGAACTGGTTCTTGTAAATTACATACACACACACATATATTCACTTAAGTTTTTAGGATATAGCAAAATATAAGCTGAAGATGATACAATGAAACAAAAAAACTAGATACATTCTCAATTCTAAAATTTTTCCAAAAGTATCTACAAAGGTTCTGTTTATAGTTTTTCATATGAAGACATGATACTTAGATTTGCAAAAGCATTTTTTTTAACTATTTTTTCTAACTGTTTCTCTGTAATGTATCAATTCACGTACACACACACACCATTTGAGATTTTTTTCCTATTCCACCCTATCCACTTCACCTTTCACTTCAGCCTTGTAATCTATGAGGACCCCCTTTTTAAATATCTAAATCTGAAGTACTTTCCTAATTATAAACAGAAATCTAACATTTATATCTTGATTAGAATTAAACTGGGAATAAACAACACTGCAGTATTAACACTTCCACTGCTGTAGACGTACTTATGTCTTTATGAAACATTGCCTGCTGTCAGTATATGTACAATATGTCCTCAATTATCTGAACACCTTAGGACAGAAGTTGAAAAAATATATTTGGATAGTTCTAAATTCCAGATAATTGAATATATAAGTCATGAAAAAAGAATGAAGAAAAAAGTAATTTTCTCTAAGAAATTTAATATTTATATCATATTTATATCATCAAATAACATTTTCAAGTTTATTTTTTATGAAAAAATGCATTGATTTTTGACTGTTTCTGGCTGGCCTTGTGTTTTTCTGCCACTAACACCCAAAGCTGGATTAATTTCACAATTATACTGTTATATTTTCTACCTGAATAATCTAGGATTTTTATTTAAACAATTCTTGCATCACATGTAAGAAAGAATTTTGCTTTTTAAACCATTAAAAGTAAAAATATCTAAAGGAAACTATCATGAAACAAAAAGAAAAAGAAAAAATGATATATATTATCTACTTGACCTCCCCTATTTAGCAATGGGATATTCCATTGTTAGTATAGCTTTAGGTATGATTTATCTCATGTTACCATAACAATGGAATATCTCATTGCTAGGAAGATATAAGGCCATGTGGCTGCTAAATCACATATTGTTTTTCTTTTTGTACTTTTGAAGTAAAATCATATTTGCTTAAATAATTTGTGATGCACAGTA
This sequence comes from Acanthosepion pharaonis, assembly GCA_903632075.3. Classification (NCBI taxonomy): domain Eukaryota; kingdom Metazoa; phylum Mollusca; class Cephalopoda; order Sepiida; family Sepiidae; genus Acanthosepion; species Acanthosepion pharaonis. The sequence continues at coordinate 2,023,817 of CAHIKZ030000247.1, read as the reverse complement.
TAAAGGATGAATAAAATATTTGCTTTTAAACATTAATTTTTTTATTAATAAAAAACATGCTTATATGTTAATACTTTGTTTTATTTTTTATCATTAAATTAGTAATTAATAAGTGAAGACACATTTCATCTTGTTCTTTTGTCAAAATTAAAAAATGCTTTGAGCTAAAATAGATTATTTTTCCTTGACAGGTAAGGATTAAATAATTTTTTTCTTTAAAGATGATTACTTTTAAACAAATATCAAACCTCCTTTTTTTTTGTTTTTAATTAATTTTACTGATTATTTTCTTTGAAATTTGCTGTGATATTGTTCATTTAGAATTCTGTGTTTGCTTTTGATGTTGAGTGATAAAACGTTAAACTCACATGCTGAAGAAAAGAATATTTTGAAAGACTGGAAGAAATAAAAGAAAAATTGGATAGAGAGAATAATAAATAGAAGGATGGAGGAATAAGTGTAAATAGATTGTTGTAATAGGAAGCAGGAATGATAGAAAGTTGAAAGTTATAAAGAAGGAAGAATAAATATTATCAGTCCTGCTATATGGCAGTGAAAGCTGGACAATCATCTCACAGATGAAGAAGAGACTTGAAGCAACAGAAATGTGGTTCTACAGAAGGATCCTGAGAAATCCAAGGATTGAGCATGTAAGCAATAACAAAGTTTTAGAGAAAATGGAAACAGAAAGGAATCTTATACTTAACATCAGAAAATGAGTTGAAATTTCTAGGGCACATAGTGAGGAAAGAAGGTTTAGAAAATTTGATACTCAAAGGACTGATTGAAGGCAAGAAGGAGAAAAGAAAGAGAAGCATAATCTACCTAGCCAGCATGAGTAAGTGGATGGCAGAGCAAGGTTTATGAGAGATAACAAAAAGACAAAATCTATTAAGAGCTACGAAGGACAGGAAATCGTGGAGAGCCATGATCATCAATGCCTTGAAGGGACTCAACAAATAGAAGAAACCTGAAGAGAAAGCAAATAAAAAATAATTATTGTTACAGTATTACAGTTACAATAATAAAGATATTCTAAAATAGATTTTTCTTACTTATACATTTAATATTTTTCACCTTCATATTAGAAGTTATGTGAGGACTATTTTCAGAATTCTCTCTCTCTCACACAGACACAGAGAGGAAAAATCAGCCTAACACCAATAACTAGCACATGAATTAATTACATCAAACCAGAAATGAGTAGGGAAGATAATGGTTAATCCGAGGTTTGAAATGTTTTAGATTGTAGTGATCAGGGGAAACATCCTCTTTGGAATGTTTGAACTGGTAAGACCAGGGAATGTAGTTTGTCTGTGATTTTTCCGTAGAAGTAGCAAGAGGCTTGCCACATCCTACCTGTGTGTGTGTGAGAGAGAGAGGTTGTAGACTAATTCATCATTCATAAGGGTTCAGAGATGCTATTGGACTCTATCAAGTCTTCAGGATGAGGTTTGGGCAGCTCCCACCCAAATATGACAACAGTACTCTATTTTTGACCTGATCTGTCTCTTATAAATGTAGGGGATAGCAGGAGAAGTCGGGTAGTTAGAGTGGTACAGGGAGCCAACCATTTTATCTGCATCTTTAGCAATGGATAGATTGGATGTAAGAGTTCCACTTAAGATCAGGTGTGAGTTTGAGGTCCAATAACCTTTATTTAGCATGATCACAAATTTGGAGGGGTCTTTTTGGAAACTTTCAAAAATTTCAGATGAAGCTAAATAAATAGCAAAGTCTGGTAAATTTTCTTATTTAATCAAGATAAATTATGAATAACAAGAAATAAAAGAATTGAGGAACATTTCAATATAGAATGCAATAGATATAAAAACTGATTAAGTTAATTGAATAGATAAAAGAACGCTATATGTAGATATATGTAAGAAAATGACAAACAGTAAAAGATAAAGTGAATCTTAAAGGATGTTAACTGTTTATTGAAAGTAACCACTGCAAAACAAACATCTTTTCATTCTCCAGCAGCTGTATCTGAGTTTTCAGTTGATGCATTGTTTCTAATACTTCAAAGAGAACTTCTCAAATAGATGGAAATTAGAGAAGAGTGTTGACAATTTAGAGAGGTCGGTGGGATAAAGGAGTTTTATCCAGAGACATAGCTTGCTCTCAAATCTTCAAATGATGATGTTTGCAGTATTTTAAGAAGTTGGGAAATAAATCTTGTTGATGACATGTTCTTTCTATCTCACCCTCTTCTAACCCAAAAATGTGTAGGGGCTGTCCTCAGCTGTGAGCACAAGGTATATTTGCTTTTCTTGATTTAATGGGAAAAGGATACCTCAAATAATAATAACTGACTTTATCATGAAGATAAGCTACACTTTCTATCCTGAAATGTTTGTTTTCACAAAAGAACAAGCCGTATTTATGGTCAGCATTTAATTGAAACAAAAATCTAACAATAGTTAAAGATTAAGAAGTATTTAAACATATTCACTGTACAAAAATGATTGATATGGCAGATACATGCTATTGAATTAATGATTTTCTTTTTTAAAGACTTTATAATTTCTTGTTACTTATAACTATGGTTTTAAATAATTTGTTATTAATTTTAACTGATAATTTACTTTCATTTTAATTTTTTTTGTTGTTTTTCAAAACAACTTTTACTCAGGCCATCAATCTATGATAATTTGTAGACAGCACAAAATAAGATATAATGGTTAAGTTATCAGTGAGATTTGAACTTATTCACTCCCTACTACTGCCTCAAAGAAACCTACTAGATGCCCAATTGCTTTAACTACTAAAGTAAGAACTTGCCAGCCTGCAAAAAAAAAAAACCTCAAAAACAAATCCATTCTTTTAAATCAATCACTCCATTCTATGGCTTCTCTTTGTTGCTATCATTTTGTTGTTATTTTGATGTTAATAATATAATAACAGCAGTAAAAGTATTATTAGAAATAATAGTTGGTAATAATCATTGATATTATTAAATTTTGATTAGTATTTATGTTCATCTTAATTTTATAGTAGCTTTTTATAACAACTTAACTCAGGTTGTCAATCTGTCAATTAGTAGACATCACAGGATGAGAAATAAAGGATAAGCTCTTGATGTGGTTTGAACTCATACCATTTTTGCCTCTGAAAAACCTGGTAAATGTGCAACTGCTTTACTATTAAACTAGTTGATAGCTTTGCAGAAGATCAAATTTAACCCATAACACATCACCTTATTCCACAATTTACCTTCATAGTATTAGTAGCAGCACTATTTTTATTTCATTATTTATTAGATAAGGCATTTTCATTATCAATTTTAAGTTTCTTTTTGTTTTGGGTGGATTTTCTATCTTACTGAGATTTTTTTTTTTTTTTTTAGATTCGTTGTTTTGATTTGTTGCAAGTTTATTTTATATGCAGCTTCAAATATTCAACATTACTGCACTTTTCTTAGTTCACTTATGGATTGCCAGTAAGTTATTTAATATAATGTGTTCAAGTACCTCCTCCGACCAGACAATATCTCTTTTTTGCGGTTAGAGTTAATACCTGATATCTAAGGCATCTTCAAAAGGATAAGTGCCAAGGGAACTTGAACAATTTTTGTCTCTAGTCCATTTACATTTGTGTTCCTATACCAATTGTGTCACATTCTGCTTGCGTAGGTGTGCAACTAAATACCCTGCTTAGTTATTTCATGTTTTATTGCCCTAAATTATCTTCCTCTTCCCCCTGTTTAAAATGTCTCTGCTTTCAACTTACCTATTAATGTGATGGTTTGTAGGTTATTAAAAGAAAATTGAGAATTTTTTTTATTCATAAATTTGTAAAAATGTCTGAAGAGAACAAAAAAATTTAAATAAACACATAATGCTGAGTGACTGTAAATTTTGAAAAGATGAATTTTCTGAGCATTTCTTTCATTTCCTCATGCCATATAAATTCACTAAAATAGGTTGATAGCATCTCTTCCTCTAAATCAAACATTCTTTTAATTTATGTGTTGTGTTTATTAAAATTTTCTTGTTCTATAGTAAATGGTAAATAATAAACATTGCATTGCAGTTGGTTTACATATTTTTATGATTTTGTAATTTTTTTTATAATTAAATTCATTTCTTTATAAAATATTAAATAATAAATCTTTATAAAAGGTAAATAATAAATATCGCATTATACTTGGTTCCCATATTTTTATAATCTTGTTGAGGGAGTCAAAAGTATATACAATAATAGCAGTGTCAATGGAATAACTGTCCTTTTGACACAGTTTTTTTTGCAGGCACAAAAGTTAAACATTGCCAAAACTATTTTAAGTTCAATATATTTCTGCTTACTGGTTTCATTTATGAGTATTTTTGTTCTGTTGCTTAATCTTCAGCAGTTGTTCGAAATCCCCTTTTACCCATTTAAAATTTTTGCCATAAGATGTTGTCTATACGTTTCACTATTTTTTGACTCAAAAAGTGTATTGTAAGATTTTAGAAATGACCAATATTCCATTGGCTTCAACTTGCTAATCTGTGATTCCAATTTCACTATGAAACACTAAAAATTCCGCTCCCATTGTTTTGCAGCAAAAAGAAAAAAACTAATGCTTTTCAATAAACATAATGTTTTCTAAATCAATGTATTAATTTTTTTTTTTAATACAGTAATATATTTTTTCAAATCCTTGTAAAATCTGTATTTCTCTCAGAAAACTTCATATAAAAAATATTTTCAGTAGAAAAGTTAAATAACTGTATTTTGGTGAAGGATTATAGATTCATTTAATCTATGAGATTAATGTCTTAAGAATGTCATCTATGCATATTTGTTTATATTTGCTAAACTACCTAAGTTTTTATCAAAAGAATTTTATAATTTTATACCATTTTATACTTTCAGATAAAGATAGGTACAATAAGTTAAGTGTAGGTTTATGATTACAATAATTGTTAAATATAAAATTGCTTAAGAGCCTTCAATCTGTCCTGTGAGTATCAAATTTTCTAAGTCCTCTTTCCTTAACATGTACCTGAGAAATGTCAACTCTCTTCCTGATGTTAAGTATAAATGTCCTTTTTGTTTCTATTTTCTCTAAAACTTTGTCATTGGTTACATGTTCAGTCCATTACTTTTTTTCTTTTTGCTCCATGTTGTTTCTTCTTCATCTGTGAGGAAATTGTTCCGCATTCACTAGCATATAGGACTGATATAACAGTTCATTAATATTTCCTTTCTTTCTAACAAAATTTTTCTTGAAAAAAATTGTGCATGGGATACTTTAAAAGGTGTTATATTTTACTTGTAAGTAATGGTAATGGTAATATTAATCATTTTCCTACATTTACCATTCTTTGACCAAGCTGCCAGTACCACTTTCAGTTGAAATTTATAAAATCTTTCTCTTGAAAGAATTTTTTGGGAAAATAGGTTTCTCAAGTCCAGTAGCTGTTATCACTCTTTCCATTATTAATGGGAGTTTCCTTAGTTGTGATCAATGTGTAAAATATGATAAAATAACATATTTGGTTATTACCTCACTAAGTAAGTATCTCTAACATGTTGGTGAGAGTTCATTTAGAGGTCTGTTAAGTTTACACACATTACTGAGAATTTATTCATAGATTATTCAACACAAAGAAGTGGATGCAGACATCTATAAAAAATTGATGAAAAGTTCTTGGAAGTATGTCATACTTGCAAAAATTTGATAGATTTTTTTTTAATCACTTGGTTGGGCCAAGACATTTTTAATTTCCACTCATATGAGAGAAATGCATTTTTGCAAATTATTTTTGGTAAAAACTAAATGTTTTGCACTTTTTAAATAATTATAAAATGGGATCAGAGAAAATTTGATGAAGTAAAAATGGTTGGGGATATATATATATATATATATATATATATATATATATATAATATATTATATATATTATATATGATATATTATATATATATATATATATATATATATCAGAATTAACCTGTAGAAAAGACAATAGAAAAACTATTCTTCTAGTTACTAATAACATTTTGTTTTTTGTTTATAGATACTTTGTTTCAATAAATTCATTTCATTTTTTTTTTGCTTTGAAAAGTCCACCTTGGGCAAAATGTGTTGGCTAAAACTACACAGTTTTCCTATTGTCTTTTTTTTCTTTTATATATATATATATATATATATATATATATATAATATTTTGAACAATAAAAAATATTAAAAAATTAAAATCTTCAGACACACTGGGTTGTATATTAATATTCTTTTGTTTTTATTATTATTTCAGTTAGATTCCTCAACCAGTTTCGGCCAGTGTGGCCATCATCAGGAGAAAAAAATTTTCTGCTTGCTAGTAGCAGTGAACTAAAGAAATGAATGTCTTGATGGAGAAAATGGACTTTTGTCTGTAGTTTTCATTTGTTTGGTTTTTTTTTTTTTTTTTTCAACATGAATTTTGGTCTGTCCTTGTGTTGGTCAAACAGTCTTTTTAAGTCATTATTTAAGATAAGAGCTGGATGGATTCATGCTGCTCTGAATTCCCTTGGTTATTTTGACAGTTTTATTGGTTCCTGTAAAGGGCATGTGTCTCTGTTAAGTGTGTGTGTTATTTGGTTCTTAGGGGGTGAGTGAGCGAGTATGGTGTGTGTAAGTGTGTATATTACTACGGGTATGTGTATGTTATCATTTGGCTCATTAGGGAATGAATGAGTATGATGTGTGTATATTACTATGGGTGTGTGTGTGTGTGATATCATTTGGTTCATTAGGGAATGAATGAGTATGATGTGTGTAAGTGTGTATATTTGTGTGGGTGTGTGTATAAGTATGAGGCCTCAACACCTCTGCAAGCATGTCTGCCTTGTGTGGGTGTGAAATGTGGGTAGGTCCTGATTCGTGGGGTTATATATTAATACTATCTATATTGCTAAATTTGTGATTAAGCCTGTCTGGATAGTGCATTTTTAAACATCAGATCCACTTATTTTCATGGCACTCTAAAATATTTCTAATGTTATCTGCTCTGAACTTTTCTATTCTCTCAATTATAGCGAATTTGGCATGGGTTTTAAAATCATGTTTTTGTAGGCAGAAATGTTGTTCTACAGGTTTTATATATATATATATATATATATATATATATATATATATATATATATAGGGAAGAGTTTATAGTAGTTGCAACAAGAGAAAAGTGTGTATATTAAAAAGAAGAGAGAAACCGCAAACATTTTTGGTTGTAATGTTGATTTTATTTTATTTTTTAAAATATTATGCTTTATTTTCCATAATTTTGCTACACATGTTTTTATATATATATATATAAAGAGGAGGCATGGAGATAGTGGCTCAGCTTGGGTAATCAGAGAGCCGAGTTTGGATTCCAATTGAATCCATTACATTCACTTATGTACCCTTGGGAAAGGTATTAATCCTTTTCTCCCTCCAGCTATGGGTAGATAGCAGGACAGATTGGGTTCTATACCCTTGGATAGTAACTGGACTAGGTGATGGACAACTCTGAATTTAAAACCTGCAGAGGGTCGTTTGGGGACCTTGTGGCATGTGGTGCACCAGGTCTCTGTATTCAGCCCTTCAAAAAGTATGGTTGGTTCTGCACAAAGCCTTTACCACTATAATCAAATATATCTGGGCTGTTGGTTCCTAGGAACTGAGCTGCTTGACCCTCATATGTCGAATATGATGGGAGAGTTCACTATATATATATATATATATATATATATATATATATATATATATATATATTGTGTGTATTTAGGCAGCATTTTTTCATTCATACATGAATATACAGACGAGAGTGATGATGATGATGAGCTGTGGTGCGATTTTCGCTTCTAGCATTTTATATGCACATGTTTATCGTTGCTAGGAAATCATCCATGTAAACAGAAACAGACTATCATCACTGTCTTGTCCGTATATTGCTTAATATGTTGTACAGTAACTGACATCTTTGATAATGGCTTATGTGTTTAAAAGCTTAGATTGGATTAAAAATATGGATCAATATTGTGATTTTCTTTCTCCGTTTAATGATAATGTTATTAAACTTATCAGACGTTATGAAAAGAATTTACATAAAATAAATGGACAACACTTGTCTGTATTGTTTAATGAAAGCATACATTAAGAATAAGCCTGGAAAAACATTTTTGAACTTATTTTGCCTGTTATATCCCAGTTACCATATTCACCTAACTTTGCACCAACCAATTATTACCACTTTTTCTTTTTGATGAGGAAAACTTTCTCTAATAAAAACCCAATTAAAGAGTTTGTTGAAAGATTTTTTACATCAAAACCTGTGGAATTTTACCCCAAAGGTATCAAAGAGCTACCTGAAAGGGGCAACAAGTCATTGTAAATAGTGGGGAATATATAGTTGAATAAAATGTAATTGTATCTTATTTTTTAATCATAAGGTTGATAAATGGAAATTATTTATGACAAACTAAGAGAAAAAATATATTTTTTCTCCTAGTTTCATTTCTGAATAATTTTGTAATGTTAAACTTGATGCTCAGTTAGATTTAGAATTTGACATTTGTAATTTTTAATTTTAAATTTAACTGTAAAATTAAAACTATTTATTATATTGATTTCTAATTTAATCTTAACTTTAATGTGCTAATAAATTGTACTTAGTGTATATTGTCACGTTATTTCAAATTACTCTATACTTGTATTCTGACTGGTCGTCATAGGTTACGTAACAATATTTCCCCTACTGAGGGCTTTGGTTGGTTTTTGAACTCTTAAAACCCTTTATTTTGCAATCAACACCATCACTTGATAAGACACCAGTAATGTTGAAACAGAATTGAAATTTTTGTAGTGATGTTATAACATGCATATGTTATAATTTTGAATAAATATTATTTGCTCTTCTTAGTGTTGAGCACTCTTTTAAAAATAGTGTTTTTAGTTGTTGGAATTTTATTCCATCTATAGCGACCCTGTACTTGGATGGATATATATATATATATATATATATATATATAAGTTTACAAGTAGTGACAAAAGAATATATATATATATTCTTTTGTCACCACTTGTAAACTTATAAATATTCAGAACTACATTTCTGGAGTTTTCATTATGTCCATATCATGTTGAAACATTGGTTCCTATTTGATCACCCAAATAAAGCAATGTTGAGCCTGGTCAGTACCTAGATGAGTGACCACTTGGGAATACCATGTTCTGTAAGCTTGGGTGTGAGAGTGATGGAATAGTTAATGGCTTGGAATTGGAAATTGGAGAGCTGAGTTCCAGTTGGGTTCATTATATTCACTTATGTTCAAATACCCTTGGGAAAAGTATGGCTCCACCTTTTCTTACCCCATTTATGGGATAATTAGTAAGACTTGTATCACTGAATTATTATTATCCCCAAAAGAAACATTCTTACAATATTTTCTGGTTTTAAATAACCTGAAAAGTGTTGATAAGTCATAGAAAATGAATCAATTAATCATTTTGAATTATTATGCAATTTGCTACACTAGCAAAAGTTATAAATAACTTCATTGCTATTTCCATCTTGGGTGAAGCCTTTTCTGCTGTTGTTCAATTCTTTCTTTACACCAATGACTTTGTGATTACCCAAATCCAGTTACGATGGCTATGATGAGACTAGGAGGATGTAATATTCACGAGAATGATAACATCAAGAGATTTGACTGACACCTTGATAGGAGAGGGGCTGGAGATGTACTACAAATACAAAGCATAGTGTCTCCAAATTAGTCATGTTGTCATGGTACGCTCACCATCAGTCAACTTCCTCTACCTGGGGCTGAAAGATAACTACATACAAGGAAACCTTGTACAGACTCTGCCTAAAGCAACCAACTCTGTGACATGCCTCCTTGTGCTTTCTTTGCTTTCTGTCCTTTGTATCCAGTGCTGACCATTGCTCCATCTCTAGACATCTCCTCCCCTATAGTAAGCTGTATAGTTAAGGGCAGAATAGAGGTTGGTCAGAACTGGACATACAAGTCCAGGAAATTAAATCTCAATCGCTCCTGTGTAAAGAAAGAGTTAATAAAGAGAATGTCCAGTCTCGGAGGGGTGTGGGAGATAGTTTGGTCTTGACCAGCCGCTGAGCAAATATTGAAGAGCAAACGTAGCATTGAGATTCAAAAACCTCATGTCGTAAAGTGTGACTAAATTTGCATTGTGCCATTCTTGAATAAAAACAAAAATCAACAACAAAGAAAATCTAAGTAGAGATGTCCAATATGACAGAATATCTCTTCAGTTTGGTGTTACTCTCAGACTAAACATTTTAGTAAATATATGTAATTATCTTTTTAGATACTTACATAGATTTTACATCATTATCTCTCTCATATAGTGGATGATGTGTGGGTGGTGTAATAGATAGTGGCTCAGAATGAGAAATTTGAGAGCCAAGTTTGAATCCCAGTCTGGTTCATTACACTCACTTATGTGGAAATATGCTTGGGTAAAGCATGAATCCAGCTCCTCTCCCCAGCTAAGGGGTAAATAGTAAGATTTGTATTTAAAAAAATCATTGTTACCCCCCCCCACAAAAAAAAATGTTAATACAATACTCACTTCCCCCTCACAAATATAATAATAATTATAATCTAAAATACGTTTCAACTTTAAATAAACCACAATGAGTTGATTAGCTGTACAAAAAAAGAAAGAAAAATAAATCAACTCTCTCTCTCTCCCCTTCACAGTGTTGACTGTATGGTGACTGTTTCATACTTCGATGTTATATACAGGGTTCTCTCTCTCTCTCTCTCTCTATATATATATATATATATATATATATATGTTTTTTTTGTTGTTTTTTTAGCAAATCTTTCTGAAGAAGTTTGGACAAAAAGGTTCCTTTTTAACGAAAAAATGTGCTTCATCATTTTAAAACATATATATATATATATATATATATATTATACAGACAAACCTCTCATCTACAGACTCCCACCATCAACAGACTTTTGATGCAATGGAAAAAATCTGCTGGTAAAAAAAACTTCCAAATCGTCAGCGATGTATTTCGAAGTTTGTGGGTTTAGTGGAACGAGTCATATTTGTTCTCAAAGTGACCGCTTGGTGGTAGTGACAGGCCTTTTAACTGTAAACATGGACAATTATACAGTATATAAAGTACGATACTTTAGTGTGTAAGAAAGTACCTGCGAGGGATCTATTATTTATATAGTATATATCTACACCATATATACATATTTATAGTATTTACATTATGATCATAACTACTGGTAGTTATTATAGTTGTTTTATAACTCAAAAATAATCCCTTCCCATCTACGAACAATTAGTTTTAATGGACCACTCCCTTCCCCTATTAGTCTGTTGATGAGAGGTGTGTGTATGTGTATATATATATGTGTGTGTGTGTGTGTGCACATGTAAGTTTTATTAAAAATCCAGTAAAATTTTCATTTTTTTGTTTTACTTCTTTTTTTTATTTTTTTTTATTTATCTCTTCAACACCTTTGTTTCTGATTGATGCTAAGATATGAAATTTCCTATATCTGAGTACTTTCAAGAAACACCACGAGCCATTTAAAAAAAAAAAAAGAAAGTGAAATATATATAATTTGCTATATTTATGGGGGTAAGAGTTGTCTATATCAAGGATAGTGTTTGACTATCTAAAGATTTAATGGTTTCATTTTTATTATAAAAAAAAACAATGAAGCCCTTTGAATGATAAATAGCCTTAAATTCCATTTTGTTATTTGGGCTTCTTAAAATGAATTAGCTTTCAGTTTTTGAAGATATTTTAAAAAGATTTCATTGGGCATAGATACCTCGGTAATTCTGTAAACTAATGATGAAAAGAAAATTATTTTATACAAATATTTTTCAACGTAATCGCTTTTCTTATCAATGTACTTACTCTAACATTTGACCATCAATCACAGACTGTAAAAACTGAAGGTAAAAATTCATCTACTAGCTATATCAGACTTTGAACATATTGATCCAACCCCATAATAGGAATTAGGGTTTATGGCCTTTTTAGGACTAATCTAAATTATTTCAAATAGTTAAGTAATATATTTGTTTTTATGAAATATCTAAATTTTGCTAGTATAACAGATTAACCATGCTAGAGTAAATTAACAGTTAAATATTAAATTAATTCATCTTTGAATACAAGATGCTACTCAGAATCACTTTTATTATTTTTCTTTTAAAATTGCCTGATGGAAATAGTTTCTCTAGAAAAATGCCTAATGTAAAATCTTGATTAATGTCATGGAGAAGTCTTTGTAACTTGAAACCAATTTTAGCTTAGCTCACTAAAATCTTACCATCACAATCCTCCCTACAGGTACTTACTTGTTCCAAATCACATTAATTATTGAATTGATTTAATCTTTTGTAGTCTTAATTATTACCAGGAGTTTTTCCTCCTCAATCTTCCATCTTTTCCTAATACCATAGGACTCCAAATATGTTTCCGACCCCAATTTCATCTTAGCCTTAAGTCCAGCTTCTCTACCCAAGAGAATAATGCATGACACTATCATTACCCATTATTTTTAATGCAACAATACTACATTAAACCACGGTGGAGTAATGGATAGCGGCTCGGATTGATGAATCGGAGAGTTGAGTTTGAATTCTATTCCATTACATTCACTTATGTGCTAATACCTTTGGGAAAGGTATGAATCATCTTCTCCCCCCCAGCTATGGGTAAATAGCAGGACAGACCAGGTTCTATAGCCTTAGATGGTAACTAGTCTACTGCAGAAAGAAATGGCAACTTATTGCAGTGAAATAATCTGCCTTGTCAGTCATGTATCAAAAGATACATGATCGCCTAAATATGTATCATGCATGGCACATGCTTAAGTGATTGACTGACTACATTAAAGGCCCACCTAGGAGCAAATGAAAATATCATGGCACACTTAGCAAAATTTTTAAAGGGTATACATTTAAATGTTATGAAATAAAACCATGGACTTTTTAAAAACACACATACAAAATATGAACTTTCTTTATTTCAATGTCTCTATTCAACTATTTGTGCAGTTTATTTAGTGTGAAACCTGTGCCTAGTGGTTTTTCATGAATTTTTCAATGTTTGGTCAAATGGGCCTTGTTTCTTCAGTTGAGCGTAGTCTTATGATTTGAATTATTTGAAAAGAAAAATGTTTAATATTTATTCATTTATCCAAAAACTAATGCTGTACCATTACTACTTCCACACACACACACACACACACACATATATATATATATATATATGTATGCCGTAAAAATATTTCATGATACACTTAAGAGGATCATGTAGCACATTAATGTGCCATGGCGTAGTGGTTAAGAATCACTGGCTTGAACTATTGTAGTAGGGGAAAAAGCATTTACAAGTTATTCTTGCTTGGTTATCTTAAGTCATTTAACACTTTATTTACTAGGAACTAGATTGTTGGTTTTATGATTTTCCATGAAGTAAAATTTGATTGCTGGGTTAAAAACTTTTTATATATTTATTATAAAAAAATACTGCATTTATTTGTTCTTTTCATTATTCCCTCTTTCATTTTACAGAATCTTAAGAATGCTATGAATGCTAAGAGAAGCCTGTTTATAAAGAATAGAGCTCTCCACCTTTGTATGACTCTTTGTTAATTTAAACAAAAAGAAAAGATTTTGAGTGGATCAACATTTCAGTAAACTCTTATACATCTTAGTGGGTAATATATATTTGTTTAATTTTATGATAAATTTTATTGTTGGAAAAAAAAAGAAAAAAATTTAAGAAAAAAATAATGATCCAAATAAAAGTAAGCAAAATGAAAAAATAAAAGACAATAATAAAGAAAGTTGAAATGAATGAAAGAAGAAAAGAAAAAGAAAAGGGATAAATAAAGAAAAATGTATAAAGTCATTTGAAAGGAAGAAAGTTGTTTTGTATATTGTTGTAAGGATTGTGTAAATATTTATATAATACAGGGTCTCCATCTTTTTTTCCTGTATTTTCCATCATCAGTTTAAGAAGATATGCTTTGTGATTTTCAATGTAAACTCTTCCTTTAACAATATCATAGAATATTGAGTGGGATGGAATGGGGAGAGACACAGATATGGTAGCTTATAATTTATGTATTAAGAAATGACCCATTATATGTTAACCTCTCGCTTTATGAAGTCTTTTGTTGATATCTTCTTACAGTGTTCTCAATACATGATCTCTTTAACATGTACATCCAGATAAGGAATTAGCAGAAATAGAGAAATTGTAAGATTAAGGATCTTTTCACATTTGTCATAAAATTACATCAACCTTTTTTATTTCACCGTTTTTTTTGGGTTTTTTTAAACATCCAAGTCTATTTAATATTTTTTTTTGTGTGTGAAATTGGAATAGAAAAAGATGCCACAATTTAAAATTATAAAGCATTATCAGCATTTTTCATGTTTGACATGATTTTTTCTCATTCTAGTCATGATACTAATGGTCCCAGCTATGGTCAAGTAGTTAACCCCAAAACTATGGTAAAAACACTATGAAAGTATAAAAATAAATTGTTATAGTAAAAATACCAGCAATACTTTTTTGAAGACAAATAATATCAGCAATATAGTTTTGGGAAAAAATTACCAACAATGAAAAAATGTCAATGAAATCTGATCTACAAACTGATTTACAAAGAATACTTATTCTATTCATTCAGGACATATCTTAAATATTTTGTTGGTATTAAATAACCCATTGAGGTTGATATGCTGTAAAACAAAATAAACCAAAACAAACCATGATAGTTGTGTATTCATTTCTTTTTTCTAAATTCAACTGATTTTTTTTTTTTTCAATTATATTAACTAAAGTATACCATAGTTTGGTATAAAGCCATAAATGCTGTAAGATTGTTAACAAATACCAAGTAGTTTTACAGCTTTTTTTATAGAAAGTTTTTTTTAGAAAATATCTGATTACTTTTAAAGTATTATGAAAAAAAATTTCATAGAAACAAAAAGAAAACTAGTGCTGAACCACTTGGATTAATCCTCCTATATGGCCTTCCAAAATTTCCTCAAAGATGAAGAGGAGACTTGAAGCAAGAGAAACAAAGTAATAGTGAAACAGGAAAAATTCATTAGAAATGTTGGACAAAGAAAAGAGGAGACTTGAAACAAGAGAAACAAAGAAAGAGTTCTGAACCACTATATAATATCAATCCTCCTATATGGCAGTGAATGCAGGACAATTTCCTCAAATGATGAAGAAGGAAAAGAGTGCTTGCTATGTAATATCAATCTCCAAATGCTGGACAAACAATGAAGAAAATTGAAACAAGAGAAACAAAGAAAAGAGTTCTGAACTGCTATGTAATATCAATCCTCCTATATGGCAATTTCACAGATGACAGATGAATGAAACAAGAGAAACAAAGAAAAGAGTGTTGAATTTGTAATATCAATCAATATGAAGTGAATGCTGGAGATTTGACAGATGAAGAGGAGACAAAGAAAACAAAGAAAAGTTCTGAACTGCTATGTAATATCAATCCTCCTATATGGCAGAGAATGTTGGATGAAGAGGAGACTTCAAGAGAAACAAAGAAAAGAGTTCAGATGAAGAGGAATGCTGGACTTTCCTCACAAGAAGAGGAGACTTGAAGAGAAACAAAGAAAAGAGGAGACTTGAAGCAAGAGTTCTGAACTGCTATGTAATATCAATCCTCCTATATGGCAGTGAATGCTGGACAATTTCCTCACAGATGAAGAGGAGACTTGAAACAAAGAGAAACAAAGAAAGAGTTCTGAACTGCTATGTAATATCAATCCTCCCATATGGCAACAATTTCCTCACAGATGAAGGGGAGATTTGAAACAAGAGAAACAAAGAAAAGAGTGCTGAACTGCTATGTAATATCAATCCTCCTATATGGCAGTGAATGCTGGACAATTTCCTCACAGATGAAGAGGAGACATGAAGCAAGAGAAACAAAGAAAAGTGTGCAGAACTGCTATGTAATATCAATCCTCTTGTATGGCAATGAATGCAGAATAGAGAAAGAGGGAACTTTAGGCAACATTGATGTTGTTCTATAAAAAGATGTTAAAAATACCAAAGACAGACCAATACAGAAGGAAGTTTTAAGGAAAATAAAAACAAAAAGGACACTTACTGTTTAAATCAGGAAATATCTGGGACATACGAGAAAAGAAGGCTTGGAAAATTCGACACTCACAAGGCCTATTGAGTCACATAGAAAAATAGCAAGTAACCTACCTAACAAGCTTGTGTAAATGGATGGCAAAATAGAGTAGGAGGGATAGTAAAAAGACAAACATTGTTTATAACTACAAAGGATAAGAAGTTGTGGAAAGCGATGATTGTCCAAAAGGGGAGACACATTGCATAAAAAAAAGAAGAGAAATACTATATGGCTTTCATATAAAACAGATGAAGACTAATAAAAAAGCAATATTTTTGTGAGTTTATACTATGGTTATTGCATTAATAGACACAAGTGTTAAAGCTGTTTCAAGAGTAACAATTGCAGTGGTCTTTTCATGTGGCAAAGATGGAGGACTGTTTTTTACTAAAGACTCTCCTTTTTAGAGAAGAGCTAGAAATGATAAGAAATTGTGGCAAGCCATGATCACCAACATTTTGAATGGACACTGCGCATAGGAGGAACCTCTGACTGATAGAGAAATGGGTCCCCACTGAAGAAATATAAGAACTTTTTAAAAAGGACCTACAAAGATTTAATTAGTAACAGACGCATCTGACAGAGCAACAGTGGGGCACAAGATCTCTTAGGTACCCTCCTTTGATGAAGCAAGATAGAAAAAGAAGCAACCTCTCTAGGCCAGAGTTCCCAGTGGCTACCAAATCTTCTACTGCTATGGAAAGGCATGCTTCTCTTATACAGGTTTTAATATCACCTGTGAGCCATTGATTGATTGAAAAAACACACCAAGACTTTGTTCAAGCCAAACTAAGCCATAATAAGTATGAATTTTTATACTGACTTAAAAAAAATTCATACTTATTACTGACCTAAGATATTGCTTAACTTTTGTTATTAAGCAGGAAATTATTATTATTTTTTTTTTTTTACTTCTATGAATATTGGAAATGTAATTATTATAGAAGAGGAGGCATAGTGGAGTAATGGATAGTGGCTTGGATTGAAAAATCAGAGCTGAATTCAAGCTGAATCCATTACATTCACTTACGTGCTAATACCCTTGGGAAAGGGTATTAGCATGTAATCTTCTTCTTCTCCCCCAACTATGGGTAAATAACAGGACAGACTGGGTTCTATAGCCTTGGATGGCAACTGGCCTACTACAGAAAGAAATGGCAACTTACTGCGGGGAAAAAATCTGCCTCATCAGTCATGTATCGAAAGAATTATGATCGCATATGTTTGTATCACTCATGGCACATGACTGAATGAATTATTATAAATTACACTATGACCTTTCATCATTGGGTTGTAGAGCATAAAATGATAGATATAAAAGAAAAAAAAAGAAAAGATTTACTTTGTATTTATCTTTCTGGTAAATATTTCAATATAATCTCAGTTTTATTCAAGATTACAATTCCATATGGAATTGTATTGTTGTGTTGGAGGTATTTCTTTGAGGAACCTTAATCTTATGTCATAAGATTATTACAACTTTTAGATTAGTATAAAGTGCTTCTGCTATATATTTAGAGATTCTTGATGAAATCCAAGAGAATCTGCAATGTTATTGGTCCTGATCTGGCATCTTGGCTTCACTCACTTCCTTACCATCATATTGTAACTGTTCTGATGAACTTTTCTCTATACTTTTAGGAATTTAAGCACAGTACTAGATTGGCAACTAGGTTTCATCATTTCACAGTTGTAACCATAAGTTCTATGCAAACAGTTTCTTCTCTTACACTTCTTATTTGTGGAACCCCTTGCCAAACTCTTGCTTTCCTGTCAACTTTGATTTTCAAAAATTTAAATGCAATGTCAATCATTTTCTTTTGTCTTAATTCTTGTTTTGTTATTATTTTCTTTCTTTAATGTTTTTCTTTTTTCTCATATTCTTTCACACTCAGCAACTCCTTGCATTTTAGTGGCTTTATTGCCTTACTTGGAGTGAAATGATTGAAAAAAAAAAGTAAGAGTGCACTGATCAAATTGATTTGAAAGTGAGAGTATTCAATCTTTTTCAGTTGTTCTCTTTTGTTGGATTTCAACTCTAGCAGTGTGTGTGTGTGTGTGTGCATTATATATCAAAAATCAAAAAGATGTACTGAAAGAACTAAGTCATTCATTACATGTTATGCTACATCTATTTAACAGCTACTGCAAAAGACACCTTATATTACCACATCTGTAAAAAGAATGGAAAACCATTACAGGACTAAAAAGCAATATTTGTGCTGCCTATATCAAGCGATGATATTGCTTGAAATCAAGTCACAGCTACCATCATATATAATAATAACAAAGTTTACGCTTAATAAAACATGTCAACCAGTAAATTAATGGAGTGTAACGTGTTCAAAGTCAGCAGAATTTTGCAAATAAATTGTTCAGTACTAAAAATTATAGTGCATCAATAGATAAATAAAATGTTGAACAACATGGAAGTTTTGTAGAAAGAGATCTGTGCATCAGAATCAGATAAATCTATAATAAAACTTAAAAGTAAAAATTCACATATAAAATAAAAAAGGATCTGCAAAGACATTCTTAATAAAAGAAATGACGAGGAAAAAATCTTGTTTCATTTCTTGACAAAGGCGAATGTACAAATTTTATTAAGGAAGCCATATTTATACACAAAAAAGTAACATTATGCATTCAAGTTTGAATTATAGAATGCTGTAAAATATTCAAAACTCTCTTGGCTTTAAGGAAGGGAAAACTATGAAGGTTGTTAAGTAACATAAGTTTTTAGCATGTTAAGTGAAATAATGTTTGAATGGATAATATTATTTTTTCTCAACATTACTTTTTCTTTGTATATAAATACAAGTTCTTAAATAAAATTTCCAAATTTGCCTTGATAAAAGTTCCTCAAGGAATGAAACATTTTGGCATAAAATGCTTTCCTCTTGTCACTTACTTTATTAATAATATATATTGAGGCAAGTTTCATTGAATAATTAGTGTTACTTTCCTTGTTAGTTGCTGGATTGTGTAGTTTGATAATTGTGCATTTAGGCAGCAATCCCTCTTTTATACATGGTTTCTTTAAATATATCTGACAAGGTACTGCAGTTAAGCTCTTTATTTAATTTTTCTTATCTTTGTACAAGTGTTTTCTTTTCTGGACACCAAGTATGTAAAAACTGTCCAAAGGTTCTGCATATCCAAGCACTTTCAGCTATTTGTTTAGCCTTTATCAAAGGTAATTCTCTCTCTCTCTCCTAAATGTGTGTGTGTTTTTTACATATGTCTTAAGTTATAGGAATATATATATATATATATAATTTCTGGTTCCTTCATATACAAAGTGTTTTAAAGTTAGTTCTTTAATTAAATCACATTTTACTTTTTCTATTCATTTTTTTCATCCTCAGCAGAATCTTTATTTTCTGGCTTTTGTTTAAGTGTAGTATCTGTTCTTTTCAATTCTCTTCATTTGACTAATTTTCTTTCTTTTTTAATTAACTTTTTAATCTTTTTACTTCTGGTCTTTGTTTTCTTTTACTGCTTTCTTCTAATTCTTTTTTTTCTCTCTACTTATTCAACATTATTTAACTCTTGTGGAATAGATATTTATGCTTAACCAATGTTCAGTTCAACAAACACAAGTCAATTGATGACATTTGTGATATGATCACAGTATGATGACATGTTATGTACATTAAGGAAAGAAGGGATAAAACTTATTGCTGATTGTGGGAGAGGTACAACCATGAAAGATAGCCAACATGTCATCCTGCGATAAAAATGGTTTTGGAAGAGATGTCTTGTAATGGTTTTGCTCTGATAAAAGTAGATTGTACAATGTTACTTGATAACGGCAAGATTCAGCTGGTTCTCTGAGAGGTAAGGTAGTTATCTTTGAACACTTGTTAAAAACAGTGATGACTGGAAAGAGACATTTGTAGATTAATGGATAAAAATAGAGAGAATTGGTCAAAGAGAATGATAGATGGAAAGATGAGTGGATTTGGTTGAGTAATGGTAATATTAATTGTTTCCTTATAAAGAAACATTCAGAATTCATTGACTGGGCAGCCAATACTCTTGTCAGTTGAAATTTATAAAATCTTTCTCTTAAAACAATTTTTCAGGAAAATAGGTTTCTCAAGTCAAGCTGTTATTGCTCTTTCCAGTATTGATGGGGGAGGAGGTTCTTTCCTATAAACAAAAATATGTTGATAAAGAAATGAATAGAAATGGGATGATTTTTATGGCTAAATATATAGTATGGAAGAAATAAAGGAATAAATAAGAGAAAGATATGTAGAAAAAATTAGAAAGTATTGTAGTGACTTTTTATTTCTGTCTGAATTTTTTGGATAAGGAGTTATGATTTATAGTCTTTATCTTTATCATAATGTTTCAGCCATTGTGTCCTTCAACATTCAAATATCAGTCAAGCCTGGTAACCTTCAGAGAATTGTAATTGAACTTTTTTTTAATCTATAGAGGTAAATTATTTTCCTTTCATTGTCTATGTCTTGAAGTATCTTTTTTTATTTCTTTTTTTTTAAGTACTGATCTGAAACACTGCTCTAATCCTCAAATCTATTTTTACTGTACTCTGAGTGATGAAACTCATGTAACAAAGACAGTTCTGGGTATGATGATAGACTACATCTGGCAGCAAGGCCTCTGATCAGGAGATTGGAGTTTTTGAAGAGCATGGAACCACCTCTTAATTGCTGTTGTTCCCAGGTCCACCCTGACCTGGGGTGGGGGGTATCACCTGTTATAGCCCCAGCTATATATTAGTGAATCCTGAAACAAAATCAAAACACAGTGGAAATATAAAAATATATTTTTATAGTAAAATGACCAGCCATACATTTGATCTGTAGTTGAAGCTATACAATTGCATTCAAAATATATTTAGTTGAATCCATAAAATTGTGTTCAAAATATTTAGATTTTCAGCATTAATAGAGGTTGATATGCCACTAACTAAAATCTACTAAACCAAGTTGTCCTTTCTGTAAAATTACAACTATATGGGTTCTATAGCAAGCTCATATGAGCACAATTAAAATTCAAAAGAAACAAATATTTTAGTGTTATTGGCAAAAATGTAGTCATACATGTGTGTCTACTACTTCCACACTTTGTAAATAAAATTGACGCACAAAATACCTCACTGTTCCATTAGGAATGAGTGTTGCCACCTTTGTGAATCAAAGGTTATAAATAGTTAAATTCTTTCTTTTTATGTGCCATGTCTTTCAGGACATAGGTGATCATGACTCTTTACTTCCTCCTATCCCTTGTAACTCTCAATAAGGTTCATGCCTCTGCCACCTCCTCCAGACCATGTTCTGCCATCCACTTGCCCAACCCCACCAAGTATGTCATGTATTGCTTTCCCTTGTCTCTTTTTCCCTCTATTTGACCTGTGAGTATCAGATTCTCCAGGCCCTTTTTTTTCACTATGTGTCCCAGAAACTTCATCTGCCTCTTCCTTATGTTAAGTATAAGCTTTTTTCTTGTTTGCATCTTTTCCAAGACGTCATTGTTGCTCACATGCTCGCTCCATGATATCCTTAACATCCTTCTGTAGAACCACATCTCCAGCCTCGGGTCTCTTCTTCATCTTTGAGGAGACCATCCAACATTCGCTGCTGTATAGGAGGACAGATGTCATGTAGCAGCTCAGTACTCTTTTCTTTGTCACCAAAGAAATCATCTAGTCTCGCAGTACTCTGCCCAGCTTTTGGAATGTATCCTTGGTGATCCCAGTCTGTCTTCAGATCTCAGTGTCACACCTACTGTCCTCCGTCAAAACACTTCCCAGATATTTAAACTTCCATGCATGCTTGATTTTAGTGTCCCCAACCTGCAAATCGCATTTCAGGCTCATTTTTTTTTTTTTTTTTTTTTACTGATGACCATGCATTCAAATTATGCTTTTATAATTTTATATCCTTTTCAGACATCATTTAAGAAATAATATGATCCTTGTTTTTGATCAATTTTATTAATTTTTGTTATGAATTTAGAAACTTATAAATTGTTCTCAAAGTTTCTCTATATTATTGCTCAACTGTGAACAGAGGTTATCTTAATTAGTTTTTGTTTTTTTGCTGTCTTTTGCTGTCTTTTGCTGTCTTTTGCTGATTTACATGAAAACATTTATTCTTCTTTGCATTAATGTCCAAATGGGATTTACTGTATTAAATGTTACTTTTTTTATTGTTTTATCTTCACTCATACCGAATCCAGTATTTAAACTTGACAACACTAAACACATTTACTTTACTACAATTTAGTGATCCCAAACATTAATTATAATCAATGTACAGCCAACAACTACAAGCTTTACATCTACAATATTGAAGGAATCTCTTGTTGCTGACTTTGAACCTTTTTTTTTTTTTTTTTTTTTTTTTGATAAGTATTTTATATTTATTGGATTAGTCTGATCTTTGATTTGAAGAAATCATTTCTGCCATGCCAGATGGCTTTTGTTTTTGTCATTGCTGATGTTATCTGTGCCATCCTAGACAGTATTTCAGTTCTTAATCCTTGATCTGCTGTGGGCAGATTACAGTAAATAATTGGACAAATAAGTAGACAGATCTGGGGTGGGGATGAGTGGATATAAAGGGCATGAGTGGTTATAACATTCACTTTTCGGACCTGAGACTTGTGTTCGAACCTCACCATGGTCAATTTGTCAGGAATGTGACTTCCTGATATAATCAGTCTGGGTTTGATTGATTGATTAATTTCCTATGGTTTATCAACCCATTGCAGGTTATTTAAAGTTAGAAAATAGTTTGATTGTAAGTCTTACTGATTAATCCATAGCTGAAGGAGAAGACGTGGATTCATAACTTTCCCAAGGAGATTTGCATAAAAGTGAATATAACAAACCCAACTGAAATTGGAACCCAGCTCTTCGATTAAAAATTCCGAGCCATTATCCATTACTTCACCCACACATCCAAGCTTACAGCACCTGGTATTCCCAAGCACTCACCCATTTAGGTACTGACCAGGCTCAGTGTTGCTTAACTTTGGTGATCATATGGGAACTGGTGTTTCAAAGTGATATTACCATAAGCCTAATCAATCTTGAAAGATAACCTCTGTGTGTGGTGCCTTTGGAAAGTGCCTGAAAATTACACCACAGGTTGATCCAAGCCGTGTCAGTGAAATTGGTCAAATGGAATTGTTTGAAACTGTCAGTGGTTGTACTAACACAGTTGTAAGTCATCATGACAGAGGATTTGAGTGTATTGGTATTGTTCAAACTACTGATCATGTCAGTTTTATTACCTTTCTCCTAGAAACTGTAACTAAAGTTTGCTCAGCATAGTTGCAGTATCAATCACAAGGTGACTCTGTGTGTGTTGAAGAAACAAAAAAAATGTACCTGAACAAGCGTTTGCAGATGAGTGTACTTAGAAAATGAGGGTAGCTAGCTATTGAATATAAAGATGTTGATTTGCTGGATTATATGCATCTACAGCCTCACTTGAAGGGCATAAAGGTCCCAAATGAGATATACCAGAAAAATGAAACTTTTAATCCAGATTAACAAAATCCTAGAAATGTGTAACTATTTTTTGTTAAGTAGGATTTAAATTTCATTTTTTGATTACAAATATGGCAGATGAATTTAGTTTATACTATGTTCAAGATTTGCATCTGAGCAAATATCTCCTGGGCAAATAGAAATATATATATTTTCTTTAAAGAAAAATAACACTAAGCTACAAACTTATCCAGAGAAATCAAAAAAAAGAATTTATACTAAAATTTCAGTATTTTTAATTTAAAAAGAAAAGAAGAAAAAAAAGCACAAACTGAAAGTAGTGTATTTTAATGTATTTTGGATATATGTTTTATATGCAAATATTGCATGCCAGAATGCTTCCTCATTGATGTCTTTTTGGGTCAGAGAAAGTTTCAGACTTTCATGACATCAGATTTTCTCTCCCAATCGGCCTAACAGAGAGCGGTCATTTTTTGACAAGCATTCTGCCATAGCTTCCACATGATTGCGAGAATTGTAACAATATTTGTGCTTATGCAAATGAGATCCTTTCATTCAATCCCATGTATGAAGGCACAGTGGAGTAATGGACAGGGTTCATACAGTTCATAGAAACCTTGAAAAGTCCTGGAAAATTGACATGGCCTTTTCCAGGGCTTGAAAAGTCCTGGAAAAACAGCAGTAGTTTAAAAGCTCCTTGAAAAGTCTGGAATTTTTTAAAATTGGGCTGCCCACACATCCCTTTTCTCAATTCATGAAAGTCAAAATGCCAAATCCGAGAAATCTGGCTTTTTTTCTTTTTTCTTTTTTTACAAGATAAAATTGTCCTTTAAGAAATTTTTTTTTTTTTATATAGTCGCCAGTAATATTTGACAATTATTGCAAATGGTAGTTTGTTTCCTTGATTAGAAAGGTGTTCATGACCTTGTAGTTACTTCTGTATTGTCTCGTCTAGGTGACAAGAAAGAATATGAAGGCGTATCTTCTAGCTACTGCCCACACTCAACAAGAAAAGAGGAAAAACAAAGATAAAAGGTGTCTGAGACAAGTAAACATCTCAGTCAAAGATAAATTAATTTACCCTCATTGAATTTGTAGTTGAAAGGAAAATAATAAATTATTTTATAGTAATAAAATACATTTGGAAGAATCTCCAAAAATTTATTCGTGCCTGTTTTGAAAAACATTGAACTGTTTCTGATAAAATATCAGAGCAATAAACTGTTGTTTCCTTTCCATGCAGATGATTTTTTTGCATGATCATGAAACTGTTAAGATTTGTAAAGAAAGAGCACACTAAAAAAAAGGTAATTACATTTTCCAAACCGAATGACTTTGTAAGAATTTTGTCAAACTCAATTATGCATAAAGATACTGCAAAGATCGTGTTGATTTCTGGCAGATAGGGCTATGCAAAATTTATCCTAAAAAGGAAATGTGTCAACAAAAGATTTGTTTGCATGCAGAATTGCAACAAAAAAAATGTTCATCACCATCATTGATAAACTTCTGGCAAAGTCTCCTCTTATATACCCACTTGTAAGGCCACTAAAACAGTCTAAAAAGATGTCTTTCCAGCATGATGAACAGAAAATAAGTCTGATTGTGATGACATCATCAATATATTCGTCATCAATCAGTACAAAGAGTTTGAAGTGGAGGCTGCTGTAAATTTTGCTTTTTTTTTTTTTTTTTTTTGCCCCCCCCCCCTTTTTTTTTTTGTCTGACAACAAAGAATACTAAAAAAAAAAAAAAAAAAAAAAAGTTGTTCTGAGATTACTGGTACTCTCTCATGGGCAGGCATCAGTAGAGAAAGCTTTTTCAGTCAATAAGAAAATTTCCACTGACAATATGAAACCGCAGACTCTGGTTTATTCTCTGCAGTGCTTCCAATGCCAGAACAGCAATACCTTAAAGCTGAGAAGAAAAAAGGCAGGAAAAAGCAGCTAGGCAAAAATGGAAATCCTTGCTTATGGAAAGTGAAGAACTGAAGAAAAAAACACAAGTTTAAAAGTTGCATACTGAATGGATTGCAGCTTGGATTGAGGAATCGGAGAGCTGAGCTTAAATTCCAGTTGAATTCATTACATTCACTTATGTGCTAATACTCTTGAGAAAGGTATGAATCCATATCTTCATGGGTAAATAGCAGAACAGATTGGGTTCTATAGCTATGAGTGATAATTGGTCTGAATTCAAACTGGCCTGGTGTGGGTTGAGCTCTGTCAGGCAGTTTTGCCCAAGACACACAACTTCTACTGCGGCTGCAGTACCTGTGGTGCCTCTATGACTCTGATGAGTTATGGGACTTATGATCATGATGTATGAATTCTGACCAATTGGGATTTGTTTAATTTTTTTTTACTTTTGGTGCTTTGGCCAATCATAGAGGTGCATTCCATTTTTCCCCTTAACCGTTATTCATAGTACTCCTTCAGAATGTTGTTTAGCATTTTTAGCCAATGAGAAATGTAGTTTTCATTTGACTCCAGACTTATGTCTATTAAAGCTATTAATAGATTTGGATAAAGTTAGGCTTTAGTTGTTTTCTACTGCAAAGAAGCAAATGCTATATTGCATCATTAACAGGAGTTAAAATAATTTTAAAATGAACTTTTCAAAGCTAATTTTATTTTGTTATTCTATGTGCCATGTCCCTTCAGGTTATGGGTGATAATGGCTTGGCACTATTTCCCATCTTTTGTAGCTGTTAGTAAATTTTGTCTTTTCACTATCTCTTCTAATTTGTGTTTGCCAACCCAGTTCATTGAGGAGGTTATTCAGTGCCTTCATCTCTCCCTCTTGACTTTAATATTCCTCTTTTTGATTTGTCCTTTGTGGTTCCATTTTCTCTAAAACTTTGTCATTGTACACTTGTTTGGTCCATGGTATTCTCAGCATTCTACTGTAGAACCACATTTCTGTTTCCTCAAGACTCTTCTTCATCTTTAATGAGATTGACCAGTATTCACTGTCATATAGTAGGACTAATATTACATAAGAATCAAGTACTCTTTTCTTTGTTTCTAACAAGATTTTTCTGTTTCTTAATACATTGCTTAGCTTTTGGAAGGTATCTTTTGCTATCCCAATTTAGTTTTCAGTTTATTCAATATGATATTTAATAAAAAATACAAGTTAATAATCTCTATATTTACAAGAAATGCATTGGAAATGATC
This sequence comes from Acanthosepion pharaonis, assembly GCA_903632075.3. NCBI lineage: Eukaryota > Metazoa > Mollusca > Cephalopoda > Sepiida > Sepiidae > Acanthosepion > Acanthosepion pharaonis. The sequence continues at coordinate 1,996,978 of CAHIKZ030000247.1, read as the reverse complement.
CACTTTTAGAAATGTAAATGATTCATTAAATAAAATGCTTGGAAGGTTTATTTGTAGAAATAATTCATTGTAGTGAATTACTAACTGAAAATGTTTCTTCATACTTGTTTAAAATTGATACAAATATCTTTTCTGAATGTCTTCCAAAGACACTTTAGGCTGTTATAATGCCAAAAGTAAACAATGTGGGAAGTAAATCATGAGTGCTGTTATCATCTAGACATAGTAGGGGCCCCAGGAGATGCCTGAATGCTTTAGTTGTAAAACTCTATTCAGTCTTGAATATCATTTAGTGTAAATTTACCTTTGTTGAAGAGCCTTGACTTTTCTACTAACATTTCAATAGTAAGCATCTGTTTATCATGCAAGACAAAAGTAGGGCCCAGTGTGTTCAAAATTCAGTCTTTTGGTGTGCATGTGTGTGTGTGTGTGTGTATATGGTGGGGACGGGATTGACCATTCCAAGACATAGTCCTGGGCGATGTTATATGGAGGCTGTGTGTTGCCCAGACCATGTGGCTCCCATCTTGGCCATACTAACAAGATCCAAAGATATAAAGGGCATTACATTTGGGGACCCATCTTGGCTGCAGGAGTTGCAAGGAAGGTTGTCAGTATTGCCAGTCAACTGTGCACAGGCTCCTCTTTGGATTTACTTCCATAGCCTTTTTCGTATTTGGATATGACCACAAGACAACAGAGGTTTAAATTCCAGGTTTTTCTTTCCCTAGATGGACTGCCAATTTGATGAGCTCCATCTAACTGAAGTAGATATCTATAGTGTGCTCTCTCTCCCTCTCACTCACTCACTCACTCACACACACACACACACAATGACTTGTACCCACAGGAGAAGAAAACCGTCTTAAATAGAATGGATGTCATTATTTTTACCTTGAGGGTATGCTTTCGACTAACACTTTCTCAAAAGGTGAATGTTGGCGAGAAGGAGGAAACAATCAAAGACACATTAGTAAATAGCGAATGAGGGGGGAAAATTGGACCACGATTAAAATAGATTTTAATTATAAATAAATTAATAACTAAAAAACAAAAAAAATTTTTTAAATTTCCTTCAAAAATTATATATTTATATAAAATATTCCTTTTCAGTCATATATATATATATATATATATATATATATATATATATATATATATGAGAATAGTTCAATAAGTACATAGTTTGATAGTTATTGGCTGAAGTTTTATCTAAAATCTTTACTGTATAAGAGGATTATAGTATTAGAGGAATGCTGAATTAAGTGCTTAACATAATGACTTAAAAAATAAAAACTTGTGTAAAGTAAATTTCATTATGCTACAAACTTATTCATGTCACTACATACATAAATATATTAATATCTTTTGATAACTGATCTATATTAAATTACAGCAAAACATTAACAAATATATAGACTGTGTGTATATATATATATATATATATATATATATATATATATATATATATATATATAGGCAGCAACCTTTCTTTTAAACATCTTTTGTTAAATATGACAGCTGAGGAATATTTAATTAATTTTTTTATTTTTTCCAGCATTCTTACATTTTTCCATTAGGGGGGGAACTAGTAAGGGAGTTCAAAATTTGTCCATTGTCCCAAGTGCTTTCGGTCACTTCTTTAGTTATTTTTAGGAAGGAGGGGGTTGTTTTAGGTGTTGTTAATTTCTCTTCATGTTTGACTGTTTAACATTTATTTTCTTTTTAAATACTAGTAGGGGCATTTATTCTGAGCCTTTGCATATTGAGCACAGCTGGAATTTAAGTGAGCATCATTCTGTTTTTTAAAAATAATCTTTTAACCTACCATTCCCACTGTTAAGGTGAGGTTGATAGTGGGAGAAAGGTTTAATATATATATATATATATATATATATATATATATATATATATATATATATATATATATATATATATATATAAAGTGAACATTGAAGTCAACACTCAGTTTTATGTTTTAGACGCAATCGTCAGGCTGCCTGACGATTGTGTCTAGTTGTGTCGCCTCTGAGTGTTGACTTCCATGCTCACTTTTATATTTATATTTACATATGCTCTATCTCTGATATTGAGCACTTTATCCCATAAATATATATATAAAAGAGAGATAGTGTCTTTACATGTGCTTACACAAAATGCAGATTTTTGTTACTAAATTATTTTAATAAAACTGAATGTGGAAAGGAAATTTCATGAAAGAAATGTTTTTGTCACAGGCAAATGAACAGACAGATAAACGCAATTTACTTGACAGAAAATATAAATCAAATACCTGTAGTCATAGCAACAACATCAATCACATGACATTTGGGTGTAAATCTTGTCCTCTTTCACCTGAACCCTTAGTTAAGTTTTGCAATTTGTATTTTTAGATATAAAAAGTGATGGGTTTAATCATCCCACAATTTTTCACTGATTTACATTTTATGTTCACTGTGACATAATAGGAATGTTATTTTTGGAAAAATGTTTTTCTATGAAAGAATACTATTAGCAGACAGACTTTTCCCTTACACAATAATCTGAAACAAACACCAACCTAAATGGTCCTTTGTGTAAATCTTTTTTATCTTTATAATGAAAAAAAATATTTTAAAATAATGTTTTATCTTTAACAAAAAAATCATTTCATGTCTTATTTAGTCATTTTAACTTTTATACTAATGTTCACCCAAGAGCCATTCAAAATAGAGAGTTACTGAATGAGATGTGTAAAATGAATGTAAGAGGAGGAAGTGAGGATATGGAGGATAGATAATGATTGACCTTAGACTTGAAGAGGTTAAGATTATAGTGTTTGGGGAAGCATCCATATGGGAGTCTGTTCCACAAAGTAGTGGTTCTTGAAAAGAAGCTTTCTTACCAATGGAATATGTAATCTTAAGAATATACAGACAATTTATGTTTTGTTTTTTGTTTTTAAAACAAAAACTGAAAATATATGCGGATACTTGGCCCTCATGATGCAAAACATTTCTATAATGCCGCAATACATTATTACACACAAGAAAAAGAAGTGTGTTTAGAACATGAGGTTTTTGTATTGGCAGTCATTATTTATTTTCTTACAAAAGTAGAATTATGGCAGTATGTATAGGTCCAACAAAGATTATCCATTTCCCTTGGGCCTAGCTTTTTGGCATGTCACAGGCAACAGAATGCCCAGATTTTGAATTCAGAGTTGGCCTTCTCCTAAACCGATTACCACTCGACCTGTTCTGCTATTTTAAAAAAAAATATTAAATATTGCAATGTAAAACTATTCTGTGTTATTTATGATAACAATTACTTTATTTTTATAAATTTTCATATATACATTTTTATTAGTCTGTCAACCTGTTCCAGAATATTAGTAATAATGTGTGAATGTGTTTTCTTGGTTTCTTTCTATAAAACAAGAAAATTATCCAACCAAAATACTTTAAAGCTTTACCCTTTTCCTATTTTCATACCAGATTGTTGCTAAGTAACTACAATCAGTTTTTGTTAGCATTGTTTGTTTCTGAGGTATTGGCAATGCAGACCTGGTCTGTCTCCCACTAGCAGTATTAGTCATAAGGATGGCTGAACAATTTCTCATTAGCTGTTTCTGATTTTACCTGTTGTCACCTATTTATCTGAGCCTTTCTGCACTCTGTTGTCGTAGGTGGTAGTGTAGGAACATAATTCTTTTATTTCCACACAGAGGAAACAGATTGATTTTTACATTGGTGGAGGGCTCAGCTGACATTGGTGAGACTGGCAGGCCTTCAGGAAGGCTACCGATAACACACTCTCCTCTTGCACTTTGCTTGGCATTGCCTGATGTGACTCATCATAGAAGATAAAATCTCAGAGAAATCAGAGAATGAGAGAGAGAGGGGGGAGAAAAACTATTAAATTGCACCAGAGTGCAAAGTTTCTTCTTTTATATTGTTTTTCCTGTTTTCTCCAAGTAGCAAAGCAAAATAGATAAATGCTTGAAGTTTCATACAAGTGCTACTATTGTGATGTTTGTTATCACAACATGACCAAAGAAAGTAAAGCAAAAAAAAAAATTAACTATAGGAAAAATTCCCATTATAATTTTTTTCTAGTACTTTGTGTAAAATATTTTGTTGTTATTGTTATTATTATTACTACTACTATGTGCATAAAAATAAATATATGAAACCACTACCACCATTCCTGTCATTATCAAAAAAAGAAAATGCCTGGGTTGAGTAGGTGGAAGTGATATGATTTTCATGGAAGGACTCATAAACTATTAATTCCAAGTTTAATCTTTGTGAGGTGCTTCAGAAATGACAATTGTGTGTTAAGTATGATTTGTTTAGTTCAAATAAATTGAAAAATGTCTTTGTTTTATCCCCTGCCTAAATGCCAAAGGCACTATTTTTAAGTACTTTGTTTTTTCTATCGACATCATCATCATCATCATCAGCAGCAGCAGCAGCCCCTTGACAGCTTCAATTGTCATTGGAGGGGAGGCTGAAGAAACAGATTTTGATTCTTCTTCCTCATGATCCTTTCAGCGGGCTTTCAGGTAGCTTGGCGGCACACATCTCCTCTCCATGCTCTTGAGCAATAGCTGAAGACCATGGAATATGGTGTAGGTCACTCTCAGTCTGTACACTAGACCCTCAAATTTTGAATTCAGAGTTGTCCTTCTTCTCGACCAGTTGCCACCCAAGGCTATAAGGACCCAGTCTGTCCTGCTATTTACCCATAGCTGGAGATAAAAGAGATGGATTCATACCTTTACTGAGGGTGAGTGAGTGTAATGAACTTGACTGGAATTCAAACTTGGTTCTCTGATGCCTTAATCCAGACTGCTATCCATTACTCCACCATACCTAGATTCAATATATATGTTAAATGATGTATAGTGAAATCTCTTATCTGTATTCAAAATATAGTGTTTATATTCTGATTTTCTGCACCAGTATTTTGAGAATTGTAGAGAATCCTAAAATTGGTGAGGGTAGGATTTTGGAGAAGCAATAGTCTGCAAAGAAGGAATTTTAAATTTTTTTAAACATCGTTAACATGGCTTACATGTTTTGTTTCTTGAAGCTTATATTTCTTTTTTTTATAGAATAATGTATATACAGAAGAAATAGGAAAATAAAATTAGATAAGTATTGGGACATTAATCAAGTGCATGAGAAAATTTACTTTTAATAATTACAAAGCTTAAAAATAGTCCCATCAAGTTATGTTTAACGATAGCACACTTGAAAAAATAAGAAGGAATTCATGATAGAATGTATTTTTGTTATGATGTTGATTTGGGGTTAGTAGAGACAAACACCAAATAACACATAACAATAAAAAGGGTTTTAATAGGTTGGTAAAAAGGTACAGAAATCGCCTGAGTAGTCAATAACTAGCTCAGCTAAGAACTTCTCTGTCTATCTATCTCTCTCATGTCAACTGACATGCCACTATTCAAAGTCTTTGTTCACAGACAAGTTCATCTTCAAGAGTGGTGGTAGGTTTCCGACACAACAATTTTATAACAAAGCTAGCTTATTTTGCCAAAAGGTATTTTTCTCTGAAACAGCCTAAAGCTCTAAAAGAATTATGTCTATGACTCTTGATGGAACCTAATCATATTGACTATCATTCACATGGTCATCTTTGATGTATTTTTTTACATGTGAATTATTCCCAAAAATATTTGCTTTTATCTATAGTTTAATGGCTGACTCATTGGTGAAAAATATAAATTTTGTGTCATTTTTGCCATTGGGCAAGACACAACATAAAATTGAAGCAGATGTGCCTAGTCCCTGGAGGTTCCAAATCTGGAACAGCACCTTCCAATTTTATTAGATTGATGGGTTGCTTTGACTCTTTTTTTTTTTTCCAGCACAGTGCCTGGGAAATTTTAACCTCTACTAATGCAAGTTTTTTTTTTTTCTTTCTTATTGAACATCCATATTTAAGAAACCAATTCTGTCTGAAGGTTATGGTTAATTTGTTTCCATTCAGTAAAAAAAACAAAACAAAAGAATAAAAATAAAACTTCTAGACTCTTCAATATTAATTTTGTGAAGCCTCATCTTGAGCTCAAAACCACTTTTGATGGTCTGTGAGATGAACTCTATAACCATTGCATAAATAGAATGAACAAATAATTATATTTAAATGTATGTGCTGTGACTAAATTATTTGTATAAAGGCCTTGTTCTTTCTCCTATTATTATTCTTGTCTGTCAACTCTAATTTACTATTCTTTATCACTAATTATGCATTAATTAAAAAATAAAAAAAGAAAGGAAAATTGATATCTGACTTATCAAATCAGTCAGCTGTATTTCACATGGTGTATCTAATTTCTTTGTTTCTTTCACAAAGTCAAACTGAACGAATTCATTGATGCCACAACTGGACACACCATGGATGGGTGTCAGTAATGTAAAAATAGCCATTATCCTATTACATGCATGTTTGTTTTTTCTTTTCTTTTTTTCTCCTCATCAAGACAGCCAATCCCATAGGTGTCAAATAGAATCGGTCAGTTCCAGGGCAGGGTCATAGAGGTGAGATAAAATCTAATATTTATCTTTTTGCCCAGTACCCAGTTGACAGGCCAACATAAAGTTACATGTCATTTGTATGTGACACAAACAAAGTCTTATTAACAAGAAGGATTTCTATTTAGGCCTATGGCTATCATATGACAAAATTGACCTCTCTTATTTTATCTCTTTTGTAAGTTCCGTCTGTTCCTTCCTTTTTTTCTGTGTGAAAAAAAGAAGGGTTTAGTATTTCTTCAACATGATATTTTCTTTAACATGATCTTTGAAAAAGGAAATTATTTTGAAAAAATGCAATTTTTTTTTAATTTCATGGGGAAGTGAACTTTGTTATTGTTAATCACTTTGTGATATGTTTTACTTTAGTTTCATTCTACATTGCATAAAGATTAGTAATTATTTTTTCACATCTCATATTATTATATACACTACCAGATTAACCTAGTAGCACAGTTGATTTCAAATGGTGCAGCATACTTCATAGGTACAGTGGAAGAGGATAGCATTTAGGCAGAATGATTGAAAGACAAAAATTTAGAAACAGTTTCACAAAATGCATGTGCCAAAAATAAATGATTTCAAAATTTAAAATATTATTATGGATTATGTGTGAATAAGTCCCAGTATAAATAGTTATAGTTATTGACTGATTTTATCTTTGTGATATTTTTGCATTATATCGAGTATTATGAATATAGTAACTCGGATCTGCAAATTGGAGGTGAGAGTTATCAATGATAATCTTCTGACTTTGAATCCGCAGTTATCTCCCTTTAACCATCACTGTGTGTTTTTTTAAATTTTTAAATGTATTTTTTATCACATAAACTTTGGTGAGGCAGTGGCAAATTTTAATTTCAAAAATGCAGCCCAGAGAATTTGGGAACCACTGGAGTAGCAAATGCTAGGAGCCTCATATTTGTACCTTACCTCCCTTGCATTAAATATTTTCAGTTGGCATATCAAGATCTGTCAGTGTTAATGTATGAGGTTGGGGGACTTCATCTTTAATTATATTCATCATTTCTGGTAATATATCAAGGCCATTAAATCTACTCAAATATCTATTTTGCTTCATATTTTTCTGTATTTGCTTTTCATATTCATAGAAGTTAAATTTTTACCCATTTTATAAGCTCTGTCACTATGCTAGTAAATATTTAAGATTAAGGTATATGTTATATATATAGGGTTGTGATGTCATGGGTTATACAAAGCTGGTCCCCCCTCCACTTCTTTCAAGTTATCTGAAGATCATGTGAGCATAAAACTCAAGTTATGACTAGAGCCATCCTTTCATAGCATTTAATGTTGTTAATCATTTTTTGCTCTGTCTAGCCAATCTAGGTTTTGAGCACTTTACTTAGGTAGGTTTGCTTTTAGGCCTTTTTTCTTTTTCTTTTTTCAGTATTGTCATTTTTGTTTGAGACTTTACCTGGACTTATGGTTTTTAGGTTTTGGCAAGTTTTACCTTGGTTCCATCAATGGCTTTGGTTTTTCTTTAATATATTATATATTTTTAAATTATTAATTTTTATTCTTTTTACTTCTATTAAACTTTGTTTAGAAAACCTTAAAATAACATTGTTTTTGAAAGCTAAAAGCTTGAATCAAAACCATTTTCTTTTTAGATTTTAATCTTTTCAGAACATGAGTTAGCTTGCTTATAAATTAACTTTTGATTTTTGACTGAACTAAAAATATTTAAACATTGTATTAGCAAGAATGTGTATATCCTGAACTTCATATGTTAACAGAACTAATTCCACAAGATCAATGGCAACTACAACTTTGAATGAAATGGGGTTTTTATGGCTGTTATAAAGTTGAAAAATTCTTCTCCACTTGCTAACAATAATTTTAGTTATTGTATTATTTTATGCATGAGTTTTCTAAACTTTTCTGCAAGTTTCGGATACTTACTTTGTGTATTTATATCTTGGCTCTATCAGACTATACAAACAAAAAAATTTGAGTAAAAAAATAAACAAAAACCTTTCCTGATGTCCGTATTATATATTCTTAAATTATCAAACAGAACATGCTTCAAAAGAAATATTGGGTGGTAAAAATTGATCAATAATTAAAAATTATATGGTTGAAAAAAAATGTAGCCATAGTCCTTTGGCTGTAATATTTAAATTAAAAATGATAATTACTTTTTAATTGGTCTCATATTCTGTGTAGATTATGCCAAACAGTTATAATTTATATATATAATTTTATTTTAATACTGAATAAAATATAAAACCTACATCAAAAACTGAAGTTGTAAAGTATAAAAAGTCATATTATGTCAATAAGTCCTTATTAACACTAATGGGGTCCATTAGTCACCCAGTGAAAAAAGTTTAAGGCCATCCTGGTAATTTTTTAAATTGGCCCCAAAAGTAGTTGTTTTGTACTTTAAATAAGAGAAAATTATTATACATGGTTAAAAAAAAGTGAGACAGGTTTTTTTTTTTATTATGGCAAAAAGAAAGTATTTTATGATTAAATTTTGCTCTCATCAAAATATCCTCCTTTAACCTTGATTATTGCAACACAAATGTTTGACATTTGTTGCAAAAGTTTCTCAAAGTGTAAGTTTGGCAATGAATTCCATATTTTTTTTTTTTTTTTTTTCAATGACTGAAAGATCTCTTTTTCATTTTTTTTTTTTTTTTTTTACTCTTCTGTCAAGTTCATCCCATGCTAATTCTGTGGGTGGCTTCAAACTTTTGAACTGTAGTATATATGAGATAAATATATAGTCCTGAAGATTGCATGAAATAGCCACCACTGGGTATTGACCTAAATGTTCACTTTATATATATATATATATAGAGAGAGAGAGAGAGAAAAATACTCTAAACATATATTCTGAGAAATGGTGAACATGTTAATCAAATTTTGGCTTTTGTTAGATAGTATAACATAATAAAAACTAAAAAAAAGTCTAAGTAGCTGTAATGTATTAGCAAAGATAAAACATGTTTGGTTTTCAAAGGATATGTCAGTAACACATTAAATATGGACAGTACATGGAACCTAGTCAAGTGACTTAAGTATATGTCATGATTATGTGGCTTTGACTATAAGATGCATATAAAGTTACTCATAAGCTATGGTGATCAGTTATTGTTTCAAATGATTACAGGGCATTTATTTGTCTCAGACTTCCAAGGTTTAGCACATTCAGGTCTGAGGAACTACAGCCATATTGTTAGAGGTAGGTAGATGACTGGGGAGGAATCTTTAAATTTTCCCATTTTATATAGAAATTAATGATATGAAGGCTGTTAATTCTAGATGTCATATTTTCTACTCTAAACCATAATACCACAGGATGCCCCATAAACCTTTTCATATTATTTAATAGTATTTAATTTTGTATGATTAAAGTGTTGGTTCATGAATTTGGTAGCATATTTCTTGTCTGGGTAGTACAGACTCAGTGAAAATAGGACTAGCAGTCACTGAGCAGTACTAAAAAAAGAACAAGATGAGATACCCCAAGACATGCACAATGGAAGGAGAATAATCTACCCCTGTAGATAAGACAGGATAATCTGTAGTCTTGGGCAGCTAAATGAAACCAATCTACCTCCATTGATTAAATAAATGGATTGAAGAAGGCCAGGGGATACAATGCCTAAACTAAAACATTGTGATTAACAACAAAGATGAGGATGTTAGTCTAAATGTAAATAATATAAATATTGCATAGCTACAAGAAATTTGGCAAATTGTAGTGATTTTCTAAGCCCGGCTTAGATGTGGCACAAGGCCGAAAGTATGGTGCACCCAGTGAGGATCGAACTCACTACTCAGTTGTAATTGATCTAGCCAGACAAGCTTGCTAACCATTACACCACCTCGAGGTGCAAATTTGGCAAATTGTATATGACAGTTTTTTTTTTCCCAGATTGTTTCATAAATAATAATAATGCTTGGGGTGAATTGATTAAAAAATAAATAAATAAACAAATTTGATTTTTTTTCAAAGTTAAAAGGAACTCTCATTGGAATTTGTGTTCACAATCTGATAAACAACTTTATAACAATTTTCCTGTGTTTGAAAAGGGATTATATCAGTGTAACTGTATGCCTTTCTGTTTACCATTTATCAAATGTTAATGCAGTGTTGGACTGCATTGAATAGAGAGCACTCTCTTCATTTCTGTGGTTATTGATCAGGCCAGCAGAAGAATCAATATGTATTTTCTCTTCATCTATTGGATAGCCATCATTCTTTTCATTTTATCAGAGTAACAGTAGCTGTGTTTTTTTAATTCACTTTCATGTTTTTCTATTTGGAATGTACAGTTATTGATCTGAAAGTTGATGTTTATTAATTCATTAAAGATTTATAAACACATACCTTTGTGTTTTAATTTATAAATATACAAAGGTTAATCAAAACGTGATGCCTATTTCTTTACAACAAATTTAATAGCAGTATACAATGTCTGCTAAAATGAATGCAAAACTCTCAGGATTCCAATTTGGTCCTCAATATAGTCAACTTCCGTCTCAATCATGGTATGAGGGTTAGTAACAAAAACTATGTCTATTCTTCTGTAATTACAATAGATAGTAGAAGCCCATCAGGCTTACCAAAATGAACACAAAACACTCAGGATTCCAAATCTGATCTTCACTATAGTCTCCTTCCTTGTTATTGCGGTACAAGGGTTGATCAGAAAGTAATGGTGGTTCTTCTTTAATCACAACTGATTTATAGTAGAAGCACAGAAAGCAAACCAAAATGAGCACAAAAATCTCTTGTTTCTCAATCTTGTTATTTGATCTTTGGATAAAAGCATATATATACCTACCTAGCAGAAGAGTTTGGACTGCTCTTAATCATGTATGATGTGCCTCTTTTGTCTCATTATCACTACAGAAGGACTATCTTCTGAGTGTCTCCTTTATGGGACCAAGCAGATTAAAATCTGAAAATCTAAAGGTGCCAGGTTAGAGCTGAGACAAGGTTGTCTAGCAATGTGCTGTGGCTACAGCCATTCCATAAACATTTAATAACCTTTGGTGAATGTTTACAACAATTTACCCTTCGAAAAACAAATTCTCTGATAGCTCTTTGGTTTCTGTGTGTCCAAAGGGCATTGATGGACCTAGGCTGGTGTAGGACAGGCTGTAAGGTTTTTTGTGGGTGGTGGGAGTGACATTTAGGTGAATTGGTATAATGAAGTAGTATATTGTTGCAATGAAGTAAATGTTTGTCCATCTTTTTAATGTTGTTTAGAGGAGCAACAAATTCTGTCTGCACCAGGTGGTAAAACTGCTTCCTGTGTGATAGCCATTTTGAAAGAGGATCATGGGTAAGAAAAATGAAGGTAACTGTATAAATATTTCCTCAGATTTCTAGATAATTAAAAACCTGTAGGAATTCTAATATTTTGAAAATTAAATTAGAATAGGCATTAATATTTTAACTAACTTTTTATATCCACATGTTTATGAAAATTTATTTGTATTGAGAGTTTATTAAAAATGTAAATACAAACTGTTGTGAATATGGATTATCTCCTCTGTGATAATCCAAGCTATAAAAGCTGTACATTTCCGCTTGTCAAGTAGACGAGTAGTAAGATTCTTAATTGAATAAAAGATTACTAGACAGAATTTCTTGTCCTGTTTTCATTACACAAACCTTTATATAATTCTGAAGGTAAGAACATTAGTCTGAATGAAATAAAATACAATTTATATATTTATCTATATCAATAACAAAGATTGGATTTTGCAAAAAAAAAACAAAAAAAAAAACAACTCTGGTAATTCTGGAAGATAAAAATTTTAAGGCAAACAGCTTTTGTAATTAAAGTGCACAATATCAAGAGATAGAGCATTAATAACATGAAATAAAAATGAATGTTCACTTATCTCTCAATTCTGAGTTTTGCCGAAATCATATCCATTTTTAGGGTGTTTAATTAATTTTAAAAATTTACTTGATTACAGAAATTGGGATAATTTCTATAAATAAATTCAGTTTTACTATCACTCTCACTTGCATATTATATACCAAGATTTGCATATTGAACATAATCTTTAATCTGTCAAAACTGACATTGGATAGAGCAGTTACATTCTTCAGTTTCAAATTAACATATAATTAATCATTTTTGTATTCCAAATGATTAACAAGTGTGACAACATATGTCCAATATAATACAGCAAAATAAATTCATGAAGATACAAAAAGCAACAAATAAAACTGAATGTTCATTTATCTGTCCCTCCTCTGAATTTCACAGATATCATCCACTCATCTATAAGGATTCATATTACATAGCAGTTCAGCACTCTTTTCTTTGTTTTTAATGATTTATTTTTGTTTCTTAATACTCTGTTTAGATTTTGGAAGGCATCTTTCACTATTCCAATGCACCTTTTGATTTCACTGTCATATTTTCTGTCATCTGTTAAAACAATTCTCAGATAGTTAAATTTCTGTACTTACTTTATTTTGATATTTCAGGTTCATAGCTCACATCTTAGGTTGTTCCTCTTGCAACCTTACATTCTGTTTTCTTATAATTGGTGGTTAGTTAGTCTTTCTGCCTCCTTCTATCCTTTACTACGTATGAGGTCCTGCAGTTTTCTTTCTGTGTCTACCATAAGCATGGTATCATTTGTGTATTTTATGTTATTAAGATTATGCCCACCAATAATAAATCCTAGTAGGACTTGTAGTTCTCTTAGGATTGCCTTGCTGTATAAGATAAATAAATCTGGTTAGAAGACACATCCTTGTTTTATGCTCTGTTCTATTTTTGTATATTTACTCAATTCATTTGCTAGTTTAGTATTTTCATATTAATCTTTTAATTGTAAACTGCAATAAAAAAATTAGTTTACATAATGAGACATGTATAAACATTAACATTTAAATAAGATGTAAACAATGCCTCTAAACAAATATTGGTGAAACATCTTGAACCCTAAAAAAAAAAAGAATATACGAATATAAAAGGGACTAGAAATTAAACAAGACTCAATGCACTGGTAGGCCACTGAAACTATCATGATCACAATTGCCATTTTATTTTTTAAAAAAAATGCCATTTTATTTTAAAAAAATAAAAAAAATAATGAAGATAATTCACCCAGATGAAAATGCATTGAAAGTGCCATGATCTGCGTATCCACTGTGGTTAATATATGACTAGCCTTCTTGAGCCTGTCACTTGTTACTAAACTAGTGTTGAAACAATTTGGGATATGAAAAATTTTTAAACTAATATATAAATAAAAACTGATTTGAAATCAGTAAATTCTAATTTGATATTTTTTTTTACCATTTTGCCACAAGCAAGGTAATAAAGCCACTAAGATGCAAGGTTACTGAGTGTTTATGAAAAAAACACTGTTAAGGAGAGAAACAATAAAAGAAGAATTAAAAAGATAGAAGATAACAATTGACATTGCATTTAAATTTTTGAAGATCAAGATTGACTGTGATGCAAGAAGCTGGAAGAAATTTTCACAAGAAAGAAGTGCGAGAGAAGAAACTGTTAGCATCTTATATCTAGCCATTTCAAGTGTAAGATGATGAGACCTTGCCACCAATTTAGTACTGTACTTAAATTCATAAAGTCTAGGTACCAGAGAAAAGTTCATCAGAACCATTACCATAAAAGTATTTATAGAAAAAGCACAGGGAAGCTACATTACGGCAGTGGAAAAGTGATTGAAGCTAAGATGCCAGCACAGAACCAATAGCAATCCAGATTCTTCTTTGGATGTTTTCAAGAATCTATAAATATATAGCAGAAACACCAGACCAGATGTGGCAGCAATATTCAAAGCAATGATAAATGATAGACTTATAAAATCTAAAATGATGCATTTAAACTAAAAAAAAAAAAAAAAATCAAACCAAAAACATCCAGCTTCCATATGACGAACATGACTTATGTCCTGTCTCGCCAATGTAGATTTGGTTGAAATAAAATCCATTAATCTAATGATGCTCTTTGATCAACAAAACATATCAAAATAAGAGTTTTCCAAATTGTCTTATATATATATATATATATATATATATATATATATATATATTTACCATTTAATTTTTTAAAAGATTGAAAAGAAAGAATACAAAAGAAAATCTGCTTAAGCAAGTTACAAGACAGGTTTATATTGATATTTGTGTCTATATGCAGGACTCTCTGTACAAATAATATTTGTGGCTTTTCTAGCTAGAATGAAAAGAATTTTTTTCCCTCTGTTAATATCCAACTCTTTATGAAAGTACATATTTATCCTCTTAATATCTTTGTATATGCAAAGAAAAGAAATCTAAGATAACATTCATTGAATGTGGTTCTGCTACAATATGTAGAATTCCTTCTTGTTCTTTCCTTTTTGACTCTGTTATTATAAAACAGAAAATCCAACTTGACTTGAATTTGTTTCAACTTTTTCCCCAACAGAAATGATAGATAGCTTATAGAAAATTTGGTCTGTTATCCCCTCCCATATACAATTTTCAATTGTATCAATATATATATATATATATAAAGTTGACATTGAAATCAATACCCAGAGGCAACTGTCTGTTTCATGATAAACGTAATCGTTTAACATGAAACAAACTGTTGCCTCTGTGTGCTGACTTCAATGCCCACTTTTATATTTACATATGCTCTATCTCTGATATTGAGCACCCATAAAAAAATAAATGTTTGTGTGTGTATATATACAGTATAATTTTTCTATCATTTGAGATTTGTATTTGTTTCCTTTTGTTTTGTTTTATTTTTTTAAATAGAGCCACATAGTTTTAATTTTCAGGCTCTTGAATTTATTCAATCCAAATAAATAATAACAATTGTAATTTAGAAAACAGTAGCTACAAGGTAAATATAAGTTTGCAATAGAACTTTAAAAATGAAAACTTCTAAAACATCAAAATAGAGAAAACTACCTAAACCTCCCTGATTTTTACTTCCATTTCCTTATATTTTACTGAGGATTTTTTCATTTTTACGACATTGGATTTGATGTTGAAAAGCCTACAATTCAACTCTTGCTTTCGCTTTAGTGATGTTCATTCAACATGTTTGTTTATACATACATGATTCTTTTTGCAAGAAAAATCCCTTTCACATGAAAATAAACTTTATACATAAGGATTTTCAGCACTTGTTTGTAAAGAGAAATGAGAAAAGCAGCTTTTTAACACAAATTTGCATTCTTTCTAGGTAAATGTATCAATTTCATGGGATAACTGGAGGAAAAGTGAGGAGCTAATGAACAGAATGAAAAAAGAAAAAAAGGAAAAAGAAAATCTATATAAGTAAAAAAAAAAATGTTTTTTTGTACAACAAGGGCAAACCTAACAAAAAAAAAAGGAAGAAAATGAACTTGAACTCAGATTAACAATCATTGTTTGGTTTTATCTAAAATGAGGACTCGAGTTTGCATTTGGAGTTAGTGATTCATTTATCTGCAAGAATTATTTTTGAAAGGCATATACCTCAAAATTCCATTTGATAAAAACAAACAATGAAAGAATTGTCTACATATTAATACACTTGTACCAATATGATTTGTGTCATGTTTGGTACTGAAAGGGAAAATAAAAATAGAAAGAGACATATTCAAAAAGACAGCACAACACAGAGAGGGATTGGAGGAGGGTCATCTTAAAAGAGGCAAGCAGTTTGTAGTGAGGAGTTCAATTATGTTTCATGAATGATCTCTTGAAGACATTTCTGTATTTTTAAGAGAGACTGTCACTTTTCTCATAACTATCTCGGAATAGCTATAGGTTGAAAAGTACAAATTGCAGCCTTGAAAAATTTATTAGTTAAATCCATGTAATTTACACAGGTCATGCTAGTTTATATGACTTCTTTTAATTCATCCTTTTGGCATCAATTTAAACTGGCACCTTCTTTTTGTCCATATATTGTGACCATTTTTCTTAAGTTTGTATTTTCTTGATTTCAGATGAAAACTTGAAACTTTTTAACATTTTTCAGTGAAATTTTTGCTTTCCAAAATTATAGTTTATAATTATAGTTTAGGTTTCATGGCAATAAAGCCACTAAGACATAACAGGTTACTGAGTATGAGGGAATATGAGAAAAACAAAACTGTTAAGGAGAGAGAACAAAAAAAAAAAAAAAAACAGGAATTAAGAAAAAAAAACAAAACAATTGACATTGCATTTAAATTTTTCAAGATCAAAATTGACTGGAAAACAAAGAAGCTGGAAGAGAATTCTGCAAGCGAGAAGTGCAAGTGAAGAAATTGTTAGCATAGAATTTATGATTAGATCTAGCCGTTTCAATGGTAAAATGATGAGACCTTGCTGATAATCAAGTAGTATACTAATGTCTAGTCACCAAAGAGGAAAGCTTATCAGAACAGTTCCAATGAAAGCATCTTTATGAAAGGCATGGGGAAGCTATGTTATGGTGGTGAGAATATGACTGAAACCGAGGTGCCAGGTCAGGACCAATAATAGCAAATTCTTCTTTGTATTTCATCAAGAATGTCTAAATACATAGCAGAAACACCAGATGTGGCAGCAATATTCAAATGCATGAATATTGAATTTTAAAAAGTGGTATATGGAAAAATGTGTCAGTTTAAACTGACAGGAGGAGGATATGTGTTAAAATTGTACACTAATAACAACCTTGGAAAATGATAAACGCTTTCATAAAGTCTCTAAAGCATCAGAAATGGTTGCTATACACCAAATCCCTCAGAGATGAAAAGACATTTTAGGAAAATAACAATCTGTATGCATTTATCTTGTATGTAAGGTGTGTCATATAAAACAGAAGTAAACATTTTTATTTTAGATTTTTATCAAGCATAGAAGAGAAGGGGTATTTGGCAATCATGGATAAACATGCTCACAATAAAACGTAATGTTAAAAAACACGGTTTTTCCCATGACACCACTGTTTTTGCTACATCATTTAGTAATGATAACTCCTCATCCCAGAAATGCAGACAAAAATTTATTATTTTTGTTGTCAATTCTCAAGAACAAAGAAAATATATAAATTCATTTTCACCATATGTTTAGGTTTTATTACAGTTCTAATCATTGCTTTTTAAAACAATAAACATTGCCAAAGAGTGATGATAGTTAAAAATGCAGTGTCATGGGGGGGGATGTCCTTTTTATTGTGGGTATGTTTATCCATGTTTGCTGGGTATATTTTATAATTTAGTTTAGATAGCAAATATCTTTTTAAAAAATGTGGCATTGTTTTGGTGTTATGGAATTATTTATTTAATGTCTGATACTGGTTTCAACCTTTCACATTAAACTTAATTTTAGGACCAATTAAAGATAAACAAGTTTATCTATGTATTCATTTTGGATTTTATCAACCATGTTAAAAACAGATATTAGAAAGTGAAATTATTAAAAAATAATGATGAACAGTGTTAATCATTGAAAGCATTATCTCCTGGGTAATATTAGGTTATCTTGTAATAATGGAATTGACTTTGTTAAAAGAACATTCTATTTCCTGAGCAGGTTGAGGTCCCCATGGATATTACTACTAACCCCCACTTATTCCCCCTCTGATCTTGATGAAGATGCATTGGCTTGTGGGAGAGCTGACACATCATCATTAGTTACAGGAACTAAATACTGTGGATGTTGACAGTCTTTCTCAGATCTTCACTGTTGGCCATATTCTTGGCATGATATTCACAAGCTGCTGGATTATCTGGGTCTCATATCAAAAAATAATGACACCCATGATGCTAAAAGATCTATTTCTTTGTTTCTTCATTTTTTTATTTTTTTTTTTATTACTCCTTTTTTTTCTCTTCCATTCTTTTTTTCATTGTTCTATTTCTGTTCATTTTTACCTCTTTTTCATTCACTTATTCTTTGATAACCCCTTTTCTCTTCCATTTATCATTCACTCCATTCACTAAAAATGAAGAATGGATTCAGAATTTATAACAAAGAATTTGAGTTTTTTTATTGTCTGATGCTGCAACATATATGTAATTTAAAAAAAAAAAAAGAAACCTGATAATGTAGAGGTAAAAATGATAAATGAAAGGCCATTGATAAATATTAATACTAAAATATGGGATATGTCTTTGAAAATTACCAGACTTAACTATTTTTTAGATTTATTTACAAGAAAGCATTTGCACTTATTTCTTTAATAAAGACTTTGTTCATACTTTATTCTATTTCTGGGATTTCATAGAATTATTTTTATACTTTATATTTATTAAATTTTTTTTGTTCTTTACTTAGGGTTGCCAAAAGTAAAAAAAATTGAAATGCAATACAGAGAGAATTTAAATATAGTTATGTTTTTAAAATTAGGTTTGAGATATTTGTAGATATCTGTTTAGGAGCAAGCCCTCAAAATGACATGAGAACACTTCAGACTACTTAATTTTGTCTTCTCTCACAACAGACTAGTGAAGACTCCAATTCTTACTGTCCATCTGTCCATGAGATATGTTGCTTCACAACTCGCCCATGGGTGGTTAAAAATCTATGCTCCCAATTCTAACTATGATTTATAAGCCCATGACTGGAATTCTTAACTTCCAGCTAAGTGGCACTTGATCCCAAAAGTTTTCATTTATTTTCTCTATTTCCATTTGTTCAGCAGATGACAGCTTTGAAGATTTCATGTGTAGATTTTATTGTCCATGTATTCATAAAAACTGGCATGCTTTGAGTTCAGATAAAATCATTCACTGTTCACTTCATGAGAGTTCTAAGCCAATCATATGTAGGACCTATTGTGTCACAAACTATGTTATAGTCATTGCTTCTCTTGCTAGATTAAATGCTGGTAGAATGGAAGGATGCTATGTTTATAATTCAAACAGCTAATACTACCAAAAAGTGCTAATAAAAATTTAAAAAAAATGACTTTGCAGTATGGTATCAATCAAATATTAACTTTTAAATTTAATGAGCTGGTAAAGTTATCACTCTATAGATGTTTTTTTTTAAATTTTGAGATGGTACTGGAAAGTTTAATGTCTACCTGGTTCAATTGTTCTGTTATTTTTACCCAAAGGTCCTTATTTGTCCATTACTTCTAGATTTATTCTTTTAATGGCATTATTATTAAAGGCTTAAAACACTTATACTTAAAATCTGAAAGACTGTTGACATTTCTGGGACATGTTATGAGGAAAGAAAGCTTAGAAAATTTAATACTCACAGGATATAATGAAGGAAGTGTAATAGAAAACAGTAAGTAACCTACAAAATGAGTTTGGATGTCAGAACTAGGACAAAAATGGATAGTAAAGATTTAAATGTTGCTTAAAGAAGGGAGAAGGAAGTTGTGGAGAGCCATGAAGTTACACAGTACATAAAAGTGAATGACTGGTTTTATCAGTTGAGTATTCATTGTATAAAAACTGTGCTTGCTATGTTGTATTATACATCTATCTTATGGTCATTTTTCTGGTAGAACTATTAGCAGTTTATGTGAGAGTGAATGAATGTATTATCACGGCATGCACAATTGAGCTGTGTACTTTCTTTATTTGACCTTTATACAATTAGACTAGGGCAATCTTTATTTCAGAAAGAAGAGCTCCAACCAGACATTTTAACTTTTCTTTCTCTCTCTCTCATCCTAGTATTCACTCAATTTTTTCTTTTTTCTTCTTGATTCTTGCTTTTATTAATGCTCTTTATTACCTACTTTTATTTTTTCTTTCTTTCTTTGATTCCTTCTTTCTTTCATTCTTTGATTCCTTCTTTCTTTCATTCTTTGATTCCTTCTTTCTTTCATTCTTTGATTCCTTCTTTCTTTCATTCTTTGATTCCTTCTTTCTTTCATTCTTTGATTCCTTCTTCTTTCTTTCTTTCTTTAATTCCTTCTTTCTTTCATTCTTTGATTCCTTCTTTCTTTCATTCTTTGATTCTTTTTCTTTCATTCTTTGATTCCTTCTTTCTTTCATTCTTTGATTCCTTCTTTCTTTCATTCTTTGATTCCTTCTTTCTTTCATTCTTTGATTCCTTCTTTCTTTCATTCTTTGATTCCTTCTTTCTTTCATTCTTTGATTCCTTCTTTCTTTCATTCTTTGATTCCTTCTTTCTTTCATTCTTTGATTCCTTCTTTCTTTCATTCTTTGATTCCTTCTTTCTTTCATTCTTTGATTCCTTCTTTCTTTCATTCTTTGATTCCTTCTTTCTTTCATTCTTTGATTCCTTCTTTCTTTCATTCTTTGATTCCTTCTTTCTTTCATTCTTTGATTCCTTCTTTCTTTCATTCTTTGATTCCTTCTTTCTTTCATTCTTTGATTCCTTCTTTCTTTCATTCTTTGATTCCTTCTTTCTTTCATTCTTTGATTCCTTCTTTCTTTCATTCTTTGATTCCTTCTTTCTTTCATTCTTTGATTCCTTCTTTCTTTCATTCTTTGATTCCTTCTTTCTTTCATTCTTTGATTCCTTCTTTCTTTGATTCTTTCTTTGATTCCTTCTTTCTTTGATTCTTTCTTTGATTCCTTCTTTCTTTGATTCTTCTTTCGTTTTTCTTTTCTTTCATTCGTTTGTTCGTTTTTCTTTCTTTTTTCGTTTGTTCGTTCTTTTCTTTCTTTTTTCGTTTGTTCGTTCTTTTCTTTCTTTTTTCGTTTGTTCGTTCTTTTCTTTCTTTTTTCGTTTGTTCGTTCTTTTCTTTCTTTTTTCGTTTGTTCGTTCTTTACTTTCTTTTTTCGTTTGTTCGTTCTTTTCTTTCTTTTTTTTTTCGTTTGTTCGTTCTTTTTTCTTTCTTTTTCGTTTTTTCTTTTTTCGTTTCTTTTCTTTCTTTTTTTTTTACGTTTGTTCGTTCTTTACTTTTTTTTTTTTGTTTGTTCTTTTTTCTTTTTTTTCTTTTTTTTTTTTTTTCGTTTGTTCTTCTTTATCTTCTTATACCCTTAATTTTATACCTTTCTGCTGATATTTATTCACTTTTTTCATCTTTTCCTGTTCTCTTCAATTTTGTTTTAATTTTTTATATCCACCACCCTCTATTTGGTGTATTTCTTTTTAGTTCCTTTTTTTTTTTTCATTCTTTTACTCATTCTTTGTTTCCATTCTTTATTTATTTCATTCATTTATTTTTTTTCAAATGATCATTTTCTTAATCCATTTCTCTTCTTCAGTTCTGTTTTTTTCTTTCATCTTTACTCCAACTTTTTCTTTTGCCCTTTACTTTCTTTTTTACTTTGCTTTATTTTTCACTCTTTTTATCTTCCTCTAATTTATATTCCTTTCTTCTTTTCCTTTGTTTCTCTTATTGCTCATCTTCATTCATTTTCTCTCCATACACATTCAGGACCATTTCCTTCCTTCTGTGGGCACTGACCTCTCAAAGCCTCCAACCTTGTTATGCAAAACAGTGTAAGCAATCTAGCACCCCCCCCACCACCACCACCAAGATTACCCACAGCACATTAATCATTCAGTACAGCATCCCTCACACCACCTTATCTTCACCTAAACTTAAACTGGATTAACAACTCTAATCTGGACCAATGTCTATGAGGCTTAAAAACTCCTTGTACTCAAATTTAAATTTAAAAAACAGTTAACATTGTTAATTTGTTATACATTGCCACTTACTTGATTTCCATGGAAACCATTGCCTGATTTAAAGCGTAAGCATCTTGTTTACGAGAAAATATATCCGTCACTTTATTGTTGTCTAAATTTCTGCTTTACATGTTTTTATATTTTGTCTTCAGATATGTTAAAAGTAAACATTAAGTTTATTTTAAAAGAGCATTTTGAATAGTCATTTTATTTCTTGTGAGGTTACAGTGACATGACCATATAGTTTTTGTCACTAACATTTTGTACAGGCATGTTTGCAAATTTATATATGAGTCTCTATTAACAATTACAGGTGCATCAAAATAATTTGCTTTCTGCTATTTTTACACAAATTAAGATTGCAGTGACAAATTTTTTTTTTTTGCTTAAGCTATATTTAATCTCCCCCCCACTTGATTTAGTGTAGCAGTAACTAACATCCTTACATAATAGTTACAAATCTTTTCTCTTGTCCTTTTATCTGACATGGTTCATGATCAAAGGACAGTTTTATTTCTTGCAGTGTTTAACCCACATGCCCATATATATATATATATTTATTAAAGACATTTTATGTTTAACGTTGTTATTTTATAGATACAAGTATTTAAGCTAAATAAAATAACAACGTTAAACATAAAATGTCTTTAATAAATAAATTGTCGGACCTTGTCCATTTCTTAACATATATATATATATATAAAATAGCAATGTATGAAAAGGACAGTTATTCACTTGGTTTTTCCCATTACATTGCTATTACTGTATACACTTTTAACATCTTTGGCAATGTTTATTTACAAGATTATAAAAATATGTGAACCAAACATGATGCAATATTTATTTAACTTTTATAAATATTTATTATTTACCATTTAATAAAGAAATAAATTTGAAACAGTAAGTAATCATAATACCTCATCTCGGAGATATAGAGAGATAGAAATTTTTTATTCAAAAATTCATAAAAAATTACAATATTATCAAAATTTATAAACCAACTACCAATATTTACAGTAAAAATTACATAAATTCTCTTTTTCTATTGTTCTTTTACCTGACATTGTTCATGATTAAAGGATAGTTTGTTGTTTTTCTTTCAATTGAATAGAGAAGGAAGATTAGATTACAACTGAAGACATTGAACCTTTTTTTTCATCTATTGATTTTGCTTTCAAAGTGAAATTGAACCTTTATTGTGAAGCTCTTCATAGCTGAGCAGTAAAAGCATACCAGATCAGATGTTGGTTCTTCTTGCAAAGGAGGTTGCAGGTTTGAATCCTGCTCTAGAGGGCAAATTTTCTTTAAGTTTTCTTGACTATGCAGGCTGTTAGATGAAATAAATACTGTTTAAAGTAAACGTAGCATCTACTCAAATACAGGTATCCACTAAAAATAAAGTTTAAAGTCATAAAAATAAATATTGAGTAGGCATTTGTTATTTATATAAATATGGTCTACAGGATAATTGCTTTCATTTCTATAAGATTTTTAGCCTATTTAAGAGAATGGCTAATCATAGAAATGGCTTTTAAATTAGATGTTAGTGGAGCTGTTAAGTGCATAAAAACAAGCCAATAGCAGTAAGAAGTTTGAACTACTGAAGTATTGGACTGTAGTCTTTGTTATACATAAGGAAGTTGGTTTATTAAGGAACATTCATATATTGGTTAATACACTAGTATTATAGACTATTGATGAACTGAATTTTTATTGAGTACTTCTGAATTCTCAGATTCACCTGGCCAGGTTGTTAGCCTGACAAGCTAGCCAGGTGTTGGGGCTGTCACCTTGATAGCCAACCATGTGATATCTTAGGCTCCCAACATAGAAGGGGTTGCACAGGTGCATATTGGGTTGATTTGATTGCCTTTCACCAACCAGGGTCCCCCATCCTGGATTGGCTAGCCACACATAGTTTGGCCGGCAGGTCAATGCATGAGGTGTGGTTGCCATTGTCTCAAATGGCTACAAGGAGTCATACATGATGTCTCTTTGGTAGAGTACTCAGGTTTTACAGGTGTACAGGAGAGTTGAGATTACAACAGCTTGGTAGACTATGAGCTTAGTTGTTTGTGTTAGCACAGGATTGCCAAAGACTCTTTCGAATAGCTTCCTGTACCTAAATATTATAGTGGTGTTATATATTATATGTATTATCTTTTATAGTATTGTGTTTAATATTGTTATTCTAGAACCATTTTTAAAATGACCAAATTGTATAAAAAAATGTTGATAACTCTACTGCCTGTAAGAGTTTTTCAATATTTGTAATTTTAGAATTATCTAACAAAAACTAGAAATAAAATTTATATGGTTAATTTAATTTATTCTGCATTTATTTTTATTCTGGGGTGACTTGGTATATGTGTGAGGGTATAGAACTGGGATATCTCTTAAATCAACCAATCTTTCAAAAAAATAACCACATGCCCACTGTCATGTGTTGATGTGCCAGCTTTTATCTACCCATGTTTTCTTCCATGTGTTTTATCTAAGTCACGTATAACAATAAGAAAAAGAAGAAAAGAAAAATTGATTTTTCTGTAAGTTCTTTGTTCTCTTTGTTGATTGTCATTTCTTATTGATTTGCACAATATCAACATGATTAATCAAAGAGTCTTTGAACTGGCTTCTTGCAATCCTACTGAATTCTTGGTCCCAGGAATTATTGATGAAACACTGAGACAGCTTAAATTCTACTCTGATCTGTTTCCATTGAAAATAGATATGAAGGTACTGATATACATATGTTTATGGAAACTATTTTTTTGTTCTGTATGAACTCAAGTTAGTTTAGATTAAATGGCTTTTGTGATTGTCCCAGTTAACTGACTGTATATATAAAGTTTTCATAACAAGAAAACAAGTTAGTCCACCATACTTAATTTGACACAATCTGAAAGAATTCCAAATTGTAATGCAGTAAACAAGAGTAGATGAGTCATAATTCCAGGTTCCTAACCGACATAAAAGACATTATTTGGATGAGGAAAAAGTTTTGAGCTTTGTCAGTAAATAAGAGTAGGTGAATCAGGATTCCAGGTTTCTAACCAACATAAAAGACATTATTGGATGGGGGGAAAGTTTTGAGTGAAGAAAGATTTTTAGATTCTGTACAAATAATAATCTTTTATAGACTATCAGTTTAGAGTAATGCTAGATATATAATAAACAATATTGGACACACTTGGACATTTGTATCCATTAAAAAATGGAGTGTCAAAAGGATGGTTTTTCACTTGATACTGTTATTTGAACTACCTTCCCTCCTCAGGAATGTTTATATTGTTTTAAAAAATGGTGATTAGAACTGTAATAAAATCTAGACATATAGTGAAAATGAATTTATACATTTTTTTTTCTTGAGAATTTACAACAAAAATATTAAACATTATTAGATTGTTTATTTACAAGAATAATTTTATATTTACAACATTCTAAAAACTAATAAATTTGTATTAAAACACAATGCAATATTTATCATTTGTCAATTTATAAAGAAATAAATGTGAAAATAATTTTTTATTCATAAATTTATAAACATTTACTAAATTATTAAAATATGTGAACCAACTATAAGAAAATCCATATTATTTACCATTTTATAAAGTTTGAATCAATTGGCAATTAGCTGATGTTTTGCCAACCATTACAATAAACAATATAATAAATAGTGTAAATAAACAATCTAATAAATAGTGTTTATTTTTTTCATTGTCAATTCTCAAGAATAAGGAAAATGTATAATTTCACTTTCATATTTTTAGGTTTTATTAAAATTCTAATCATCACTTTTTAAAACAATAGACAACCTGATTGTTGAACTAAAACATTGAAATAGAATGGTATGAAAAGACAATGTTAAATGAGTAATTCAATATTTATATACAAATATACAATAGTCTTAGTAGAAGGTATTATAAACTAAGTTTCCCATATTGCCAAGTAAGTTAATATCCTTTGGGAATAATAAGCAAGGAGAAATGCTGACAGAGGAATGAAAAAGCCTCTTGAACGTTAGTGTTTCCCCAGAAATAGCCATACTGAGTTGATATTTATTGAGCTTGTGAAATAAAGAGACATCTAGTTGCCTGCTGTTTGAGAACTGAGAGTAATTGGCTCCCCCCTCTTCTCTGTATGCAGTTGTGACATGATATTTTATATGTAAAGGCAGATCATCATTTTTCTAACCTAACAGTATTATTGGGAAGGAGTCTGATGTAATGAATTCCTTCCAGAGAAGGAAATGATTAATTCAAATAAGTACTGTTTATTTTCAATTAGAGAGATTGAAAGCAGTAATCAAAGAAAAGTGTCCACAATTAACAGAAAGGGTATAAATATTGCAACAGGATAACATGAGACGTCATGTTTCTTTGGAAACCAAGCAAAATGTGTTACATTCTTAATGAATTCACCACATTTGACAGATATTGCCCCTTTGGATTAATATTTATTCCAATCTGTAAAAGACTGTAAAAGGCATCTAGAGCAGTGAGAAAGATAAAAACAATTGCTAAAGAAAAACATTTTTGAAAGATCGTAGAAGATAATAAACTAAACTGATCAATATATTAAAGTTAATGTTGAAAATAATTTGTTTACTTTTTTAAAATTTTACTTAATAAAATAAGAACGCAAATAGCAATCCAATATTCTATATAAATTGTACAAGAAAAGACAAGGACAAGCCAAATTCTATGATTTGATCTAATTAAGTCACTGTTTCTTTTCTTTTTTTCTCCCTGTAACCCTGAACACAGAATTTCTTTAGCTTTAAGGAGGAAACATAATTTCTCTGTTTTATCATTTAGTTTTATGCAATAAATTTTACTAATTGATAATGTTCATATTTCTTATATTGTTTGAAATTTTTTTTCAAACAATATAAGAAATATGAACATTATCAATTAGTAAAATTTATTGCATAAAATTAAATGATAAAACAGAAAAAAACAACAACTCTGAAATCTAAATGTATCATATGCTTATAACAATATGTCAGTCATCCAAAACAGCAATGCCAGGAGTGAGTAAGAAATAATACTGAGATTGCATCAAGCTCCAACCACCTGGGTATACAAGTAATAAAAAGGTATGGAATGGAACATATCAGTTTTTGTACATTTTTTTTTTAAATCCTTTCATCCCAATCAAGGCAATAAAGCCACTAAGACACAAAGGCTTACTGAATGTGACAGAATATGAGAAAAAAAAACATTATTAAGGAGAAAGAACAATAAAAGAACAGGAATTAAGAAGACAGAAAATAACAACTGACATTGCATTCAAATTCCTGAAGATCAAAGTTGACTGGAAAGCAAGAGGCTGGAAGAGAATTCCACAAGCAAGAAGTGCAAGAAAAGAAACAAGATGGGACCTTAGCTGCCAATCCAGCACTAACAAAGTCCAGACTCTATAGAGAAAAGTCAATCAGAACAATTACTATGAAAGTGTTCATAGAAATGTTCTGTTACTCACAAGTATTTTGCTATTCTAGAGCCTCAATAATGCTTTATATTCCAAACTTTTGATATGAATAATTTTATTATTTCAATATTTTTCATTTTCTTTTTTTTTTTTTAAAACCATCCTATGGCCTTCAGGAGCATTGTTGTGACTCTCATTTGAGTCACAGCCATTAGTTTTGAAACCACTGATTTAGATAATGATTCTAATTTGCAAATTATTTCTTTATTAGCAGTTGTAGTTAAACAATAACAGTGATGGATGTGGCTTCTTAGTCCCCACCACTCCTGATGGAATAGAAATTATAATCTTATTTGCAGCTAATATTTGACTACAGTTCATGTTTCTATAATGATATGCCATAGACTTGTCTCTAGGGTGGTCATTTCCAAAATGGAGGACATTACAGACTGAAAAGGAGGACTTTGGCAATTTATAATTGAATGTCTTTATCTTGTAACCACAACCTCATCATCATCATCTTAAAGAAGGCACCTTCCCCTAACTTTTCTGACAAATTATACACCTAAAGAAGGCTGTAGAATGGATTAACAGGAGATGAATTATAACATCAATAAAAATAAATCCAATTGAAAAAAATTTGTAATATTAAATTATATCTTTTTTTTTTTTATTTTATGCACCACATTCCTTCAGAATGTAAGGCAATCATGGCTCTTAACAATTTCTTATCTTTTGTTGCTCTAAGTTTTAATGTTTTCTTATTTCTCTTTATCCTTTTGCTTTGTTGCTATTCATTCACACAAATTCAGTTTCCTTCTGCTTCTCTTGTCTTAAGTATGTCTTGTGAGTGTTAATTTCTCTAGACCTTCTTTTCTCATTATGTATCCAAGAAATTTCAGTTGCCTCTTTCTCATTGTAACTGTAGATTTTTCGAGTTTTTTTTTTTTTTTTTTTTTCTTAAACTTGCATTAGTCACCTCAGATTTCTGGAAAATGAATAATCTCCTCTGCTGCACCATGTGATACACACCCTCACTGAGTCAAGATAATAGTGGGAGGGAGCAAAAGAGTACTTTAAAAATTTGGGGATAACAAAACACCCCATGGGACTAACACATGGTTAAAATTTCTTCATTGTTTACATGTTCAGTCTATAGTATTTTTATCAATAGAAACGCATCTCTGTTGCTTCAAGTTTCTTCATTTGTGAGAAGATTTTTAGCATTCACTGCTATACAGGAAATTAGATATTAGATAGTAGTTCAGTACTCCTTTCTTTATTTTTAGTGATATTTTCCTATGTCTTAATACTTTGCTTAGCTTTTCAAAAACCTTTTGCTATTCCTATGTATTCAAATTTCTGTGTCACATTTTCTCTTATCTATTGCTACACTATCTAGGTAGTTAAATTTCCATACTTTTTTGATTTATGATGTCTTTAACATGGCATTTGGGCTATCTCTGTTGCTGACAACTATACATTTTTTCTTCTTACAGTTAAGAGTCCTTTCTTCTTGCTTTCCATTAATAGCATGCACCTCTGTTATCATGGAAGAACTCTCCTATGTATTTGTCCTACTTTGGTAATAGTGTTTCTTTAAGTTTATCATCTTTTGGCATAATTTAATTAATAGCTAAAAGCATGTGCTAGAAAAAATGTATAACACTTAATATAGTGACAAATGTCCAATTTTGTAAATGTGTTTTTTGTAATTCATCATTATCATTCTTTGTAATTTTGAGACTAGTCATTATCATTCTTTTTATTGTTACTATAATGTTTCAGTCAATTTATTCTTCAGGTGTAAACTCTAAAAATGGCTGTAAAATAGTTGAAAGAAACAGGATAAGCAATAACTGAGCAATACTAAATAAGAACAAGATGAGATATTGTTTGACATGGACAACCCCTGTAGATTAAATAAAGAGTTCAGTTTCAAATTCCCTGAAGTGACAGACACCTGATGAAGGCTGGAGGGCACAAGAGTTGAAGCATTATGATAATAACAGCAAAGATGAAAACATTAATTATAATGATAACTTTTCATCCCAGAAAGTCACAGAAAATATGAGGAGTGCTGAAAAGTCATTGGCCCAACTTTCTTCTCAAAATCTGATGAAACATCAGAAAACCCATGAGCACATCATGAAAAGTTGTCAATCTAACCAAGGATGGATTCTTCCCCCAAAATTCTGAAGTTTGGTCATTTCCTCAGATTTTGAGAAAAGAGTTCAGCTGATTACTTTTCAGCATCTCCTTGTGTGTGTGTGTGTGTGTGTGTGTGTGTGTGTGTAAAAACATATATGCCTTCATCATGTATGCAGGCAGACACACATTTATGTGGGTTTGTATAATGTCCTACCATGTGTGTGATGTGTTTAATGGCTGCCTAACCTTGGTGTTTTCTCAAAGTCCCATCTCTGTCTGTTGTGACTCTGTTATGTTTTCTTGATGTTTTTATTCAAAGATTCAACTGACAAAGTGACCAATTGCTTTTGATCTGCAGCTCAAACCAAGCAACGGGAAATTGCATCAACTTCACACGTAGTTTCAAAGTTCACTTCTAACAGCAACACAATTGCATCTTCTCTCTTTTTTTACCAAATTTTTTTCTATCCATCTTCTCATTGCAACTTTTCTTCCATTTTTTTTATATTTGTATTTTTGTTGTTGTTGCCTTGTCTTTTCTTTTCTTTCACTTCTCATAACTTTCATTCCATTTTCTACTTTTACTTTCCAGTTTTCTTTTTTTAGCTTTTCTTCTTTTCACTTATCCTCTCTCTTGTCACTATCTCTCCCATGACTCCCATTTGTCATCATATTCTCTCTCTGCTTACTATTGCATCTATCTTTACCATCTCCTCTTTTGGTTCATTGTGAAAATCTCTCTCCCTCTTCACCATGGAAGTCTCTCTCTCCCTCTTCACCATGGAAGTCTCTCTCTTCCTCTTCACCATGGAAGTCTCTCTCTTCCTCTTCACCATGGAAGTCTCTCTCTTCCTCTTCACCATGGAAGTCTCTCTCTCTTCCTCTTCACCATGGAAGTCTCTCTCTCTTCCTCTTCACCATGATTTTATCTCTCTTCTTCTTCACCATGATTTTATCTCTCCCCACTTCACCCTCAAAGCCTCTCTCTCCCCAGGCCACTATCAAACTCTCTCCCCACTTCACCATCAAACTTTCTTTCCTCCCCCTCCACCATCAAATTATCTCTCTTCCCCCTCCACCATCAAACTGCCACCACCCCACCTCATCCACCACCAAACTGTCTACACCACCCCCTCCTTTCACCACCAAACTGTCTACACCACCCTCTCCTTTCACCATCAAACTGTCTACACCACCCCCTCCTTTCACCATCAAACTGTCTACACCACCCCCTCCTTTCACCATCAAACTATTCTACTGGTACCATTAACCACCCCACCTATCCAGCATTTAAAAAAAAAAAAAAAAAATCACCTATTGAACGTTGGTGTGTATTACTCCTTTCTTTTTTGTTTATTATCTGGTCTCCCTTTTTTATTTTGTCTCAACTTCCTACTTTTTTTCTTTATCATATTCTCAAATTAGTTTCCACACACCATCTTTCTCTCTCAATGTCTTTCTTTCCTCATTCTTGAACCTAATTTCTTTTTACCATCCATAACTTCCACTCTTCACTCATTCTTTCTATCTCTTCTTATTCCTCCGCTGTTATTTTTATCTTCTGTTATCATTGTTAAACAAACATCATAATGATCTGATTGGGATAGGTAGGAAGATTTTGTTGATTTTATAACAAAATCTTTAGTGTTGCATAACCCATGGAATTATCAGTGTATCTGAGAACCCTATTTGATTAAGTGTTGCCTCCCAGATTATTCAAATCCTTCATTCTACTTTCAACTTGTTCTGTCAGTTCAGTTCACAAAGTTGACTGTTCTCTTAAATTATTCTCCTCCCATTTTAACGTAATGTTTAAAAATTTTACTTATCTTTTCTCTGTTCATATATCCATGGTTGAGTAGAATTAATAATACAGCACCCATAGGTTTCTTTAAAAACAAAACTAAAAATCAAGAGATTATGTATATTTTTATGCATTCAAACTTTTTATCTTTTGAATAGGATTCTCATAGATTCCTCTTTAAGATAAAAGGAAGAATTTTCTTTTCAAAGTTGGGATTGATATACTTTTCATAAATTTAAAAAAAAAAGTATACAGGATTAAAAAAGTCTCTGAATGTTTTATTATTTATAAAGTATATAAGTACATAAATATATCTCAGTTATGATAAATCTTTGACTTGCATTTCTTTCATCTTCAGCTATTTTTTATTGAAACTACTCAAACCATCATTCTATGGCCATTATGGAGCAGATCAAAAATAGAAAATAAACCTTTAACAAGGCACAAATCTGATTTAGTGCAACAGCTGCTTTACCGATTAAGCTACAGAAGCCTACTAGGCACAGAAACTCAAATCGAACCATATAATTTGAATTATATAATGAAGAAAGGGGGCTTGGAAAATATGATACTCGCAGGAAAGGTTGAAAATTACACATAACCTACCTAGTGAGCTTGAGTGAATGGATGGTGGAGCAGGCTTTGGGATAGATGGCAAAAAGGCAAAAGTTATTAGGTGCTACAAAGAACAAGAAATTGTGGAGAGACATCATCGTCAATATCCTGAAGGGACACAACACATGGAAGAAATGAACATAAGCAGCATTATTTTTATGATTTGCTGCCAATTTTAATGTTTGTTTATATGCATTACTTGTGTTATTAGTAATATTATCATGAATTTATTAATTTAGATTGTGTGTGGCCTGGCGTGGAGGTGTAAATAACCGGTGCATTTTTTATAAAGTCATGGTTATGGTTTCACTAAATATATCATGGTGGCTTACAATCAATTAAGTATATCATAATTTATCAGTTGGCTAATTTCACTTAAATAACTATTAGATTGAGGTTCATAATTTGGTATTAAAATGTCTTTCTGGTACTTTGATACCTGCCAGAATTCTTGCTTAGTTAAAATTGCTTAGCTTTTGGAAAGTATCTTTTGTTATTCCAATGCACTTTCAAATTTTGGTATCACATTTACCATCATCTGTTAAAACATTTCTCAGATATTTGAATTTTTACACCTGCTTCATTTTGACATCTCCAGTTTGTAGCTCTCATCTTGAGAGCTCGTATAATCACTGGTTAAGTAATGCTGAGCCCAGTCAGTACCTAGATGGGTGACTGCTTGGATGTACTGGTGGCGATAATGGCTCTGTATTGTTAATCGGACAACCGAGTTCCACTTCCAGCTGTGTTCATTATATTCATTTATGTGCAAATACCCTTAGGAAAGATATGAATTCACCTCTTCTTCCCCCAACTATGGGTTAATTAGTATGACTTATATCAGTAAACCATTATTATTTTTAAAAAATAAAAAATTCTTACAATCTAAAAATATTTTCTGGCTTTAAATAACTGGTTTAAAAGGATTGATAAGTCATAGAAAATGAATCAATCATTTTTAGTCCTAGGAGTACCTGCAGTATTCTTTCTGTGTCTACTATCAACATGGTGTCATCTGCATATAATTGCTTTGTATATAAGAACAACCTTTTGACTGCCCACTCTTCAACCTTTATCATGTGCATCCCAGAAACATCCTCTTCTACATAGTTATGTGACATACATGATACATACTTGGGCAATCATGTTCCTTTCAATACATGACTTGACTAGGCAGACGATTTTCCCACAGTAGACTGCCATTTCTTTCTGCAGCCAAGGCTACAGGACCCAGTCTGTCCTGCTATTCAACCCATAGCTAGAGGGAGAAGAGATGGATTCATACCTTTTCATATGCGCCTTTCCATTGTGCATTGTGCTATTTGCGCATAAATGAATGTAATGAACCAAACTGGAACTTGAACTCGGTTTTCCGATATCTCGCTCTGAACCAATATCCATTCCACCACAATGCACATCTACATAGTGCTGTAGATATGACTTGATCTAGTAGGTACACTATTCAAAAGAAGGGATTTCTTTTTTCTTCCTTTTATATGGAATACACTGACCCAAATGTATTTTGTAAAAATTTAACTTGTAAACTTAAGTGTTATTAGTTGCAGTATTATATTTAAGAGGTAAATATTGACTTTTCTATAATTTTGAGAAGAGTCATTAAAATATCCAACATTGTTCAGAGGCTCAAATCTCTTTATATAGATATATACTTTTGTGTCTATAACTTTGAGAAGAGTCATTAACATATCCAAAATTGTTCAGATATTCAAATTTCTTTTTCATATAGTAAATTTCCATTTCAGCCAATTTTTCAGCCTTCATCAGATGCAATGAGAACAAAGTACGAGAGCTGAAGAAAGTTGTGTTAATAACAGTAATTATACAAGGAAGAGATTAAAGCGTTTGAACAATACTAGATAGATATTGAAGTTAAAAGTTGTTATATATTGCAATTAATAAACCTTACTGTTGTTATTTACACTATTTACATTGTTTGGACTGTTGTCCTCATCTTTATTGTCATATTCATGACGTTTTGGCCATTGTACACTCTGGCCTTCTTCAGGTGATATACATTGGAATTTCAAATCAAACACTTTATTTAGTCCACTGGGGTAGAGTGTTCTAATTCCACAGGCCATGCCTTTTCTGAATGTCTCAATTTCAGTTAATTTTCTTTTAGTAAGTCAATACTCCAAGTTCTTGTTCACCTCTGCTGTTGAAATCACAACTCTTTGGGTCAAGTCACTTTTGGATTACTTTAACTAATGCTTTTATCCAATGAGCTGTATGTCATTAGGGACGTAAGTGAGTTAAGTTTTGGGACTTATAAACCTAATTTCTCAGTAAACATTTTTACCAGGGCTCATATTACAATTTTTGTTATTGTTGTTTTTCTCTAGCTCTCTGTATTATTGGTTTCCATATTGTATTCATAGACATGAAAACAATATGAACAATACTCTTGAATTTCCTGCTCTATTCTTTAGTGGTTAAAGAGTGTATCCAACAAAACTGTTGAGAAAATAATAATAATAATAATGAGTGTATTGATCTCTCGAAGGTTGGGATAAAATTTAACAATAATAGAATGGAATAAAATTGGTAATAAAATAATAATTAGAAATGAAAATTTCAGCTTTCCTATTTTAATTTTATCATGAATCTTAATTCTTCAGTTAATGAATGAATAAGCTGATGGCGAGTTTTATGACAATAACATATCGGTAGAAATTCCCATATTGCATTGTTAAATATTTGAGCTGAACAACTTTAACAAAATATTGCAGTAGTAATTATAAATATGAATGCTGGTCATTATTTAAAGAAGTAAGAGGGTACAAATGAAATTTTTTTTTTTTTTTTATAATTCACTGAAACAGATAATAAATGTGTGTTATAGCCTCTTTTATTTTCCTTTCTTCTTTTCTTTCTTTCATTATTTACTGAAATCCTGTAGCTGTCTGTGATGTGTCTTTTTTGTCTTTCCAAGTAGTCAAAACTGAATAGTCTGTAGCGATGACTTACCTCAGCAACCCAAAAGGGCCAGAGTCACGTGTATGTTTTGCAAGGGAGTGTGGAGATTGTAAATCAATGAGCTTTGGACAAATGGTGAATCGGACAGCTCTTTGTGCTGATGGAAGTGGTGGTGTCACTTGTAGTCATTTTTATTGGCTGGTTCTGGGTGCTCATTGGATGCATGCTGGCTGGGTCAGGTGCATAAAAACATGGTATGCTCATTTAACAGGGGGTTCATTTTGGATGGTGAGTAGCGTATTGGAGATCGAGACAAGAAATGTGAATTTGTTTTGCCTAGTGAACTTATTGGACTCGTACTACTCCCCCTTCTTTGCACTTCCAACCAATTTCTACACATAGTCCATACCCTTATTTATGAGGTTTTGGCAAAGTATAGCTTACTTGCTAACTAAAGGAGGGACAATCAGAATTATAAGATGATGATGATAGTTAAACTGGTTTCTTCTATTTCTTCATTTCATAATTAACTCTTGGTTTAAATGATTCATCAAAATAAAGGTAGGTCAATAATGATCTTAGAAGATAGATTAAACCAGTAAACTTTGATAATTTTCATAAGAATAATGAGATGATTATGTGAGGATGTGTTGAAAAGTCTTTGGCTCAACCCATTTCTATACTGAATCTTACTAGACATCAGATTTATTTATTGAAAGAGCTTCTTGTTTAAACTAAGAACTTTTCAGCACTCTCTTATAGATATATAAGCATGACTTGTATGATCTGTTTCAAAGATGCTTTGACTCATTAATGGCTCAAATGAGTAAACGCTTGGATGCAGACACCAGATACCTGTTGTGGAAGGAAATGAAGATCTCGACTTTGTCAAGCTTAATTTATCACTGATCATAATTCACATAAAAAGAGAAACCAAAAATGTAAAGCATCACATCTGTTTTATAATTTGTTTTTTTTTTGTGTGTGTGTGTGTGTGTTTGTTTTTTCCATTCATCATCAGTCTGTAGATAGAGACATTTAGATGAATAAATGAAGAAAGACTCTGATGGTGCAAATGAATGACTTCCAGATGACTGATCAATTTTCTTCTACTTTGATATCTCTGAAATTGATTCCTCTTTTCATATTACGTGGAATTACTGAAATGAATCTATTTGTATCTTACACTGATGTCATAATTCTAGTAGTCATTTTTTGTGTTTCTGTTTTCTTCTAAAAGTCTATACTGTAAAAATAAATTATTCTGTTAGATGTTGCTAAACATCTTTGAAAGGAATAAGAGTTTTGTTTCCATGTTTATTCCTGCAGGGCTTCAATCACACAAAGTGTTGAATTGTAGTAGCAAGTGAATATTTAAGGGCCCAGGTTTTATTCATACAGGGCTCTTGTGTGACACAGGGCTTCAACCATACTAAGTGAAGCTGTTTGAATTATAGTAGCAAGTGAATATTTAAGGGCCTGGGTCTTATTCTTGCAGGACTCTTGTGCGAAACAGAGCTGCAACCATACCATGTGAGGCTGTTGTAGTAGCAAATGAATATTTAAGGGTACCTTATACCTGCAAACTCCTTGTGGAACATAGGGAATCAACTATACCAAATAAGGCTGCTGAGGTTTCAGAACCAAGTGATTTTTTGTGATGCTTAATTGAACTGTCTTAAAGCATTCAAGTACTACTCCAACAGTTCAACTATTTACTCATAACTCTGAAGGGAGTAGGATTATTACCTTTCCCAAGGGTATTAGTGCAAAGTAAATGAAAACTGTTCCAGTCTAAGTTTGAACTCCATTTATTTGATGATCCTGTTCTGTTAACTTTGAAACAACCTCAATGCGTTTTTACTGACATTGATTCATAACTACTGCTGATCATTGCTTCTTCCTTCATTGCGTAGTCATTTACATATCACTGCAATGTCAAAAACACACAAATTTTAAATGACCAAATCCACAGAACTACATCTTTGAAGTAGAAAATTATATAACAGATGAAAAATATTCCTTACAGTTTTATGTAATGATTTATTCCTTTACAAATTTATATTCACTTACAAAGGAACCATTATTCATTATCAAAAATATTTCTTTTCTAGGCTTAATTCTATTACATCAATTTATAATTATTTTTAATGGCAAAAGAGAAAACCAAAAGTAAATACTAGTATGAAGAGAGTACTCTGGAGTTCTTGGACCAGTACCCTATCCAAAATCTGATCAAATGTCCAAACATGAGAATTTTTTGAAAAAGCTAAAGAACATTTTAGCATCCATTTGTATATTCCAGCTTTGTTAAAGGTTTACCTTTAGATTTGATCACTGAATGTCATCTAAATATTTCCATCTAAATAGAATCTTTGATAGATCTATGGGTACTTGGGTGATTTTGTGATAGTATATTTGGGATGAATGTAAGACTACTGAGTGTTACAAATACAAGCATATTTTTAAAGAAAGCAATGAATGTCATTGATTTAACTTAAAAAGAATTATCTTGAAGTATGAAAGAGAGAACATAATTTGGGTAGATTAAGTTCTTTAGAAGCACAGATTTAGAAATCTTTGTATAATCTATTTAATATTTACATGATTTTTATAGGATTGATTGATTTTGTTTTTTACGGCTTATTAATTCTTGGTTGTCTATATACAGCCAGGACATATTTTAGATTGAAGAAAGTTGACAACAGTACCTGGTGTTCCCTTCTAAGTATTGACTGAACTTGATGCTGCTTAACTTTGGTGATCAAATTGGAACCAATAATGTTTTCAGTGTGATTTAACCCTAGATTGTTATATGAACAGAAATCTGAACTATATTTAATCCATTATATTTGGAAACAGTTCAGAGTACCAATATTTATTTTTTTGTTGCTTGTAGGAAATTAGTACTCACATTTGCATTGTGATATGATACAAATTACATCCCTTGCTTTTGATCTCAAGTGAAAATTTAAGGCTTCTATTAACCATTACCACACTGGAGGCGAGAATAGTTGCCTTAGAATTCTCTCCTTTTGCTGCTCTAGGCGCATTCTGTTACCTTGATGGTTATTATACATAAACATTTGTCAATTGTTATTTCCAGTATTTTAAACTGTTTTGGAAGAAGGTTAAACTTCTTTTTCCCAATGCCATTTTGAATTTTTCTAGATTCTACACGGAGTGTAACATTGATTAAACTAATGTTAATTTTTTTGCAATTTTTTGTAAACAAAAATGGGCATATCAATATCCAACAAAGCCTTTATTCAGGAGTTTTTCTTTTTTATTAGGACTCCGGTTATGATTTTGAAGGCTATTCTCAAGTGGATATTGACAGTGAAGTGGTCAAAGATGATAACCATATGAGGTGTTCATGTTTTTGCACCCTCAAAAAAGACAAAAAAAAAAAAAAACAAATGAACCATACAGTGACAGGGGGAACAATCTTCTTTCTTGACACATTTTTTTTTTTTTACCTAGATAATTTTTCACTCTAATTTTTTTGTTCTCTTAACCATTATCTACTGTTACCTACTAATTCTGAAGTGTCTCTTCCTTTATTGATCCACACATTAACTGAACCAATCAATTTGCTAACTTTAATTCTAAATTCATCCAGTCTTCTTATTTTACTTTGGTTTCAGTTGACTTCTTTCTGCTTAGGTTTATTTCATTAACCAGTTTGAAGTCACCTATATTTACTTATTAAAACCCATTTTTTTCTATAAAAGGCTTTAAAATGTTGAATGTTACTAATTTGTAGAAAGGTGGAGTTACATCTGTCTGTTACTTGGACTATTGCACAGACTGCCTACTTGCTCTTTTATTTATACCTAGCCCATGGACGTAGTAGTAGACACAAAATGTACTTGAATATTTAACAGAAAAATGTTTGGCTCCCTTTTAAAGTGTCTTGCTTGAAGATCACATTTCTAATAACTTAAAAATATACATTTTTTTTATCATTTCACCCCAAGCAAGGCAATAAAACCTACTAAGATGCAAGGGGTTACTGAGTGTTAGATATGAGAAAGAAAGAAAAAAACACTACTAAGAGTAGAGAACAATAAAAGAAGAATTAAGAAAACAAAAGAAAAAGATAAAGATTGACATTGCATTTAAATTTTGAAGATCAAAGTTGATTTGGAAGCAAGAATCCAGAAGAGAGTTCCACAAGTAAGAAGTGTGATAAAAGAAACTGTTAGCATAAAACTTATTGTTACATGTAGCCATTTCAACTATAATACATGGTTAAAAACTGAAACTTTGTAGATTAATAACTTGATATATTGGGTTGCCCAAAAGTGGGGTTTACACTTTACATTTTTTAAAAACATTTTATTACATTTATATTTATTTTTTACAATCATATTTGTTCAAAACTTATGTATATTTGTTTAACACTTTAAATTTTATAGCACAATTTAATCTTTTATATGCTAAAAATGTCCTTTAACATTTGAAACATTCCATGAACCTCTCCAAAACACTATGACACATCCACTGTGTGGGGATTTCTCTCATAAACTTTGTTTGTTTTTTTTGTTTTTTTAAGACACTAACCCCCCAAAAATAAAATCCATTAGTGTTAGGCCAGATGAGTGAAGTGGCCATTTGATGCTTCCCCCACTTCCAAACCAACTCTGTGGAAAGGTTTGGTTAAGGCAGTCCTTTACTGCCAAAGCATAATGGGAAAGTTGCTCCATCTTGCTGAAAGAACAGTTTGGTAAAGTTAGCTCTGGCCCATCCTTTTAAATACTGTATAATTTTTATCTTTCTCTTACAAGTTAATTAAATTTTATTTTAATTTGGTATCCACTCAGTAGGAATACTGTATTTTATTAATAATTTCCATTAAAAATAAGTTTCCATTTTGTTTGAAACTGATTCATTTATAGAATATGTTCTAATAATGATGACTCTAATTTTTTAATTTTTTCTTAGCAAACACTACAATCTTTTACTGACTGCCATCTTGTTCTGTTTGCTTTGTTTTACAGTCTTTCTATAGCCAATCACCTTAACCTATACTGATTTGCTAGTATTAATGTATGCAATGAGTTAATTTTTATTTACTGTTGTTCTCCTTTTGTAGGACTAAAAGGGAGAGGCAAAAAAGAGATCAGTATGTTTACCAGATGTTTTACTAAGGATATTATTGCTTTTGCATTCACGCTTCTACAAAGATTGCATCACAGCTGATAATACAAAGTCTGATATTTCCATGCCTCCTTTTCCTATTATGTCTCTTTTACATTTTTCTGATTTCATCTTTCTCTTGAGAGAGAGATTCTTCTTTTTTGTTAGTTTGGTTAATAGTTGATTTCACCATATTGCATATATGGCTATGGAACAAATTTTGGCAGTTGTGAAGTATGAATAAAAACAAAAACCAAATTAATTCTTGTTTAAGATATTTGTAGTAGTCATTTGGAAAACAGAATCCATTTAAATATTATCATTAAAAATTGTAAAAAGATGCTGTTATATTCTCAAGCATTAAAAATTCATGATAAAGAACTAAAAATAGGTTCAGAGGTTTCATTTGTCCTTTCTCTTTCATTATGATGTAATTGGAGTGCCAAGTTCAAATTCAGGTTGGGTTTGTTACATTCACTTATGCACCCTTGGGAAAGGTATGAAAGCAATGGGTTAAATAATAGAATTTGTATATTGTTTTTTTTTTTAAATTTCACCCCAAGAAAGGCAACAAAGCCACTGAGACATAGGGTGTTACTGAGTGTGAAAAAACATAAGAAAAAAAGCATTAAAGAGCAAGAACAATAAAAGAACAGAAATTAAGAAGACAGAATTATATTGTCTTCTTAATTTTTGTTCTATTATATGTAGACTTATCTTTAAAATGCCTTATTTATTCACTGTTGTACAATATTATTCACACCATTTTCTCATATTCAGAAATTACTGTAGACTCTCCCTCCAAAATAAATGAATACAAACATTAAGAATATAGGAATCAGGGAAGTTTGTATTCATGTCTTTTTATAAAAAGTATAACATGACATTATCTATAAAACATTTTGAATTTTCTTATATGTACATAAGGCTATTTTTCACACATAAAAGGCACATGTGCATATATATATATATATATATATATATATATATATATATATATATATATATATATAATGGCTGGCTACTCGATTCCAAATACACCCATTTGATAGTTTGGCTAGCTAGTTTTTTAAAGTCAAAACCCTATCAGTTCATGAAACATGTCTACTATAAAATGTGATTTCCTATGTATTTTCTCTTCTCTGCTTGATTCTATTAATTATATCAATTTATAATTATTTTTAATGCCTTGGCAAAACAGAAAGTAGAAAATAAATACTGACATGAAGATAGTACTGTAGAGTTTCTGGCCCAACTCCCTTTCCAAAATCAGATCAAATGTCCAAACATCAGAATTTTTTGAATGGATTGGCTAGATAATCTCTGTTGCAGAGGCTTGTGTAGGCACTTTACCATTTTTTCAATATCCACAAAGACAATTTGTGGTTTATACTCCAACACTATTGTATAGACTTTAGTTATAGTTTCTGTTTTTCATAATTTGGTCTGATCAGTAGTTGAACAAGGCCAGTACACTCAACCCTTACACATGATGACTTATGGCTTCATGCTAGCACAGCCATTGATGACTTCTGAATTATTTCAACCGCCCACTTTCACTCACAACCTGTGGTAGGATTGTTAAGCACTTCCCAATGGTGCAGTATGCTAAATCAGTAACATCAAAAAAGCCCCTCCCTGACAAATTGACCATTGTGTGACTGAACTCTGGTCTTATGGTTTGAGCATGAATGATCTAAGCAATCAGCCATGTACATATATATATATATATATATATATATATATATATATATATATATATATATATATATATATATATATATCTTAAGATGTGCTATATTTATGGGATAAAGTGCCCAATATCAGAGATAGAGCATGTGTAAATAAAAGTGAACATAGAAGTCAACACTAAGTGTTGACTTCTATATCCACTTTATATATATATATATATATATATATATGATATCAGTCAGAGGGGACAGCAGTGCCAAAAAGTGTTAAGTGAGCATCAGATTACACCTGAACTCTTTGTATGGCTATAGGTGATCAGACACACACACGTGTGTGTGTGTATATACACACACGTCAAACTTTCACCATGAAATTGGTATTAACCAAGCAATGTTGTCAAAATTTAAGATTAATATGCAAACAGTAAGTACAAAATAAATTTTGTACATATAAAAAGTATATGCTATAGAAACATATTTTGTTAATACAATATTTGTTGGTTCTAATCTACATTGGGAATGACTGAAAAATACTTCCTCCTCCCCAATTTATAAACAGAACCATACAAATGCATGCTGGGATTTCTTTCTAGCCAATAAGATAAGCTACTTCTCAGCCTTATCTGACTCAGTTCCAGTCTGTCTTGTCTTGAAGTCAGAATGCCTATTCATTTATCTGAATTTGTTTTTGTGTGTCAACACCAATTCTTAGTTTGTGAACTTTTTGCGTTATTATTTTTTGTCTTGCATATATTGTTTGAGTGTTCAATATTATTTTTTTTTTATTTCTTGTTATTGTTTATTACAAACTTAGTTAATTCTGTTTGTTGGGTAGCTCTCTCATTTAAATTTAACCATGGCCACTTACTCAACAGGTTATTAGCCCAGGAATAGATTCTGTTTCAATGATAATGATTCAAAATATGAATTATGTGAGGTAAAAAATTTTTGGGATACATGAGAATCCAAAAATTACACAAAACAATCTTGGCACCATTTGATCGTCTCAATAACGAAGAGTACTGAGAATGTCACTTAACCATGACCATTTACTCTACAATGTTCCATAAACCTGAATGAATTCATTTTACATGTGTGTATGTATTCCTCAAGATAGGCACTCAGTTGGCTTTTCTAAAGGAAATGGCCTACAAAAGCTTTATCGCTGTAAGAAAATATTTAAAAATACATTTAGGTAATACAATAATAAAGAAAGAAAAAAGACAAGATTTTCTCTCTTGTTTTTATGTAAGGGGACATATTTTCATGAATATTTTTCCAAATCTCAATAACTTATAATACTGTCAGGATTACATACCCAAATTTATTACATATAAGGGGAAAGAAAGAAACAAAATCCAGAAACAAAGACAGAATTTCTGCTCTCTTTTTGGTCTGTTATTAAATGGAGCTTTGGACAACTGGACATTGTGATGCATATTATATCATTTTGATGTTGAAAGGCATGAGAGAATTATCACTAAGATGAAAATAACCATTTATTGAATTTAGTGCACTAAGTTACAAATTTACAATGAATTGGAAATTTTTATTTTTTTTATAATTATTAATTAACCTTCCTAATTTTAATTACAGAAAATACAATCTACCTTGTTTACCAAGACATCAGGATTCAAATGTATATACGAGGTCTTGTAATGGATTTAAAGTAAGCAGAGTGAAGCCACTTGGCACAGATTGATCTTGAATTCTGTTGCACATGCATACTAAGTTATAACGTTCTCACTCACTTCCATTGTTTATAGCAGTGCTTGGAAGGAAAGTGTGTAGAGTGTGGTCGTCTCACCACACCACAGAGGTTCCATCAGTGACAATGGCGTGTGCAGCAATTTTTGGCCAAGCACATTTCCCAGATCCAAAACCACCATATTTCCCAGATCTCACTCCTTGCAACTTTTTCCTCTTCAAAAATCAAATCCCACTTGAAAGGGAAATTTCAAGATGTCGAGGAAATCTAAGAGAATGCAACGTGCAACTGCTCACTATCCCAAAAAAGGAGTTCCAGAAATGCTTCCATCAATGATGAAATGATGCTGGATAAAGTCTGTGGCTTCTGATGGGTATTACTTTGAAGATGATTAAATACTCAATTGATAGGTGTTGTAGTTTTCTTTTTTAAAGCACCAATCCCAATACTTTCTGATCATATCTTGTCTCTGGTAATCCTGTATGAAATTCTATATTTCAGAATTTTTAAGAAAAAAGATTATTAAGAAACAAACAATAAAATTGTAAGAAATTCATTGGGGATCTTTAATTTTGAAGTTTAGGTTGATATTTTTTTTTTTTTTTTTTTTTTTAGATTTGTTCCAGTTGAAGTTTTATTCAATTATTAGTTAAATTGTCTCTTTCTTCATGGCTATATTTATTTGTATAATTTTCTTTTTCTAATCCTTTATATATATTATTTCTAATTTTCTTTTGTTAGGTCACATGATTTCATTGATATTTAGCCTTGAACTAAAC
Organism: Acanthosepion pharaonis; assembly: GCA_903632075.3. Classification (NCBI taxonomy): domain Eukaryota; kingdom Metazoa; phylum Mollusca; class Cephalopoda; order Sepiida; family Sepiidae; genus Acanthosepion; species Acanthosepion pharaonis. The sequence goes on along the minus strand of CAHIKZ030000247.1, from coordinate 1,952,614 downwards.
AGGGTATGTGACAAAATTTCCTAAAATGTGTATTACTTTCTCAATAAGTTTATAAAAAAAATCACAATTGTCATAATATTGATTTGACAGCCTAACAATGCATTAAATCAGTTCATTCTCATTGACAGGTGAGCATCATCCATGTGGTAGTGTTGTTGAAATACAACTATTGTTTTGGCTCAGCTCATACTTTATTTAAAAATGATTTTTGCAGAGAGAATGAGAGATTGAATAAAGGATAAGGCTTCTCTTTTCAGTTTAATTCTCTGATCACCTATAACCATACAAATAGGCAACAGAATTCAGGTGTAATCTGATGATCACTTAACATTTTTTGGCACTGCTGTCCCCTCTAACTGATTTCTCTCTCTGGTTGTTCACTCTTTTAAAAGTATTCATCATCAAAATACACACATACATAAATCACAAATCAGGTAACCTGATTATGAGCTTTGCTTTTATTGCATTACATTAATATGTACTAACATTATCTTGATCAAGTCAAGGATATATATATATATATATATATATAGTCAATAAAAACAAACCTGCATAGAACTTGAAAACTGAAATCATTCCAATATCAAAAATTTCTGGTGAAGTTGAATAAATAGGGAAAACATTTCAAATTTACAAAGATTTCCTACTTGTTCCTCATTCCATCATTTTATTAGATTTAAGCCATATTTTCAGCACGTGTGTGTCTGTGTGTCTGTGTGTGTGTGCACATCTCTCTCTTTCTCTCTCTCTCTCTCATACATACATGTGTGTGCGTACATGTACACACCCATATTAAGATCCAATATGAATCAGAATCTGACAATAATAGGATAAGGAACAAATACAAAATGTTTATAAATTTAACATGTTTTGCTTTTAAGCTTCATCAGAAATGTTTTCCAAAATGTTTCTGATGAAGCTTAAATAAAAGCAAATGTGTTAAAATTATAAACATTTCCTATTTGTTCCATCACACACACACACATACACACACACATACACACACACACAAACAATGGACAAAGAATTAAAAAAAATGACTTAACTATTTTTGTCTATGTACATGGGTACAGTGAATGTAAGTATTGTTAAAACATTTGGGATATTGTGCTTTCAGCTTTATTTTTGATTATGTCAATGCCAATGGCTAGAAATATGTCTAATCAAAAGCACTGGATCCTATTTCATGTATTTGAACAATACTTATTGAATTTAATGATAAGTATTCTCTTGTATATAAACAAAGAAAGTTAACTAAAAACAAATGTTATTTGCCTATGGTATTTAATTAGACTTGTATTGATGAAGGACTGCTGCCTAAACACTCATACAGCAACAAAAAGAAATTCCATCAGTCCATGTTATTCTTTTTCCTATCTTTTCCTCTTTTTTTTTTTTAACACACTTAACCCCATGCTGTTGTTTACTTAATGATGGCAAACTGAATTCATCCTCTTTTTTTTTTTATGAGCTTTCATGAATCACTTACTAGGGTGGCACTTTTCTCCTCTCTCATCATGTTTTTTCTTTCATGCTTGTGAGTTTGATGTTTGTTTTTGTTATAAAAACATCTGTTAACCCATCTCCTCTCTACTTTAAAAAAAAAAATACATTTTTGCTCCCAATAAGGATTTTGTACATTCTTTTGTATATGATGATGAATTGAAAACCAATCAGTTTTTAAAAATTACTTTATAAGGCTGAACTTCTTAACGGCTAGATAAAAAGAAAAAGGTTCAGTAAAAAATTTGCTTGAATCACTGGACAGATTTATATAATTGTTTTTTGTTTTTAAATAATTTGAATAAATACACACGGTTCACAACCAACCTGGAAAACAGGAAAACCAGGGAATTAGTAGAGAACTAAAAAAAATTGTCATTTTTTATTTTGATTTTAAAGAAATATCGAGGAATTATCAGGGAATTTAGGTTTAATGTCAGAAAAATGATGCAACTTGATATGCATTGAACAACATGTTTATTATATGGTTTTTCAGATTAAAATTGTCTGAAAATAAAAACTAAATTGCTATTTATGTGATGGATATTGTTTTTTTAAGTTTAGTAAAATTTCAATAAAAATGTGTTTCTTTATCCCATCTTTTTAGCTACACAGCTATATACTTACTACTCTTTGTGTGTTATGTGATGTCCCCAGAAAAGTTCAGAGAATTCAAGGAATTATCAAGGAATTTTATTCAATGATTGGGCTGGGAATCCTGAAGATTAATGATTATCCTGGAAAGCATTTTTAATTCATCTGCTGCCAAATTGCTTCACATTTCTACTCTGTTTGGAAGTCTAGCCTGACTAGTTATTTGAATTTTTCTTGAACTTTAACTTGTTACACTAAATCCAGATTTTCAATAATAAAACTATTCTCAAAATTCAAGGTTCATAACCAAAAAAACATGAAAATCAAGCAATTATCAGGGAATTTTAGTTTAAGGTAAGGGAAATTGTGGATTTTCTAATGCATTCTATTCATACAGCTATATACTTACTACTGTCTGTCTGTTATATGATGTCACTAGTCAAAGAATTTTTCATGGAAATCAGAAAATTATCAAGGAATTTTACTCAAAGATTAGGCTGGGAACTTGATACAATATTTATGGATTTTAACACCTCTCCACCCCCAAAAAATGAACTCCCCCAAATCTATCATCTCTCATTTGGACAATTTTGAAACATACAGTGATTTGTATTATGTACCATAGTGCAATATTTAGTAAGTTTGTATCTCAAAAATCAATTTGTTATTGTTGTAGATTTAATTTTCTTTACATGTCCCAGTATTGTGCCCTTGTTAAATAATTAATACAAAATTAATTTTTTTACTTTTGATTCAACTTACATAAAAATAATAGTATAACCAAAGGCTGACCAAAAATCTAAAAATGCAGAATATTCTCTTTAAAATCTTTGGTACAGTTTTATATTCCAATGTCCTCTTGACCTTGTTATGTATCATTGAAACCTGGCACCTGAAAACCGTAATGGATATGGGTTTGGAATTGGTGTTGAATTTCTTAGGTGAAATATTTTATTGTAACTTCCAGTTTGTCATTTTATAGTCATTAAGTAAGCAGTTTGGGGTCAGAAATAACGGATGTTATGATGTCATTTTCAATTTCATCCTGATTTGAAATTTCAGCAATGTGTCTCTTCTCTCAAAAAGATTATTTACACTTGTTAAAATATTAAATAAGAAATAATATGATGAATGATGATAAAAACCATTGAGCCTTTTTGTTTTTCTATATTCTTTTCTTCTGTTTCCATTTGGTTTATTATGCTCATTTATGATATATATGATAACCCATTTTTCTTAATTTTCTTATTTCTTCCTCTTATTTTCTTTCATCTGGCCTGGTTGAACCCATTCCCCTCAACTGGATTCCAGTTTTTACCAGCAATCAAACCGAACCCTGCCTGATCCCCACATCCCTCTATTTTTCCCTTTGTTCTTTAGACTACAGGGCAATTAGTTTCTATCCTAATAAACCATCAGGCTTTAATTCCCTCATCCCACAGTCTGGAAACCCAGAGACTCACACATGAATGAATCCCTTTCCCAAAACCTTTGTGCCTGCTTATCTGTCTCTGTCTCTTCAAAGATCTTTCTTCATTCACCTAAATTGATGAATCTAGGTTAAGTCCTCTGTGACAGCTTCAATTCCCTGATGTGGGTCAGCATTTCTTGAGGATTTCAGGATTCATAATGGTAATGATGTCTAGTGCAGGTAGGTGATCCTTGTTAATATAGGTGTTCTGTCTTAATAAACAGCATGTATTCAGGCTTATCTCCTTTAACAACTTTTTTTCTGAATATCCTATGTACATTTAAGAATTTTAATTAAATGGATATCGAGTAATGATTTTATTGGCAACTCTTGTCTTACATTTTCTTAAAACCATGTTATCATCAGGAATATGAATTTCTTGTTAAATGCTGCATTATTATTTGATTAAGAATTTCAATAAAAACATTATTTTAAAAGAAAAACAATTAAAAATTAGGTAGAAAGTAATTACTAGTAAAAAATGAAACCATATAATAATTATCAATGTGTTTTTTTTTTTTTTTTTTTTACATATTTCTTGTCTCATTAGTAGTGGAAAGGGAGGTAAATCAATATAAGTTAGTAAATTTATGAGTGATTAATTTTAGTAATCTATACAAATAAAATATTTACTTGCATTTAGACAAAAATACTTCCTGTGCAAAATGAACTCTTTAATTACTTTCAATACTTCCGATACTTTTGTCCATCAAATCATCATTTTGATCATTAAGTGATTAACTTGGACTTGAAATAGGCTTTATCGTCATGTTTTTGTCATTCTGTTGCTACTCTTTTACTTCCAAAAGATATTTCCATTTTACTGTTATATTAAACACATAAAGTTTTTAACATGAAATAATATTGAGCAAAAGTATATCATGAGTAATCAATGAATCATAGATAACATTGAAGGTCAAAAAAATATAAAGGGAATGGATTAATTAAACGGTTCATTGGCATCTATTTTAGTCGTGAATTTTTTATCTTTGCTTTATTGAATTGTTTCAAGACTTGTTTCATTGTATCTTACTATTAAAACTTTCTAACAATTTTCATCATTTTTACGGCATGGATACACTAGTGAATAATAATCTTTATGATCTGAAAACATTTTCAAATTTATGTTTAGTAAAGTTTGGGTGTAATGCAGATTAATACTATATAAATTACTTAGATGAAGCATTGTCAGTCATTATTAATTTTCATCTCATCTTATTTCTTTTTTTATTGCAATTCTTAGTTTGTTATTCTAGGATTATTAATTAAACAATCTAGATCAGAGATAAAAACTAATTCTTTAGTAAAAATTGAACTTTCATCCCTAATCATTGAAAGCTTGGCATTTCATAACAACATCTTTAATACATTGACAATGAAGACTTAATTGACAGATTCATAATTCACTATGTAATCCAAATATTATAATGATTGACAATGCTCCATGGCTATTACATCTAATACAAATGTATATAAGCAAAAATATAGCTGTGTTATTTATATTCAGACTATTGTCCTCATCTTTGTTGCTATCAAAATGTTTCAGCTGTTATGCCCTCTGGTCTTCTTTTGGTACTTGTCAATCCAGGAAATCTTCAAGGAATTTCAAGCTTAATCTTTTACTTAATTGGGGTGGGGGGAGGAGATTGTTCTTGTTCCACTGTCCATGTCTAGGGATATCTTCAAAACATGATACTCACAATAAAAATGAAGACACTAGTCAAAATATAAATAAATCTTCATACCAGAAATTCAGATAGAAAGATAGCTACAGAGTAATAATCAGAGATGTAAGGAATAATAATAATGATGTCTAATGCTAACTTCTTTATTGTCAAAACAGTTAAGTAACTGTCCTAGAAAGACAGACTTTCAAGTGTAAAGAATATGTTAAAGATTAGTGATGTAAATTTTCACATTGAATCAAGTTGAATGTTTTAATTTTTCTATTATTGCTTTAAAGTACAACAAATTACAGTTGAAAATAAAATCATTCATCCAAAACTAAAAAACTATTTTTAAATTATTTCCCTAGTGCCAGGAATTTTTAACATTGAATTTCTAAATATTCTAGTTTTATTTAGAAAGCTTATAATATTTTACTTTGCAAAAACAAAACTAAAAAATACCATGGTCAAAATTATTAGTATCTCTTCCCACTCTGTATGCTAGTAGTCAATTGTGTATTTTGTCAAACAACGGTCTGCAACTGTTTGACATAATTTCAATAAGTTTATTCATGTCTACTGAGAAATCTCAGCCCATAATTGATCTTTTGGCATCTTCAGTTCATCCTACAGATTTTCAATGGGATTTAAGTCAGGACTTTGTACAGGCCTGTCAATAATATTCATTTCTGGAGATAGTTCTTCACCAGAAATGATATAAACTTCAGGTCATTGTCATTTTGGGAGAAAGAACAATGACCCAAACCAAATGTTGAGGCTGACTGCTTTTTAAATTTTCTTGCAAAATCTTCTCTTATTCTTTCTTCATGATTCCTTCCAACCTGATAAAATTTGCAGTTCTGGAAAACACTGAAGTACCCCCACTACTTTATATTCCTGGTTTTATTTGAATTATATCTTTCTGTATCCAAACACAGGCAACATCTCTATGGTCAAAGAAATGAAAACTTATCAGATGGCATATTTCCTGTATATATATCATATTTCTCCAGGTTGTTTTTAGTCTATTTCAGTCTGGTTTGGAGTTGTCGCTTTTACAGAAAAGTTTATCTTGGTCTTTGACCTCAAAGTTCATTCCTGCTCAGGGCTCTAGTGACTATCTGTTTTGAAACTTGGTTAAGTCATTCACTAGTGTCTTGGCAATTGTTCTTGGATCTTTATTATGCACAGTTCTCTATTCCAGAGTCTTTGAAATCTTTCACTTCCTACCTCTGCCAATCTTGTTCTGTAATGTGTGGCTCTCTTTGAACTTCTTGATAATACTTCTCACTCTACTTTTGACACTTTGAAACACTTTGATAACTTTGTATATCATTTTACTGCTTTGTGAACATCAGCAATTCTTTTTCTCAAGTCTAATTTCTTTTGCTTTTGATGCATTGCTTTCATAAATGACAGCTCAGACCCTTAGTTAAGTTATTACATTGTGTATTGGAAGATGAACCTCAGTGTTCAGTTCACAAGTGTGGAACATTAATAAGTTAAAGCACATCAATTTCCTTGTGTTATGGTTCAACAAAAAGAGTTTGAGGGAAAGTGGAGTGGCTAATAATATTGAGCCTGGTATTTTTTTTTTGTCTTTTTTGTAATAATTCTGCAAATTATGATTCTTCTTGTTCCTCTGTTAATAAGTCATTTAGCATGTACCACAAATAAATAATGAACCATTCTGTTTTGATTTCCAAGATTTAACAAAAACAAAAACAAAAAAATTTATCAGAGAGACTATTTGGACAATTTGTAGTGTAATAGTGAGCAAGCTTGTCTTGCTTTATCAATTTCAACTGAGTAGTGAGTTTGATCATCACTGAGTGCTCCACACTTTCGGCCTTGTGCCATATTTAAGCTATACTTAGAAAATCATTGGGCACTTCAACATGGTGTAATGGTTAAACAAGTTTATTTCACTAGGTCAATTAGGACTGAGTAGTGAGTTCAATCCTCACTAGGTGTTCCATATTTTTGGCCTTGTGCCACATCTAAGGTATGTTTAGTAAATCAGTATCAGAGACACTGTTTGGTTTTAGAGAGTAAAAGAACGCATACATAATAAGAAAGAAAAGAAGGGAAGACAAGAGACAATATGTTTAATATCTGCTTCAGTGAAAAGGAAAACCTTGTCAGTTTTTAATCTTTTCATTTGTACCCTCTTCTTTAAATAATATAATTCATATTTATGATTGTTATTTTATAGTTGTGGAACTTGCAAGGAGTTTATTAAATCATTAACTTAAAAATTATGATTCATCAGAGAATTTAATTAGGGAAACTGTGAAATTTACTCAAGTGCCGTTAGAAAGAGTAAATGTCTTTTTACTAAAAAAAAAAAATGGTATGTTTTAGCAATACTGTGTTAACAAAAATTCCTTGTACTGTTAAAAAGCTATTGTGAAATCTTTTTTAAAGAATTAAATTTTCCTGTCTTCAACTGTATGTCCAGAGGAGATATTGTACTTCAGCATAATAATAAAAAATCAAAAGTTACACTAAAATCAACTCTCTTTAGTTTTTGTAACATGGACATTTTTCAATGATTTAATTTATAAATATACAATATTGATTAATGATCATCTCAAAAAAGTGACTGTATAGATACTTCACAAAAATAAATAGCTTTCAGTTTTTTCTCTATTTAGGTTTCTAAGATAGAAAAAATATATTTTTCATTTTAGTTTGCAAATGTGTTAAAAGAATAATATTTTTGCTGTTTTTGAACAGGAGTAGAGGGTTATCCATTATTTTCTGTTTAGGATTGGGTTTCCGGTTCCTGCTAAAGTTTTTTCATTCTCTCTCACTCCTAGTAGCCCCTTGCATCTTAGTGGTATTATTGTCTTGCTCAGGGTGAATTGATTTAAAAAAACGAAACAAAAAAACAATCCAGTGCTTCTTGTTTCATATGTGTTCCTCCTTCTTATTCAACTGTTGTCAATTTTTTCTCTTAATCCTATTCTTGTCATGTTGACTAACAAAATCATACAAGATTTACATTAGTCAAGTGGTTAATTCTTTTGATAATATATATTTAAAAAATGATTATAATACAAATCATATTCACCTAATCTTTTTCCTGGATGTAAAACTTTTATATTTCTAAAATCATTGTTTTGTCTTTACTTTTGTTTATTTTGAGCAAAAACTAGAAATTTTAACATTCATTTTGTTTTCTAAAAAATGTTTGCTTTTTTATTGATTTATATTTTTTCACCATGTGCACAACCAGTCTGTTGGAAATCAGTTGATGACCAATGGTCGGTGTATATTTTTAAAAATGTTTCATTCATTAAAATCATTGGTCTTTTTTTTTTTTTTTTTTTTTTTTTCCCTTTTCATCTGCTTTCTTTATGGACAGGAGGTAGTCGTACGTAGCTAAATTCATTTTGCTTCTTTTGAGCACATTTGAACACTTTCATTCACTTGTAAGGAAGTATGTGTTTCACAGCTAAAGAGTCCCACCTGCATGTGTGAATAGGATTGATATCAATGAGATTTCATGAACAGATGTATGTATGTATGTATGTGTGTGTGATAACTAGATCTCTCACACAAACTTTGCTTGTGTAATTATAACATTGCATGTTTGTACAATCATATGCCTATAATGTATATCTGTATTGTAACAGATGAATGCATATTTTATACACATACACATGTACAAAACATGCATTTAGGACTTTGTATTCACATTTAAATTGCTATGCCTTTGTTTATGTGTGCATGTTTCAGTGTAAGTGGATATATGTATGTTTTTAATATTCAAGCATATGTGTGAATGAATGTTTTGTGTGTGGCATGTATAAGTATTTAAATTGCTATATAAATGTTTGCTAAGAACTAAATCTTCTTTGGGGATTGAGGCAATCATATAGATTTAACAGGTTGTAAGAGATATTTCTGATATGTTGGTTATTAGTTTGCATTGTTATTTTTAGTGGAGAAGCCAATATCTCTAATAAGTGATTAAAAAGGAAAAAAAAAAGCTAACTAACCTGTATCTAAAACTATCACTGATCCACATATAACACCAAGCTATACTCAAAACAACACTGACTCAAAACTTTTAGTTAACCTTTAATAACCCTGTATGCAAATTAGAGAGACAAGTATAAATAGAGAACAATTGGCGAACATGGGAACAGCTATACCTAGCAAAGCTTGTTGCTATTCAGAACACTACAACTACTATTATGCAGAGAGATATGGAAAAGATAATAGTGATTAAAGAACCGTTAATCAGAAACAGAACCAAACTAATATAAGAAATTTGCACAATATAGCATTTACTCTCTTAACTAATCATTGTATTTAGGGAAATTTGAGTTTCTGCCTTTTTTTCTGAAGATAATATGAAACAGTACTTATTACAAACAACTTGGGAGTGTTCTTAGCTCCAAATGTTGGTGTTTTACTTTGCCACCTATTCTGTTAACCATATCAGCATATATAAGTTTGTGTGTGTGTTTCTTCTGATGGCCATAAATATGTTCATATATATTAGGTAGTTAAAAATGTTTGTATTTAGCTTTCATAAATTAAAAACAAAGTCTTTGATAATTTAAAAGGATTTTTTACAACTGAAAAAAGTTAAAAGCATCTGGGAATAAACTTTTAGAACTAACAGCAGTGCCAAATTTTCTTTAAGAAACTTTTTTTTATTATTACATTCATGAATAAACATCAAATATACAGTTAAAGGTAAATATAGATCATGACTGATCTGTTGAAAAGTGATTTCAATTTCTTGGCAAAATTTAACAAATGTACTTGTAATTAAAAATGACGTCAAAATGATGTTTTTTTTCCTCTCTCAACACTGCTATATACTCCCTCTTTTTGTTAAACTTTGCCAAATTATTCTTGTAGATAAACAATCTCTAATAAATAAATATTTAACATTTTTGTTGTCAATTCTCAAGGGAAAAGTATAAATCCAGATGCTTACAAACAATTTTAACAAATTTATGTGGCGAGAGCAAATGAATGAAATGTTCAGAAAATGCATTTTTTTTCAAAATCTATAATTACAGTTACTTATCATTATGTGTTTATTTGTTTTCTTGTTCTTTAGTTCAGACATTTTTATAAATTTAGAAATAAAAAAAAAATATTTTCATAGTTATTTCTTTATAAAATGATAAATTTTAATAGGAGTAGATAGGTTTGCCTATTGTCCAGTACACACTCTGCCCCAGTCTTTTGAACAGGACTAGAAGCTTATCCTTTGTTTCCATTTTAAGATTGAGTTTCTGGTTCTTTTTCCTAAATTCTTCTCCTTCTCTTTCACTTTAGTAGCTCCTTGCATCTTAGTGGCATTATTGCCTTGCTTGGGGTGAATTGATTTAAAAAAAAAAAATCTTGACTTCTAAATTACTTTATTTTCAATTATTATTGTTTGATAGATGCAAATAAGTTATTTAGTAAATAAAATTATTCTTTTGTTGCTTTCTTGATTAGTTAAATAAATAAATTGTGTTTTAGTTCACATATTTTTATGATTTTGTATTTATAAAATTATTCTTATAATAAACAATCTAATAAATAAAGAGTGTTTAACATTTTTATTTTCAGTTCTTGAGAAAAAATGTTTAAATTCATTTTCATATATTTGTGTTTTTATTAAAATTCTAATAACTTTTTAAAACAGTAAAAATTACTGAGGGAGTATTTGGTGATAACAGTGTCAAGACAAAAATCGTCCTTTTGAAACAGTGTTTTTTTGTTTTGTTTTTTTTTTTGGTGGGTATACTTGTTAAAATTTGCCAATTTTTCATTTAGAAAAGGATGGTTTAAGTATCTCTTGTAAGAAAGTTAATAATCATCAATCATAAGCTTATCCTGAGTTTTAGCAAGTTAATGTTGTATCTGGGAGAATACTTTTGTCATTAAATACAAGTCTTCAGCTCAATCAAAAAGCCCTTCTAAATGCATATCTAATGTTTGGTCATTTAGTCAGATATTGGGAATTTGGTTGAGCTAAGAACTTTTCAGTAACTCCCAACCTCTTATTATGAATTACTGAAATCTGCTTAATCAATCTTAGAACAAATAAAAAAAAACATTGCTTGAAAAACATCCTGTTTTAGTCACTTGCAGGAAAGTCATTTTTTTCAAGCTGATACAAAATCTAATGTTGAATACATAGGAGGAGATAAGCTTCAGAGGCTTGGCAGGGAACCTTTTGTCTCTTTTACCATATTTTCTAGGTATCAAAGCATTTAATGTTCTTTTTGTTTTTGATAACGATATGTGCAGCAAAATAATTTGTGGTAGAAGACTTCTCAAAAGAGAGATTAGTTCTTTTTACCATACTTTTAGTTTTCTACAGGTAAGAAATTTACAAGATTACATCTTATTAGATATACATTGTCAACATTGGCGAAAGCAAATCTCTGTACTAAATCTTGTTTTCGGCATTTGTTTTACTTATTTCATGAAAAACTTTCTCTTGGTAAAGTTTGAATTATGTATTATTTCCTTAGTGCCAGGGATTTTTAACATTGCATTTCTAAATATTCTAGTTTTATTTAGAAATCTTATATTATTTTACTTTGCACAAAACAAAATTCAGAAAATATCAATATCAAAATTATTAATATCTCTTCCCACTCTCTATATACTAGTAGTTAATTGTGTATTTTTGTTGAACTATTTGAACTGCAACTATTTGATATAGTATCAATAAGTTTTAGGAATGTCTTCTGAAGAATCTTGGCCCAGAATTGATCTTTTGGCATCTTCAGTTCATTCTACAGATCTTCAATGGGATTTACTTAAATTGTTTGAAATTCTGATTTGAATTAAGTATTATCTTTTTTTTTTTTTTTTTTAAATTAGAATGTTCTAAGTGATCCCAGTCTTCCAAACAGGTTAAAATTGAAAATAATTATGTGGCTTTCAGCAAGACTTGAACTCACATCTCATATCTTGGGAACTTATATTGATGATGCCTTTGGTCAGAGAAACCTTAAAATTTTTCTGTTACTGATTTTGTAACACATAATTTGTCTTCTTTTTCATTGACTACCACCACTACTACTGCTAGCAACAACAATAATAATAATAATAATCATCATCAACTGAAGCCTAGTAGTAGAAGTACTTGGTTGGCCAAAAAATTTGTTTGGTTACTAAGTAGAAAATTTACTTAATAAATTGAGCAAAAGTTTTTGACCAACTCAACAGTAGGCTTCAGTTGAATGAGACTCTGAGAGTAAGTATTTTCAATGTTTTTTTTTTTTTAATTTTCTTATTTTTGTTACTTTTTATCTCAACATACTCAGTTAATACACACTTTCAATGATCATTGCTTACAAATTTCTCTAGATATCTGAAGTAAAAAATAGAAGATGACTATATCAAAATAAATGTCAAGGCAAACTGCTTATAAATCCCAAAATATTATTTCTATTTGATCTTAATAAAAAATGAATTCACAGCTATCATATACATATAGCATGTCTGTATGTATATACATCAATCATCTCTTATCTGTGGTTTTCATTTACTTGTGATCAAACCTAGAAATATTTTGTAAGCTTTACTTAGCAATATCCTAAGGGTAGTAATGCTTGAAATTCAAATATGCAAAAAAAGAAGCATTAAGGACTTCTTTTAAGTATAAAAATGAGAGTTCCCAATTTAATTTGTCTAATGGACATGGCCTATTTCCCTGATGAAAAAGGCACAAATTCACCTGTGCCATACACGGTCATGTAAATTACATAGTGCCTCAGGACTAATAAAATACATGTAGGTGGGCATGAAAAAATCTGCATAACTGACCAAGGTAAACATAAATACCGGCAGATTTTGTATTTGGGGGAGAAGGATTACGGACGGCAAGACATGTTTGTTGGCGTTTTTTTTGTGTTTGGCCAGTAACAGACCACTTTTCGTCCGCTCATGTGAAAACTTGTTTTGAATAACACCAAAAGACTTGTGAAAGAGATTTTTGTTAAGTTTTTATCTATATTTTATCTGTTTAGTTTTTTTTATTTTTAAAAAATTACTTTGATCTGATTTTGAATTTTATTTTTGGTTTTTATTTTTTCAGCTGTCAGTTGAATTTTTTCTTTTTTTTTTTTTTCCAGTATAACATTTAATTAAATGAGATTACCATTTTTTTTGTTTAAATGTTTCTTTTGAATTTTATTCAGCAGTTTTTTTCTTTTCTATTTCTTTTTGTTTTCTATTTCTGTTAGTCCTAAAATTTTTGCTCCAGGGTGAACTGTTTTTCATAAATTCTTTTATACCATTTTCTTTTTTTTCCTATTTTTGAAATTATTAATATTTCTATTGGTTTTATTTAGAACTGTTCTAAGCCTTTTTGTCTAACTTTCTAAATTGCATTAGATTTTCATACCAAACTTTATTTGTCTGGTTTAACCAGCATTTAAATTTTTTGTTTTTGTGTTTTATTTTTGTTATTTACTTTGCGTTAATTTTATTTTAATTGTTTCTTTATTTTATTGGTTTATTTTGAGGTTTTGTTTATACAAAACCATTTTTGTGCTTGGATAGAAAATATATATATATATATATATATATATATATAAAAAAATATTTCAATAATGGTCGACAAGTCTGCACATTCAGAAAAATCTTTTTGGGTCAACCTTGAAAGATGAGCCTCCAAATAAATCCACTGCTGAAGCCACAAAATTTGCTGATGGAAGCATGGTGGCAAAGAACAGCCAAAAACAAGAGAAAAGTAAGGTGCCCAAGAATAGCCAAAATCAACAAGAATTGTGACTGCCTGTAAACCAACTTGCTGGAGGTGCAGAAAGACTGGTTACCTCTCCTCTTCCTGTCCAGTGAAGAAGGCCCCTAGAGTTCTGTCCCCAATTGACCAAAATTCCTCTCTGGCCAAGGTTGTTAAATCTGCCTCTCCTGTAGTGGGTATACCAGTGGCACTGGAACTGATGCAATTAAACCCCCAGTTGGGCCTTTGCCCACTGCTTGTCCTCTGAAACCCCCAAAGGGAAAAATACAAACATCCCCACTACCTCTACCAGTTTTAAGGGTGGCACCCTGGTCACAATCAAATGGACCTACTGTGAAAAAAAATATAAGCCTTCATTTGAGAAGAAAGAGTAACTCGTCAAGCTGACAGAAGAACTTAAAACCAAGAATGGAAAGGAATCTTTGCTGCTGGGGGTGAGGGGCCCCTCATCTTCTGTCCTATCTTCCTCAACATCTAGAAAAGCATTTGCCCCTCCACCTCCACCAAAGTCAGTTACACATACACCATCCAAACAACAGGAAAAAGACAGCCAAAATATTCTCTTGCTATCACTCTTTAGAACCATACCCAGAACCATACCATTCCAACCCCAATGTCTTCTCAATTCCCCCCACTCCCCAAAAAATGGAACTGACAAAAAGAAATAGAAGCTCAGAGGCTATGACACAATCAGGAAAAAGAAAAAAAAATCAAGCCTCCATACCTTCCTGAGCATATCCCAGGAACAAACTGAAAAGGTCTTTTCCCAATCACAAAAGCCTAAGGTGCCTATGGAACTTCAGGCATATAAAAGGCAAAGATGTTGAGAACTTTCCTCACACTGAATGGATGTTCAGGTACATGGCAGATATGGGGTATGATTGAGGAGGCCAATACTGACCTCAAATTATTGTCCCCATCAGCCTGCATGAGAGATAATGACATGACCAAATTAAAAGAATTTTGTACAGGGAAGCTCTCTATGTTAACCCCTCCCTTTATGGAACTCTCAAACTAATGTTCCCTGGTGATGTTGTCATTTGACAGCACTATCAAAATGAGATAGGCCAAGGCTCAATGGGACAGATTGTTGCTATCTTTATCCTGGCTATGTTCAATACAGGGGAGCAACCCTAAATGAGCTGGTTAGCTAGTGTGAATGCCTGGGTCCTGAGGTTGCAGTCTCACAGGGCAAGGCTCGTTTGCGATCTTCAGCATCTCTGGGGGAATGTATATTGTGTACAGGAGACCCAGTTTTCAACTTGTGACTATGAAGATATTCTATCTAGGAGTTTTCTCCTCTATTCAGCAGATTTTGATGGATGCTTGAGAGGTGTTTCCTGGCTAATGAGCAGGTCTTTAGATGCAGCATGTGCTCTTGTCTTCACAGATCTGGCAGGCAGACTTTGTGAGCTGGATATTACCATAAAGGATATGGCTGTTCATCTCAATGGGGTTTATGCACCCAATGACCCTACTGAGTTTCAGTGGATCAAGCCATTTTTGATGACATCTTGTCAGGTCGTTTTAGCAGCCGATTGGAATGCTATCCTTGACTTCCATATAGATTGTATAGGGCCAAGATTGGGTACAGATGTGAAGCCATTTTAGGACTTTATCAACAGGTTTGATTTTGTCGATAAGTATCGTAATGAACACCCCTGTAGTGTGGACTTGGACTCATAGGGGCAGCTTGGCTTTGGTGGTGCATTCTAGCTACATCAACTGAGTCTTAATAAAGAGTCAATGTAGGGCTCTTAGTTTGTCCAAGTTTTCATTCTATAGTTTACTCGGATCATAGGTTCATCCAGGTTTGCATAAACTTAGATAAACCTAAGGTTAGGATGGCTGGTGAGAAAGATTTCCAGGACCAGTTACCTCTAATGCTACAGCAGAAATTGATGGGGATTGTGGTTGGGAACATGTGGTGGGATAAATTAAAATCCCAAATTAGGTTGTTTGACACTGATTATAGTCGTCAACTCAATCTAGTTAGATTAAAAGCACAAACATTATGTGAGAAGAAAGTTGATTGGGCAATTAAATTGCATGGTAGTGGGGAAGTAGCCATAGCTAGGGCAGAGTTGGCCTTTTTGCTTATCAAGAAGGATCAAGTTAGGGCTAGGTTAAAATGAATATCTCTCAATGTGACAAATATGGCTGCAGTATTGCATGTAAAGGAAGCTAGAAATGCATCCAATAGACATTGCATGCATCACATTACTGGATAAGCAAACCGGGGCAACAAATGCAAGCATATGCGAAGCTTTCTGTGACTACTTTCAGGGTCTGTTTACCAGGGAGCCCAGTCTGAGCACTACTCACTTCAATGCCTATTTGGCTGACATTCTCTAGTTCAAAGTGACTGGGTTCAAGGGTCCCATCACAGAATCAGAAATCTGGGAAGTGCTGAAGCTGGTTTGCCAGGATACAACTCTAGAAGTAGATAGTCATCCTTACAAACTGTACTTGAGGCAGTTGCCTATTCTTGTTCTTTTGCTGGAACTGATTTACAACAACTGGATGAAGCAGTGGTCTATACCTCAACACTTCACCAGGGGTGTGATCAAGTTGCTCTGCAAGGAAAAAAAAATGGTGGGGATGAGAAAGGTAACTTTCATCCTTTGATGATGCTAAATACAGAGTTGAAGATTTTACCCAAGATCTTAGCCAGCTGTTTACAGGTTTTCCTCTCTAGACTGGGTCCAAACAAATTTGTCTTGTGAAGAGCAGGACTATTCAGGACAATCTTCATTTGGTATACTTGGTCATTGAGCAAGTTGACAGTGAAGCCATGCTGATCAATTTAGATCAGTTCAAGGTATTCGATAGGGTTGACCATTGATTTCTGGAAATTGTTCTTTCTACCACCAGTTTCAGGCTATATTTTTGCACCTAGATCCAGCTTCTGTATGCATCACTTGGTGCACTGGTAGAAGTGAATGGTGTTTGATCAGAGCCTTTTGTGTTGTCTTGCCCCATTCATCAAGGTTGTCCACTTTTGCCTTTGCTGTATGTTCTTGCATTGGAGCCTTTCCTTTGCAAGTTACATGGAATTTCCCTGCCTTGTGCTACCACCTCGGCCAGATACTCCACCTATACTGATAACATTTCAGTTCTTGTATTGAGCAGAACAGAGGTTTACGAAGTTGGCAAAAAGACCAGAGGGTACGAGACAGCAATAGGGGCCAAGATCAACTGCAATAAGTCTTTGGCTTGCGGTTGGGTGAGTGGGAGTTTCTCTTCCCGGACTTTTCCTTTAGATGGATGGGCTGGTCAAGAAAGTGCCTGTACTTATATGTGCAGGTGGATAATGTGCTGAAATAAAGCAATTAGCCTCTATGGAGATTATGGGTTTGCTATTTTTGTGGTATGTAATGAAGGCTGACCCTAAATTCTATTAACCGAGGATCCTCTTAAAGCCTAAACCCAGTCCTGGATAAAACATATAAATTCTAAATGAATTTTGACCTTCACTAACATATAAAGTGAAGACCTTTTATAAAACCTTTATAGAGTTTATAAATGGTCTGTTTGATATTAGGTCCTCTATAAATTTATCCTTTAAGAAATCATTAAATTGTTATTGTATACCCTTCAAAAACATTAGAAAATCACAGAAAAAACTAAAATGGATTTTATTTTTAGCATAGTGATTTTCTGTTAAATGAAAATAATCTTCTCATATGCAAAGAAAATAAAAAGGAAGCAGACACAGCTACTCTTAGAATAATAGTTAAAGTACAATGATTAAATAATACTTGCCTGCTGGCCTTTTACAGTAATTCTAATTTTACTGTTATATATACTTGCTCTTGCTCTTTTTTTGTCTTTTTATAATGCTGAATATGTAATAAGTTAATAAATATTGCCATATAAAATTTTATAAAAAAAAAAAAAAAAATAAAAAAAAATGTAAAAGACCACTTCAGCAGTTTTGGGGCTTTTAATTTTGCAAGCAGAAAGACTCCAAAACAAAAAAATGACATTAGATTTCTTAGTTTTTTTTGTAAAATACTTGGCAGGTTGACTTTAATAGAGGATAATGATAAAACAAAAATTGGAATAGATAGGCAGTAGGAAATGGGGGTGGGGGATGAATACCAAACATCCTTCACACACACTCACTAACTCTCTCTCTCTCTCTCTCTCTACATATTAAGACATTCATCAAAGTTGTCTGTTCCTTGAGGGCAGTGGGTAGAGGAACCTCTACTTCCCATTTTAACAATAGACTAAAAATAGTGAATGGCTTCTTCACATGGGAACTCTCGCTTAAAATGGAAGACATGGGACATTTGCTAAAGTGGAACCTGCAGCACTGATGTAAAAAATTATGCTATGAAGATTTTAAGGAATTAATAGCTTAAAAACATTGGGTTTTTTTCTGTTACTAAAAGAGTCTGTGTCAGTGATATTTCTCAATGAAATACTTTGTATAAAACATTATGATCCCTAATCTATGGCCTATGACAAATGATCTTTTATACCAAACAAAAAAATTTCTGCTCTTTCTGATGTAGTAAAAAAAAAAATGTTGACTAGGCATTTGGAATTAAATCTTAGATTTTCTTTTATCATTAGCTCTATGTTCTAACGTTAGAGTGAAATTATCAGTTCCTTTTGAAGGTCTGTAAATGCAAAAAGATTTTAAAACCATTACACTGATCCCTGTAGAAATGTAACACAAAAAAAATATTTACATTCAGTCTAAAGTCCTCATCTTTATTATTACAACATTCCAGCCATTGCGCCCTCATGTGTTTATTAATCTGAGTAACCTTCAAGGAATTTCAAACTGGACATTATTTAATCTACAATTGTATATTGTTCTTGTTCCACTGTCTATCTCTAAGGATAATTGTTTTGTTCTTTTTTAGTACTGCTCGGTTATTGTTGGCCTTGTTTCCACTGAGTCTGTACTACTCACAATCACCATACCACCAAACTCACAAACCAACATGGATGTGCAGGTAGTGTAATGGATAATGGCTCATAAGGAGAAGTTGGAGGACCGAATTCAAATTCCAGTCAGATTTGTTACATTCACTTGTGTGAAAATACCATTGAGAAAGCTATGACATCATCTCCTCCCCACAGCTATGGGCTAAATAATAATAGGACATTGTTATTCTCAAAGAAATTGTTCAGACAATATTCACTTGCATAAAAAAGAATTATTCTTACAAGCCAAAATAAGTTTCAGTGTTAAATAACTTACAAAAACTGTAAAAAAAAAAAAAAAAAAATCAATCAAAACAACAAACCACCACTTTAATCCACTAGGCCATTGTTTTGAATGTACATTATTCTGAACATAAACAATAACTCCTCATTCCCAAAATTCAGTCAAAAAAAATTATGAAGATGTCATTGTAAATAATAGTATATGAATGCCACAAGTGATGATGCATGATCTAAATTATTTACATGATTTACATTCGGACTATTGTCCTCATTTCAACTATTGTACCCTTTGGCCTTCATCAAGTAAATATTGACCTACAGAGAATTCTTAACTGAACCCCGAAATTCAAACAGAAATGATCAAAATTAGGTCAGAGGAAAGATGTAATGCTTCATTAGGATAATACTATATATTTTTTTGATGACTAAGTAAAAATTGTTACTATTTGGCTGGAAACTTTTTATTCATATGTCATATTCCCCAGGTTTCAACCTTCAGATAACCGGATTTGGCCACATAATGTTGAAACACTGGTTCTTGTATGATCACCAAAGCTTAGCAATATCAGGCCTGGTCACTACCTAGATGGGTGACCACTTGGAATACCAGGTTCTGTAAGTTTGGATGTGCAAGTGATGTAATTGATTGGAATTGTTAACTGGAGAGCCATGTTCCAATTCCCATTGGGTTCATTATATTCACTTATATGCAAATACTCTTGAGAAATGTATGAATCCACCTCATCTTTCCCATCTATAATTAGTAAAACTTGTATCATGAAATCATTATCTCCAAAGAAAAATTCTCACACTCTAAAAAGATATTTCATTTGTTCCAATCCTTAAAAAATTCTAATGAAAAAAGAAAAATGAAAAAGAAATTCAATTCCCTAGGAAACTGCAAAAGGAGCCTGAAGTAGTTTCTTACTGTGAATAATAAAGTTTTCAGCAAGACCCTTGCCTCCCATATCTATGGCTTTGAGTCCTGCACCCTCATGACCATTGAGGGGAGTGAATTGGTCTGATTTTGTGGACAATGAAGAACTCCCTCAGAAGACCAGTCAGTCAAATATCCTCCACATCATCACTCAGTATTGTGTTAGCTGGTTTGGTCACTTGATAACCAGCTTATCAGAGTCACCTACCAGTTTTGACCAGCTGTCTGCAAACTGGTGACAACCTTGTGTCAAACCAAGTAATCTGGTGCTAGAGGATGTTCAGGTGCTCTGCCAAGACCATGAGTGCTGGAGGGACGATGTGGTTATCATGGGTTAGCTGCTGAAAGGATGTTGTATACCAGGACCTCCAGCGATTAGTCTGGTGCTGGAGGATGTTCAGATGCTCTGCCAAGGCCATAAGTGCTGGAGGGACAATGTGGTTATCATGGACTGGACACATGAGATTTAGCAGTAGCAGGGAAAATGGAATTTATGAAATTGCCTGAAGATGGCATAAGATAGTGGAAGAAATAGTAAATATTTTCTTTTAATAAAGTTAGTGTTGAAAATAAAAATCATTTTTATTTAAAAAACAAACTTTTACAGAGTTGAGCAAATATTTTAGGGACATAGTATCAAGTGCATTAAAACTTATATAAATATAGAGATAAATGAGGAATACATTAGTCTACATTTTATATATATATATATATATATATATATATATATATATATATATATATAATTATATAAATTGAAATAGATTTTAACAAGAATTACAAAAAAATTAAGTGATGTTTTATCAAGATTATAATGAAGAAAAAATAAAACTGAATAATTTTTCAGGAAGTAATACACATTATAATTATAAAGATGACCTTGTAGTATGTACCAGCTCCTTATTAAAACAGCCAGAATTCTTTTTTTCTAATTATCAATATAAATTCAAAATATCAATATTTTACCATTCAGTCTTCATCATCGCTAAGAGCTAATCAATAGTCACTGTATAGTTAACTTTTACTTTCCCCTTTCAACAATTTTCTATAATTTAATCAGGTAATTGTCTTGGCCAATTTACAAAGTGTATGATGCACTTTTCTTTTAAATAATTTATAGTTGATTTTGAAGTATGACAGCTCATACTATCCAGTCAAAAAATGTATGCATTTCCATATATTGGGGCTATACCTTCATGAAGTATGCATTGATATTCTTTAGAATTTCCATTGTGTAAAATGGTTACACTTTTTCCATCTTGAATTGTTTACCATATTGTAATTTCTACTGAGTGTCTTAGTTTTTTTTTTTTTTTTTTTTAAATCCATAATTAGATTTTCTCACATATTGTCTTGTATTTGGAAAATGTTTAATTTTTGCATTCATTTGAGAAAATAATTGGAATTATTGACCATAGTTAAGTGTAATCAACAAAATGCTCAACAAATGAAATTGACAAAGTTAGCAATAAACAATAAGAAAAGAAAGAAAAAGAACAAGACAAAATAAGACTAAACAATATATATGCAAGTCAAAACTAGATAAAGTAACAGTAATAAGGCAAAAAAAAAATCACAAAGAATGAATGGCATTCACACACAAAAGGGATACAGTCAAGTAATTATTGCATTCTGACTTCAAAACAAGAAAGAACAAAAATATGCTGGAGGAGACAGAAGTGGTTCATTTTATTGGTTAGGAAGAAATCCCAGCATGCATCTATAGGATTTGTCTATAAATTTGAGGAGGGGGATGTTTCTAGCAATCATTTCAAGTGGATTAGAACTAACATTAACCTTTTTCTAGTTTGAGACCAAACATTCACTTTTAGAATCACATCACACTTTTTTGCATTTCATTTCATTTGCTGTAATCATTGATTTTCTTTCTGAAATTTGATGAAATAAATTATTTCATCATCAATGATGTTTGATAGTAATTATGCCCATATTATTTGAGTGTTTCTTTAATTCAATAACAATTTTTCTTTCTTTGTGTTATGAAGTAGAGTAAGTTCTGGAATAAACGTCGTAGGGCCAACAGCTGATAGCTTGACTGGCATTTGCAGTAATGTTCTGCTTTTATAGCAGTATCTCCTTTACATACAATACTACATCTCCCTGAACCGAAATAGCCTTATGCCCTTCATTGATCTTTTACTTCTAATTATTCTTGGGAATCTAAACAGTCTTTCTTAGTGTGTATCTTGATTTCTTCTTATAGGGGACTTAGGCTTGAGTTCATTTTCCTTTTCCAACTCCTCATCAGATTTCTGAACATTATCACCCATAGATTGTTTAGTTTCACTACTTGATTCATTAGTCTCCTCCTCACCTTCATAGTCTTCAGCATCAGATTCTTTGTCCATTTCTATATCCTTAGGCTCTATTCTGCTTCAGAATTGATTTGCATGGGCCACTACATTTTGTCCATTTTTCGTTAGTATTGCTGTGTTGTATCCTTTCTGTATTACAAAGTCTGCCCTATCTGGATTAGATTCTTTGTCTTTTTTATACCATACACTTTCACTTGTTGAAAATGACATTGTTATGAAAGCTCTAATCTGTCTACCCATTAATGTGGAAGGACTTTGTAGTCTGCCAGCAAGTGGAATTCTCCTGTAGCTTAACAGTAATCTTGGTAAGTAACTCTCTATATTATCATTAGATGGGGAAAATGCTTTTAGTCCCATTTTCACAGTTTGCACCATTCTTTCTGCAATTCCATTCAATTATATGGGATGCATTTAGCTTCAAGGACAAACTTTCCTTGCAAAATTCTGGTGCATTATCTGAGACCAAAGTTTTAGGCTCGCCCATCCCTTGAAAATATTGTTCTTAATATTTGTTTTACAGTGGTGGCTTTTCTGTCAGTGACCTTCATTACTTCGAACCATCCTGAAAATGAGTCCACTAAAATTAAAAATAGCCTCATGCCTGTAATGTGGGCATGATCCATGTGTACCCGAGCCCATGTTTCTTTTTCTTTAGGTCACAAGTGAATTTTGTTTTGCCAATTTTTTTTTTTTTTTTTCAGCACATTTTGGGTATTTTTTTTTACATAGTATTCTACATCTTTAAAATATCCTGGCCACTGTGCTTATAATTTTAATCTCATTTGTGTCACTGTTATACCAAAATGTACATCATCGTGTACACCTTTTAGTACTTCTTTTCTTAAACTTTGTGGGGGTATTATGTCTTTCTCTACTGTTAGCATATACCTTGATTCTTTGTAGGGTCTTTCTGCTATTGAACAATTGCTCCACATGTTTCTTTTTAATCTGTCGGAAATTTTACTTAACACTGGATCTTGTATGGTTTCCATTCTGAAATGATTTAGGGGTAACATATCAACCCAGTGCAGTATTTTAACCTCTGAATTTTCAGATGTTTCTAATTTTTTACTGTTGTAATTTAATCTGGATAGTGCATCCTTGCGTGGAATAGTGTTCCCCTTTATATATATGTGTGTGTGTGTGTGTGTGTGTGTGTGTCAAAATCAAAAACCATGAGTTTTATAGCCCATATTAAAAATTCTAGATGTGACCTTTGGTAATTCTGTGACAATATTTAACATGTCGTATGAATGAAAAGGGTTAAAAAAAATTTTTTTTTTTTTTTTTTTTTATCAGAAAGAGACTCATTTTCCCAGGGCATTGAGAACAGATGTATGAATTCTGTTGGAAAAAATACAAAATACAATTGTTACTGTCCAGCGAGACACAGCTGACAGGTTCAGAGGCCAGGGACTAAAATCGACTGTTGAAAGGTTTCAATGTCTACGTGCTGAGAAAATTATCAACCAAAATTTCCCTGAGAAAAACTTATAATTGTGAAGACAGAATGAGCAATTGTGACCAAAAATCCCAACGTGGGTAAGAGAAGTCATAGTCGAAGAGGTCAACTTAAAGACCAGCTGTTGTGTCAAACACCACCAACAACCGATGAGTGTGGGCTGACGGCTTGTTCTCCGATACCAGGATCAATCCTGACCAAAGACAGCTGGCCACTGCCTTGGCCACGCCACAATTCCTTTCTGGTGTTAAATATAAACTTTAAAGTTTTGTGATCTGACTTTAACAAAAAGTTTCAAGCTCTTTGTGTTCCATTCCTCAATATTTGAGTAGTTAGCTTCTTTTCTTGACCCTGAGATAAAATTGTGGCTACATGTTCACTTGCTTCTATAGTCAATGTCACATCTTTTTTTGGATTAAAGATTTTTATGATTGGTTTTCTTATTAGTGCCTTTTTTAATCTTTCAAAAGCTATATTTTACCTTTGAGTCTATTTAAATTCTGTATTCTTTTTCTGTAATTCTGCAAATGGTTCTAGGTCATTGTATCTAGGTAGATGTTTGCTATAAAAATTGGTCAATCTCAAATAGGATTCTAAATTTTTTTTATTTTTAGTGTAGATGCTTACAATATTTTATTTATCACTTTATTGTCTGGTGAAATTCCTTCTTTAGATATTTGGTATCCCAAATATATTTTGTCACAATTTAACTCACATTTATTGCTATTTATTGATATATCGGCATTTTTAATTTGTTTAAAACTTGTTCAGTCCTGTTTTTTTAATTCCTCTTTACCGTAAGCCCCTATGCCTATATTGTCTTGATATATGATTATTTTTTACACCCTCCGATAGAACTTTTTTCAATTGCCTTTTGAAAAATATGCCTTGAAGTCTTAACACCAAATGGAAATGAGTCCATTTTAATAAACCTATTGTAGTATTAATTGTAGTGATTTCTTCAAGTTTTCTGCTGATTTCAGGTCAGTCTTGGCAAAGTATTTAATTCCTGCTAATTCATGACTTGTCATTTTTATGTTAGATAAGGGGAATGAATCAGAGCATATTTGATGATTCATACCTACTTTGTAATTCCCACATGCCCTCAAATCATCACTGTGTTTTTGTATTACAACAATTAGTGAAGCCCAACTACTACCACCTTGAGTAACTTTTTCCAAAATGTCTTGTTCTACCATTTTCTTTAGTTTTGCAATGGCCATGGGTAGAATGTGAATAGGTATTTTTTGAGATTCAGAATAGATTGGGTTATTTTCTTTTAGAAAATAATAACCCAATATATCACTTTATATCCTTTTAATAGTCATATGTCAGGTTCTTCTGACTTTATACTGTTTATTAATTTTGCCATATCCACTTTTAAAATGTCCATTCCCAAGTGTCCATGATTTTTTTGTGCATTCTACAACAGTGATGGGAATAATCTCAAAATGTTTTTTTGTATCAAAAGTTCCTTCAAAGGAGCCTAGAGCTTTGATGACAGATCCATAAAATTGTTTTAAATTAACATTGCTTTTTCTTAATTTGGATTTACCCATTTTTTTTTTTTTTTTTTTACAGAAATTCCTTGTGATAAAGTAATATCACTCCCCATGTCAACCTGCATGAGAAAAGTTATGTCATTCAATTTTACTGTCTTTCTACTTTTTGCAAGTATTCTTATCGAATATACTTCTGTATTTTCAGTATGAGGTTTTATATTTTCTACCCTTTCTATTCTCTTTTTGTATCTGCATACAGATTAGAAATGGTCTTTTCTTTTACAGTTTAAACATAATTCTCCTAGAGCTGGACATTTGTTTTTGTTTCTTTTGATTTCTTTGTCCTAATATTTGTACTTAATTAGGATTTCAGTTGTGTTGTATGCTTCCATATGCTTTTTAGAATTATTAAATTCATTAATTAATTTTAATTGCTGCAAGATTTCTACACTTGTTTCTAAATTCATATCATTTGCTTGTAGCCATTCTAGGATTTTATGGTTGTATATACAATGCCTTCAATTAATCTTAGAATGGTCATCTTCTATAGACATTTCTCTAAAACCCAGTTTTTCAAATTCACAATATCTTGATGTTTATTTCACTCTATGTAAATATTGCATTACAGTTTCATTTGGGTTGTTTTTATTTTCTAGAAATTTTCTTCTCTCTGCAATAACCAGCTTTTTTTTTTTTTTTTTTTTTTTTTTTCACTTGTTTCTTTTTATAATGGTTGAAATTTTCTCATATGTTAAGTCTTCCAGTATTTTGGGGGTACACCATAATGGATATTTTCTTTATGGCTTCACATCCTGCTGAAACCAAAAATA
This sequence comes from Acanthosepion pharaonis, assembly GCA_903632075.3. NCBI lineage: Eukaryota > Metazoa > Mollusca > Cephalopoda > Sepiida > Sepiidae > Acanthosepion > Acanthosepion pharaonis. The sequence goes on along the minus strand of CAHIKZ030000247.1, from coordinate 1,926,385 downwards.
AATCAGTAATTTCATTCTCCTCTCTGGAGGCTTTCTTGTCTTTCAGTTTCTTTACCCTAACCAACACTGTGAAACATCTAATCCAAGTTTGTACATACTCTGGTTCATCCAGTACAGTTAGGGATCCTGTTGGCAATGTTATGAAGTAGAGTAATCTTTGGAATAAACATTGTCAGGTCAACAGGTGGTAGCTTGATTGGCATTTATTGTGGCATTCTGATTTTATAGCAGTATCTTATTTATGTACAATACTACACTTTGCATTGAGATAAGTTATGACTAGATTTTGATTTACCTGTAAAATGTTACTCTTCAGAATTTCATTTATAAATTTACTGCCCACTACAGCAGAATATTTTGAAGGTAAAAGCAATTTCCATTTAAGATTTACTCTCCTCACAAAGAGCAAGAGTTATTCAGCATTTTTCAAGTGAAACACATGGCATTTGAATAAAATTGATTTTAAATGATGCTAAACTAATTTAAATTCTTATATTTAATTCTTTATTCTAATTTATATTCAAATGGATAAAACATTTGCATGTTAACATTTTTATAGTTCTTGTTCAAATCTCTATTTTTCTATTATATATTCTATGTAATATTTTAGATTAATATGCACTTTAATTTGTTGTTTATCTCTAAATTTTACATTAACTCAAGAATCAGAATTTTAAGTTGTATCATTTGATACTATGAAATTAAAGCATTTGATTGAGACTAAAAATATAGTATTCAGGAAATTTTGTAGTTCTTGTTCAAATCTCTTTTTTTCTATTCTGTCTTAGATTGATATGTACTTTAATTTGTCATTTATCTCTGTTTAAATTTAAGATTAAATCTTGAATTGCAATTATAAGTTGTAATGAGCTTGATATTATGTACCTGAAACATTTGATCAAGACTGTAAGAATATAAAATTCAGGAAGTGTTTTTTTTTTTTTTTTTTTTAGAAATATAGTTAATACCAGTTACTTTGCTAATTAACTATGTATTTTTTCCCAAGATCTTATTTTAAGAGGATTTTTGAATAGGATTAAAATCAGATTACATTCTTATATCTGAGATTATTATTCATAGTACATTAATATTAAAATTTTTTGATATTTTACATTTACAACTATTACCTCTCTTAACTAATGCCTCTGACCACTGTGCTATATATATTATATATATATATATATATATATATATATATATATATATATATATCCAAAGATTTGCTAAAAATGATCATACATTAGGAAAAAAATGGGCAAAGCAAAGTTTTATCATCAAAATCTGTTATTATTACAAGAAAAGACCAAAGGATGTTTTGATATAAAAATTATCATTCTAATCCTTTGTAGTGCCTTTGAAATTTTGTTAAAAAATATTGATTCTCTGCTGTCAACAGGGGCCCATAAATTAGAAAAATTTGAGCATCTTTTTACAGTAAAAACACACATTGGTTTGAAAAATCTTGCAAAGTTTAGATAATTGTCGAATTTTTTAAATACAGCAAAGTATTTTGCTTATTGGAAATATTAAGTTTAATCTATAAGCTGGGAATTAAAACTAAAATAAAAAAAAAAAAAACTTCAAGAGAAGTTATTCATTTTTTAAATGCATTTTGAATCTTAGGTATTGTTTTTTTTTTATGGGAGGTGAGGTATATATATATATATATATATATATATATATATATATATATAATTACTCTGTGTGTGTCAAGAACTGTACAAGGTAAATAGTTTATGATAAATATAAACTTGTAAATTATGGTTATAATTCCATCACATTTAGGAAATGTATAATACAAAAAATCATTTTTGACAGTTTTAAAAAAAATAAAATGAAGAAAATTTAAATGCTTAAAATAATCCATAACAAAAGCTGGTAAAATGGGGTGGGGTTCATGGGATGAGACCGGGTTATTGGGGTGGTTAACAGGGGAGTCTTAGTGCCCCAGAGACAAAATTTCTAAGATCAAAAGAACATCAAAGGGATCGAGTAGAAATTCTTGTTTCAAGCCAAAAAGCTTTAAAACTGATGTAACAGTGTTTGAAATGGGGAAAAGGGTTAAAAAAACAAAACAAAAGTTGTTTAATTTTAATCTAGAGCTGTTTATTTTCAACTCCCTTCTTTTGAGTCATAATTTTCAGATTAGGTTTCTTAATAATTGCATTCAAGGAAGAAGTACAGGAAAAAAAAAAAAACTTGAAAGAGATTTTTTTCAATTCTTTCTCTTTCAAGTTTTATTCAATTTCAAAAAAAAAATTAATGAATAAAAGATTGGGGAAAACAGAAAATGTTTGTTTTAGAAATATCAATTAAAACCTGACAAAAATAATATATTTCATAACAGCTGCCTCTTTCATTTTGCTTAAAGCAGAATAACATGGGGTTCATCATCATCATCATCATCATCATCATAACCATCTTTTTTGAACTGGGATGTTTATTATAGAGGATTCAAAACAAGTTAAATTTTCAGTAAGCACTTCAGAAAGCCCAAATTTTGTACAATGTTTTGTTTTATAAAAGTTTTGAGCTACAAAATGTTTATTTTAGATGTTCAAACTTTGTTAAATTTTTAATAGATATTGGAATACCAGGAAAGTCATATATATATATATATATATATATATATATATATATAAAATAAAAAGGCTTAAGCACTATCCTCTCAGAATTTTTTATTCAAAAAATATACATATATGTGTATGCACCTGTATATATATATATATATTTTGCATATGTATGTGTATATTTACCACTAATATTATCTATCTATCTATATATATATATATATATATATATATATATATATATATATAAGTTTCAAATTGAAAATGATAATGTTTTATTTTATGAAAGTATTTATTTATTTATATATATATATATATATAAATAAATAAATTCATAAAATAAAACATTATAATTTTCAATTTGAAACTTTTTCTGTATATACATATTAAGAAAGTATACGTGGCTTCTCATTATGCTATATATATATATATGAGTGAGTGACTTCAATCAATGTAAAATTTAGTTACTACAATTTAAAACAACAAAAAACAAAAACCTTTGCTCATTTCCTTTAAGCATTCAGTTATCTCTAGATATTTCTGGAGATAAGATATTCAACAGAAAAAATATATTCAGCTGATCCCAAAAATAACCTACAGTCTGTCGGTAACTGTGTCAAAGAATAGCTTGTTAATTTTAATGCCTCCAAAACAAAACTGCTCTCTATTAATCATTTGAAAAACCCCTTCCGTCAGTATGGCTGATGCTAACCTCCAGGAGAGTGACTCAATGTACGTTATCAGGCTAACATGCTTGGCTGACATGAAATGGAAGGACTATATTGAATTCATTGCTAGGTCTGCTGTTAATAAATTTGGTTCATGGTGTTGTGCTAGATAATTTTTCGATCCAGAATCTGTCTTGCATATCTATAAGTCTATCATTCTCCATGTTTGGAATATTGCTGTCATATATGGTCTGGTGCCCTTGTTTAAAAAAATATCTAGAGTTCCTTGATAAAATCCAAAGAAGAATCAGCAATATTATTGGTCCTGACCTGGTGTCTCAGCTTCAGTCCCTTTCCCAATACCATAAAGTTGCTTCCCTGTACCTTTTCTATAAATACTTTTATGGTAATTGTTAAGATAACCTCTTCACTATGGTACCTAGACTTTATGAATTTAAGTGCAGTACTAGATTGGCAACAAGGTCTCATCAACTTACAATTGGAATTGACTAGATGTAACTGTAGGTTCTATGTTAACAGTTTCTTTTCAAATACTTCTCACTTGTGGAACTCCCTTCCAGCTCTATGCTTTCCAGCCAACTTTGATCTTCAAAAGTTTTAAATGCAATGTCATTTGTTATCTACTGTTTTCCTGATTACTTATTTATTGTTCTCACTGCTTAATGTTTCTGTCTTTTAATTCTTCCACACCCAGTAATTCCTTGTGTCTTAGTGGCTTTACTGATTTGCATGTATACATTCACGAGACATTAACGAGACATTTCCGCCACACTTCCAATGTTTAAATTTCAACATTTCAACATACAAATGCGTATGTATAGACATAACACCACCCGTATACATACATGTGTCATAGCCGAAACTGCCCACACATGTTTATATATGTATGAGTCCCGACGGATGACCAAGTATGTATATGTGTCTGCATATATCGATGTTTGTGTTAAATACGATGAATGACAAAACGACGAAATTTCCCCCACCACTTCCACGATAACACCAATACACGCAATCTACATAAACCCAAATTTTTAAAACATTAATCAGTTTGTCTGACGATCGCTAAAGCGTGAAACCCAGGGTCACAAACTCACATCTATCCAACCAAATATATATATATATATATATATATATATATATATATATATTACAATGAATCATTCATAAAAAAAGTAAATTAGTAAAGTTAATGATATAAAATGGTGAAATCCCTTTGCTACCAAAATTTTAAAGGTGCATTAACCTACCAATCACTCAATGTTATGATCCTTGTTTTTTAAAATTATAAGCTCTATAAGGTCTTTCTTTAATATGCAAGTACTTTTGATTGTACATTCAGTCATCTTCAGGCATGGAAATTATTTTGTTTTTGGTAAAATTCAGGTAGCATCTGACACAAAAAAATATAATGCGAATCGAAATATGTTTTTTTTAAATGTTTTATTGATAACAGATACAAACTTTTGGAGTGTGCAGTTGCAATGCTAAGGTTGAATTTTTTTTTAAATTTAAGAGAGTGCATTTTTTACTAATATAGCAATTTGAGAATATTTTTTGGCTGTAAGATTTTATCAGTCAATGTGGCATGAACTAAATAGTTCAATAAATAAAATAATATATACCTCCACAGATCTGTGCTACCTAAAGTTTAAAACTAATTTAAAAAAATGAAAAATCTTTCTTGAAGCTTTTATTCTAGTTTTAATTTTAAGCTAATAGATTAAATTTAATATTTCCAATAAGGAAAATACTTTGCTGTATTTCAAAACTAATTTAAATTCACTGGAAGGAGTCTTAATTTTGAAATTTTTGTTTTTCATACCATTATTAACACTGTCATCAGAATGTAATTTTTTAGATAAATTTTTTTTCCAAAAGTAAAATATACCTTTCTGAAACATTATTTGAGAAATATTAGCTGATTTAAAGTATAATTAATCTGATTTGAAACAAATATTATTTACTTTAAGTTTAAGGTATTGCAGAAATACATTTTTTTAACTTGGCAATAACTGTTTATTTAAGCTGTTGACAGCCTGACAGATGGATATTTACCTAAGGCTGTTCTCGGGAGATGGGAAAGGGGGATTTATATGTTCAAACATAATTGAAGAATATAACTTGAGCACCTTTTTTATATAATTTCTAAGTACTCAGTAATTATAAAAATTTTGGAAAATATTATCTGTAATCTAATGTTTATTGAATTTTAAATACTTTGGCTTTACTATAGTTATCACTCTTATTTTCTGATAATGTTGTGTATGAACTTCTGTATCTACAGAAATCACATACATATACAAAAATAATTAAAATCCTTTTTAAAATACTTGGTGACCTAAGATTGTAATAAGCTTTTCGATTTATGATTAGTAAATATATTTTCACTTAATAACAATATTCCTTAACATTTACACTGAAATTAAATTTTTAATTTTTTTTAAATATTTTAAAATTATTCTAATTTTAATCAAAATTTTAAAAAGTGAAAACAAATCCCATAAAAAATTATTATTCATTGAAAAAATATTTTTTAAGAAAATATTGTCCTTAATATATATTATTCATAAAAGCAATTAAAAGCTTTTCTAATTAAATAATGTTTTATTTTTATTGCATTTTTTATTTTATGACTCAGAGCAGATATTTTGGTAAGACAGGGCCCAATTTTACAAAACAAAATTGATTTAAAACTTCTCCAAGGCATTCTGTTTTTAACTAATATAGTCAGTAAAAATTATCTTGCTGAATTTTTTGAGTTTTCATATAATTAAGTAAGTAGTGTGTAACACACACACACACACACACACACACACACACACACACACACATATATACACCAAGATTTTTTAAAAAAACACATTTCTTAAATAATTTCATTCATTTGTGAATAAATTCTGAAAGTTTCATTAAAATCCCACAATTATTTGATTTTTGCAAGAATTTCCAAATTAATATCTTTCATTGCAAAAAGACACTAAAATTTGCTATGCTAATTTATAGTCCATATTCTGAAGCAAGAAAAACAAGATTTTTAATCAAAATTTTGAATGTTCTAAAAAGGATTAAAAAAATTTTTTATTAAATAATTAAAAAATTCTTGCATCTTTCCTCTTAATAATAACAAAGATTTAAACAATAAGATTTAGTTTTTGTCAAGACTGGGGCATTTTTTCATCCTAGTATGTTCTTGTTTTGTCAAATCAATGGAGATATATGAGAAGCCAATCACAAACATTGTCACTAAAGCAAAGGCATGACAAAAAATGCTGAGTCATGATCCACCCTGTCTGCTTTTAAGAATGCCACTCAGGACACTGTAGCTGTCAGCAGGTGAGTGGCTAGGTTGTCAATGACACCATCAATGATCTCTGTCAATCAACCCAACACATTCAACAATTTCAGGTTGTTCACTCGTCCACAAAGAGATATTCTGATTTTCTGTATCAGAAATACAAAGAATTGTTTTTTTTCCTTTTCACCTCATCACCAGCATTTATTGTTTTGTTTGTTCTCTCATGTAACCATACGCACATTATTAGAGAAAAAACAGGGTGTACCAGGTTCCTTGCAATACTTCAGCTTGTTCAACAAACATTTTGATTGGGTCACTCAGTTCTTCTCGGTCTTGTCAGACATGAACTGTCTTTCCTAATCTTAAGACTTATATTTATTGCTTTTGTGTCCCACATATCTGATGGTGGACTCTGCTGTCTTGAGCTGCTCAGAATTGGCATTCTATGCTTATGGTTGGTGATACCCTGAACCTGGATGCATAAGGGGACATTAAAAAAAATCTCCAGCTGACCCACTTCCCAAAGAACTTTCAATTGTAATGATAGGTAAGTTATATTTTATATCAAAAAGAAAAAAAAAAGCAAGCACTTATAAAATCAAAATTAACTATTGCTATTTTGTTGTCTCTGGACTTGGAATTTTTTTTGTTTGTTTGTTTGGTTCCTGGAAAAGCCTAACTACTTCTCCATTTTGCTGGATGATCTGGAAGGACAGGTTCATTGTAATCATTTTCAGTGATTCTATACAGCATTTAATCTAATTTTTTTCATAGGCAAATCAAAATTGTGACAAATTAATCATGTAAAATGGGATTTCCATGAATCTAAAACATTGATTCTCAAGTAAGATAAAATGCTTTCCAATTTTGATTTGATATTTGCTCAGTGAGTGGAATCTGATTCAGACTAGATTTCAAGGGGAAAAACAAATATTTCCCTATGTTTGACTCTATGTTCTTAATTCTTGTGCGTACTGATGTTTAATTCAGATTATCTAAAACTGGAAAAAAGAAATTCTTGTGTTGGAGTTTGTTCAGAGATTAGCTTTTGTAGGTCATTTAATTTGACCTTGTTATATAACTGAAGATGTGATAGAAATGTTCGTCAAAGTAATTGATTAAAAGTTCCTCTTTAAAAGAATAAGAAAAATAATCTGGTATTTTTAATTTTTGTTGTTTATTTTTCAAAAATTAAAAATACCAGAATTTTCTCTCCTTATCTCATTCTCTGATGATGCTTTAATAAAAAGACAAAACATGTTAGATTTATAAACATTTTCTATTTGTTCATTTTATATATATATATATATATATATATATATATATATATATATATATATAATAAAATTTTCAGATAGTGTATCTGTAAACAAACAAAATGAATAAAAAGAGACAAAATGAAAACTATTCTTAGCTGATGCATTTTGTTCTCTGAGGGACTTTATCAAGAAAATGTAGGATTTATTTTGTTGTACATGTTTATATACAAAAGTGAGGATATTGCTTTATCAAGGCTTTTAAATTTGCAAACATGTTCATGAATGTCCATCAGATGATTGAAAGGTCAGTCAAAACATGTCGAGAACACAGTGTCATAATTCAAAGTCTAGCAAAAAGTAAGTTAAGTAATATTAAATTTTTTTTTTTTAAAAAATGAATATTGTTTAGGTTACACCCTGTTTTTTTTTTCCAATCTCACCTTTCCTGAAAGAATTACTACTTTCCTAAGCCAACATACACAAATATGTTGAAAAAAATAAGTGTTATGTTCACTTACACTCTAAGTTATGAATCTACCTCTTCATCCCCCCAGCTATGGGTTAATTAGTAAGAATTGTATCACTAAATGATTATTATTCCCAAAAGAAAAATTCTTACAATGTAAAAATATATTTGGGCTTTAAATAACCTGCAAAGTGTTGATAAACCAAAGAAAATGAATCAATTAATCAATATTGTTGAATTACCCCTGACTGACGAGGTCTTGACTCAGCTCATACAGTTCTCTGACATGAATTGACACACATGCACTTTAATGTCAATAGGATTAATAAGCTAATCTTACAGATCATTACTATTGAATAGAGTAGAGTGCTTAATTCTCAATAGGAGTGACTTATACTTGTGGGTTTGTGCTTAGTAAATAACTCTATATACCTATCTTAACTTACAAGCAGGTGGGTGAGAAGTGGAAAAGTAAAAAGAAAATAATGTCTAAAAAAAAAATAGAAAAAAAGACTTATGAAGTCTTTTTTCATTCTATTTTTCTTAAAACTTTACTTTCTTTTTACTTTTCCACTTCAAGTCTCTGTGTGTGTGTGTGTGTGTACACACACACACACAAAACAAAAAAAGAAAAACCGGGATTATATATATATATATATATATATATATATATATATATATATATATATATATAAAATACATTTTTACTGCTGCCTACACCCAGTGGTGTATCCATGTTTAATGTCCAGCCCTCAGGATATTTTAAGCACAGGCCTAACTCTGCACTGCTCAATGCTAACGCAGGTCCAAGCTGGCCACTTCAATCTACACCAACTCAGCCCACGTTGTGTTCTTGATCTCAGAGTGGTGGAAGATCGAATGTCATAATAATCACTGCACTGGTTCAAGCCTTGGCAGATACTACATTATGGGTAGAAATATATTCACAGTGACAAAATAAAAATGAGCTTCAGTCTCTCTCTCTCACACATACACGTCTATTTCATTTGTAAGTCAAGGTATATATATATATATATATATATATATATATATATATATATATATATAATTATTTATTTAAGAATATGATTCCAACTCAAGACATAAGAGGTCTCATGTTTCAAAACAAGAGCCGAAAACTTCAATATAATTATTTGAATTAAATTGAGTTAAAGTAAGCTCTGTTCCATCTTCAAGCGAAATTTATTTTGGAATAACTTATTTCTGAAATTTACGTGTTTTAATAGTATATTCATAATTGAAATCAAAATTTCCATGGTAACAGCCAGGGCGAATTGTTTAAAAAAGTAGGGGTGTGTTGGGTGTTATATATATATATATATATATATAGTAAAAGTAATAAATCCATTGGTATATAATTCAAGTGGATTCCGGTAATATAAAATATTAAAACTGATCTACAAAAAGAGCTCAATGTATTTATTATTACAGACCAAATAATTAATACACAAAAAATCCCAAATTACCTCATATGGGGAATAAGCTTATTTCAACTGATGAAAAAATAAAATTCATCAGTCTTATTCAACCCCAGTATTGACTGAGTTAGTGTTGAATTAGAAATTTAACTGTGAAAGCTATAAAAAACAAAACAAAAAAAATATTGAAAAATCTAATACAGAATTTATCCATTTCAATGTTTCAGTCAGATGAAAGGCATGAGATAGTGGTCAGGGGAGAGTAAAAGGTATTAGTCTTAAAGGCAAGAGGTTTTATAAAATTAAACCCAGATATTAACCTTATGACATTAAATTGGGGTTATATAAAAAAATGAAATGTTAATTTGAAACTAAAAGAGGAATAAAAACAGATTAAAAGAAAAACAAAAACCTTAAAATATATAAAGTTATGTTTAAAAATACAAAATCATACTTAAAAGTACTATTCCAAAGACCAGTTATATTTAAAAAGTATATTTAAATAATTTATATTAAAATTAAGTAAAATTATATTTAAGAATAAGTTATATTTAATATAAAATCAATAGGTTATATTAAAGAATAAAAATATATTAACATAAAATAAATTATACATTTAAAAATATAAATAAATAAATAAAAAATGTTAAATCTAAAACAAGTTATATTTAAAAATACAAAGTTATATTAAAAAAAAACAACCCTAAAATATATAGATAAAGATATATAACTGATAAAAAGAGAGTTCTTAGAACAAGGGACAATTATAAGATATAATTAATATGGTGTAAAAATGAAAATTTAGAAATTAGAATTAGTTATACATTCAACATTTGAAGAGAAATATAGTAGCTAATAAAGTAAAACCTATATTATAGAAATTTGTTTTTATGTCACTGTTGACATTTTAACACTAATTCACTCCTCTGATTCAATAGTTGGCTTTGATTATTGTATTTTATTATTCTAATTTTTCTTCTAAACATAAGTTACACCTATCTCACAGACTATTTGGAGAATGTGCAGAACCTATAATCTCCCAACGTATCTGTGGGTTCAAATCTTTTTCTTTCAATTCCCAAAATTTCTTTGTAAGAGCTGTCTGGTGTCTTAATTTAGGGTTAGTTAAAAAGTGCCTATGGGTATAAAATCTCTGTTTTCCATTACCCCATGGAAATTCCAATGTAAACATTATAATTTTTCACTTTTTCTTTGGGAGAAATGGTTGCTTGATATATAACCCTGGTAGATCTGCATTTGCACTCTACTGGACAATTTTCTTTAGATCTACAATTACCAGGTTTGTTGTTTATCCCATAGAAATTTCTTAAAATATAGTTATTATGTGAGTTGATAATTTTATACATGTTATTGGTACAGGAGTAGCTAATTTTAATCTTGTTGAGTTGTTTTTATGAAAGTGTTTATTTATTAACTTTTGAAAATACCGTCCTATATTAATATTTGACAGTTAGCAGAAGGGGTGGGGGGGAGTTGAACCATATAATTTCTCTTTTTCTATTTCTGTGTCTACATTTCACTTTAGATATTTCAATGTTACTTATGGGAGTTAGATAATTTAATTTTAAAACCACTTTTATGGAGAGCATTTTCACACAACTCTTTAATTTTATTAAAGATGTTTGCTGAATCATAATTGACTAATCCTAGTGACAACAGTGGTGGGTATCTATTTCACAATGACAGTGGGGTGGTTAGAATTAACATTAATATAGATGGGGGTTTCATTGTCTTTATGGTATTGTTTAAATGTTTTATTATCGATGTCTAGATAATCAACTATTTTAAGGTTAGAAAAAATCTCATATACGTGTGTGTGTAATCTAGTTATTCCACTTTACTGTTTTTTGCACCAAGTAACCCCTTTCTGACATGTAATCAACCAATCAAAAATCAAGTAATTATGCGACTAGATTTTTTTTTCTCTGCTCCTCATCGTACCTGTTCACTTTGATCTGGTAAATCAAAGGGATTTTACTTTCTTTCTCTGTCCCCTGCCCTTGCACAGGTCAAGGAAGTTAAGTGTTTAATTGAAAAGTAGGCAATTATTAAAAAAATCTTTTTTTTGCTTTTTGATTAAAGGATTTCCTTGTTTCTTTGAAAAGTACTGTCAAGTAAGCTCTATGTCAAACATGTCACCTGTTAGATCATCCCAGTTCCATAGTGTGTGTGTGTGTGTTTTGAGTAGGGGGTAAATCAGTGACCCTCTCCACCTTGAAAGTAAGAATTTTTCCACTAAAATTAGTTCACATTTTCAGGGAGAGATGACAAATGAGTTTTTGTGGGTCAGACTTTCCAACCTTGGTGACATTCCTGGGTCATCTGACCAAATAAAAAATGATGGTTGATAACAAGTGAAAAGATTTTATTTTAAAGTTATTTTAAGTTCATAACAGCTTAGAGTATGAGTGACTAAATATTTTGTATTCAGAAAAATTAATGCAGGTAACAAAAAAAATCTTTTTTTTTTCTTTTTTTTTTCTTTTTACTAAAACCGTTTTCTTTTACTTTTTTTAAATTTTAGTTTTCTCACTAAAATATATACTCACTTACACAAATCTGCTTTCTTTACCATTGCCAACACTTATAAAATTATGGCATACAAGCAGCTTAACTCATATTTGAGAAAGGAAAAAATGATTCCTACAGAAATCATCTCAATTGCTGTTTGATTTTATTTACACAGTCATTTGTGATAACTGAGTTATCAAAACAAACATAAGATGTATATGTGTGTGCATGTGTGTGTGTTATAGCAATAACAGCTTTATATATATTAGATTGGCAACTTCACAAAGTGTAATTTAGGTACCTCCACTATGAAAAAACATTCTTGAAGATTTCATTTTAGCTTTAATTGAAAGCTAAATGATTAAATTTTTTATTTCAAGTAAGTAAAATATTCTGGTATATTTTAGATAGAAATTATATAGATTGGAATGTCAAATTTAATTTTAATTTCTTAAAATTTTCTTAGAAACAACCATTTTCTTAATTTTAGGGAATTTGTAAACAAAACAAAAAACAGACAAACAAATTTATCAATTTTAAAATTCTCCCCCACTCCCAAAAATATTTCTGACATGTTATTTGAGTAAAATTAGAAAATTTAATCTGATTTGAAACAAATATTACTTACATATAGCATAAAAAATTAATATACAACCATTTGTTAATGATTCGTACTGTTTACTGAGCCAATAATTGATGTATGATTGAATGACACGGTCATGACAACTAGTTGCGATACAACGCAAACATCATGCCAACTGTACCACAGGACTCAGTGACAAAGAAGACACAAACTAGACTCAATATAGCGTGCTACTCACTCAGTTCTGCAGCGATATTCATCCAAGTATTCAGATAACCTTGGAACAGTGCCCCAAGAACCACGACTATATATATATATATATATATATATATATATTGTTTGCTTAGTATTATTTTGCCATTCTTATTTTTCTTTTGTTATTATTTATTGAAAACTATCAATTCCATTTGTTGGGCATTTTTTGCCAATTTCACTTAACCAGGGTCAGTTACTCCACAGCAGGATAATGCTAAACTGCACCCTTTGTACTATTTGGTTAGATAGACCGACATCTCTTTAATTGTATAAAGCAGACATCTCACCAGAAACCAAAAACAACCAGTAAAATAAAAATCTGTTTTTTTTTTTTTCAAAAAAGAAAAATAGGTTACTAGAAATTTGTGAAATTCCTCCCACCCCACAAATCTAATTCAAAATGTATGGTGATGATTTTAAAATCTATAAATACATAATTCAAATCTACAATATCTTATGTTATCCAAAAGCTCCTTTAGGCCTTCTACAGGAACAAACTGAAAAATCCTGCTCATTGAGAAAGTTTTCACTTTATCTGAAAATGATCTTTGCTTATCATGTGCAATCAATCAAGACCAAATGATGACAGACAAAAAAATACTGATTTCTTAAAAGTGTTGTTGGTTGTTTGAAACTTGAATCTACTCCTTGTATCACAGTTTCTACTTATCAACACTGATTTCAACATCTTCTCTCTTGTTATTTCCATGCTGGTTCCAACACCCTCCTTCAATGCTGTAAATAATCAGTGGCCTGCTGTCAGCCTTCTATCAGATGAGCTAAATATTTATCTATATGTCTGAGACAAGTGTAAGCATTGAAGAAGGTGAAGGGAAGATTAGCAAAGAATCTACAAAACAGGTTCTTTTCATTTATCAGTCAACCATTTCTTTTCCATCCTTAGGATTGCTTTTTAAATTTATTTATGCTATTTTTACAAGTTGCTTACCTTGTTGTTGTTGACAGTTTTTGGCATGTGGATAGTAAGTGTATTTTTTTCAGAACTTTTTCTCTCCTGTATACATTGTGTGTGTCCGTGTAGTTATGCACACCTACACAAATGGGTTTGCCTTTTATTCTTTTCTTTTTTAAATAGCTTATACAAAGTTCAGAGAATAAACTGCTTTTTTTATATTATCATTTCACCCCAAAGCAATAATAATAATAATAATAATTGCTAATGCCACTAAGATGCAAGTGGTTACTGGAAGTGAAAGAGAATGAAAAGACTTTTGGAGAAGGAACCAGGAAACTCAATCCTAAATAGGAAATGAAGAATAAACCTCTACTTCTGTTCAAAAAACCAGAGGAGTGTGAACTGGGTGATAGGTGAGCTTATCTAACATAAGTAAAATGATATATCAATAGCCTAGTGATAAAAAACAGCATTTATTTTAGACAGTAAATGTTTATTTTTAAACACAATATCTTCTCTTGCCAATGCATTCATCCTAATGCTTTTCTAATAGCCACATGCATGTCAGGCTACAGAAGTAGTTATCCACCTCCTCAAATTTATAGACAAATCCTACAGATGCATGCTGGGATTTTTTTCTAACAAATAAAGTGGGTCAATTCTCAGTTTCATCTGCTATATTTTTGTTCTTTCTTGTCTTGAAGTCAGAACACTATGGTCACTCTAAGAATCTTTTAAATTAAATAGGTAAGAAATTATATAAAAGAATATGTCAAAAATAAATAGGAAACTATTTTTTGTAATTATTTTTTTTCTTTAATTCTTCAAAGTGTAATATATATAATAAAGACTATTATTGCACTAAAAATAGGCAAATTAAAAACAGGGAAATGAAGAGCAAGGAAAAAGAAATATATAATACAATAAAGCACTTCAAATGAAACAAGAAAATATAAAAATATAAAAAAAATACACACCCTTTTTATTTCTCTGTTGAACCCTAAACATTAGCTTTCTTTATACTTTTTTTTTTGTTTTGTTTTGCCTGAATTATGGTAATTATATTTTTTTCTCTTTACTCTGGCTTTACTGAAATAATGAAATTTTGTGTTCTATACAAAAATATTTAAAATAAAATCTAAAAGAATTGGCAAAAAGTTAAAGATTAAAATTCATTTGACAGGCCAAATCTTTTAATAGTATATAAGAACTTTTTAGCCAGATCTAAACATTACTACAATATGTTAATTCATTGAATTACAAAAATATATGAGCATTGGTAATTGAAAAATTCTCTGTTCACCTAAGTGATTCACTCACAAAATTTTGGTCAGATTGTGGAAATATATAACTACATCCATAGTCTAATATTGAAAAAATCATTTTTGGTAATCCTTCACATAAGCAGTGTAAAATAATCTGTCAAAATTCTGTTTCACTTAAACGGCATAAAATAAACTGTCATTTTATATATTTTTTCATCATAAATATCACCATGGCCAAGTGGGGTCTGATGGGATTCAGGAAAGTGTTTCTTAGTTGAAATGTCAGATTAGTTACTAACTTCCAACTTCTCTTACCTTTTAAATTAATATTTATGACCAGAAAGACCCATGAAAATTTCATGATTTTCCTACTTTCATTTTCTGATGAAATTTAATTCTTGAGTTAATGGCTCATGGTGAGTTCCACAGCAATAAAATATGTGTAGAAATTACCCTATTGCATCATTAAATATTAACAACTTTAACAAAATATTGCAATAACGTTCATAAATATGAATGCTGGTCATTATTTTGAGAAGTGGGTACAAATGAAATGATTTGAAATTGACAACTTTTTCCATTTCACTGAAACTGCCTTAAACACTTCTATTTTCCTTTTTTTTTTTGTTACATTTTTCTGATGTCTTTTCTGGCTTTCCACATGTCAAAATAGAATAGTCCATTATTTATGAAGTATTGGTAGGGCATAATGGTTGTGCTAACTAAGAAAAGGAACAAGGAGAATTATAATAAAATACTTAGATGCATTAGTGGTTAGAACTAAATAATTATGACTTTTTTTTTATTTGGATATTAATAGTAGAGGAAGTAAGATAACTAATACATTGTATCTTAGAGCATACCATTTGTCATATTAGTAATAAATTCTGAAACCCTTACAACCCCTATACCTAATGCGGCATTAGTAGCTTCTTTTAATGTTTGTTGTTGGGACTTATCTAGGGAGATGACAGACGGAATTTGTCATTGGCTGATTTACAGATACAATTTATATATAATCAATAATCAGACAAGTTCAGAGGTCATTTTCCTTACTGTGATATTTGTATTTGTTTTGTAACCAAGAAACCTTTGTAGAAATGAAGTATTCATTTGTAACATTATGATCTTTTCCTATTAAAGATTTGTTTAACGTGAGGGTATCTTCAATGCCTAATTAACTACAATTTGTGCTCATTCAAGTGTTGCTATTATTTTTTTTATCAGTTAAATTTCTTGATTAGTATTTAGCTATTGGGGTAATTATCTTTTTGAAATTATTTTTCCTGATATGAAGAGTCTCATTTTTATATATCCAAAACAATAGATTTATATGAAAAAGAAAGGGAATCAAGTTTTTGTCATCATAATCGGCTCAAAATATCAAAGTAAACCAAAAATTATCTTTAATGCTGGAAACCTTTCTCAAAATGTGAGTGGGGAAGTTATTTAAATGATAAAAACTATATTTACTATATTTAATACTCAATTTTCAAATTTTCTTTTCTTAAATGGACAAAATATGAAGTATTGCCAATCTCAGATGTCTAGGTCCACAAAATTCACATTACTTTTTGGCAATCTGTTTTAACCACTGAGCCAAACCCTCAATAATACACTCTTATCCTGATTTTTTAATTTTTGTTTGAACCCTTGGTCTTCTGGGTCCACCAAATTCACGTTATTTTTTTTTGGCAATCTGTTTTAACCACTGAGCCAAACTGTCGACAATACATTCTTGCTCTGATTTTTTCATTTTTGTTTGATCCCTCGTCCCTTGTATAATTTTCTTGATCATATTTATAAATAAAGGAATGAAATTTCAATTATTCTTCCCCTTCAAACTGGCACTACCCTCTTTCCTAAGCGAGCACTATCCTCTCATCATTTCATCTTTTGTGTCCATTTAATAGCTAGTCCCACAGTAGCTTTGTTGTTTCTTTTTAATGTATCTTTCTATCTAATTATCAACTGGCCATTCTGCTATGCAGACTATTCTACTTGGTTATTAGTGATACTAGTTTTGCTTGTAATGTTGGTTCCATGAAGCTTTGGCTGGGTGGGAGTTAAAATCATTGTCAGTCATTGTTCTACTCCAACTATTTTTATGATTAGTCCTAAAGAGGGTTTTTTTTTTTTTTCTGATTTTATAGATTTCTTTTGATCTTGTATTTTTTGTTTGTGTCTCTTCAGCCAGATTCTTTTATTCCTCATTCTTTGACTTTCTTTTTACTTCTTTTTTAATCTCTAGTTTTCCAACTCTTTCTTCAACTCACTCTCTCTCTCTCTCTCTCTATATATATCTATATATATATATATATATATATATATATATATATATATATATATAAATCTACGATTTAGGCAGTAAATGTTCTTTAAGGCAAATGTTATTAAAGACAACAGATATTTTGTATCGATTAATTTTATTGATTGATTTTTCCAAATTATGAATAATCTTTCTCTGATAAGGGGTAAATTCCATCAGAAATTATCCAATGTTCATTTTGAAAATAATAATTGTTCTATCTTTTGACTTAAGTCATCATCATCAGGATAGGTAGAGACAAATGGTGAGTTTTTTTAGAACTAATGAATATTGTAAGCGAAGAGTGTAGTGATGTTGGTAAGATGTGACGTGTATGTTTTTCCCAGAAAAGTTGATCAGTAAAAAAATTAATCAATACAAAGTGTCTGTCGCCTTTAATATATATATATATATATATACACACACACACACACACACACACACACACTTTAAAAATTAGTTTAATTCTCTGCCTTGGTTTCAACCTTACAGTGTCCTCAAGCAATTTTTAACAATTAACCTCCCAACGATTTATTTTTTAAAAAAACTAATGATCATTATATTATTTTAAAAAAATAAATAAATGAATAACGTTGGGTGTGATAGAAAGGGAGGATGTGAAAGAAGGAAGGGGAAGAAGAAGAAGTGTATTTGTTTTTTTTTTAAATAATATAGTGTTTATTAGTGTTTCTAAAAAATAAAGTGTTGGGAGGTCAATTGATAAAAATCGGCTGAGGTCGAAACTAATCTCCAAATTTTTAAAGTTAAAATCTCTACATGTTATTTTTATTTTATTTTTTTCACACATGTATTGGGCACTTTTTAATACTACTGTTTCCTGGTCTTATTCAACCATTAACCTTTTATGTATTATATATATATATATATATATATATATATATATAGCCTTAAATATACAAAAACACATTCTTCAAAGGATCCTTTTTCAAAACCAACACTTCCTCAGAATATATTGGTACCTTCTTAGATAAACAAAATAAAACAACACACACACTGCAATGGGTAAATTGTCACCATATTATATTTTTAAATTTTTGTATGTGCTTTGATTGTTTTTTTAATTTGTTGACTGCACAATATAGTAGGGTCAGTTGGGCACCATCTGTGAGAAAATGAGCACAATAGCATAATTCACTTCACTCCACCAGAAATTTGGGAATGACATGCTGTACTGCTTGGCATTCACACCGGTAACTCAATATGAACATTTCAGAGTGTTTGGGTGTCAATTTAAGGACAGTGCAGAGGATTTGAAAAGAGTTGAATGCATGTATTCATATTATATATATATATATATAATATATATATTTATATATATATATATTTATATATATATTTATAGCTTATGGTCACATCATGTTGAAACATTGGTTCCTGTACGACACCCAAATTAAGAAATGTCCAGCCTGGTCAGCACTTAGATGTGTGACCACTGGGAATGCCAAGTGCTGTAAGTTTGGATGTGTGGGTGGTGTAATGAATAATGGTTTGGAATTGTTAATTGGAAAGCTAAGTTCAAATTTCTGTTGGGTTAGTTATATTCACTTACATGCAAATACCCTTGGGAAAGGTATGAATCCACCTCTTCTCTCCCAAGCTATGGGTCAGTTAGTAAGACTTGTATCACTAAATCATTATCTCAAAATAAAAAAATAAAAGAAATTATTAGAGTCTAAAAAACATATTTTCTGGCTTTAAATAACCTGCAAAAGGTTGATAAACTGTAGAAAATAAACCAGTCAATTGATAAAACTAAAGTTTGGGTCTGGGTGGTTGTTATTATTATTTTGTTTTTAATATTAATTTTCACTAGTTTCTTTGTTTATTTTTTCCGCCTTCTATCAGAACATTCTTTAGTCAATTTGTTCTTCAACTGTGAAATGGAACTAAAAATTCAAATAAAATAAGTTTCAAACAAATTACAAAATCATTTCCATATCTCAAGGTTTCATTCAAAATAAAAATTTGCTCCACTAATCACAACAGTTTTGGTTGCCTAATTGGTTTAGGCATTGTTCATGAAAGATATGCTCCATGGGGTATGGGATGCAAGTTCAAGAATAGATCAACTAAGTAGTGTTATATTTGAAACAAACAAAAATAAAGAAAGTGGTCAAATTTAATTACAAAAACTGTTTTATTTGCTATTGATTAGCACTTATTTGATTGTATGAGGGTAAGTCAAAAATTATCTGCACTTTCGCCATAACATATCTAGGTTTTTCACACTGTCTTCTGTTCATATGTGCTTATAGTTGGTAGTATTATCATCACATATTCAAAATTTGAGCTTAATCATGCCAGTTTTCTTGTTGCTGCACCACCAGCAGATTCTGGTGAGCTCAGTGAGCCCATACAGCTGAGCATTTGGGTGCCACAAGCCCCAAAGAAAATTTTGAAATTTGATCTATTACAAGGGAATTTTGATGCTATATGAAATTGGTAAGGCCAACATTAGCTACTTCAACTCATTGACTTATGATTCTATCACTAAAATGGCCTTATTTTAATAACACTTAAAATAAATAAACATTGATTTTTTAAAAGAATTTCAAACTGAGATTTTCATTTTTCTTATAAAATGGAAAAAAATTGTTGCCATGATTGATTATCTGTCAATTTTGCTGACTCAAAAAAAAAAAAAAAAAGATTTTTAACAAAAATTTTGGACGTGCTAGGAACAATTAAAGTGTAAAAAAATACCCCAAAATACTTTGATCTTCCTCTTAATAATAACATGAACATTTAGACGATAAAATTTTGTTTTCGTCAAGTTTGGCGTCTTTTTCATCATGCTATGCTCATTTTTTTAGCAATCTCATGGAGGTACCTAAAAGTTATATCAAAGAAAAAAAATCTGCTACCTTTACCTGGAAATAAGTTTTAAAACGGAAATTAAGAAACGTAATGCATAAAAAAAAACAAAAAAAACAGTGGCCAGTAATATGAAGTCACAGGAAAAAAATTACAATTTTGGCTAGGAAAAATGTTATATTAGATGTCAGTAATGAAGTCATTTATATTTATTTCTGTTGGGTACCTCACAAGTTTATGTGTCCACTGTGTTTGCAACAGAAATAAGTAAAAATGTATCGATCCAACCTCTAAAAACCGTTTTCTAACAATACTACAGTCCCATAGGGAATCCTTGTATCAAATAACACCAGATTTTATGTGAAGAAAACCTTAAGAAGGTTTTTTTTTTTTTTTTAATAGTTTGCTCTCAAATGTAAAAACAAACCACAAAAATTGAGCCCTAAAAATTTTTTTTTTGCTTTTTTAAAAAAAGCAATGCTACTGTTTCATATTCTGATATATATCTCAATTAGGGAGTCTGAAGACCCGACTTAGAAGAATATCTCAATTTTACATTAAAATTTGAATTAAGTTTCTTTGAATTTTCAATTTATTTATGAGATTGGGATTCATTGGGATTTTGTCTGCAATGCACTTAGGTCCTGTTTTCTTTTTTTCAGGTTCATTTCTATTTTTTATCCTGGAAAGTTAAAAATATTTTAGTTAGTGATTTATACATTGATTAATTGAGATTAATTAATATGGTACGATTTTTCAAAAATAAATTTACATACATACTCAACTCAAGGATTGTAAATTATTATCGCTATTTTTATATCTTATCTTGTGTTTTAGTTTTATCATTTACAGAGTTTTATTATTCAAGAAAATACAATATACTCTTCTTAAAATATTATTACATACAGACTAATTTGCCACCATAATGTACGCAATGTTTCTGTACAGTACAATCTATTTATTCATCAAGAAAGCATTAATGATTTCATTTTTTTGGTACATTCATAGTTTTTTGCGTCATATTTGTTTCTTAATGTAATGACATTTTGTTTTATACATTGTCATTTTAAAAACACAAACAATATATGGTTCTACAAAATATGTATATTTCTCTGTGATTTCTTCAAACAAATATTCCTAACTTACATAGAGGCCATTTGTAAGCATATGTGTAACTGTGTAGTCTGATAAAAGATGCCCTGGCCATTGTCATAAAAAGCTGTTCGATGTAGTGTGGCATTATGTAAACGGCAGTGTCATCCACTTTGATGATATAGATCAAAGTGACATGTATTTAAATTGCCGCTTTTTTTCTGAAGTGTTCCAAGATGGACGTACAATGCCAAAAGCATCAACGCCATTACAGATCAGCTTTGATGTTGGAACAGATAAAAAGCAAACTGTTTAGTGGCTCTCCCTACCCCAGACTAAAAAGAAAAAGATGCAAGAAACAATGGCAAGGAAAAGTGTGTGGTGGGGGATAATAGGTGATAATCTGTACAGTGCACTAATGTATTTGGCTAGACGAGTATTTCTATCTGGGGTCTTAAGCGTACGTGTGTGTGTGCACACAATCTATTATTTCGTATGTACAGACAAGATTTTTATATTCCTATGATAGTTATTTAAGAGAGTGAGTGTGTGTCCACTTCAGTGCTAAACATACACAGTTATAGATGTGTTTTACAAGGGTGGACCAGTAGATCTGATAGTTCTGAATTTTGATCTGATAATTTTCAGTAAATGTGATTAATGGATAAGCATTAGATTAAGAAGGAAATTATGTTGAAAAATATATATTTCTTGGTTAAAATAAATATCTTTTTCTTTATGAGACTAGTTTATTATTTACGGAGATGCAATCTCCAGTTGGACAGATAAATTCTCATGAAAGGATGTTTATTAATAAGTACATATGACCTTTTTTCTTTTTTTTTTAAAATTATATAGTGATTACTATTTATTTTTTAATCCAGTATAATCCAAGAGAAGCAGCCAAAGTTATATTTGAATATAGATTAATTTCATTTTGCATTTAATGATTTGAGTTATATCTCTTTGATAATGTAACCATATATATATATATATATATATATATATATATATATCACACATTGAGTGCTGGTGCTAATAAAATTGTCCTTGATATATAACAACAGAGCAAAAATTTATAATAATAATAAATATACATTTTTTTTTTTTTTTCACCAGTAGCACAACTTAGATTTTGGGGATTATACAATCGTGAGGGTCGATTTTCCAAACAAGGCTTGGAATTTTATAATTCAATGTTTGGGAACAATTTTGTTCAATAATTGTACTAACTAGAAATGTATTGGTACTTTGCATTGCAATTTTTTGCATGTATGTAAAAATGGGACAAAAATGATTGTTGATGTGTATGAAGAAATACATATGAAACTTGATCTGTTGGACATGACAACTCTCATTTTTGTTTCTACAGTGTGCGATGGATAAATTGTTGCCATTTTTTATTTTGCGCATGTGTGTTATTTGCTTTTAATTTTATCGACTGAACAATATAGTTGGGTCAATTGTGCACCATCAGCGAAAAAAAGAACACCACGGCGCAATTCACTCTGCCAGAAATTTGGAAATGGTATGCTGTACTGTTTGCATTCACACTGGAAGTTCCAATATGATCATTTAAGAGTGTTTGGGTGTCAATCTGAGAATAGTGCAGAGGATTTGAAAAGAGTTGAATGAATCTAATGGTGATTACAAAGTAGGTACCTCCACTATTTCAGCATAAATCTTTGATACCTAAAGTTTTAAATGAATTTTTAAAAATGAAAAAACATTTTTGAAGATTTCATTTTAGCATTAATTGAAAGCTAAATGATTAAATTCATTATTTCCAGTAAGTAAAATATTCTGGTGTATTTCAGATAGAAATTATATAGATTGGAATGTCAAATTTAATTTTGATTTCTTAAAATTTTCTTAAAAGCAGCCATTTTCTTAATTTTAAGAAATTTGTAAACAAAAACATTTTTATCAATTTTAAAATTCTTTCAAAATATATATATATATATATATATATATATATATATATATATTTCTGACATGTTATTTGAGTAAAATTAAAAAATTTAAAGTTAATTTGATTTGAAATAAATATTACTTATAGCATAAAAAAGTAATACAACCATTTATTTAATGATTGGTCCTGCTTATCATAGCTTATCTGAGACGATAATGGAGGGCTGATGAGTGATGAAGTGATGAGAGCTTGTATGGCTGGCAAAAATTGATACAAAATTTCTGAAATCTAAGTGAATGCATTTTTTTTTGTTTTTGTTTTTAACTACCTAGTAATTTTTATAAATGAACATATTTTCTGAAATTATCTAATGGTTAATTGACTTTTATTTATCTTTAAATAAAAAAAAAAATTAAAATACTATAAATTTTTCTTAAATTAATTTCTCTGTAAAGAGACAAAACTCTTAGATCATGTGACTGTTTCATGATAATGTAATGTTTAGATTTTCATAGATGAAAATAGGGAACAAATTAAGTAAAAAAAATAAGAAATAAAAAAAATTATTTATAAAATAGAATAGCATAACTACATTTATTAATCTTTCCAATTCTGGATTTGTAAATTTCGTTTCCACTTGATTACTGTATCACATCCAGGAAATGGCCCAATACAGAATTTTACACATTTTTAAACTATTATAAATTATTATAATTAAAATTTAAAAAAAAATGAAAATTTTTTTGCAAAAATTCATTATTCACCGGAAAAATTTTATTTCTTCAGACAATAATATAACTTATTTATAAAAGCAATTAAAAGCTTTTCTAACTAAATAATGTCATAGTTTTATTGCATTTATTATTTTTCAATTCTGAGCAGATTTTCAGTTAGAATAGTGCAAGTTTGGAAAAAAAAAGATTAAAGTAATTTACATTCTCCAAGTAGTAAAAAAAAAAAAAAAAAAAAAAAATCGCAAATAGAAAGATTTTTTTGTGAATTTTCATGAAATTAAGTAAGTGGGGGGAGGAGTAACATATGTAAAAAAAAAAACACTTTCATTCATTTGTGAATAAGTGCTGAAAATTTAATTAAAATTGGGCAATTATTGGATTTTTACAAGAATTTCCAAATCAATGTGTTTTCAATGGAAAAAACATGCAAAAAGTCAATGTTGGTTGCCACTGCAATGACATAAACAAAATAAGATTTTCAATAAAATTTCAAACTTTTTAGAAAGGATTAAAAAATTTCAAAAACTAATTAAAAAAATACTTTGGTCTTTCATCTTAATAATAATATAAACATTTTGATGATAATACATTATTTTTATTAAGTTTGTGGCCTTTTTCATTGCACTATGCTGTTTTCCTGTGAAAAAGTGGAGGTATCTATTACAAAGATATAGCACTTCAGAAAACTCACTCTGATTGTTCTGATAAAAAAGAACTCCTAAATTTGTTGGTGAAGGCCTCAGGCTCAACACAGAGGCTTACATCAAGTGCCTTGAGTAGGTAGTTCTTCCCTGGATCAAGAGGGTGTCTACTAGAAGACCCTATGGCATCAGGACTCTGCACCATGCCACACAAGCAGAAGAACCCAGTCATGGCTGTCAGATAATTTCTGCGACCACATCACCCCTTAGATCTGGCTAACTAACTCCCCAGATTGTAACCTCCTTGATTATTATGCATGGGGCACAGTTGAGCGAGAGACCAACAAAACTCCTTAAAACAAAGATGAACTGTGGACAAGGATTATGGCAGTATCCACCAACTTAAACAAGGAAACTGTCCAGAAGAGTTGCAAGAGATTCCAAAATTGTCTGGAGGCTGTAGTTGAAGCCAATAGTAATTTTATTGAATAAATTTACTCTTTAGTATTTAAAAATATTTGTTGTGCTATTTTGGTAAATATATCTGTTAAAATGAAATGTAAATATTTTTGTTTTTTTCGTAATTTATATGACAATTTATCCATCGCATCCTATATGTAAGAAGAAAATAAAGTCTTTTTTTTTTTTTTATCTGGATGATGGTAATGTCAGCTAATTAAAAAAATATTAAAATAAATATTAAATAACAAACTTGTAATAATAATAATAATAAACTTTTTTTTTCTTCTTCATGTCAAGAGATTACCAAACACATTTTGTCAGTTTGTGTTTCTTTTTACACCCGTGTATACCTCTGCATATATATGCAGGCGCACACATATTTGTGTGTCTAAATGATTACTTACGCACTATTTAATACCATTTCCTTTAAGTGTTTATTAGCACCTATTACCCAATTTCTTACATGTGTTTATGAAAGTCTATACAATGTTCTACAGTTAGTTTTTGTATGATTGTTTATAATTTACCATGCATGCATGAGTGAATGCAATAATACATGCACACAATTTTGTATGAGTACCTATGGATGCTTATATTTGTGTGTGTGTGTGTGCACACAAGTGCATAAGTAAATAATTTGATGTGTATGTTAGAGTGTGTGCGAATTTGTTAGTATGTGTATGTTGATGAATATGTCTGTGCATGTATGTGTGTGTGTTAGAGATTGCTTACAAATGTTTGTGCTAGTGTCTGCAAATACGTTGGTGTTGCTGTGTGTTAGTGCTTTCAAATTTGTTGGTGTGTGTACATACTTTTATATTTGTATGCATTAATATGTGCTTTAGTGGATTATTTTATCATGCAGGTCATGGTTTTCAAAATAAAATTGATATATAATTTTCTATTGGAAAGGCCATTCCATTAATTTGATGTCTTTAAAACCTTTTTGGCAAGATAGGCAATAGTCAGTTTTGCAGAATGTGAAGAAGCATTGTCTTGCATGAATATAATACTCTTTAGCTGAAAGCTTCTTGGATATGATTTGTACACCTCAAAAATATCTTTTCCAAAAACTTACTAATTATTAATTATAATTTTATATCAGTAACACAAGGTCAAAATATCATGTTACCTTCCCAACATTGTCCTCTCAGTCATTAACTGTTTCCATGAAGGACCCAGCCATCAAGTCCATCCAATGTAGCTCTACATTCATCACAAAAAGGTGCTATTGAGAAATTATTTTTTATATTTTTTTGTCTGAAGTGCACATTTTGCTTAGACTTGCAACACCAACTTCTTCAAATATTGGGTTGGCCAAACAATTTTTTTTTAGTTTAAGTACTTAATAAAACTGTATTCAGTTTTTTTTGTGATAGTTCTCTGATCTTTATAAAAGTTTGTTACAATATCCAACATTGTGTCTCCCATCACTCACTGGTTTTACAATATTTTGTTTAACTTTTGAAGTTATACTTTTAATTCTTTTTTTTATGTAAAAAAAATAAATATCTTGGATTCTTATATATATATATATATATATATATATACACACACACACACACACACACACACACACACACACACACACACACACACACACTTAACATGGAACAACACTTGTTGCAAATCTTAATCACCAAATAAGTTCTATATAAAAAAATTCTGTGACTTCTGTCACACCCTCTAAAATAGCCATACATTGACTGTT
This sequence comes from Acanthosepion pharaonis, assembly GCA_903632075.3. NCBI lineage: Eukaryota > Metazoa > Mollusca > Cephalopoda > Sepiida > Sepiidae > Acanthosepion > Acanthosepion pharaonis. Next base: position 1,899,421 of record CAHIKZ030000247.1, on the reverse strand, counting down.
CAAAACTAAATTTTGAGGAGAAATACAAACAGGTCAGTGGGTTTTAGTCTGCATAGCTTAGTACAATAAATCTTCATTCCTTTTTGGGGAAAAATTAAAAGTTTTGACCAATTCGTAAAAAAAAAAAAAAAAAAAACTAATTAAGACATGCGTGTCCGTCAACCTTAAACAATAATCTTTGTCAATTTTATTTTTCAGTCTTTATGATGGTGGATACTTGATCTATCTCTTACTGTTATATCCCCAGGCAACGCCGGGCTCTACTGCTAGTAAATCATAAAATTCATGAATTAGTTAATATTGTGAACCCAGATTTTGGGAATATGGAAGAAGCTGTAGCTTCCTGGAAAGATGCTGGACTTTTGTTAAAGTATTTTGTAATAAAATCTCTGTTAATGATTTTTACAATTATGTTGAAAACTTATGAGAAATTATCATAAACATGTTGCCAACCCCCCCCCCTATCCAAAGAGCTAAAAATATAATTAATATCATTGCTGTAAGTTCTGCAGGGGCTGAAAGAGGGTTTTCTGGGATGAACATATTTTGACAAAAGAAATCGTCTTGAAGATAAAAATGTGGTAAATTTTCTTGTCATACTTTTGATAGGTCTTCCATTGAATCTTCGGAACAGCAGTGATTTAATTCAAATATTGCTAAGAAAATATAACACAGCTGATGGCACTAGAGTTAAAAAGTATCATATTTCTGAACAGAAATCAAAAAATGACTTCGGAAATGCATTTTAAAATGATACATTAGAAAATATTATGTATATTCTAGCTCAGGACTATATACAGACAAAAACTCATCTACAGACAACCAGCGTCTCCCATCAACAGACCAGATGCAACAGACAAAACCTGGACCCCCCCCCCCCGTCACCGGCGTCTCCCATCAACAGACCAGATGCAACAGACATTTAAGCATTTAGAATTTTAACCCACTTATTTCAGGAAATGCTATGAATGATTAAGCATTGTATTTTGATTATCTCTTAGATCATAAACTAATGTGAATTTTGAATATTTTATCCCCACAGGACCAGTGGAATTTTCATGTTGTATCAATGATATTTTCAAAATGGACACCAAATAAATCCTGGAATTTAATACTACAGAAAAAAAAAATGAATTATTATTTTCAGCTGAGATTTATTCATTTAATGAAAAACAAAGCAGTATTATTCTGGATTAAGAAATTTTAAAAGACTTTCTTTTTTCAAAGCATTTCTCTTCTGTTTTGTTATTCCTCTCAATTCCAAAATTGGATCTGAGATCCAATATTTGGAAAATTAGTGTTCTGAGAATGAAACCTGGGTTCAAATTTCACCATGGTTGTTTTGTCAAGTAAGTAACTAGTTGATGATATCAGCCTTTGTGAGACAATACCAGTGTGTAGCACAGTTGACAAGTGCCACCATACCACAAGTTGACTCAAGCTATTTTTTTTTAATAGTAAAATTGAATAGATAGAACTGCTTGGAACAAGTCTATGGTTGTGCTAGTATGTTGTCAAAGGATTTGAATTTACTGGCTTTGTTTTAACTGTCGATCATACTAGATTATGCACTCTCTCACAGAAACTGTAACTAAAATCTATCAGAATAGTTGGCTTTGTGATTGTTGAACAAATGCAAATGTGCCTGAGAAGGTGTCTGCAACAGGGATTAGCCAACTATTCTAATAGACAGGCATATTCAGGAACAAGCAGCTATCCAAACATTTATTTACTTTTCAGTTCAAATCCCTTTAACTGATTTTTCTATTTTGAAATGTTTAGACTTTAGAAAAACTTACTAAATAAAGCTGTTAAAAATATGTTCCAGTTTTGTTGAAAATTTAGTGTTGTTATTGAATAATACTGTCTTCATTAAGTACAAGGTGTCCCAAAAGTCACCAAGAAGTCGAAAAGTTTAATAACTTTTATTTTTATTAAATGCCATTAGAATGCACAGGGGTTACAGGGAGTGAAACAATGAGAATACTGAAAATGGGGAGGATTAAGGAAAGGGCAAAAAAAAAAAAAAAAAAAAAAGGAACAGGGTTCGAGAAGACAGAAGATGGCAATTGACATTGCATTCAAATTTTTGAAGATTGTAGTTATCAGGGAAGCAAGAAATCAAAAGGGAGTTCCATGGGTGAGAATTGTAAGAGATTAGGAAACATAGTATTAACACCTACTTTTTTTTTTTTTTTTTTTTCTTTCAGGTATTTTGTAAAGGAAGCTTTGGAAATTAATCATGTAAAAATGCACAACTGAAAAACAAACACATAGTGAAATCCTTATTCCAAAACCAAGGATCAATAATTTAAATTTGATGAACACATTGTTGTCATTAAAGTGTGAGAGATTCTGCAAGTTTTGAGAGTAACAGTCCAGTAAGTGACCTTCCACGAATTGGCATACCACATTTGGCTAAGAATGAAGGAGTATTTGAATGAGTAAGAGAGAGATCTAATCACATCATTTCAAAAACAGGCTTGACAGGTTTGGGTCTCTCAGATATCACTCTAACAAATTTTTAAATGCATCAATCTGTTTCTATACAACAAGATGGAGCAATAGTTTGTATGGCAAGAACCATAATCTGGCTTCTCAGGATACTTTTGGAGAAAAGAATAATTTCTCACAACAGCAGGATAAAATGGCCACTACATTACCCTATATCTGACAGGCTCTGCATCCTTTCTATGTAGCTATTTAGAAAATATTTATGTCAACAAGCCTCAGACTCTCCAACAACTGAAGGACAACATTCTGACAGACATCAAAACACTGGAGTCTGAAACACTGATTGCTGTGATAGGAAATACCTTAGAAAAAACACATTCTTGTGAAGCTGTAAATAGATGCCACTTAGAAAATTTAATCTTTCTCAACTAGTGTAAATCTATTTCCCATATCTACTTTATATGATACTATGATATTGTGAATTAAAATTAAAAAATAAGTGAGTTATTAAATTTTGAAATCCTTTGGTGACTTTTGGGACATCCTGTATAAATAAGTATATTTATTTTGTAGATTATGATAACTATTCTATGAAAGGGAAAATCTGCTCAAAATTAGTTCATTTAATTCATAGTAACATTAGTAGGATTTATGAAACAAACACACTCTTATGATTAACATGTATAGAGCAACAGCAAATACTAAATGCATGTGGTTGCACAAAGTTGGATCAATAAATCTCTAACCTGAAGCAATTAGTTGAATTTTGACCTGGAATTTTAACTGTATCTTTTACAGTCTGCTTATATTAAAGTTTAATATTTGTTTTTTATCAAGTGACATCAATTGAAGATTTTGATAATTATCTAATGTTCATTGCATTTTGATTCCAATTGGTTAAAAGTGAAGAATTAAAAATATATTTTTTTTATTCTGTTCAACATTCAAACTTGTTTGTTTAGTACCTTACTTCTTTTTTCCAAACCCATTCATATTTGATGAAAACCTGATGAAAAAGGATTTGTTACCTTGAGTGGGTAGAAGAAAAAGCAACCCCACCTCTTTACTAAAAGACAGGTTAAGTGAGAGAGTGTACATAGGAAAATTTAATTATTTTCTTTCTTTTTTAGTTTTTATTTCTTAAACTACATTTTTTATTTTAATTATTTGTTTTTTTTTTCTTTTAATTTTTTAGTAATTCAATCTCAATTTTTCTTTTTGTGCTATTTTTCTTATAATTTTTCTTTCTTCTGTCATTTTTGCTTTTTCTTACTCTTTTTTTTACTTTTTTCTTGCAACTTTCATCTCTTCTTTTTACCATCTTCTAGGTTCTCTTGTTTTCCTCTCACTCTTTATGCCTCATATTCTGTTTTTGCCTTCATTTTTTTCTCCTTTCTATCATCTGCTTCACAAAACAGTAATTACTTAATTTCAAAATGAGTGTAATATTTTCTATTCCATTTTTCTACCTCTTTTAAACTGGAGAGAGAAACTTTCAGTTGAAAGAAAAAAGATTTAATGAAAAGAAAGTAAGAATGAAAAACAGAATGAAGCTATGCATTTACTCTTGGGACAGAAACTAAAGGGACTTAACTATTTTTTTTTCCATTCAAATGACTGCAGAAACCAAATGATAAATTAAAGAGAAAAAAATTAGGCCATAGACATCAAAGAGATGTGGCAGTGTTTTTAAAATCACTTCCCTTGGCTTCAAAAATGTAGCAATGAGGTATCAAAATGTTTTAAAGAGTGATAGAAAAAAAAGTCTGTTTTTTCAAAAGAAGAGCAGTGTTCGTAATTTATTGTAGACTTTTGGGAATTTTGTAAAAATGCTAGTGGCGATAGATAGGAACTGTTTAATAAGTAAAGGAGAGATGTTAACTTAAAAATATTACTAAATAAGATAGAATGACATGAACTATAAATAAACATCTGAGAAAAAGTATAATAAATGATTGCTCTGAATCATTAAGCCCCATAAATAAATTTTAGCTTAATTTTGATTTGAAATTTTCAATCTATTTGAAAATCTATGTGAATTTATGAATTCACCACTGAATTAAGTCTATGCTTAGAGTATTGCTGCCACATATGGTCCAGTGCCCTTGTTATTTACCTTGAACTCCTTGATAAAATCCAAGAAGAATCAGCAATATTATTTGTCCTGATCTGGCAGCTTGGCTTCAGTCACTTTCCCTTCACTGTAAGGTTGTCTCTCTGTGTCTTTTTTATAAATACTTTCATGGTAATTGTATGGATGAACTCTTCACTATGGTACCTAGACTTTTTTAATTTAAGCGCTGTACTAGACTGGCATTGAGATTTCATTAATTTACAGTTGAGCTGGATAGATGTAGACTTAATTCAGTGGTGAATTCATAAATTCACATAGATTTTCAAATAGATTGAAAATTTCAAATCAAAATTAAGCTAAAATTTATTTATGGGGCTTAATGATTCAGAGCAATCATTTATTATACTTTTTCTCAGATGTTTATTTATAGTTCATGTCATTCTATCTTATTTAGTAATATTTTTAAGTTAACATCTCTCCTTTACTTATTAAACAGTTCCTTCCCTTCTGTCTCCATGCTTTCCAGCTAACTTTAATCTGCAAAAATTTAAATGCTATGTCAATCACTATCTACTGTCCTTCTGATTTACTCTTTCATCTTTCTGCTCATTATTAATGTTTCTGTTCCTAATTCTTCCACATCTTGTAACCCCTTGTTTCTTAGTGGCTTTTACTGCCTTGCATGGGGTGATACCAATTTTTTTTTAAATTATTAAGGAAGAAGCAGGTGTTTAAAGATAAATATTAGTTTTGCAAAATAAATGTAATTAGACTATGAATTTACTTATGTACCCACATTCTTTTTTACAACAAGAATTTGTAAAAGATTGTTTTCTTTCAGTCTGCAGTAGATTCCTGTTAAATGGAATATTGGTTACAAAGAAAAGCTTCTTTGTAGGGCCAATTATGCAAGAATGGAATCAAATTATCCTTTTGATTTAAAATCTGTTTAAAAGGAACTATTCCTTATGTAAGGACCAAACTGCTTGCATTGAATATGATTCACAGACAACTCAGAAAAAGTGAGCGATATTCTTAAAATAATGGCTGATGATTTATAGCTTTTTTGACATCTAGTTCCCCAAAGGCCCTAACGAACTATGACGATAACCTGGGTCCATCAGAAAAACATACTCTTGTCAAAAGCTATTAATACAAATGTCTAATGTCAGAGTCTATTCAAAAATCTTCATTGTTCTAAATTTCCACAATCCTCAGGCCAGTGTCTTATAGCTTTTGTTTAGAATGTTTGGTAGAAAATCTCCTTCTTTATTAAGGAAGAACAATTGTGACCTCTGAGAGAAGACAAAATGATGACCTTTTGGCAACTCATTTTTCAAGAAAACTACTCATGAGAAAATCTTGTAAAATTACTAGTGTTAGCATTGTTTTAAAGGTTTGATACAACTAGCTGTATTTACTTTTTGAAATATACAGTGTACATATGCCAGCCTAGAGTTTTTACATAGATAAAAATCTATAAAAAGAAAAAAGTTCTAAAATACCCAGCATCCCTCATTGTGTGCATGTGTAGTCATACCAACATAACAAATTTAGTCCGTGAAGTCTGGAAGGACAAAACATGTCACAAGTAAACTTTTTCTATTTTGTCATACATTTTCCCCAATATTGCTTTTGATATATAAAAATATATGTCATTATCTCATAGATTATATAGAAACACTTGAACAGTCATTCAATTTAATTAATAGCTAACTAAACTTTATGCAGAAATGAATGTCTCTTTTCAGAAATTTAAAAATAGGAAAAACTAGCAAACATTTGAATCATTGCATTATTTTTATTTTTTTCTTTACAATGATGTTCACCCTGAACAAGGCCCGAGAGTCACTCCAGGTAGAAGGTTACAAAGTAAGAGGCAGTTCATGGGGATATGCGAGGAAGATTACTGTTAACTCTAGACTTGAACAAGTTAAGATTGTAATGATCGAGGAAGCATGAACAGGTTAAGATTGTAATGATCGAGGAAGCATTCTCTTGGGAGTTCTGCAAAGCAGCAATTCATGGGAAAAAGCTGCTTGAGTGGAACTTGATTGAATTGTCTTACAAATCCTTCTTTAATTTATTGACATTAATTTCCACTACTGTAGATTTATTTTATATACACATTATGAGACACTGCTGCTGATAGAGTATAAATATTCACTGAAATTAAAAGGAAACGATTGTTTGAATTTGATTAGGAGCTTTGCTCCATTGGATGCCTTTATATATATATATATATATATATATATATAATGATTTTAAACAATTTCCAGTGGCTTCTCTTAAGATTTTTATCTAAATATTTTTTTTTCAAGTTTAAGAAAAATTTTAAAAAAAAAGCTTTTAATAATACCATTGTTTATTCATTGGAGAGCCTTGCTAAAAGAAATTTTAAATTTTATCCTAAACCATGTCATTGTAATAAGAGTGTTCATGTATGAAATGTATAAACAACTCAAAAGAAGTTAGCATTGAAATTTCAAACTAGGTCAAGGCAAAAAAAATCTTATTTGTCACTTTCCCTTTTAATAATTCTTTTTTTCCAAACAACATCCTCTTTTCTCTCTACCTTTCTCTCTCTACATATTTTCTATTCATATTTTTTTAATATAAAATCTTCCTTTTCTCTCTGTTTATTCTTACTTCCATCTCAGTAGACATGAAACTTCATAATAAACATGAAATCTTCAAAAAACAAAACAAAAACTTAAATTACATAAAATCAGTTTTCTCTGCTGTGAAATTTTAACTTGCATAGTACCCGTCAAAAATATATGGATCAACACTTCAGCTTCAGATTAGCATATCTGTGAATTGCTGTGTATTGCTCTGCAGCCCACTTTTGAGAAAAGTGTAATATCTGTCTGTGCACAACCCCAATATTTACCAGCTAATGTCCACATGTCATTCAAGCAACAGAGTTTTGTTGTACCTACAAACTTTTTGAAATAAAGAATTCCATTTTTTGATACATACGGAAAACTACTTGTTCATTTTAATCTATTGTTGATTTTACTTTATGAAAATAAAATTGACTGAATTTCTTGGATACAGTATATAAAAAAAATCTACACAGTTTTGTTATTCAGTATTTGAAACTTATGTCTGTTCAGTTCATGTTTACTCCTTTCTTTCTCTTTTTTTAATTCCTTTTTCTCTTTTTTTTCTCTTTCTCTCTTGCTCCTCTTTTTACTTTCTCCTTTTTTTTTCTCTCTCCTTTTTTTCTCTTTTTCCACTTTTTGCTGCTTTATCTCTTTTCCTCCTTTTTTCTTTTCTTGCTCCTTTTTTTTTCTCTTTATTCTCCCTCTTTCGCTCCTCTCTATCTTCCCTCCCTCTTTCGCACCTCTCTATCTTCCCTCCCTCTTTCGCACCTCTCTATCTTCCCTCCCTCTTTCGCACCTCTCTATCTTCCCTCCCTCTCTTCCTTTCCTCTCTATCTTCCCCTCCCTCTTTCCTCTCTATCTTCCCTCCCTCTTTCGCTCCTCTCTATCTTCCCTCCCTCTTCCTTTCTCTCTATCTTCCCTCCCTCTTTCTTTTCCTCTCTATCTTCCCTCCCTCTTTCCCTTTCCTCTCTATCTTCCCTCCCTCTTTTCGCTTTCCTCTCTATCTTCCCTCCCTCTTCCTTTCCTCTCTATCTTCCCTCCCTCTTTCGCTTTCCTCTCTATCTTCCCTCCCTCTTTCGCTTTCCTCTCTATCTTCCCTCCCTCTTTCGCTTTCCTCTCTATCTTCCCTCCCTCTTTCGCTTTCCTCTCTATCTTCCCTCCCTCTTTCGCTTTCCTCTCTATCTTCCCTCTTCTCTTTCCTCTCTATCTTCCCTCCCTCTTTATCTTTCCTCTCTATCTTCCCTCCCTCTTTCCTTTCCTCTCTATCTTCCCTCCCTCTTTCTTTTCCTCTCTATCTTCCCTCCCTCTTTACTTTCCTCTCTATCTTCCCTCCTCTTTCGCTTTCTCTATCTTCCCTCCCTCTTCCTTTCCTCTCTCTCTTCTCTCCCTCTTCCTTTCCTCTCTCTCTTCCCTTTCCTCTTCTCTCTTCTCTCTCTCTCTCTCTCCTTTCCTTTCCTCTCTCTCTTCCCTCCCTTTTGGCTTTCCTCTCTCTCTTCCTCCCTCTTCTCTCTTTCTCTCTCTCTCTCTCCTCCCTTTTTCTCTTTCTCTCTCTCTCTTCCCTCCCTCCCCAGCTTTCTCTCTCTATCTTCCCTCTCTCTTTGGCTTTCTCTCTCTCTCTCTCCCTCTTCTCTCTCTCTCTCTATCTTCTCTCCCTCTTCTCTCTCCCGTTCTCTCTCTTCCCTCCCTCTCTCTCTTTCTCTCTCTCTCTCTCTCTCTCTCTCTCTCTCTCTCTCCCTCTCTCTCCCTCTCTAGCTTCTCTCCTCTGTTTTCCTCTCTAGCTTCTCTCCTCTGTTTTCCTCTCTAGCTTCTCTCCTCTTTTTCAAATCTATTTTCTCTTTCTTCCTTTCTTTCTACTCATTCTTCTTCTCTCATCATTTTCACATATTTACCTCTATTTATCTCATAAGTTTTTATAATCTACTGACATCTTCAATTATCATTTCCTCCTTGTAAAAGGATAAATTGTTCATGGGGTGGGGAAGTTGATGCATTTTCACATGAGCCTGAAGTGTCAAACCAAACCCAGCCATTGAGACTAATGCTCTTCCCTGTCCCCAAGGCTCTCCTTCTGCCCACTTACCAAAACTCCTCATTGCTTCCTTTTTGCAAGATTTAATTTTTCAGACAGACTCTTCCTGTGTCTGTATGGATTTAGTTTGACCGTCATTGGAAAACCACCCCTAGGGTCGATACTACTATTTTTTTCCTCCAGTCTCCTGATCTTTTTAATGGATGAGTGTTTTTGTTTTTGGAACCAGAAACTACGTGGTTCCTTTTTGAGAAAATTTACATGTTCTTTTTTTTTATTGAAACAGTTGTCAGACAAGAGATTATTTCTTGGTTCTTAAGATTTTCAAATTAATCCAAAAAGTTTTTATTTTGAATTAGAGAGTTGAGGTAAAAATTAAATTAAAAATTTGCACTCATTTTTTTTTTTTTTGTTTGCTGGTAAAGAAATATATTACTCTTTGCTTCAAGGAAGCTGACCATTCCTCTCTCTTCAGAGCATGGCTGAAGAAAATAAAACAATTGTACACACAACTAACACTAAATAAACAATAGAACAAAGTAGTTTTATAATTTTCATTGGTCAGATTAATATGAACAAAGTACTTATTATTTCAAAGTTTAACTTACACAGTAGATAATTATTTCTTACTGATGGCTGTTTTGAGCTGAAGAAAAAGCAACATTTTAATGTAGACAGACTCTTTCTACTACAAAGATTTGGAGCATCACAATCTTTCTACTTTTATTTCTCACTTCATTTGGTTTACTTAATATCTATAGGATTTTGTTTTCCTTTTAATAAATACTTGTTGGACTATTTTTAAAGTAAAATTTTTTTAATCATTTCACCCCAATCAAAGCAATAAAGTCACTAAGATGTAAGGTGGTTGCTGAGAACATGAAAAAAAAACTCTATTAAGGAGAAAGACCAGTAAAATAAAAAGAATTAAGAAGACAGAAGATAACAAATAAATTGACATTGATCTTCAAAAATTTAAATGCAAAGTTGACTGGGATGCAAAAAGCTGGAAGAGAGTTCCACAAGCAAGAAGTGAGATGGGAAAAACTGTTAACATAGAACTTACAATTACAGCTAGACATTTCCATTGTAAAATGATGAGATCTTGCCACCAATCTAGTACTGCACTTAAATTCATAAAGTCTAGGTACCATAGAGGAAAGTTCATCAGAATAATTACCATGAAAGTATTTATAGAAAAGGTACAGGGAAGCTATGTTAAGGCAATGGGGTAAGTGTCTGAAGTCAAGATGCCAGGTCAAGACTAATAACATTGCAGATTCTTTGAATTTTATAAAGACTCTCTAAAGACATAGCAGGAGCACCAGACCAGATGTAGCAGCAATATTCAAAGCAAGGCCCACTTTCCTAGCAGCAGACCTATCAATTGATTAAATATAATCTTTCCACTTTATGTCAGTAGAAAATGTTTCTTATCTATTAAATTATCTAAAAAAATTCTTACTATTGCAGTTTTAGGATAACAGTAAACTATTGTAATATGTTTGAACAACCATTATGGATGTAATGCTTCTATAAATTTACGGAATATAATCTTTATAATATCATAATATATAAAATATATATGGTTGTTCCTTGTCATAGTAGAGGGTTTGCATGTCCCAATGATCCCAAGGGTGAAGATGACTGTAGTTCCAACTCCTATAGGGCCACCCATGGCAGTAAGGTTGAGGAGGAGATTCCAGACTGAATGCAACCAATTTTTGAAGAGCCCCATTGGTGGAATAAACAAAGATCTACATAATCTCAATGGCTAAACCAGCAAAAGGGGGCAGTGCCAGTTGGGCTGGTGTAACGAAAGCAGACCTTGACAGACCAAGTATCTGACAGCCTTATGCAACCAGGTTCACCAGATTTCAGCTGTGTCAATCCCCTTTGAGCCGCAAGGGAGGCACTTCTGGTCAAATGTGTGGGCTTCTCTGTCGTTCTGAGTTGTCCCCCAAACTCAAATTCAAGCGAATAGCCTTGTCAAACTCTCTTTGTTTCACAGCCATCTCTGCCACCATCATGGTGGGGGGAAATAGGGAGGGAGGATGATGACCCTGATGCAATGTTCAGATGCGAGAGGGTGTCTATGATATCATATTTTGGGAGCTAAGTTCAGTGATTGTCATTTTGTAGGATAATGGTAGCCATTTTGGATAGACAATGCTATATTTTTGTCAGTATATTGTGTGTGTGTGTGCATATGGAGGCTAATAGACAAGACTTTTGTCATTTTCAGGTAATTTTTTGCTTAGATGATAGATAACATTTGACTATTTTGGGTTAACACTGCCATTTAACACTAATCTTCTCCTTAAAGTGATTTGGTATCATTATAATAATTACGACTTTTTGACCCTCTTTACTCTATTTTTGCTTCTTACCCTCTTATTTTTATCTTTTTTACTCAATCCTCTGCTAATTTTATTTTCATTTCTGTTTCTATACTTCCCCTTCCTCTATGTTTTAATACTTTCTTAGATTAATAACTGAAAGATGAAATTTTCTGGTGTCACTCCCATTTCTATCATTCTCTTTTACTGTCTAATTTCTATCATTCTCTTTTTTCCCACAACACTCACACCTCTTCCTCTTCTATCATTCTGTCCCTCCCACAACACTACACCTCTTCCTCTTCTATCATTCTTTTTACTGTCCTTCCCACAACACTTTCCTCTTCTATCATTCTCTTTTACTGTCCTTCCCACAACACCACACCTCTTCCTCTTCTATCATTCTTTTACTGTCCTTCCCACAACACTACACCTCTTCCTCTTCTATCATTCTCTTTTACTGTCCTTCCCACAACACTCCTTAACCTACACCTCTTCTATCATTCTCTTTTACTGTCCCTCCCACAACACTTATTCTCTTTTTACTGTCCCTCCCACAACTCAACACTACACCTCTTCCTCTTCTATCATTCTCTTTTACTGTCCTTCCCACAACACTACAACACTACACCTCTTCCTCTTCTATCATTCTCTTTTACTGTCCTTCCCACAACACTACACCTTATCATTCTCTTTTACTGTCCTTCCCACAACACTACACCTCTTCCTCTTCTATCATTCTCTTTTACTGTCCTTCCCACAACACTACACCTCTTCCTCTTCTATCATTCTCTTTTACTGTCCTTCCCACAACACTACACCTCTTCCTCTTCTATCATTCTCTTTTACTGTCCTTCCCACAACACTACACCTCTTCCTCTTCTATCATTCTCTTTTACTGTCCCTCCCACAACACTACACATCATTCTCACTGTCCTTCCCACAACACTACACCTCTTCCTCTTCTATCATTCTCTTTTACTGTCCTCACTACACCTCTTCCTCTTCTATCATTCTCTTTACTGTCCTTCCCATCACCTCTTCCTCTATCATTGTCCTTCCCACAACACTACACCTCTTCCTCTTTATCACTGTCCTTCCCACAACACTACACCTCTTCCTCTTCTATCATTCTCTTTTACTGTCCTTCCCACAACACTCATTCCTCTTTATCATTCTCTTTTACTGTCCCTCCCACAACACTACACCTCTTCCTCTTCTATCATTCTCTTTTACTGTCCCTCCCACAACACTACACCTCTTCCTCTTCTATCATTCTCTTTTACTGTCCCTCCCACAACACTACACCTCTTCCTCTTCTATCATTCTCTTTTACTGTCCTTCCCACAACACTACCCTCTTCCTCTTCTATCATTCTCTTTTACTGTCCTTCCCACAACACTACACCTCTTCCTCTTCTATCATTCTCTTTTACTGTCCCTCCCCACAACACTTCTTCCTTTCTATCATTCTCTTTTACTGTCCTTCCCACAACACTACACCTCTTCCTCTTCTATCATTCTCTTTTACTGTCCTTCCCACAACACTCCCTTCTATCATTCTCTTTTTACTGTCCTTCCCACAACACTACACCTCTTCCTCTTCTATCATTCTCTTTTACTCCTTCCCACAACACTACACCTCTCTCTTTTCATTCTGTCCTTCCCACAACACTCTCTTCTATCATTCTCTTTTACTGTCCCTCCCACAACACTACACCTCTTCCTCTTCTATCATTCTCTTTTACTGTCCTTCCCACAACACTCCCTCTTCCTCTTCTATCATTCTCTTTTACTGTCCTTCCCACAACACTACACCTCTTCCTCTTCTATCATTCTCTTTTACTGTCCCTCCCAACACTTTACACCTCTTCCTCTTCTATCATTCTCTTTTACTGTCCTTCCCACAACACTACACCTCTTCCTTCTATCATTCTCTTTTACTGTCCTTCCCACAACACTACACCTCTTCCTCTTCTATCATTCTCTTTACTGTCCTTCCCACAACACTACCCTCTTCCTCTTCTATCATTCTCTTTTACTGTCCTTCCCACAACACTACACCTCTTCCTCTTCTATCATTCTCTTTTACCCTTCCCACAACACTACACCTCTTCCTCTTCTACATTCTCTTTTTTATGTCCTTCCCACAACACTACACCTCTTCCTCTTCTATCATTCTCTTTTACTGTCCTTCCCACAACACTACACCTCTTCCTCTTCTATCATTCTGTCCTTCCCACAACACTCCCTCTTCCTCTTCTATCATTCTCTTTTACTGTCCTTCCCACAACACTACACCTCTTCCTCTTCTATCATTCTTTTTACTATCATTCCTCTTCTCATTTTTTTACTGTCCTTCCCACAACACTGTCCCTTCCTCTTCTATCATTCTCTTTTACTGTCCTTCCCACAACACTACCTCTCCTCTTCTATCATTCTCTTTTACTGTCCTTCCCACAACACTACACCTCTTCCTCTTCTATCATTCTCTTTTACTGTCCTTCCCACAACACTACACCTCTTCCTCTTCTATCATTCTCTTTTACTGTCCTTCCCACAACACTACACCTCTTCCTCTTCTATCATTCTCTTTTACTGTCCTTCCCACAACACTCCCTCTTCCTCTTCTATCATTCTCTTTACTGTCCTTCCCACAACACCTCACCTTCTTTTTTTACTCTATCATTCTCTTTACTGTCCTTCCCACAACACTCACCTTTCCTCTTCTATCATTCTCTTTTACTGTCCTTCCCACAACACTACACCTCTTCCTCTTCTATCATTCTCTTTTTACTGTCCCTCCCACAACACTACACCTCTTCTATCATTCTCTTTTACTGTCCTTCCCCACAACACTCCTCTTCTCTTCTATCATTCTTTTACTGTCCTTCCCACAACACTACACCTCTTCCTCTTCTATCATTCTCTTTTACTGTCCCTCCCACAACACTACACCTCTTCCTCTTCTATCATTCTCTTTTACTGTCCTTCCCACAACACTACACCTCTTCCTCTTCTATCATTCTCTTTTACTGTCCCTCCCACAACACTACACCTCTTCCTCATCCTCTCTGTTTCCCTTTTTCTATTATACACTGTTACTTTTCTTCCCACAACAACCCACATCTTCCTCTCTCTTCCCCTTTTCTATCATTTCTTTCTTTTTGTGAGATTATTTATTTCTTTCTTTCCTCCTCCTTTTCTTTTTCACTGTTTTAGGTTGTCTTGTCTTTTAACCTTTGACATTTGAGTTGAAGCTAATTTGCAATTGAAAAAGAGTCATTTTAGATGAATAAAACAGAAAAGAAAGAAGCAAAAGGAAGTAAATACATATGAAAATTAAATTAAATAAAGGTGACTGAAAAATTACATAAAATTTTATAGGAATTAAGAAAAAATTAAAATGCAAAAAAAAAAAAATAAAGAGAAGACAGAAGAATGAAAAAAAAAAAGAAAAAAGTTTGCCAAAAGAGAAAAGGTGTTATGGTCTAGAATGATGATGATATTTCATCATTCTAAAAATAACCTTGTCATATGTGATGATAGAAAAGAAGGATATTTCATCATCCTAACCCTCACCATAAAAATGACCCTTCCACCACAAGAGTCAGTAGAATAGATTAGATTAAGGTTCCCTATAGCAGTAGACTGGTAGACAAGTAGTAGTAGTACAAAAACTAATGTCCTTGCCAGCACTCTGTGAAGATTGAAAACAGATGATTTCAAACGCCATCCTCACAAACAAAATTCTTGGAACCAAACCATGTCAGCACTGAATTTTAAACAAAAGACACACTGAGAACATTTTTACACATACCATAGCAATATTCTGTAATTCACATTACAAAAAGAAAATACAAATTCTTGTTATTTATGTCAACACGTGTCTCAAGTTTTATTGTTTGTTATATTGTTGTATGTTTATGCATTTTAATTTCTGTCATTTATAACAAACACCATTACAAAGGAATAAATCTCCAAGTTATAGAATTAAGAAATATGAAAGATAGTAATAAATTAAAAAACAATAGTAAAAATTAAGAGTAAAAGAATGAGGATAAAACTAAATGAAAGTTTAGTGGATGAAATAAATATGAAAAGAATTCTTTGTCTATATGTCATGTTCTTTCAGGATTTGGCCGATCATGGCTTTCCATAACTATAAGTGAGGTTTGTCTTTTTGCTATCCCTCCTAATCTCTATTTTACCAATTATTTACACAAGTTCATTAGGTAGGCTATTTGCTGCTTTTTTCTGTCCTTTAACATGTCTTGTGAGTGTCAAATTTTCCAAGTCCACTTTCCTCATTATGTGTCTTAAAAAGTTCAGTTGTCTTTTTCTGATTCTCAGTAAAACGGTCCTTTTGTTTCCATTTTCCTTAAAGCTTTGTCATTGCTTACATGTTCAGTCCATGGTATTCTCAGCTTCCTTCTGTAAAATCATATTTCTGTTGCATTAAGTCTCCTCTTCATCTGATTTGTCCATATTTCATTATCATATAAGGCAGGCATGTCCAAAGTCTGGCCCAGGAGCAATTTCATATGGCTCCCATCCTTTGTCATAAAATATATCACTGACAGCCCACCAGTATTTTCAGAGTATGTAAAGTACACAACCAAGAAATGCAATTTCATGTTTTTACCTAAAGATGTCAGCAGCACTGTGTGACCCTGACCTTTTCCAGTCAATTTCTAAAATCACCGTCTTTGAACTCAGACCTGGCCTACATACTGCAGTTCAGGTCTGAGTATCAGCCTTGACATTAGTGCAGGCAAGTTATTTGTTTTGGTCATTAGAGATAAATAAATTCTAAAATCTTTAGTGAATTAAATTTGTTTTGTGTTGGTCAAAATCAGTTATAAATATATTTGGACACTTGGACTTGTTTTCATTTTGTTTTCTACTTCTTAATAAGATGAATGTTGATGTTATGTTCCTATTCATATGTTTTTAACTTAAAAATTGACTGACAACATTAATTACCAAGAATATGTAATGTTTAAGATTAACCACAGATATATTATAGCTTCCTGGAATTTCTTTTATCTCAGGCATATTTTTTTAATGGTTCAAAGAATGCCAAGCAGAATGGTTGGTCCTCACGCATATTCACTCATCAAATCTAGCCCTCTTTAAAACAAAGTTTGGACACCCCTGATATAGGGGGACTAATATTATATTACAGTTCAGCACTCTTCCCTTTGTGTGTAATGAAATTTTCCTGCTTCTTAATACTTTTCTTAGTTTTTGGAAGGTATCTTTTGCTATTTCAATGCACTTTCAGATTATTATATTTTATATCCTCTGTTAATCATCAAATTTTCATACTCAATTCTGACACCTGGAATTTATAGTTTGAATGAAAAGAATACTGAAGAGAAAAAACATAAAAAAACATTAAAAAGAAAAAAAAATCTTTGCTATACTGAAAATACTAGAATGTCATTCTATTCTGTCTAACATCAAAATTTTTATCCCCGGAATCGATACTTCAAATATACAAAACAACCATTCGCCCTTGCATGGAGTATTGCTGCCATATATGGTCTGGGGCACCTTCTGTTTACCTCGGAGTTCTTGACAAGATCCAGAGACGGATATGTAATGTAATTGGCCCTGATCTGGCGTCTCGTCTGCAGTCACTCTCTCACAGACGCGCTGTCGCCTCTCTCTGTCTTTTCTACAAATACTTTCATGGTAATTGCTCCGATGAGCTGCTTTCACTGGTTCCCAGACTCCATGAATTCAAGCGCCCTATGAGGCTGGCATCCCGCTCCCACCCTTACACTATAAACACTTTTAAATGTAGCCGTCTCTTCTACTCCAATAGCTTCATACCTTGCACCTCTCGCCTGTGGAACACCCTTCCCAATTACTGTTTCCCTGAGAGCTATAATCTCCAGCTATTCAAATGTAATGTCAATCGACATCTCCAGTCACCTTGATCTAACTACTATCCTTCTCCTCATCCTCTTCTATCACTCCTATCTGATCTCGCTCCAAATCTTCTGCAACCCCCTGCATCCTAGTGGCTTCACGCCTTGCTCGGGGCGTAATGCTTAAAAAAAAAAAAAAAAATTTGGTTTTAAATAATACAGATGTGGATCAGTAAGTTCATAACCTCACAAATACATTATCTGAATTTTAAGTTGTTACTATACAAGGTTCAATCAATAATTAATATCCCACATTGAATTAAGTGTATTGACAAGGAAGGAGGCTGTTGAAAAATATTTATGTAAAAATGGGTGGGGGAACTGTTTTATAACATTCAATACCTCCATAAGCAAGCTCATAATGTTTCATAATCACTGAGAAAACCTTAAATTTTCACCTATCATAATGAACAGTTGCACTCTTAATGAGATTCCTTGAAAAGTGGAAACCATATATATATATATATATATATATATATATATGTGAAGAAATATAGTCTTAAGATGTGCTATATTTATGGGATAAAGTGCTCAATATCAGAGAGCGTGTGTAAATATAAAAGTGAACATAGAAGTCAACACTTAGAGGTGACAGTCTGTTTCATGCTAGATGCAATCGTCAGGCCATGAGTGACCTAAATTCATCCAGATAAATAAACTAATCTCGATAACTTAACCATTAGAAAAAACAAATAAAGATGATCAATCCAAATAAATACATGAAGTAATAAACAAATTAAAAACTGTTCCCGACAAAATAATAATTAGAATAAACTACAACAATCAACCCCAAAATTGAATAAATAGCTTTAATTATCTCCCCAAACCAAAACAAAACTATTAAATAAGCGATATAAACAAATTTTTACTACATTAATAAAAACACCGATTAAAAAAATAAATAAATATATAAGATAAGAAATAAAAATAAATAAAAACAAGCAAAATAATTTAACCCAAATAAATAAATAAACGACTTCCGGTAAACTAACCGCCAAAATAGACTACCCATAATGCACCACTGACCCGTATATATATAAATAGCCGAGAAAAATAACAGCACTTGTGGCCTGACGATTGCATCTAGCATGAAACAGACTGTCGCCTCTAAATGTTGACTTCTATGTTCACTTTTATATTTTTATATATATATATATATATATATATATATATATAATAAATTAATTGATTTAAAATATGTTTTTTTTTTCGCTACACTGGATTATATATCTTAGTTCTTTCTTTTTATTTATATACATATATATATAAAATTCATTGCAAAAGATGCTGAAAACCAGCCAGCTCTTTGTACCACCCCAGAAACTATCTAACTACTTCTTTTAGCATGCTTTCTTTACAAGTTAGATCAAACGAAAAATAAAGTATTGCTGCCATACCTGGGCAGGATTTACCCATCATTTTACAGCTTTGACAGGGCTCAGAATTGTTTTCATCCTACAGTCCCTTTCCCACAGGTGAAATATTGCAAGACTATTGCCACTTCCATGGCAAATGTTCTGACATGCTCACTTGTTTAGTACTACCAGCTCAGACCTTTTCAGTCAAGCTTGCTATGTCTGCAGAGTTGAATCATCTTCATTCCCTATCTATTCCTTTGGTTAGCAAGATGTTCCACTCGGACAGTTTCTTCCCAAGAACCACTACTTTGTGGATAGTTTTCTGTGTGGATGCTACCTCCAGACATTACAATCTTAACCTCTTCAAAGCTGTTATCTATTCTTCATATCCTTGTAAGCTTCACTTCATACTTTCTCCACTTATGTTCATATCACACCATTCAGTAAACTGTTAAATTGAGTGGCTCTTGGGCCTTGTATTGGGTGAACTTTAGTAAAAAAAAAAAAAAAAATGCTTTTTTTTTTTTTTTTCTTCATTAGGCTGCATACTTATTGATTTACCTATGCATGAAAGGGTGCTAAAAAGTAAGTTTTCAGCTCAGAATCTGAGCAAATAACCTAACTTCAGAATTTTGAGTGAGGTGGGGGGGATTTCTTGGCTCAACAAAGAACTTTTCAGCATATTTGATTCCCTTTTTAAATGTCATGCCCCTTCAGGATGAAGGCAATAATGGCTCTCTACAGCTTCCTTTCCTTAAAATTTGTGAATTGCCATGATTGTCCTTGAGAAAGATGTTGCCTTCTTCACAGATTTGTTATTCTACTGGATTTGTTGCTAAAGAGTTCAGTCTGCTTTACCATTTTATCGATGGCTGGTGGAGAAAGATGGATTCATGCATTTCTATGCCTTGTGTATATCTATTTTTTTTTAAAAAAAATAGTGTAATTGCAGGTCTTCATCTTGTAAATAAAACTTTTTTCATGTGATATTTTGCATGTCAAGAAAGACATACATTGTTTCCAAAGTTGGAAAAACCAGTTTTCAGTTGTTCTGAAATTGACATCTCTAATTTTATTTTTAATTAATTGAACTTGAAAACAGATTTATGTAACCAACTTTAGTCACTCATTACAGTAATTAATTAATTCATTAATTCTGGAAAGAAAAGATTTTTAGAAATGAGATATATTTGAATTAAACAAAAAAGAAATGGACAAACTAATAAAAGAAAAGAATGAAGAAAAGAAAATATATTTATATAAAGTTTTGTTCAAGGGTTTGAAAAGCCAAAACTCACTTGAAATGAAATCTTTTTATTTATTGGTTTACTGAATTTTTCATTTCTTTTTATAATTTCATTTTTTAATTTGTTTTTTCTTTTTTCAATTTTTTCTTTTTTAAATGTTTCTTTTTTTTTAGTTTTTTTTTCCTTAGAAAATTTTTTTCAAATTATTTATCTGATTTTTGTTTGTTTTAATTTTTTTCTCTACTTCTTTCCAATTTAAATATACCTCTCAAGAAAATATGTTAATAATCCTTGTTGTTAATTTCTGTAAATAATCCCTGTTGTTTCTTCTTGGGACGTTTTTACATTACAAAAATAACGCTTTTGCAAAAAAAAAGTAAAGTATTGAACAGTGTCTCATGAACTCATTAATATAAAAAAATATGTTTGTGCAAAAATATTGAAAAGATTAAACTAGCTGAATTTATCCAATGTTACTCACGACAAGATGGTACTCTGGATTACTTTATAGTATTTTTTCTTTATATACTTATCCAGTCTTTAATAAACTATTGGTGTGGGAAGATAGATTCATGCTTTTGTATGCCTTGTGTATATCTATTTTTTTTATTTTTTATTTTTTAAAGAAAATAGTGTAATTGCGGGTTTTCATCTTATAAATAAAACTTTTTTCATGTGATATTTTGCATGTCAAGAAAGACATACATTGTTTCCAAAGATATATTAAATACACTTGTGTCTGAGCTTAGTTTGGTAAAAGTCAAAAGTCTGGAGTCTTAAGTAATAATCATTTAATATTTCATAAATTATTACTTGTTAACCCTTTAGCATTCAATATGCTCAAACCAGCCCCATAAATACCGGCTCTCAAAATCTTACTGTTTATGGTCAAAGTCTCACTGTTTACATAGCTTCCTGTGTTATTTGCAATGATGTTGCTATATATTATGGCAGAATATACATGGGGCAGGTTACCGCGAGTTGAAAATTGATAACCGATATTTACTGGTCAGGTTTGGGCATGTTAAATGCTAAAGGGTTAACCACTGATCCATGGCGAGGTGAAGCTTTTGTTGTAAATTGTAGATAGTTTATAGGATTAGCTTAGTCAGGCACAGTATTAGTATAATGGAGCACCTAAACTCCAATGTGTATAATTGTCTACCAGTTTCATTTAAGTATTGTATGGCTCTTCTGATTGTACCTGTTTTGTTAGAAATGTACAGATTTATCTCTCTAAGGAACACAGAAATACTATCAAAAGAAAATACAAGAAACACGAAAGGACATTATGTTCAAAAAGTATATTTATAAAAAAAAAAGGAAATAAAGTTTATCTATTAAATTTTAAAAACTTTTCAATAATCAAATAAAATCTTTTCTTTACCTATATTTCCAGGTAGCGGATATTTTGTGGTGACACCTGATACTTACCGTGTACCTATTGGTGACAATTCTGGCTCATTCACTGTTCCTTGGTCTCCATACAAGCCATTGTACATCCCGATGATCCCTACACCAAAGACCCAAGTGCGATCGATATCATGCCAAACATCAAGCAGTGCTCAGGATGGTAAGAAGAGCTCAAGCAAGACTAAGCCTCAACGTAGCCAGAGTGTGCGGGCCTCACGCAACCGGTACCGAAAATCCACTGGTGAACATATCAGACGCAGTGCATCTCTCAAATTTAAGTCAGATAAAACTCTGGGTTCAACCAAAGACATTAATCTCAAAAGTAGTAACCTGAACCAGGATAAAAATAAAGGTAGGAAAAGCATGTTGGGGGTCAAAGATCAATATTAATTTAAGTGATCTTTTTTTTCTCTGTCATTGTTTTTTTTGTTTTTTTTGTCTATCTCTCTACCCAGTTATGCATATAGATACCATCTGCCTATTATTCTACTTTCCTTCCTCTGAGTTCACTCTGTGCATGCACCTATACCCATTTATCTGTATGCAAGTATAAGTGTGTACACACACACACACACACACTAAGGTACATCAGTAAATCTATAGCCAGGTAGATATTAGCTGAAGTTTGATTTGAAATATGTACTCTATGATATCTAATACAGTGTTTCTCAACTTTTTTAAGCAATGGTACATTTTGGAGCAAATGAAAATATCATGGCACACTTAGCAAAAATTTTAAAGGGTATACATTTAAATGTTAGAAAATAAACTCAGATTTAAAAAAAAATACATGCATAAATACGGACTTACTTTATTTCAATGTTTCTACTCAGTTATTTGAGCAACTTATTTAGTGTGAAAATTGTGCCTGGTGTTTTGTCGTGATTTCTTCAATGTTTGGTCAAATATGTGATAAACAGACCTTCATTTTTCTTCTTCAGTTGAGTGTAGTCTGTCTTCTTATTTTTTGTTATTTAGGGTTGATAAGCGTAATTCACATAAATAAGAAGTAGAAAATTGCAATAAAACTGATAAAGCCTTTTTAGCTAATGTGAGATAAAAAGTTTAATACTTATTTATTCAAATACTAACACTGTACCATTACTACTTCCACACACACACACGGTGGGACAATATTTCACTGCACACTTAAGAGGATCACATGGCACACTAGTAGTGCCAGGACATGGCAATTGAGAATTACTGGTCTAATATATTAACTTAAGAATAAAGTGCAATGACATGGAAGGGGATTGCTGAAAAATGAATGTTGTATAAATGTTATTGAAACCATTAGGCTATAAACTTATATGTTATATAACTGTTTTATATTTTTACACACACACATGCACACACAAAAATAATGTTTTGATTATTTACCCATTAACTGATTGTTTCACGCAGATATGATTTTCAAAAAGGGCTTTTGTTTTTCTGAGGTCTAAAGTTCTTTTTCAAGTTTTTCAAAAGAAATGGGTCAGTATGCCAATTATTCAAAATTAATAAATAAGTAATTAATAAATTCATAAACAAAAGGAATGAAATTATTTCCAACTGTTGTAATGCTGGCACATTCCTTTCAAAAAATGTGAAAACCGTAGAGTTCTGGATCATCCAAGGAAAACAAACAGCCATTTTGAAAATCCCATTATGTGAAAATGTCTTTTAATGAGTATATATAATAAAAAAATATATTATTTTTTATTAGTGTAAAAAGCTTTTTTTAAAAGTTGTAGAGTGAGTAGCCACTGTTAAATGTAAATAAATATCAGAACTGCCCAACAAACAGAATTGGCAAAGTTTGCAATAACAAGAAAAGGAACAAGGCAAAAAATAATATAAAGCAAGCAAACAATATATGCAAGGGGAATTAACAGTAATAAGGCAAAAGAAGAGTAATATAGCAAAAAGTTAACAAACTAAGAATTGGGGTTGACACACAAGAGCAAGTTTGAATAAGTGAATGTAGTGTTCAGACTTCAAGACAAGACCTACTGGGACCTGTTTTATTGGCTAGGAAGAAATCCCAGCATGCATTTGTGTGCTTCAGCTTTTAAAATCGGAAGAGGGAAGTGTTTTGCAATCATTTCTACCATAGATTTGAACCAACGAAAGTATTTAAAATAGAACATGCTAATAAAAAAGGGAATATACAAATTATACACACACACACACACACACACACACACACACACACACACACTTGTAGGTAATCAGTATTTGATTAGCAATGAAATTGCATGGATGGTTTGTTTAATATTTTGGGATTTATTCATTTCATATTCAAAATTTTATGGATGAAAGATTTGAATGATAATGTGTTTGTGTGTAAATTTAATTTAAATTTAAAATTTTTTAAAAATAGGTTTTTTGATATATAGGGTGCGATGGATAAATTGTCAATTAAATTATACAAAAATGAAAATCTCATTTTAACAGATATATTTACCAAAATTACACAAAAATATCTTGAAATACTAAAGAGTCAATTTATTAAATAAAATCACCGTTGGTTTCAACCACAGCCTTCAGATTGACTTCAGAATCTCCTGCATCTCTTCTGGATGATCTCCTTGATTAAGTTGGTGAATGCTGCCATAATCCTTGCCTTCAGTTTATATTTGGTGTTACAATGAGTTTTGTTGATCTCTTGCTCAACTGTGCCCCACACATAATAATCAAGAGGGTTGCAGTCTGAATTCCTGTAGTGCCGTTTCTTCAGCTTCCAGACCTTTAGCTTTTCTTAATGCTCTTTTGAAGATGTCAACAAATTGTTCTACTTGACCATTCAACCTCAGGTGATATCAAATCGGCATTGTCAAATATTCAATCGTGTAGCTTTTGCAGAAATTTTAAAACTCATTAAAAGTAAATAGACTTCCATTATCGTACATGACACTGTCAGGCTCTCGAAATCTTGCAAAAAGTTTGCAAAAGAGTTTAATCATTATGTGGTAGTAGGTTGTTTGCACTTCAATATCTTGGGTCATTTTGTGAAACTGTTAACCAAAAATAGTATGAACCATTTCGTGGTCCAGCAAAGTCCATATGTAGTCTTGCCCGTGGTTTATAAGTGCTCAGCCATGTCTAATAATTTATAGGTGGTGATTTTTGCTGTTGATTTACAACCATTACATTTTCTAATTGTATTTTGGATATCTTTGTCCAACTTTGGCCAATACATATAGCTTCTTATCAGGGACTTCATTCTCATTATTCCTGGATGTTCTACATGGAATTGTTTTAAAATCCTTTTTTGTAGTGATAATGGAATTACAACTCTGTCTGCATACAGAAGTACTCCTATCACAAATAGAAAATGGTGTATTATTGTTTGCAGGTTTAATTTTAGTTTCACTCCATTTCAACTTAACATCATTCATTTTTTAAATACACATACCCTTTTTAGAATGAATTTTGATATCATCTATTGTAACCAGCAATTCTTTAATAGTGTTATACACCATGCTTTTAATTTAGCTATTGGATTCCAGTAAGCAATCATAGTATCTTCAAAATCTTCTTTACAGTTACTGTCAATCTGGATAAGATGTTCCAGTTTCTTTGATGATAGAAATCCCATCTTGAAACTATAGTTCAATAAAATTGTACACTAACACTATAGTCTGTTTGTAGTATGCATGGGAATCCCTTCTTTAGAACCAAATATTATTAATAGTGGATGATGGTTAGTTTGAATTTTCTTCCCAATATCATTCTGTGAAATGTCTTTACAGCAAAAATTATAGCAAGTGCTTTTCAATTTGACTGTAGCATTTTTCTGTATTCATTAAAATTCTTGAAGCATGAGCAACTGCTTTCACTGTACTGTCTTCAAAAGTTATGGCATATAGTAATATGCCATAACTTTTACACCATATTCACTCACGCCCAACATTACTATTATTTGATGGTGCACATTGTAATG
The DNA here is from genome assembly GCA_903632075.3 of Acanthosepion pharaonis. Taxonomy (NCBI): domain Eukaryota; kingdom Metazoa; phylum Mollusca; class Cephalopoda; order Sepiida; family Sepiidae; genus Acanthosepion; species Acanthosepion pharaonis. Next base: position 1,874,032 of record CAHIKZ030000247.1, on the reverse strand, counting down.
TGTTACCAATAACTCTGTAGTTAGTCATTTTTTAATTCCTCAAAAGCTTTTTGACATTCTGCAAACCAATTCCATTTTGTAATCTTCTTAAGTAAATTATTCAGAAGTGCTCGCAATTTGTACATATCTGGCTCATAAATTTTATAATAATTTTCTAATCTGAGAAATGATTGTAGGGTCACCAAATTTGTTGGGGTAGGCATGTCTTTAATGACACTTCTTCAACTGAGATCTGGTCTTCTTCCTTTTTTTTTTTTTGTTGATTATCTGACCTAAATATTTAATCTTGTCCAGAAGGAATTGACATTTTTGTTCACTGATTTTGAAACCCTAATTATGTAGTCTCTGAAATACTTTCTGAATCAGGTTTACATACTGTAGAACTCTTAATAAGATTCTCAACATCTGTATTTTTGTATTTGGACAAGTTCAAGTCCTCTTCTCGAGAGGTGTGTTCATTTCCACAACATTGACAAATATTTAATCTCCTATAAAGAGTTTAAGTATGTTTTAATTATATCATATTTTTTTCTGTTGAGATGATAGAGAACTGCTGTTAATAAATTAGTTTTGTTTGCTATAAAAATCACCGTACTTGTCAGTAGAAACTAGTGTTTTTGCACTGAAAATAGAATTTCCTGGAACTGGAAACTATATCTGTTTTCTTGTTATTCTTAACTTCACACATGAATGCTTTTGAAAATGTATCAGTTAAAAAGTTATGTTGTGTTGATTGTGTTTTTTACATTTGTTTTTTATTTTGTGTCCCCCCAAAAAAAAAAAAAAAAACAAACCATAAAGCCACTAAGATGTAGGAGGTTACTGAGTGTCTAAAAAAAAAAGAAAAAAAGATAAACATTAAAGTGCCAGAACAATAAAAGAACAAGAATGAAAAAGACAGAACATAATGGTTTATAATTTCCATTAATAAATATTCTAAGACATTTGCATCTGGAAAAGTTAATTGCAGTCAGCTTTATAGAGAAAACTTATGTTTCTATTATTCACATTTGGACTCATTTTTGTTGTTATTATCACAATGTTTCAGTCATTGTGCTCTTTGCACTTTTCAGTGACATAGCCTAATGGATTAAAGCAGTGGTTCATGAATTTGGTGACATAAGTGTTTGTGAGTTCAATCTCTAGCCCGGATAGTACATACTTAGACTTTGTGGAAACAAACTAAGCAATAACTGAACAGTGTTAAATTAGAAAAAGACAAGATGAATGGTGGAATGAGAACAATCTACTTCTGTAGATGAAATAAAGTGTTTTTGGTTCAGAATTCCCTTACCTGAATTGACAAACACCTGATGAAGACTGGAGAGCACAATGGCTGAAACATTGTGACAATAACAACACTGATGAGAACAATAGTCTTGATGTAAATAATGATAAATCCTCGTTTGAGAAATTCAGACAGAAATTACAAGTTTTTGCTTGAGTGTTTATCATTAAAAAACAACTTTTAAGGAGGAGAAATAAAACTAATTTCAAATCCAGCAAAATGTAATGATCACTTTTATTGATAAGGAGAGAAGATATGTCTTATGTAATTCTTCTTTTTTTATGTTTCATATCCCTTCAGGATGTGCGTGATCATGGCTCTCCACAACTTCCTATCCTTTGTAGTGCTAAGCAATGTTTGTCACCTTATTATCTCTCCCAGCCACTGTTCTGCTATCCATTTACTCAAGATCATTAGGAAGCTTACCCGATGTTTCCCTCTGTTTATCTTGTCTTCAGTATGCTCTGTGAATGCCAAATTCTCCAAGCCCCCCCACTTTTTTTTTGTTATAAGTCTTAAGAATTTCAGCTGTCACTTTCTGATTATAAGTACAAGTGCTTGCTTTGTTTGCATTTTTCTTACAACTTCTGTCTTGCTCACATCTTCTTTCCATATTAGTCTCAGCATCCTTTTTTAGAACCACATCTCTGTTGCTTCAAGTCTCTTCTTCATTTGTGAAGAGATTGTTCAACATTCACTGCCATATTGGAGGAGTGATATTGCACAACAGTTCAGCATTCTTTTCTTCTAACAAAATATTTCTGTTTCTTAATACTTTGTTTAGCTTTTCAATGTCTGATAAGTTCACATGATTACTCAGATCCCTAACGAAATAACACTTTGTTAGTACAGTTGAATCTTGTTTCATTTGCCCCAGTTAACATTGTTTCATTTTTATGCTACAAGCAAAATAAAGAATATGGTATAAAACAGAAAGCCTGTTTGTCTTTATTGAAAAAATAGGAAAAAAAAATTGTATACTTAGAAAATGAAATATATGAACAATAAATTAAACACTATGAAAACTGGATTTAGAGTTAAAAAAAAAAAAAACCCAAAAAAACCCCAAAACCAAGATACTATTTTGTCATTTAAAGTGCCATGGGTGATACATCCATAAGTAAATGATCTGAAATCATAAAGGTCCATGTCACTGTGCCATCTCTCAGTTTTTTTTTCCAAAGAGCCCATTATTTTCTGTTGTCATTTGAAGTAGGGGAGTGGCCAGTTTCTTTCTTTGAAACAACATGCAAGGCGGATTTGTTTTTGAAGTTACTTTTTTCTAGCCTTTGCCTATAGAGCCAGGGCCTACAAGGCAACAGGTGATTGGATCAGGCTGGTTTTAAATTCAGTTTTTCTTTCTCCTAGACTGGTTGTCACCCAAGCCTATAGAACCCAGTCTGTTCTGCTATTTAACCCATAGCTAGGAGAAGAAGAGGTGGATTCATACCTTTCCCAATGACATTAGAACACAAGTGAATGTAATGAATTCAAACTTGACTCTCCAGTTCCTCAATCCGAGCTGAAATCCATTACTCCACTGTACCTCCAAATTTATTAAATGGTTGAAAATAGATAAAATAAATTAAATAAAATCATATAATACAAATCCTGTGAATATTTTTAACAGATTAAATAATTAATAATTCATCAAATTCTCTTCATTGGATGATTATGAATAAGCATTTGGTGTTAATCTTTGGGGATTTGAGATATCATTGTTGGTATTTTCATTAAATTAATCATTGCTATAGTGAATTATAAATAGCTAACTCAGTGAAAAAAGCATACTATGATGAAAAAAATGACCCAAACTGAACTCAGTTTTATTGTCAAAATCTTTGTTATTATTAAGAGGAAAGACTAAAGTATTTTTTGATTATTTAATTATATATTTTATCCTTTTTTTAGAACATTTGAAATTTAGGTTAAAATCTTGTTTTTCTTGCACCAGTGGATAGACTATAAATTAGCAAATTTTAGCATCTTTTTTGCGGTGTAAAACATTGTTTTGGAAATTCTTGCAATAATCAAATAATTGTTGGATTTTAATGAAACTTTCAGGATTTATTCACAAATGAATGAAATTATTTTAGAAATATTTCTTTAGAAAAGCTTTGTAAAAATCTTTTTTTTTTTTTTTATATGTGTTTCACCCCACTTAGTTTCATGAAAACTTGAGAAATTCAACGAGATAATTTTTAGCAATTATATTAGTTAAAAAATGAACTCCTTGGAGAATTTAAATCATCAATTTTGTTTTGCAAAATCAGACCCTGTCTTACTGAAAATTTTCTCTGAATTGTAAAATAAAAAATGCAATATGATTAAGATATTATTTAATTAGAAAAGCTCTTAATTGCTTTTATGAATAAGATATATTAAGGAGAATATTGTTTTAAGAAAAAATTTTCTTTTGATGAATAATGAATTTTTACAAAATTTGTTTTCATTTTTTTTTTTTTTTTTTTTTAAATTTAGAATAATTTATTAAATTTTGAATCTTTTAAAATTCTGCCTTACTTAGTAAAGTTTAGGTGATACTGTTATTAAGTAAAAACTATATTTACTAATCATAATCGGAAAGGGTTAGTACAATTCATCAATGTCCTATATTGTAAAAAGAATTTTGAAAATTTGTTTATGTGTATAAATGTTCTGATTTTTGTATATATGGATGTCCATGCAACACATTATCAGGAAATAAGAGTGATCACTATAGAAAATTTAAAGCCAAAGTACATAAAATTCAATAAAACATTAGATTATAGAGAATATTTTCCTAAATGTTTAAAATTATTGAGTAGTTAAAAATTATATAAAAAAGGAGCTCAGTTTATATTCCACAAGTAATTTTTATAGATATATACACTGTAGGAAAACATTAGATAAACTTCCGTCTGTCAGTCAAGCTACCACCATGTTAAAAAATGCATTTCTGTGATATTTTAAACTTAAAGTAAGAAATATTTGTTTCAAATCAGATTAATTAAACTTTAAATCGGCTAATATTCCTCAAATAAAGTTCTAGAAAAGTATATTTTATTTTTGAAAGATTTTTTAAGAGAATTACATTGTGGTTAAAAATGGTGGTAAAATCAACAATTTTAGCAATTTAAAAATGAAAACTCCTTCCAATCAATTTAAATTAGTTTTCAAATACGACAGTCTTTTGCTTATTGGAAATATTAAATTTAATCTATTAGCTTGAAATTAAAACTAAAATAAAAACTTCAAAAGAGATTTTTCATTTTTAAAAATGCATTTTAAACTTTATGTATCACTTTTCTTTGGAGGTACACACACACACACACACACACACACACAGGGTGTTGATTGTTTTTGATTTTGTCAACTGAACAGTATAGTAGGGTCAGTTGGGCACTGTCTTTGAGCACAATGGCTCAATTCACTCCACCAGAAATTTGGAAACGGCATGCTGTACTGCTTAGCATTCATGCCGGAAACTCTAATATGAGCATTTCAGAGTGTTTGGGTGTCAATCTAAGGACAGTGCAGAGGATTTGAAAAGAGTTGGATGAGTCTAATGGTGATTACAAAGGTACGCCAGCTCCGAAAACTCACTCTGGTTGTTCTGAATCCCGAATTTGTTGGTGAGGGTCTCATACTCAACATGGAGGCCTATGTCAAGTGCCATGAGGAGGTAGTGCTTTCAAGGGAGAGGTTACTGGAAGACCCTATGTCTGACAACGGGATTCTACACCATACCACACAAGCAGTCATGGTTGTTAGACAATTTCTGTGATCACATCACTCCTTACATCTGGCTATCTAACTCCCCAAACTGCAACCCCCTTGATTATTATGTGTGGGGCTCAGTTGAGCAAGAGACCAACAAACTCCTTGTAACACCAAAGATGAATTGAAGCCAAGGATCATGGCAGCATTCACCAACTTAAACAGAAGAGTTGCAGGAGATTCCAAAGTCGTCTGGAGGGTGTGGTTGAAGACAATGGCGATTTTATTGAATAAATTTACTTTAGTATTTCAAGATATTTTTGTGTAATTTTAGTCAATTTATCTGTTAAAATGGGATGTCGGTGTTATTTTAATTTTTACATAATTTAAATGACAATTTATCCATCGCACCCCCGCATATAATAAACCTTTTCAAATTCTTGATTTAAATAAATCTTGTTTTAAATAAATTGAACCAAGAAGAAAAAGCTAAATATGTATTTCAATAGCATAAAATTAGTTTATCAAAACTAAAAATAAATAAATAATTTATAAAAGGAGAACTGATTCCATGTCTGTCACATGCTGTCTACATTAATTTTTTTACCTATGTAATTTATATGCCAGGGTATGTTTGTGTTGTTAATGGTGGACTTACATTTTTGGTAGCCCTTTCACAATGAAGATCCAACTGCTAAGATGAAAGCTATGAATAGATTCTGGCGGGCTCAATGAGCCCATACAGCTGGAAGCTCAAGCACAGCAAGCTCTCTCTCTCCAACCCCAACTCCCCCCGCCCACACACACATTTTAAAATTTGACCAGTTCCGGGGGAAATTTTGAGGCCATATGAAATAGGTCATATTCTAAGGCCAATATTGGCTTACATCAACCCATTATGATTCTACCACTAAAATGGCCTTATTTTAATAACAAGCACTCTAAAAATAACATTGATTTTGTTGAAAGCTTCACTTATTAAAAGAATTTACTTCAAGGGCTCCTCTGGGATTAGGGGCCCTGAATCTTAAGTTTCATTAATTTTCATTAATAGATCCACCACTGTGTATTGTGCATCAGTGACTTACATGTGTGCAAATACACACGAACACACTACACACAATTTGACTGAGTTTGAAATAAGACATTGTTATAATACATTTCTTTTCAACTCAGTTTAGACAACCCTGGGTCAAGCAATAAATCATAAAGTTAGAAACAAGAAAAAAAAAAATTTTGGAAGTTGTAAAAAAAAAAAAAAAAATCAGATAATTATTAAAATTCTTGGAGATTATTTTTTAATAAATAAAATTGTTTAAAACTTTTCTTTTTTTTTTTTTTTTTAATTTTGTGGAAATATTTAAAATTTTATCATTGGAACATGAAATATTTTAAAGTCCATCATTGGGACATGTACAAGCAGACAAATTGAAATTGAAATAGACATTTGTGCCCAGGGTAATTTCCATTTCTGTCTAGTAACAACCACTGAGTAACAGAGAAAGAGTTATAAGATGGCCCTTTGAAGTAATTTTTTGACTTTTTTTTTTTTCTATTTCAAATGAGTATGTATTTCTCAGCCAGCAACTGGGATTGAACCAGTATGAATAATAATAATAATAATAATAATAAAACTTATTTATCTTTTATATTAACTGCGATGCAAAAAGGAACTCTGGCCAATATATTTTCGAAATATACAACTTACAAGTCACTTCAAAAGTATGGCAGTTGAAGTTGAGCCTTCTCTAAACCAATAACCCATTATTTTTTGCTTTATTACATAGTAAATGATATATCTAGTAATGTTATATAGTAAATGAGCAACAGTCAGGTAAAATGGTGTCTGACATGAAAGTGACAGTGGGTCACATGTTTCTATAATCGCAACAGTAATGGGTATTAAAAAGTGGTCTGCTTCCACTGGTGTAGATTTTTATGAGGCTATTGTTGAAAGGTTGAAAAATATTGTTTTATAGCTGAAAACTTGCTCTATCCAGTGGTGTCATTGTACTCCTTTTATCTCATGTTACTTGTGTAGAAATAAATGGACTGTATTTCTTTCAGAGTGTCTCTTGTTCAAGAGGAAAATATTTATTTTGTTTTACCAACAAATAATCAGTTTAATATATATTGAAATAAATATAGAATTTATTTGTTTTTTTATTTGCTGTCTTTTCTTCCAAGTTTTCTTTCTTTCCATTTTAATTTAAATTTTTCATAAATTTACACATTTTTTTCATTGTCCTTTTCATACCTGAATAGTTTATCCCTTTTTTTTTTCCTTACCTTTTCACTTGATTACCTTCTTTTTCTCTTTTTTCCAGGTGAAAAAACTACACTGTTTAGCAAGTTATTTGGGCGGTACAAAAAGAAAGCCTCACCCAGCAAAGAGGTTGAATATGCCACGTTTTCAGCTCAATTCCCTCCCCCTGAGTGGCAATGGTACCAACAGCAGCTGGAGAAACAGCGTCGAACTGAAAAATGGATTAACGAACAACAAGTGACTAAATCCAACACCTGGCACTACCTGTACACAGTGCAAGACCCCAGCGGAGGGGCTGCTGTCGGTAAAGATCTCCCAGGGGGTGGGCCTAGTAGCACAAAAATAAAGTCTGCAACAGTTCCCCCAATTGTCAGTCTCCCTCCGTACAACTGTGAACAGGTTTATCCAGATCAACAGGGGCTAAAGGAAGCCACCCAGCACAGTTCAAAGAATGCAAAGGATCATGACGTTCAAGGTTTGACAAATCGATGGTCAGTTACTGAAGATTCTCCTTGCTATGAAACTTTACAGAATGAACCGCAGTCAAAACATCGAGGTCAGCATTCGCCTTGCTATGATAGCCAGGTGAATGAATCTTCAAAACATCGTAGCAGTCAACATAAATGTCAGAAGAAGAATAGCAGCAAGACATCATCACCTCGGATTACTAATTCTGCATACCCTTGTGCTGAGCATGGACATGAAGTAGTGTTGAAAGTCAATAAGCAAAGAAAGAAGGTTGAACGTTACAGTTGCTGTGATGATTACACTGGAAATGATATAAGTATTGAGTATAAAGGTAAATTGCCAAATAAATATTCAGTGTACGCCTATTCTCGTGATTCTGGGGTCAACTGTATTGGTCTGAATGCTGAAGACATGAAAGTGAATCTCTCTCAGAATATGTTGTCCAAACACGATGTGGAGCCTGTACGTGTTTCAAAAAGACTGCATCGTGTATACAAAAAACGGTCAGGGCACAAACACAGGCATCACTCTAGAAAAGGTGTACGAAATAGTCTGTACGACAGCAATGAAAATTGTGCTGTTGATGTCCCGACTGCGACAATTGCAGAGGAGTTTCCTGAGGCCTGCAGCTATTTGGAATCAAGCCAACTGTTTGAACATAACCACCACCACCACCACCATCACCATCACCACACAAGTTGTAGCTGTCCAGTCTGTGGTAAGGAGGTAAGTGCTGCCAGTGCTAACTCTCAACCCCGGCTAGGGGCAGGTGAGAGCAGTGAGCAGAGTTTTAACACAGTCATTCCAAACGCCACTCACCACAGCCATGAGTGTCCTGTTGAAAATCTTGTGCACGAAACCAGGGAACTGAATCTAAGGGAAAGTACTAACTATGGGTCCAGTTCTAGGGCCCACCAGCCGACACCTGAAACTGGGCAGCACCGCAGACAGAAAAAACGCCACAGCATGCATGTGTCGAGTCGGTCAGCCTCAGCAGAAAATGCCCGTGATAGCTGGCAAATGACCACTGGTGAGTCACATGAACCCACCATACTAAACAACCAGCAGATGCCAGCCCACAGATCTGACAATTCTCATGGTACCCCACGTCCTCGATCATATACTGCCCGCACTTCTCAGGGCAACAGCTCAAAAGATAATGATGGTACACCTCGTCAATCAAGTTCTCGCTGTCGTTTTGATGATGATTTCCAGGTTGTTGGGGTTGTATGAAAAGTTTCCAAACTTTTTAAATGTTCAACATGTACATTTGTTTTTCAAAGGAGTATAGCTGGCGCTTGTGTATAAATTTGCTTATGTGAAATGTGCATACACATACGTGCGCATGCATGCATGCATGAAGAAAAAAAAGTTCAGGGAACTTCAGAGGCAAAATGTCTTCAAAGAAAAAAAAAAATTGATAGAAAATGAGGTTCTTTATTTCATGGTGGAGTGATTTCAAGAGATATCTGAAATGTCCATTGAGACACGAGGATTGCTTGAAAACAGAACCAAGTGGTCAATGCTGTAAATTTTTAGGTAGCAACTCATATAAATAAAGTTGAAAATAAGTAAAATTTCAGATATGGGTTTTTTTTCACCTGGTCTGAAACATATTTTAAAAAAAAAAAAAGATATATAATTTTTGCAAAACATCATCAATATTTTCAGACATTGTAAGTGCCAGTGATTGAAGTTTTGAATTTTAGCTGCATTTATTTTCATCCTTGATTACATCTTCATACATTTGCATCCACACCAAACTTTTTCTGTATATTAGCAGAAATCTCTGCAGAACAGTGATGATTGTGGGAAGCAAAGTGTTTGGATTCTTTATTCCTCCTCGAAAGTGAAGATTTATTTTAAATATCAATTTGATGTTCAAATGTGTAATCAGTCATTGCCATAAGGTCCGTACCGTCATTCCCACAGATTTTGAGATCTGAAAATAACGACATCATCTGAGAATCAACACCATCAAAGAACAAAATTTGTGAAAAAAAACCAAAAAAAAAAACCAAAAAAAAAAACAACAAAACTTACAACATTTATCCATACATTTACCATAAATTATTCAAATTCAACATGTCCAAGTATTTTTGTTTTAGGTTTTGCTTAATTAAGCAGTCTAAAGAAATCCGCTCTCAGGTAGAACATCAATTAGAACAGACATTTTTGGCAGGATTGAGATGTTTGATTAATGCTGGTAAATTATTACCAATCTTAATGAATTGACTTTAAAAAAAAATTCTTTTCAGAAGAATGAAAAAAAAAAGCCAAAATTTAATTTAAGAACAGAAAATAACTGTTTTTGAATGCCTTTTTTTTTTCTTTTAGATGACAAATCTGGATTGTTTTTATTTCTTAATGTGTATTTTTGTTAGATTTATATCGAAATTCTCCCTTTGTAAGAATTAAGAAATGGTGCTGTAATTATTCCCCCTTCCCCCATCAATAGATTTCACTAAAACCTTATTAATTGCAAACCAATTCCTTTTGAAGAGTAAGTCTTGTTTAGTGTGGTTTCTAAGTGACTAATCATTTTTACATTTTTTTTTCTTTTAATAGTTTCTACTTAACACAATAGACAAATAAGATATTTCCAGGAGAAATTAGTTTAAAATATTATTTTTATCTAAAAAATTAATTGTATGACATAAGACCAATCTTTGCATTGTTTGTCCGAGAATAGTAAATATTTTATCAACTATAATTGATACAGCTTGGTTTCATGTAAGCTTTGAAAAAAATACGTTTTTAGTTTATCTTTAGATTTCTATAATTATGAATTGTTTTGATATATTAATATTTTCCAAAAGGTTAACTCTTATCATTTTTAGATAATAAATCAATTTTTCAATATTTTTAGTAAAGTTAGGAAAATTTAATAATCTTGAAAAGATGTAAGGTTTTTTCATTTGCTATGGCTTTGATTGTAAGTCACTTAATAATTTATTCTATTCAATATTACTATATCTATATATAACAGCATTTCCTTTTCTGGAGTTTAAATTTTTGATTCATTATATAAATAAATATTCTTTCAAATTCTTGTGCAAGCTGAATCATATTTTATTTGTTAGCAACAAAAATACTTTTGCAATTTAATTATCCTATTTATATCTTAGAAGACCTCCTCTCCTCATCTTAAGAATCATTGTGTCTTACATAATGAAAGTCAGGCTTGGGATTCACAAATCTTTATAATTTTACAATGTGGACAATTTTAGAATTAATTAATATATATATATATATATATATATATATAATATAATTTTATAAAATATTTCATGTTAAATTTGGAGTGTGTCTTATAGATCACAAAATATAGTTACAGTCATGAGAGGTTTTTGCCTTTAACTGATAACAAAGTGAATTAAAAATAAGCAAGAATTTGGCTGGTTTCATTTAAATTCTTTTTATTTAAAAAAATTATGCTTAAAAAATGAGATCTTCAAAATTAGTAATAATAAAGTAGGAAATATAGTAAACTAAAATGTTAATACATTTTACTTTACTATATTTCCTACTGTCAAAAAGACTATATATTTTTTTGCAAATTTCACAAAATAAACCTTGAAATTTTTCCTGAATCATCTAAATCCAATATTTCTTTGTTTTCAGGCCTGGATTTAAGATAAATTAGGGGGCACATTTTTTGAAGCGAGTCTGTTTTGAATGTCAGAAAGTAATTTATATATATATATATATATATATATATATATATATATATATATAAAAAAAGTGTATATTTTTTAATGTCAATGTAAAAAAAAATGTAGCTATAATAAAAAATTAGATTAAATAGAGCATATACTCAGATATACAGGCTTTTTTTTTTATATAAAAAAGACATCATTCAGATAATGTAAGTTTATTTAAAGTTTTAATGTTAGAATCTTTCTATTTGATTGGCTTATAATTTTGGAAATGTATACTGAAATATTTAATTTTTAGGTTTTTATTTTATTTAGGCAAATAATGCCTAAATAAAATATTTAAAAATATTTAGTATGTGAAATTTTCATTAAATTTACAATAAGAGAAAATTTAATTATTTTCCTCAACTTGAACCTTTATATTTGTGACAGTCAAAACATTCATAGGATTTATAAAGATGTTGATTTTTATGAAACATGGAAGGGAGATAATTAACATCTTCAGACATTCTTTGATAAGGAGAAAATCATTAAGAAAATAGAGTGATATTTTTTTTTATAATTAATTTTTTTGAAGGATAGAATTACTCTCAAGCTTTGTTGGGTGAACACTTATAAACAACTCGCGAATTCTATCGGCTTTTAATCATTATTGTCTAAGGGAGATAATTTGTGTATTGAAATAATGCTTCTTTTGATCAAATATTTAAATCTGATTAATCAATGATTACTGGACTGATAGCGTTTTCTTATGAGGGAAATTGCCAACAACAAAACTAAAAAAAAACGAAAAGTAAATTCAAATGTGAACGTTTAAAACACTTACGTCCGTTTTTATTGGGCTTATGTTGCTGTTAATGTCTTTTCTGTGTTGGGAATCCCTGTGACTCCTTATTCTGCTTCACATAAAATGTGTGTTTGGGTTTTGGGTGCTAAGACAGTAGTTTAGTGTGGGGTCAAGTATAAGACAGTGGAGGCTGTACTGTCTTGAACCAAAGACTTTAAAATTTCAAAAGTAAATAACAGTAAAGCCATGATTATTTTTTTGGTGTGTTTACATTTTTTTAAGTTACTCACAATGATATATGAAATGATATATGCCATGTGGGCATATTTGAATGGAAACACTTAAGATGTACATTAGTGCAGAAATGAATATCCTGCTTGTATACATAACACACAGAAGCACATCTACAAAACAAAACTTGTCATTTCTTATTGGCAACTCAAACAACTAAAATGTTTTAGTTAAATAAAACTATTTTGTTTTGAAGAGAATTACATAAAATTCCTAAATTTATTATTGGAATTTGGATAGATTTAATCATCCCCAGTTCTTAGACAAATCTCACAAACATCACCCAGTTTAAGGGAAATAATTGTTCAATATTAAGTTCTTAGACAAATCTCACAAACATCACCCAGTTTAAGGGAAATAATTGTTCAATATTAGTGACATAGATAAAATATAAATGAAACAGGTATTTTAGAATTTGGTACACTTGCTGATGTGAAGGGATAATAAATTAGTTTATATTGTAAGAAAAGTGTTTGTACCAATGTGAATATATACATGAGTTTTGGACTTGTAATAAACATTAACTAAAATGTATTAAAAACAATAATGAAATAGTGTAAAATCTATTATGTTGAAAATTAGATTATTTATATAGAACCTATACTCATGTCAAAATTATATAATGTCAAAATTTTGAGGAAACATTACAGGCTTTTTTTCTTTTCTTTTTTTTTATAAAACTTTGGCTTTTTTTGTTTTTGTTTATTTTTTTTGCTGCTTCCTGATTTTCCTGAGTCAAACATACAAAGACATCATTCAGATAATGTAATTTTATTTAAAGTTATTAAAATAAGAACTTTATTACTTACATTATTTATATTCAGATTAATATCTGCATTTTTGTTTTGATTATCACAATGTTTCAGTTAATAATGACAACAAAGATGAGGATAAGAGTTTGCATGTAAATAACTTTTCATCCCAGAAATTCAGTTAGAAAGGAATAACTTACTAACCAGAATAATATATACTTTTATTATAAAATAAAGTGTTTGATTCCTGCCATTATTTATTTCTTAGCACTTGTCTTTTTTACTGGTACTAAGTGTCAAAGGCAGAGCTTACATATATTAAATAATAAATTAATTATTAAAATATTAGATTATTTATACCTTTACAGACCACTACTCTCTCTCTCTCTCTCTCTATATATATATATATAATCTCCTAGGTGACTCATTATTTTGTATACTTAAATAAATTCTATATAAACTGTGGCAATACCCAGACAGGTGATCATTAGACGTTTTCATTTTTTAATAAAATAATTTTACTATTTCAAATGAAATAAATCTTTCAAAAAGTACCCATTATTTCTGGTTATAGGCACTTAAATTTTTTTTTTTTTTTTTATAAAAGTCATTGTATCAGGATGAATATTAACAAAAGAAAAATGACTTTCATATATTTGAAAGATTAAATATTCTCGGATACATTTTTTAAAAAAATTCTATCTTTATCCGTTATTAATTATCACAATTTGAAAAGAATGTGAGTCTACGTTTGAAGAATTCAATGCTGACCAATTCTTTTTCATATACAAAATGAATTCTTATTACTAAAATATAAAATTTTATAAAGGATGAACATGGTAAACTTAATGTAAAACTGGAGAAAAACAAGGGAATTTTGATTTGAGATAAATTATATTTCAGGATATATATTTATTTGAACAACAATTATTGTTAATTAGATTGGGCATTCTATAATTCTAACATATTTTTGTCAACTCCTTACACAAGGTTAAATTAAAGATGTTTACTTGGAAGCTTAAAACTATCATTAATTAATATTTGAAGAAGCTAAAATGTTTCCATCAGATAAACCATGACATTATTACAGATAATATTATGAATTCTTTGTGTAATGGCTTGATTGAATCAAACATTGAATTCCACAACTTGCAAAATAGATATGCAATTCAATATCATAAGAGAAACTCTACAGCAGTTATAATGTAGAAACAAGTGATTATCTGTTGAAATAGCCTTATCTTCTTTTTTAACTTTATAAATAAAAACATCTGCAAATACATTCTAAGCAATATAATCACAAGTGATACAATTTGTTCTTTTGATTTGGGTGTTTGTCTGTCCTGCTGACTAGAATCACCTCCACTTTTATAATACATAAAATAATCTAGCCATTTACACAAAATTCCACCTTTTTCCACACACATATACCTACCCCTTCATTCTCGTTTCCAAAAATTAATTGGTCATTCAAACTGTTTTTATATTTTTTCTTTAAAAGAAAAAGGAAAAAAAGGTCATCTTGTATTTATAAATGTAATTTTTTTGCTTTATTTTGATTCCTGCCATTATTTATTTCTTAACCATTTATTTTTGCTTCATTTTCTTCTTCCTTCTTTCATTCAGTTTTTTATTTTTATTTTTTCAACAAAAATGAAAATGAATGTATTTTTCTTATTGAATGTTTTCATTCACCTTTTATTTAATCTTTCATTCATTGTTTTTTAATCTTGTTTATATTTTTTTCTCTTTCACGTTTCATTCATTTTCCTCCCATTTTATCTTGTTTAACAACATAAAAAGAATTGGGACATGGAATGGATATATCTTTTATTCTTTTCATGTGCCTCATTCTTTTTTTTTTTCATCCCATTTATTGTTCTTTGCTTTTTTTTTTTGTTGAAAAATAAAAATAAAAAATATTTTATTCCTTTAGTACTCATCACTTTTTCGTTCATTTTCTCATTTTTTTCTTTCTTATCTTCATCAACTCTAAAAGTAACTTCTCATTAAATTAAAAGAAAATAATAATTCAAACATATTCTGAGGGGTGGGATAATGGGACAGAAAATAAAAAAAAAAAAAGCAAAACAAAACTGTTTTTGTCATTGTTTTATTTGGCCTTTAGATTTTGTTCTTCCCTAAATATTTTGTTCTATTTTTTTTAATTTTCGCCTGCAAAATAAAAAAAGCAACAATAATTATGATTTTTGAATTTAAATTTGTCTTTAAATCACAAAAAATGATTTTTCCATGTTTATTTTTTAATGTCTTTCAAGGTAAAAATAAATCACAATCATTCTACAAAATGTTTTTTTGTTTGTGTTATAATTTAAAAACCTTTGAAATTGCCAACAGAAGGTCTTTGTCTATTTTTGAATCATTTCACCCCAAGCAAGGCAATAAAGCTACATGGTTAGTGAGTGTGAAAGAATAGTAAAATAAGGAAAATGTTATTAATGAGAGAGAACAATAAAAGAACAGGAATTAGGAAAATGATTTTGAAAATCAAAGTGGAATGGAAAGCAAGAGGACAGAAGAGATTTTGACAAGTGACGTGCAAGAGTAGAAATTGTTAGCATAAAACTTATGATTATGTCTAGCCATTTCAACTATAAAATGATGAGACCTAACTGCTAATCAAGTACAGTGCTTAAATTCATAAATGTGAGATTTTTTTTTCTTTATTATCTGTGAATTACTTACTATGTCTTCTTGGGAAAGTTACTTTTTCCATCGATTTGAATTCAGAATAATTAATATTTTTTTAACGCCTTGTCTCTTCAGGATATAGATGATCATGGCACTCCACACATTCCTTTTGTTTATTATCTGTTAATTGGTATTTCTTTTTGGGATAAATAGTGGAGTGATTTACCAATGTCTTCTTCTAAACTGGCTGCTATTCAATACTACCTTGTCTACCCTACTATTTAACCTATAGCAGGGGACAACGAGAGAAGAAATGGATTTCTTTCACAAGAGCATTTGTGCAAAAGTGAATGCAACAGCTGGAATTTGAACTCAGCTCACCACTTCCACTTTCCATGACAAAATCCGTTATGCTACTATTATTATCAAAATCATTTGATCTCATTTACTTATCTGTTTATTATGATCAAACTTCTAGGTATTTTTATTAATTTATTTTTTATCATTTCACTCTAAGTAAGGCGATAATACTGCTAAGGCACAAAGGATTACTTAAAGTTGAAGAGAATGAGAAAATTTTTAGGGAGACAAAAGGACAATGAAAGAACAGGTTTCAGGAAGACAGAAGATGCTGATTGATGTTGCATTTAAATTTTTTAAGATTGTAGGTGGCAGGAAAGCAAAAAATTGGAAGTGTGAGAAAAAAACTATTAAAAGTTACGGTCACATCTAGTTAATTCAATAGTAAAATGATGAGACTTAGTAGCCAATCTAGTAGTAAACTTAATTACATGCAGTCGAGATACCAAAGAGGATAGAACTCATTACAACACCTGCCATGAAAATATTTATAGAAAAGACAAAGGGGAACCACATCATGACATTGGGAAAGTGACTAAAGTTGAGATGCCAGGTAAGGATTGATAACATTACAGACCCTTCTTTGGATTTTGTCAAGAATCTTGAGATATCTTGCCAGAACACCAGACCAGATATGACAGCAATATTCAATAAAAAAAAAAATGGATGGTAGATTTATAAATGCGCAAGATGGATTTTGATGAGAAAAATTGTCTGGTACAACACAGTGAGCCAACATTCCTATAGTAATTGATTCAATATAATCGCTCCAATTCAGATCAGTAGAAATGGTGAGGCCAAGAAGAAATGAGTTGTTCAACTGAAGGTTAGCATCAACCATACTGATGGAGGGTAAAAATCCTTCTCTATGATGATTAAAGGATAGCAATTTCATTTTGGAGGTATTACAATTTATAAGCTGTAACAACTGTGATTGGAGGTCATTTTAAAGATCAGTTTCCTGTTTTATTTTATCAGACCCTTTGGACTTACTATTTATAATGTAAATTTTTACATAACTATGAATTTAATAACATAACAATGATTGTAATTTGTTCCTGTTTTTATTTCCTTTGCTTAGCCAGTTATCAAAATGATCACAATAATCAGCTCTTTCTATTTTTATTCTACTGCTGAAAAATCTGTATAATATAATTTCTCACTTCTGTGTATCATTTAACAAAAATCATCAACCAACTTATCACGCTATACCTTCTGACTAAATCTTACTTATTATAAAACGCAGGTTGTGTGTGTGTGTGTCTGTAACGTTTATATGTTGGATCGAATTTCCTACATTTTTTAGCCGATTTCAACAAAACTTCACAGGACTACATAAAATTACCTTGTGGTGGTTCTAACGGGACCGAAAATGGGAAGAACACAGTTGTTTTTTTAATAAAATCAATTTGAAAACACGATTGTGAGAATGAAAGGGGGAGAACTCGCCCACAAAAATGTAAACAAAAGAGCATAGCATGATGAAAAAGATGCCGAACTTGACGAAAACAAAATTTTATCGTCTAATGTTCATATTATTATTAAAGAGGAAAGATCAAAGTATTTTGGGGGTATTTTTTTACATTTTTTAATCGTTCCTAGCACGTCTGAAATTTTCGTTAAAAATATTGTTTTTTTGGTCAAAAAAAAAAAAGCAGATAATCATTTTCAATCATTTTTTTTTCGATTTGATAAAAAGATTAAAATCTTACTTTGATATTCTTTTTAAAAGTCAATTATCATTTTTCAAAACTGATTTTAATAAAACAGAAATTATACTGTTTATTTAAAATATTTTGAACCAAGCTTAACTTAGCTTCTGCGCCGAAAAAATGTAATTTGAAAATAAAACAAAGCAAGTCATAACCTCTCGCGTCGCTTGACGATTGACGAAAGGCACATTCATCACGTTTAGATAACTTACGGGAGGAGAATTCTTTCTACGGATGGAAGGAAGTGAAATTATTTAAGTGAACAAATTATTTACCTTGTTACTTTTAAGGAAAACTTTCAGCGCTCTAATTTTTTATTTATTTTTTTTTTTTTTGTACTTAGCTTTCATTTTTACGTTTACGATGCTTTATGGAAAATATAAAGAAATTAAAAAATAAGACTGTTAATAGTGAGATTAAATTTCATAAGAAAAAGGTATCTAATTAATTTAGGTACCTTTCTTATGAAATTTTATCAGAAGTGTACATAAAATACTATAATTTTATGTACATTTATTACATTTTACTGTGTTATTTGTATTTCCATTCATTTTATTATTAATTTTGATATTTCATTTATGGAAAAATTTCATAACTGAGATTAATATAATCTGTTATTTACGCGTTTTTTTGTATTCAGAAACTATTCACAGATGATCGAAATTATTATAAATATGTTTTTTTTTTATTTGGTCTTTACGTCATGGCAGAAATATTTATACAAAAAAAGCGCTAAACAACCTGGGTTTTTTAACCTAAGTCACTCCACGGAATCAACTAAAACATAGAGCATAGTCTGATGAAAAAAGACGCCAAAGTTTATGAAAACAAAATTTTATCGTCAAAATGCTTATTTTTTTTTGAAGAGGATAGACTAAATTTTTTTTAATTATTTTTAAAAATTTTCCATCTTTTTAGAATATTCTAAATTTTGATTTAAAAACCTTGTTTCTCTTTTTCGCAACAAGGGGTAGTAAATAACATAGATAATTTTAGCGCGTTTTTTTTGTATTTACCCACATTAATTTGGAAAATCTTGCAAAAATAAAAATAATTGTCAGATGTTAATGAAACTTTCAGAAACTATTCACAGATGATCGAAATTATTATGAATATGTTTTTTTTTTTATTAAAGTCATGGCAGAAATATTTTTTTATTTATTAACACCCCCATAACTAATTTTATGAAAAACTCTAGAAATTCGAGACCCTCGGTTTTAGTGATTACAATAGTTAAAAAGCACAAGGCTTTGAAGAATGCAAATCATGTTTTTTTTTTTTTTTTTTTTTTGGCCAACGTACCCTGAAAATCAGCTGTGAATTGTAACATACAAAACTCAATAAAACAAATATATTATTTAGTTTCAAATGCTTTTATTTGTTTTAATTTGTTTTTATGAATATGGACAATATTTTCTGAAAGCAAAAAATTTTTTCAATGAAAATTGAATTTTAATACAATTATTTCTTATTTCTTTAATTTTAAAAAATTTTTTTTTAAAAAATGTTTAAATTGAATTTTAAAAAATATTTTAACATTAGTTAAAAGCAACATCAACCTTTCAAAATGTCCGTGTGAGATTGTCATTGTCTAGCGCTTTGAAAATTGTATAATTTGGACCAATCAGTTTAGCCATGGTAATTAAGAAATGTAATTTTTGTGTTTATAGTCGGACAGTAATTATCAAGTACGGAAGACCAACCAGAATACAATTTAGTAGCATTATTTGAGTTCAGCATTGTTCTCCGCTGTTAAGCCCTTTACTTTTGTGAAATACGATCTTATTTTTATATTAATCTCAGTTATGAAATTTTTCCATAAATGAAATATCAAAATTAATAATAAAATGAATGGAAATACAAATAACACAGTAAAATGTAATAAATGTACATAAAATTATAGTATTTTATGTACACTTCTGATAAAATTTCATAAGAAAGGTACCTAAATTAATTAGATACCTTTTTCTTATGAAATTTAATCTCACTATTAACAGTCTTATTTTTTTAATTTTTTTATATTTTCCATAA
Source organism: Acanthosepion pharaonis (assembly GCA_903632075.3). Classification (NCBI taxonomy): domain Eukaryota; kingdom Metazoa; phylum Mollusca; class Cephalopoda; order Sepiida; family Sepiidae; genus Acanthosepion; species Acanthosepion pharaonis. Next base: position 1,854,067 of record CAHIKZ030000247.1, on the reverse strand, counting down.
AGCATCGTAAACGTAAAAAAATGAAAGCTAAGTACAAAAAAAAAAAAAAAATAAAAAATTAGAGCGCTGAAAGTTTTCCTTAAAAGTAACAAGGTAAATAATTTGTTCACTTAAATAATTTCACTTCCTTCCATCCGTAGAAAGAATTCTCCTCCCGTAAGTTATCTAAACGTGATGAATGTGCCTTTCGTCAATCGTCAAGCGACGCGAAAGGTTATGACTTGCTTTGTTTTATTTTCAAATTACATTTTTTCGGCGCAGAAGCTAAGTTAAGCTTGGTTCAAAATATTTTAAATAAACAGTATAATTTCTGTTTTTATTAAAATCAGTTTTGAAAAAATGATAATTGACTTTTAAAAGAATATCAAAGTAAGATTTTAATCTTTTTTATCAAATCGAAAAAAATGATTGAAAATGATTATCTGCCCTTTTTTTTGACCAAAAAAAAAAACAATATTTTTAACGAAAATTTCAGACGTGCTAGGAACGATTAAAAATGTAAAAAAATACCCCCAAAATACTTTGATCTTTCCTCTTTAATAATAATATGAACATTAGACGATAAAATTTTGTTTTCGTCAAGTTCGGCGTCTTTTTCATCATGCTATGCTCTTTTGTTTACATTTTTGTGGGTGAGTTCTCCCCCTTTCTTTCTCACAATCGTGTTTTCAAATTGATTTTATTAAAAAAACAACTGTGTTCTTCCCATTTTCGGTCCCGTTAGAACCACCACAAGGTAATTTTATGTAGTCCTGTGAAGTTTTGTTGAAATCGGCTAAAAAATGTAGGAAATTCGATCCAACATATAAACGTTACAGACACACACACACACAACCTGCGTTTTATAATAAGTAAGATAACTTCCCTAATTATATTGTTGATGAACAAATAAGATGTTCTATTAGAAATTTTAATATTAAGCAAATAGAATATAATACTTCTTCAATTAACCCCAAGCATATTAATCTTTTATATCATAACCAAATACATTCTAATTATAAACAAGATAAAAATATCTTAAAAAAAAATTTAATAATTACTACTATATCCGCCATGGTTCCTAGTAAAAAAAAAAAAAAAAAATAAAATGAATTATATACTACACTAAATCTAGTATAACTAATTCAATCATTCGTAACAACTCTTCTTTCCCACCTACTAACATGTTGCAGAAAACCAACATAGTTTATAAATTTAAATGTCCTCTGGGAGATTGTATTTCCAATGGAAAAGATAATATTCATGTTGGACACACTACGACTACATTGTCAAATTCATTTAAATGATATGTCCAATATTTCTAAACATTTGCAACATCATTCAGAAAAATTCTTGTTGAAAATATGTCTATACGTTTTCATGAAAATAATAAATATGAACTAAAAATTCTTGAAGCTATCTATATTAAAAAACTGAAACTAAACTTTAATAAAATTAATTATGAATACTGCACATGTTTTAAAATGTCTACAATAGATAGTTTAAAATATTAAGGTTTGCATTAATAATTTTAATAGTTATTTCTTAAAAACTCTCAACACCATAACTCTCCTGAAGCGATCACATACTCACTCAGCATTCTTCACTTCACAAGTAAAAAATTTAACTTTCAGATGAACACAACAAGTTTGAAAATGATGAACACTACACTATTTGTCTTGAAATAAACAATGCCCTGATGATAACATTGTGCTATGTCAAAAGTACTCAGAATAAAATATGTATCAACATGGAAATTTTCTCTCTTCCTTTAATAATGACATCAAAAACCTTGTCCATGAATATGAAAGATCCAATTGAAAATAAGAAGACAAAACTCGTATAAAGTATTCAATGAAACATGTTTATATATATATATATATATATATATATAAATCCATGGGTAAGCAATCCAAGTAGATCCTATTAATATATAAATTATTAAAACTGATTCACGAAAGAGAGCTCAATATATTTATTACAGAGTATATAAGTGAATTACAAAAATGAAACCCAAATTATCCCATTCAGATGGCCATTTTGTCCCCAGGAGATTCTCCCTGGGACTTGTCAATGCAAATCCCAGGAATGGCCATCTGAATGGGGTAATTTGGGTTTCATTTTTGTAATTCACATATATATATATATATATATATATATAAAACAGACAAGCACACACAAACACAGAGAATACAGAAGAATATATACACATTTAGCAGTGGTATAAATTAAGTAAAAAACAGAAAAAATATAAGCAGTAAATTGCTGGTATCCCGTGAAGAGTGGATGAACAGGTTCGTCTATGAAACTCTGAAGTTGAGAAACTTGCTGGTTGAAGTTCAGTTACAGTTATTGAACCAGCAAAGCTTAACACAAACTGTCTCAGTGAATCAATAAAATCTATCAAATCTTTTACATTCCTAGGAAACAAAATAAATTCTACCGAAAAGGATGTAAAAATTCACATAGCTAAAGCCTGGTCTGCCTTGAATAAAATGGATGTAATCTGGAAATCTGACAGCCTCAAACAGAACTTCTTTCATGCCACTGTCAAGTTGGTTTTAATGTATGGTGCCACTGTTTGGACATTAACTGAAACCCTAGAGTTTAAGCTTGATGGCACCCATACTTTGATGCTGAGAGCTATACTTAATATCTCTTTTAGACAATATCCAACTAAATCACAATTTTATGGACATTTCCCTGATATTTTTACAATCTTATGCAAACGTGGAATGTGCTGGTGAGCAAAACATGAACTTGTGAGTGATCTACTGCACTGGACACATAACCATGGTACAAAACATGGTTGGTCGCCAAACAATCACCTACATTGACCAGCTATGTTATGACACAGGATGCTACCCTAATGACCTTCTGAACTTGATGCAGGACCATGATGGTTGGTGTAATAGATTCATTAATTTTTTAGCTAAATTGAACAAATAAAATAACTGTGAAACTTAGCAACTTGAACACTTTGGATTAGAATTTGTTTTGCAAAATTCTTTTGGGGCCCAAGTTCTACTTATTAATTTTTAAATTTATGATGGAATATTTGAGATGTGGAATTATGCCTTTCCATTTCAACAGTTAGATTCCTATTCACATATTTTGGCCATTGTATTTTTTGGATATCTTCATGTGACTCTTGACCTACTCAGTACTCTTAGAATTTTGAACTGAAAGCATTTATTCATTTCATTAAGAAAAAAGGACACTCAAAAATTCAACCACATAAGTAGAGACATTAGGTTTAAAGCTTCCAAAGCTTTTATGACTATATGACAAGACACACCTGGTCTGTTGTCTTAAAGTGTGAGTTTCCTGGCAGTCATGGATTCAATTTCTGTGTCAGGTACTATGGAGAAATTATTATATATATATATATATATATATATATATATATATATATTATGAAATGGACTCAGTCTGACAATTATTTTAATATATTTTCTGTTTATGTTATTTTTATAGATACAAATATTTAAGTAAATGTTCTGTTTATAATAAACACTATTAACAACATTTACCGGCCTGAATGTCCAAGAAATTTCATAGAAAATATGTGTTCTCTGAGAAGAATCAAACCTGTATCCTATATGGAACCATAATATAGCCTGATGTGCAATACCATTTAGCTACATTGTTAGATACCAGTTTGAAAATTTGTAGTTTAAAAACAGTAATTTAACATTGCTAACCAGACACTTTCTCTGTATCACATCAGCCTATATAATGGTTCTGTGTAGGATGCAGGTTCGATTCCTGTCAGAGGACACATTTTTTTATGAGATTTCTCTGACATTCAGGCCAGTAAATGTTGTTAAAATTGTTTATTATAAACATGCATTTACTTAAATGTTCATATCTATAAAAATAACACATAAACTAAATATATATATATATATATATATATATATATATATATATATATATATATATATACATACACACACCCATACACCAAGTGTAACAACAAAATTGTTCAAACGTCAGATTACGCTTTGAACCATTGTATCTTAGAAATGATTAAAGATATCTTACTGGAATTCTCTGAGATTTTTATAACACTTTTGAATTCTACTTTGAGCAATAAGAATGTATCAAGTCATCCTGTGCATTGTCCTGTTGAAATTCACTAAAACAGGTTTCTTTTCTTCAAACACCCTAATTGCTGACAGTAGACTTGAGCATCGATTGTCACATTAGTTGGTCGCAACTTAAAGTGAATTATTCCTTTGCAATTCCACCAAATTGAGAGAAGAGCCTTCTGCACATGAAGTTCACTTCTCAGTTGTGTTTGGGCCTTTTCCCCATTACCAAACCACTGTCTCCGACGTTTATCATTTTTATAATCCATTTTTCATCACCAGTCACAAGTCTATCCAAAAAGGGGCAAGATATGTTCAGACAATTCATGAGGTACTCATTTTCCAAGTTTAGGAACAATGTCTATTACATAGGTACCTCCAAAGAAAAGCGATACCTAAAGTTTAAAATGAATTTTTAAAAATTGAAAAATCATCTTGAAGCATTTATTTTAGTTTTGATAATTTCATGCTAATAGATTAAATTTAATCTTGCCAATAAGCAAAATACTTTGCTGTATTTCAAAATTAATTTTAATTGATTGGAATGAGTTTGTTTTTTGAAATTGCTAAAAACTGCTGATTTTAGCCATATTTACAATTCTCTCGGCACAATGTAATTCTCTTTATTAAAAAAAAACTCTTTCAAAAATATATGTTTCTAAAACTTTATTTGAGGAAAACTAGCTGATTTAAATTAATTTAATCCAATTTGAAACAAATATTAATTTAAAATATTGCAGAAAAGCTTTTTTAACATGGTGTTTTTATAAGGTGTTGACAGCACTCAGAAATTTAACTATTTTCTTCTGTGGAGGACAAAATTACTTTACAAATATAACAAGTGCTTTTTTTATTTAATTTTTTTAACTACCCAGTAATCTTAAAAATTTAGGAAAATATTCCAAGTAAACTAATGATTTATTGTCTTTTAGGTAATTTGGCTTTAAATTTACTATAGTTATTGCTCTTATTTTTTGATAATGTCATGTATGGACGTTTGTATTTATAAAATTCAGCACATTTATACACAAAAGAGATTCAAAATTTTTATCAAAATACTGGGGGTCAATGTATTGTAAGCTTTTCCATTTATAGTTTTTACTTAATGACAATACCCCATAACCTCTGTCAAGTAAGACAATTTCAAAACTTTATAAATTATTTAAAAAAATGAAAACAATTCTTTGTTCATCAAAAAAATATTTTTCCTTCAGGCTATAGTGTCCATAAAAGCTTTTCTAATTAAATTAAAATAATTAAATTAATAATAACTTAAATTAAAATAATTAAATTTAATTTAAATTTAATTAAATTTAATTAAATTAAAATAATTAAATTAAAAGCTTTTCTAATTAAATTATGTCTTAGTTTTATGGCACTTTTATATTACAATTCAGAGCAGATTTTCATGTAACTGGTGCACCTTATTTACAAAAAGAAATTGATGATTTAAATTATTGAGGGCTTTTTGCTTGAAATTTTATAAAATTAAATAAAAGTTGTGGGTTAACAGATCTAAAAAATAGTTTTACTAAGATTTTCTAAAAAATAATTTCTAAAATAATTTAAATCATTTGTAAATAAGTCCTGAAAGTTTCATTAAAATCCAACAATTATTTGATTTTTGCAAGAATTTCTGCAAAAAGATACTAAAATTTACTTTATTTGTTTATGGTCACCTGTTGATTCAAGAAGAAAAAAAATTCAACCAAAATTTTAAACGCTCTAAAAAGGATTAAAAAATATAATTTAATAATCAAAAAATCCTTTGGTTTTTCTCTTAATAATAATAATAAAGATTATACTCAGTCTACTTCCTAGAATTCTGAACTTTATTCAATCCATTAAGAAAAAAGGACACTCAAAAATTTTACCATATGAGTAGAGAGAATAGCTATCATTTAGGTATATTCAGTCAGTCAAATCTTTTACTGGAAGGACAAGTATTGACATCCTGGTCACAAAGCAGTAAATACTGTTTAACTTTTATATTTAAACAAAGAAGTGTGAAACAATTGGATAGCCAGTAGTTCTTGCTGTTCATTCTTGCAAATCATAAAAACCTCGATTTATATGAACTGAAAAGAACAAGCGAAAAAGAAGCAAATTCGATTAGCGGATAAAAATTGTTTTAATATAAAATGTGCCCCCCCCCTCCGTATTAAAGCGGAAAACGCATTTTATATTAAAACAATTTTTATCTTTTAATTTCTCATGAAGAAAAAAAATGTCATACAAGGGACAGAACTCTTCATTGTATTTAATTATTTCCCCTGAAATATTACCAACAATCTAAATTTTGATGTCAATTATATAAAATTGTAAAAATAACCTCTTAAAAATAACCTCCCTTTAAATAGCACAAAAAATTAATTGGCAGAAAATAAAAACATGCAAGATATCAAATAAATTGAATTAAAATTGAAACAGGGTAGACTGGCAATTATTAAAAATAACACAAAATGGTTGTAAATATCATTTTCAAGACAAAGAACACATACAAGGGATCCTTGACCTTTGGATAGCAGAATGATCAGTGTTTAATATTATGAAGAGAAAATATTATCAAGAGAAAAATAATACCTGTCTTTCTGAGGATTTCAATTACCAAAAAATCCTAATCTTTTCATAGTTTTGGACAGCTCTTTGAAGTTTAGGTTTTCTTTATATATAAATATATGCAGATGTAGAATATCTAAAAAAAATAAGATCTCTAAATATATTTATTGAAATAAAAATATTACTAAAAACAGTATTTAAAAATGATTACTTCATATAGCGGGAGGCTGAAGTTGCATTATTACCCTTCCTATTAATATGACCTTGTATTCATAAAAACATAAAATGCTTTACATGCCAAATCTCATCTTCTTCAGGTAAGTACAGAGAAAAATGCCATGCCTAAACATAACTTCTACTGAAGAAATCTTTTAAAGATAATCCTGTGTTTACCAACACTTTTTCAAATGACTATTTCAAGTTTCTAAGTGTTTCAGTTAAAGATTCTTCAATCACTTATTTCTAGACAACAACTGTCTCTTTCTAAGGAAAAAAAATTTCTCTGTTCCATGAAACTAGAAAGTTGGCTGAGAAGTTGTCTCATTTTGTTTTTTGATTTTTTTTTGAATAGGCTATTTTACCAGTCTAGTTAAAATAGACACCAGGGATATTTTGCAATTTCTGGTAAAATAGACATTGAAGCTATTATGCCAGTGAATATAAATATTTAAAACTAAGAATATATATTTGAGATCATCAAAGCAGTGGTTGCGTGAACTGTGTAGGCAGGACTTGAACAACATGGATTCTGTGGTCACTGTTGTTTTCAGTGGGTGCACCTGAACTGTATTACAAGTGAACCATTCTCAAGGGCAAATTTGGGATTTGCAGAGAATGTTATGCCTGAAGTGCTTAAAATATTCAGAGACTTCTATATTTCTTTTAATAATTGATTTTCACTTATGTTTTAACAATTGATGGTGGAAATAAATAAACTTCTGTGTTAAATCTGGGTGTTGTTATTTTTAATATTACTTCATAATAATAAATCTATTTACTGGTAAAATACCCTGGGGGTCTATTTTACAGAGACTGGTAAAATAAGTTTAAAAATATGTTTTTCTATTTTACCAGGACCAGTAAAATAGCCTATTTCATTATTTTTATTTTATTTTTTTTTTTGCAAGATTACAGATGAGGATTACTTTTAGAATATCTTACCTCCATTTTATTGGGAAAATAGTCTTATTGCTAATAATCAATTAAATCTATCATTTATTAAAAATCTTCTTTGATAAGAGTTTGTAGTGAGTCCTGATAAAAATAAAATATATAAACAAAAATAAAAAGAATTCAAATTAAAATAAGGCATTTGTGCTTTCCTTTTAAATCAATTTCTTTCTCTCTCTCCCTCTCTCTCTCTCTGAACTTCTCTTTCTATACTTCTCTCTCTACTAATGAGAAGGCAACTCTCAAATAAAAAGAGGATGAAGAAGAAAAGACTGAACTCAGTTGAAAAATGCCAGAAATTTACAGGAACAGAGCTTACTAATTTGTGATTGAAAAATACCAAAAATCATCCACAGAAAATTACATTTAACCTTTCTTGGCACATCTTCTGTTATTAAAATGTGGGATTCTTAATGATAAAAGGGAGAAAATAAAATAAATTAGCTAGACTATATATAACCAAACACATACTTAGTTTAAAATTTCAGCATCCCCTCTTCTTTTGTACACATGTTATTATATGATTGTAAATATCACTTTAGTCTGGTGAAGTTCTGAAGAACGAAATACATCACATGAAAACATTTTCCACTTTGTCATTGATTTTCTAAATATATAGAAAATAAAATTAGTTCCATGTTTTAATATAATCATAAGTACCTCCAAGAGTTCACTAAAAAATGAGTATAAATAATGAAAAAATTCCCCAAACTTAAAAAAAAAAATTATCATCCAAATCTTTCTCTTATTAAGAAGAAAGACAAATGGATTTTTTGATTATTAAATTATATTTTTTTATCCTTTTTAAAACATCTATAATTATGGATAAAATTTCGTTTTTTTTTCTTTTGCGTCAATATGGGAAATTTTAGTCTTTTGTGGTGCAAAACACACTGATTTGGAAATTCTTGGAAAAACAGATAATTATTGGATATTAATGAAACTTTCTAGACTTATTAACAATGAATTAAATTATTTTTGAAATATTTGATATTTTTGTAAAAATATTGTTTTTTTTACATTTGTAACCCTCCTCTTATTTTGAGAAATTCATTTTTGTAGAGCTTAATGTTTATATATTACTTATAAGTACAAGTTTTTGGTGTATTTGTATCATGAAATGTTTTTTGGTTAAACAGGACTCCAGTTACAGAAAATCTGCTCTGAATTATAAAATAAAAAAAGACATTAAATTTAAGACATTTTCAAAATTTCATAATTTTTTGACTGTATGATTAAACTTGTGAAATGAATTGTGAAATCATGAAAAGTATCAAATGAAGTTTATAACAAATTAAAAATTTACTTTATATTTTCTAACATTATTTGTATATGCATAAAAAGAATAATCAGTAAAACAGAAAAGAAGTGCTTGCTACTTACCAACTCAGTTCATTCCCAGTAATGTGAGCCACACTATTCTCAGCAATACATGTAACTCAGCTGAAGAGATATACATCACATGTCCATAATCTGTAGTGCAGCTGTAGCCACAGTGGTGTCTCTAAGGCTTCGTCCACCGCAAGGAAAGTTGGCTCCTTGAGCCGCGCCAGGAAGTTTTTCTCCCTGGAGTCGATCCTCCAGATCTACAAATCAACACTTCGCCCTTGCATGGAGTATTGCTGCCATATATGGTCTGGTGCCCCTTCTGTTTGCCTCGGGATTCTTGATAGGCTCCAGAGGCGGATATGCAATGTAGTTGGCCCTGCCCTGGCGTCTCGTCTACAGTCACTTTCTCACAGACGCGCCATTGCCTCCCTCTGTCTGTTCTACAAATACTTTCATGGAAATTGCTCTGAGGAGCTGCATTCACTGGTTCCCAGATGTCATGTGTTCAAGTGCCATACAAGGCTGGCATCCTGCTCTCACCCCTTCATTGTCGAAACTCCTAAATGTACTCCAATAGCTTCATGTCTCACACCTCTTGCCTTCCCTATTCCTGTGAGCTATAATCTCCAGCTATTCAAGTGTAATGTCAATCGACATCTCCAGTTGCCTTGATCTATCCACTACCCTCATCCTTTCTTCTATCATTCCTATCTGATCTTGCTCTAAATTTTTTGTAACCCCTTGCGTCCTAGTGGCTTCCCGCCTTGCTAGGGGTGAAATGCTTAAAAAAAAAAAAAAAGAGAGACTATCACCCTCTTCAGGTTTTGAATTTCTTTTTCTTCTACACTGGTTGTTAACCAAGGCTAGTATCCAGTCTGCCATAGTTAATAGTCACCCCTCACTGGAGAGAAGCAATGGATTCTTAACTTTTTAAGGGTATTTGTGCAAAAGTGAATGCAAAGGTCTTAGCTAGAATTTGAACTTGGCATACTAAGCCCATTTTTCACACTGATAACCACTGCACTAAGTAATGCTTATTTGATAATTTAATGTTGTGATAGGAGCAATAAAAGAGAAATAGACAAAATACGATAATGCAGTGTTTCATGAAATAAATTTTTCTTAAAGGAAAGAAGAACATTATAAAATGAAGCTTTTTATCCACGGCCATCATTAGACATTCCTGAAAATCAATTTCTATTCTTGAATCAATTAAATTAATCTGTTGTCTTCCAGGTTAGCACATAATTTTCTGTTTGGAGAAAATGTATTTTGGATTTTTTTTGCTTATCAGTTACAATTGTAAGGAGAAAAATATTTCTATGAAAAATGTTTCTTATTTATTCTCATGTTATCGACTCTTTGTTTTTAGCTTTTTTACTATTCCAGATATAAGCAAAGCAAAAACCGAATTTAAATGCTATCTTTTTTATCAGTTTCGTATTTCTGATATCTATTTAGAGATTCTTGATAAAAATATTATTGGTCCTGACCTGGGATCTCAGCTTCAGTCACATTCTCACCACCGTAATGTAGCTTCCACGTGTCATATATAAAATTATATATATATTATATAGGCCATACATTTTGACATGCAGACTCACTCTACACCTTTCTGACCATAGCTCAATTTGATCTCATTTAAATATTCATGGAGACCTACTGGACACTATTCGTAATGTACTTGTTGACAACACAAATATAATAGCATCATCTACATGCAAAAAGGCTAAAAATAATGGGAGCCATATTAATAAAAGCAAAGAAAAAAAACAACACTTAATAATATCAACTATGAACATGGACACAATATCATGACTGTGTTTTGAAAATGAAAACATTATATAAATACATACATGTAACAAACTATTTCTTATTTAACAGTTAAAATATTTAATTCTTGAAAATGGCTAAATGTATAGCCAAAAGCGCTTGGGTTAAAAGAACATTCGAGCAGTTTTTATATAATTCTGAAAAGAAAAAATTATTAGATCACATGAGAAATTATATAAAAAACTAAATCAAAGCATCTTGTCTGTCATATTCAATGAAATGTGCATGAAAGAAGGATTGCTGCCTAAATGCACAAATATATATATATATATATATTTCTCATGTTAATTGTTCTGAGCTTTCCACTTTGATACCTAGACATTATGAATTTAAGCATACTACTAGGCTGGTGGCAAGGTTTCATTTTACAATTGAAATGACTAGATGTAACCATAAGTTCTATGCTAACAGTTTCTTCTATCGCACTTCTTGCTTGTGGAACTCTCTTCTGGTTTCTTGCTTTCCAGTTAACTTTGATCTTCAAAAATTTAAATGCAATATTGATTGTTATTTTGTCTTCTTGTTTACTGTTCTTTTATTATTCTCCCTCCTTAATAATGTTTTCTTTTTCTCATATTCTCTCACACACAGTAACCCCCATGTATCATTTTAGTGGCTTTATTGCATTAATTAGAGTGAAAGGTGTTTTTTAAAAAACTGAAGTCACCTCTGTGATTTACTTTCTTTCACTATCAACATTTCATTTTACTAATCTTCAAGAGCCACTGATAAGAATAGGCAGATTATGAGGATATAAAGAATAGATAACATGTGACTTGAAGAGATTAAGATTGTAGCATTTGGAGAAGCGTCCAAAATAATGTTTAAGACAAAATTAAGAGAGTTTGTTGCTCACCCAAAGGATATATGGTTTGCATATGTTGAAAAGTAGATGAAGAGATAGTTTGAAATACTTAGCTTTCTTGGATTGTTGAGAGAAAATTCTTTGAAGTCCTGTATGCTGTTTGGAGGTTGATAATATAATTAGTGAGTAATTTTACACTGGCACCAGGAACTGAAACAAAACATTTCACAGGACTTCAGACATTAATTTTTCTCCTCATTTTATATAAAAAGCATAGGCTTGCTAATTTTTTTCTTCTTCTTGGCCGACCAGATAATTTCTGTAAAGGCAAGATTTTCATTGGACCAAAAACAATTTCATATAAGCTTGCAAATTTGAAAGGAGTGGATGAGGGGAGTTATTATTTCACACTCACTATAATGAAAGTGAGGTATATATTAGTTTTGTGGAAACATCACCAGATGATAGCTGTGTCTTTTCTTTCACCTTTTCTAATTTTATTAATAGGCTAAGAAAAGAGGAGAGAAGGGGTCATTTGTATGTATATAAACTATTTCCTCTCATATTTATTATACCTTGACCAATGTGTTCTTTATCTAAAATTTGATGAAAACGTTTTTTTGCTAGTATTTCTTTCCTCTTATTTTTATTGGCTTTTATTGCAACTCTCACTCCTGGATTGTCAATAAGCAGTGTAGAAATAAAAAAGCCACTGGAATTAAGATGAAATAAATACTAAAAAAAATTTAATAATAAAAGAAATACTAAGCAATAAAAGTAATTGACAATGCTTTATCTAAGACATTCATAAAACTTAAGATTATTATTGGTGTAAAAGTAAGAGAAATAAGATGAAATACAAGTTAAAAATTAATAACTGACATCTCAAAGTAATTCAATCAAATTCAATTTCTTCTTTTTCACTTGTTCAACTGCATAAATATAAATTGATTTTAGCATCTGCAGTACCGAGCAGCAACTACAACAACGGATTTTTAATCAACTAGATGATGCTTTAAACTGAAGTTACAAAACAATTTTCTGACTAAGACGTTATGCGTCCTTTCAATAAATAATATTTGCGCCCATTTTCAATTGTAAAAATACAATGTATCTTTTTCATTTGATTTACGTCCCTTAGATCAGGGAACGGCAGCGAAAATGTTTTCCCCACTGAATATATTTCCTCCAAGGAAAATAATTCTGGTCTCTTAGACACGATATGTATCCAAATCATTGTATGCAAGCATAATTTTTTTTGAATCAGGTCTTCTGTCTACAGTCATAAAAGAATTTGTTTTAATACATTGACAATTATAAGAGTTAATAAATACTACAAACTTACCAAGATTGGTTGTTATTTCAAGACAAGAGAACCTAGTCAACCCTGCTATTTTATTAGTTATTCCCAGAGATAGATTCCATATCTTTCCCTCTTGCCTTAGACACACCACTGCTCCAGTCTATGTTGTACCCCTATGACACAATTTATTATGTGAAATCACAACTTACCATGAAATATACCATAAGAAAAAAAAAAAAAACTGATGAGAAAACCTGTAAGCATAATTTTAATAATCTGTAAAATTGATTTTAAAATGGATAGTATTGTAACTAAACCATTGTGCCAGTTAATGAACACACAAATTATTCAACTCTACACTCCCTCAATTTAAAATAAAACAAGTGAATATATGTATCTTTGGGGCTTTCTCTGATTTTCTTGTAAGGATGCAAGAGACTTTGCCCAGTTTGTCTCTGGGGTGCATATTTTATATATTCCCTTTAATAGAATCTTTTCCCATGCTTGCAACCCACTGACAACTGTACTCACTAACTTGGAGGCCACCTAAGGTCAATTCTGCATTAAGATCCTTTAATAGTCTGGTGTGACATTGAGTGCAAAGTCTATTCTGGAATGATCTGGGGTGGGGTCAGAATCATATACTACAGCATGTTCAGAATTATTATATAAAAGTATTATTAATGTATATCAGGGTTGATCAAAAAGTCTATAGTCTGAAATATAGTTAATTAGATGAATTTTCACTGTAAGCTTAGAAAAAACTCAAGAATTCCATTTGGTGATACAACGAAGATTTAAGATGCAAACCAACTGTATTACAGTATGCAAAGGCTGATTAAAAAGTATCAGGATTGTTGTTACAGTAATGGAACTAAAGTATGCAGAGTAAAGTCACTTAGCAGAGATTCACCTTGAACTATGTTGCACATACACACTAAGAAAGTGTGTGGAGTAGGGCTTCCCAAACTTTTTTTTCTCTGGATCGCATTTTCAGAATGAAAATTTGCTCGTGCCTCAAATTTTATGTGATAAAAGTACAATAAAAAATAAAAAAACAGGGATGGTTAAAGGGAGATAACTGCAGATTTAAAGTCAACATTATCATTGATAACTCTCTCTCCTCCAGTTGGCAGAGTCTAGTTACTAGTCTTAAAACTTGATATAATGCAAAAATATCACAATGATAAAATCGGTCAATAATTATTTATAACTATTTATACTGGGACTCATGCATGTAATTACAAGTAATCAATAATAATATTTTAAATTTTGAAATATTTATTTTTGGTATATGAACTTTTTGAAATGGCTCCTAAATCTGTCTTTCAATCATTCCAGCAGAGATTCCATCAGTAACTTGTGCAGCAATTTTTGGCTAACCACAACATTCCTCAGGCCTGACAACCATTATATTTCCCAGACCTCACCACTTGTGATAATTCCTCTTTCCAAAAATTAAATCCCACTTGAAAGAAATAAAATTTCAAGACATCAAGGAAATCCAAGAGAATACAATGAAATAGCTGACATCTCAAAAAAAAAAAAAAAAAAAGAAATTCCAAGAATGCTTCCATCAATGGAAACAACATTGGATAAAATGTGTTGCTTCAGAAGGGGACTACTTCGAAGGTGATTAAATGATGAATTGATATGTGTTGTAGTTTTCTTTTTATAGCACCAATCCTAATACTTTTTAATCATATATCTTTAAAATGTCTAGTTATCATTTTATGCTTGTAATAGGATGTGCAGGCTTAAATGGAGATACCATATATATATATATATTATGTATCAGCTGAGATATTGGTGACAAACAAAATCAAAACTAATAAAATCAAGTGTAGGCTTATAGTGTAGAATGCCATAAGTGATACACATTTGGGCGATAATGTCTCTCTTGATTGATGATTTCCAGTAGGCTGGCGTTTCTTTGTGGTAGACTGGTTGCCAGCCAAGGCTATAGGACCAAGTCCGTCCTGCTATTCAACCTATAGCTGAGATGTAAAGAGATGAACTTATACTTTTCCCCCAAGGGTATTTCACTTAAGTGAATGTAATGAACCCAACTGGAATTCAAACTCAGCTCTCAGATTTCTCATTACAAGAATCCATTCCACCATCCATGTACCAATATAAATTTTGATTTGCATTTTCAACATGTTAAAAAAAAAAAAAAAAGCTAGAGTAATTTCTTTACAATGCAAGTTTTACAGAATATTTTTTTGTACTTACAGTAGATTTTATGTTGCATGAGTGGCCAGTTCCTAAATTAGTTTTCATTTATTTTATTTTTCAATCAATTTGTATATTCAATAAAATTCTATTACATTTGGAAGATGGTGCTATTGTTGTCTGATAAAAAGCATTATACATACATGTGTGTGTGTGTGTGTACACATACATAATATAGAGGTCAACAGTGTTTCATGCTTAAATACAATCTTCTGGCCTGAAGATTGCATGTAAGCATAAAACAGACTGTCGCCTCTGAGTGTTGACCTCAATGACCACTTTTATATTTGCATGCACTCTATCCCTGATATTGATCACTTTAACGCATAAATATAGGATACTTTAAAATTATTTTTATGGTTAAATGTGCTCAATATAGCTTGAAGATTGCATTGAAGCATGAAACAGACTGTTGCCACCTAGTGTTGACCTCAATGTCCACTTTTCACTTTTATATCTACATATAATGTGTTTAAATTATGATTGTAAATCAAAATAATTTTAAAGTATGATGAAATTATATATTTTTTTTTCCTTGACAAATTTTTGGTGTGCATTTTATGACAGGAAATTTTCAATAGGTTCGATGAAACATAAGGACATAAGGGTTGCATGTTGACTTTAATTTTTTTTTTTTTTTTAATAGTTGCGAACTGCTGGGTTAAAAAAAAAAAACGAAAAAGAAGGTAGGAAAATAACAACAAAACACAAAATAACAAGACACCATAATAAAAGGTTTATTCAATCAACCATTTTCATACATCCTGAGAAAATGTCAGACTGTTTACACATTTGACTTTTCCTTCTCTTTCACTCACACCCATAGAATGTTCCAGGCAGGTTTTGGCATGTTTTTGCTTTCGCTATCTCCTACTGTTTTTTTTTCTTTTCAGTTAATTGCAAAAATTGTTATTTTTATTTTGCTTTTTGTCTTTCTTTTTTTTTTTTTTTTTTTTTTTTTTAATTTTTAAAAATTTTTTTTTTTATTATAGGCAGCCAGGAGAGGTTATAACAATTTCTTTAAGTGATGGATTGAGTTTTTTTTTTTTTTTTTCAAATATTAAAAATCTTTTGTTTTTAAAATCCTTCATTTTTTTGGTTTCTGTAATTGTAGAAGAAATCAGTGTAGGTAGTTTTTTTTTTTTTTTATTATTTGCTGTAGTCGTAATATTTTTGTAACAATCAGAATTCATTAAAAAATATATAGATTTGTTTCTCACAATTTTTACACCAAGATTCACGCCCACATGTAAGCATTATTGCAACATTCTTACTACATTTATGAATACATACACTCACAGGCAGGTTGAATTGTACAGATAATGCGTGTATCTTTTTTTATTTATTTATTTATTTTATTATAAAATTCTTGTTGCTATAGAAATAAGGGATGAGTGAGAAAGAAAAAGAGAAAATAGAATAAAGAAAAAAAAAAAAAAAAAGAAAAAAAAAAAAAAAATTTTTTTTTTTAGTCTTATTTTTATATTAACCCTTTTGTGCCCAGAGCTGTCAGAAGTGCTCAAAATTTTGAAGAGTTATTGTTACAGGATTTTAGACTATGTTAAAAGTATCTGAGTGATTTATAAGAAAGATAGACCCTTTGTTATGGTTTGATATTAGAAGTTTCATTGTTGGGGTTAAAGAATATCATCAACCCACGTTAGAACCTGAGATGTGGTGACCTGTAGTTGTTGTTGATAGTGTGAGAGTATATAGTCAGAAATTTAATTAGTTTATTTTGGTAGTGGCATGTAAGAAAATATAGAATTTTCAAGCATTGCCTAAATTTAATTTTTTTTTCTGTATTAAGTCAGTTATTTTACCAATTTAAATTCAATTTTCCACATACCAAACTGACATTAACATTACTCTGCTTTATCCCAGAAATATATATGCAACTGAAATAAGAAACAAATCACATTTGAAAAGGGCCTTTTTTGGTTTGAAATACTGACTTTTCTATTGCTAGGTAAGGAGAGTCATTAACCGGGTACTTTTTAAAATCTAATGCTTTTTTTTTTTTTTTGCCGAGTCAGACTCTCATTTCGATGTTAAAGTTATTTTTGAGCTTTTTTTGGCAGTTTTGGATGGGAAAGAGTTAAATATTTTTGGGACTGAGGAAGATGTAAGGAGGTCAGAGATTGGAATTTTTAAGATTCAATTAAAAGATCTTTACATCTAGAACAAATAAAGAAGAAAAAAAATTGTCCGTTTGTACTTTCTTTGCCATCCCATATTGTTTTCTGGTTCAGGGTCCATTGTTTCTCATCTGATCGACAAAGTTAAGCAGCATCAAATATGATCAGTACTGAAATGGGTGACCACTTAGGAACATCAAGTACCGTAAGCAACTTGTGGCCTTGTGCCTGACTAAGCAGAGCTTAGTAAATAAATAAAACTGTTGCTTTCTTCTCTCTCTATCTCTCCTCCCACCCACAATTTTTGCTGGTCTTATTTTTTTGTAAAATCTTATAGGGGCAGGGATGTAATTATTACTTAAGGAAGTAAGAATATGAAGTTGAGAGAAGGAGTGGAAAATGGTAAATAGGAATTTGAAGGATTCCCTGGTGCTGCAAAAGGAACCCAATATTCACTGGCATTATTAGAAGCCAATACTAATGTTCACTTATTGGGCATGCAATAAAATTTACAAAAAAAAATAAACGTTTACGGAATGGCTGGATTATACATCGGCCCAAACAGAAAAACAAGTGAGAAGGTAGGAAAGTTTGTGGGGGTGGGAAGGGAGAAAAGTATGGAAGAAAGAAGACTTTTTCTTTTTTTTTTTTGAAAAAAAAAAAAAAAAAAAAAAAAAGGTTACAAAATGTGAAAATATTTTGGCAAAAAATAAAAATAAATGAACTTTTTTTTTTTTCATTCCTCTTATTACAAATATGCCTTTTCTGTCTGAAATTAAAAAAAAAAAAAAAAGTTAGGAAACAAACAATTTCCCATAACAGCAGAATATTTAAAAAAAAAAAAAAAAAAAGTCGAGGACAGGTATAGTCATGTGACCAAACTCCATCCTTAATGCACCATTTCTTTGCAGTAAGATTTTATTGCAGGCAATACTCTAGTAATAAAATTTGCTAATGTAGTTAATATTTTTCTTTAAATATTTATTTCCTGTGACCTTGAAGAGTCTATTAATGCAGTTAGAAGGTTAAAGAAAAAAAGGCATATTGCAATATGAGGTAAAGTAATAAATGATAAAGAAAACAATACTGGCCTTTCAAAAAGAAAGAGAGAGATTTGTGAACAGGATGTGGAGAGAAAGAATTGACAAGGAAGGAAAAGGAGTGGAAAAAAAAGATAGAAAAAAGAGGGTGCAAAAAAGGATAGAAAGAAGAGGGACAAAACAATGATGGTAGAGAAAAGAGTGAGGATGAAAAAAAAAACAAAAAGAAATGACTGCATGTTGAA
This sequence comes from Acanthosepion pharaonis, assembly GCA_903632075.3. Lineage (NCBI taxonomy): Eukaryota > Metazoa > Mollusca > Cephalopoda > Sepiida > Sepiidae > Acanthosepion > Acanthosepion pharaonis. Next base: position 1,835,337 of record CAHIKZ030000247.1, on the reverse strand, counting down.
AGGATAGAGAGAGATAGAGAGAAAATGGTGATGGTTTTTTTTTTTTTTAAACCCCCACATAATAAAAAAATCTTTAAAAAAGTTTAGCTTTTTTTATAAAAATATATAACATCAAGTATATATATATTTTTTACCTTTTTTTTTTTTTTTTTTATTTTTTTTTTTCTTTTTGGGCCATTTTTTTTTTGTTTGGATAGGTCAAAGTAAATAGTGCTATTTCCTTATTTGTAAGTACTAAGCACGCACACACACAAACTCTCACACACATACAGACACACACACTCATTTGGTACAAATCTGCTTGTACAAGTCTGAAGTGACAACAGAGAATGTGAGAGAAAGAGAGGGAGAGAGCCAGGATCTTTCTAACACCCTAGTACAAGACTAACCCCATTGGGCATCCAACATAAGATATTTTCTTCTCCTTGGTATAAAAAAAAAAAAAAAAAATTACCAGCTGAGAAATAACCCTATGTTATGTTTCTTGGAAAATAAATATTCAAATTATTGATTTCACTAGAAACACTTCTGGCTCTGAGAGGAGTCTAAACAGTAATAAAATTCCAATCCAAATTGACAAAGAACATGTCCACCAGTTGAGCCTTGGCATCAATTCCTTTCCTTTTGATGCTTTGTATAGTTATAACAAAGTTACTAAAAAACTGGTTACTTTAAAACAGATTAAATCACTTGCCCAAAGTCTACACATGTGCATCTTATTCTGCTTTTCATGCTTTCAATAATAAATGTTTCATATTTATATTGTAGATTTTACAAACATAAGCATGTAATGACCAAGCAGATCCTTTGCCTTTAGAAGACTTGGCATCTATTGGTTGTTTTATATGAGATTAATTTGGGGTAGAAGAAAGCATCTAACTTGGTACTGTAAAGTGGCAGAATTGTTAAACAAGATGGCAGGTAATTTCTTTCAGTTTCTGGTAGTAATTAATAATAATGTTATATTATAGAGGATAAAGAGCCCAAAAGCTTGGAAATTATCAAGACATTTATCATAAAAATATTATTGAGACATTTTATTGAAACTAAGCTGAGTCACCGGTTAAAAAAAAAAAAAAGAAAAAGAAAAACGTCTCCTTATTTGTTTCTTTTTTGCAACATATTGAAGACTTTAAAATCTTCTTAGGTTTGTAGAATTAGTGAAGGGTGAAAGGCTGATGGGACATAAACCCAAGAAGGTAGACTGGCTTAAAATGCATAAAAAGTGATTATTTAGTAAATATGTCCTTAATTCTTTATTCCTGTATTTTGTTAAACATTGTTGCATTTTTTTTTTTTTTTATAAAAATCTAATTTTACTGTGATTAGTCAAATTCTCTTAAAGTGAAGAAATTAACAGAATAATTAATCACAATTTGCAATGGTTTTAAATATTGAGAAAAAAAATCTTATCTGTCCCCAAATAGTTGACATCATTTGCATACACATTTTTATATACTAAATGTAACAAGTTTTCTGCTTTTTTTATTAACTGATTCATTTTCTACAGCTTATCAACCCTTGGCAGATTATTTAAAGCCAGAAAATCTTTTTTATATTTAAGAATTTTTTTTTTGAAATAATGGTTTAGTGATACACGTCTTACTAATTAACCCATAGCTAGAGGGAATTTGATAAACAAACAAGAAATAATGTGGATATGAAGTGGAGGATCAATTCTATATTACAATCAGTATATAAACTGATCCCTCACTTTGTGACTGCGGCAGTTTCTATATTTTATATTCCAGAGAATGTAAATAAATATAAAAGACGTGGCTGTGTAGCGAATCAGTATTTGATTCATTTTTTACAGTTTATTAACCCTTTGCAAGTTATTTAAAGCCAAAAAATATTTTTAGAGTGTAAGAATTTTTTTTGAGATAATAATGGTTTAGTGATACAATTAATTGTATGTTTAGTGATACTTTTTAATTAACCCATAGCTGGGGGGAGAAGAGGTGGGTTCATACCTTTTACCAAGGGTATTTGCACATAAGTGAATATAATTAACTCAACAGCTCTTTGATTAACAATTCTGAGCCATTATCCATTACAATACCTGCACATCATAGCTTACAGCACCTGATATTCCCAAATGGTCATTTATCTAGATACTGACCTGGCTCAATGTTGCTTAACTTCAGTGATCACGTGGTAACTGGTGTTTCAACATGGTGTGGCCATAAGCCCAAATTATCTGGGTTAGAGGTAGTAAATATTTCTAAAAGAAATTAATATTGTGATGAATTTAAAGATTTTTATTTTTTACTAATCTTCATGCCTTTGAATTTAATGTCTTAATCTTAATTATTCTAAATATTATGGAAATAGAAAAATGATGGTAAACGCAGTGTTAATCATGAGAAAGACGTACAAGATGGATACAAGAGCAGCTGTGAAAAACAATAATGGAAGACTGAATGGTGTGAAAGTCTAAAAATATAAACAGCAATAACTTCTAAAACATGTATAGAAAATATAAATTGAAATTCATCGATTTCTTTAATCTATATATAATTATTAGCTATGTATTTGCTTATACAAAAGAAAATATGTGCTAATGACTGATGTGTTATGGAGCCAGAAAATCATTTTTAAATTTAAGCATGATGTTAATTTACATACACACACGTGTGTGTGTGTTGCTGTGTATCTCCTACTCTTGTTTATTAGGCATTGAATGGTATCACCTCACGTCCATTGATTTGCCTGACTTTTCCAGTAACCTCATGAATATTCATGAGCACCCTTATACCAAAAATTTTTGCAAAACCACTAACATTTTTGTTGTTGTCTATAAGTACTTGTCACAAAATAAAATCTTTACATTTGCCTTGATAAACTCCCTCAGAGGACAAAATATGTCAGCTAAGTTTTCCTTTTGTCTTTACTCATGTCAAATTCATTTTTATATTTTGAATAAACAAAACTGTTCCTTTGCTACAATATCACTGTTATAATCAATCAATAAGGTCTATCACTGTCAAAGAAAAAAAAAGCTGGATGTAATAAATTAGGGTTCAATATCTCAAGTATTTTTTATAAAATATATATATCTTTATAATTGACTGATTGATGGATTCGTTTTCTGCGGCTTATCAACCTGTTGTAGATTATTTGAAGCCAGGAAATGTTTTTAAATTGTAAGAATTTTGGGGGGGGGATAATAGTTAAGTGATACAAATCTTACTAATTAACCCATAGCAGAGAGGAGAAGGGTATTTGCACATAAGTGAATATAACAAACCCAATGCAAATTTGAACTTGGCTCTCCAGTTAACAATTCCAAGCCATTGTCCATTACACCACCTGCACATCCAAGCTTACACATCACCTTCTCGGTACTGACCAAGATCAACATTGACTAACTTCAGTGATTGTATAGGAATTGGCATTTCAACATGATGTGGCTGCATATATAATTATATAAGAAATAAATCAAAATTTATTTTAATTTAAGCGACCAATCAAGTTCTATCCAAATTGGCACTAAATTATGGAGTGTAAAATGGAGTTTTGATGTATGTAAGCTGTTTTTTCTTTATATATAAGATACACATTTGAAAATAAGTGTTTCAGTATAAGTCTAATATTGTCACATCTCAAAAACACTTTAATTATTTCTAGAATTTCCACGGTATATCAAACCGAAAGCAAGTTTTGACATCAATAGCATAAATCCTCTTTAGCCAATAATAATAAAATCTTGATATCTGTGAGGAAGAAAAACTGCACTAGCATAATTTTGATTTCGTTAAGCTATTAATGTGATAATGATTTCTAATTTTTTCTCGAAACTTTTTCTGTTCAGGTAAATATCATGTCATTATTGTGAAATTATTGTGATCAGGCATTTTTTAAAAATTGCCAATGTAAGAATCTTTTTTAAAACAGTGAAGTAAAAATATTTTCAGGTTAATCATTCAGTCAAGTTTGAAACAAATCGATATTAACAAGGAAAATGCACAAGTTGGTCAGTAAATGAAATGGTCATTATTCCACTAGTTTGTAGGTTGACAGTATTATTTTAAACCAATAGATAGAGAAATTATGTTTTAATGCATTAGAAACAACCTATTATTACTAATTCTGACTAGTATTTACTTCCACCGTAAAAATCAAAATGAAAGTAAATACTGGTCAAAATCAATAATGGCTGACAATGCTTCATCTAATAAAAGTCCTGTTTTGTCTACAGTAAATTTAAATAAAGCACTTTGTTTTTAGGTTTTATGAGAAATTATAGAGCAGTAAAAATAATATTTTAAAAGTGAATGGTTCTAAGAAGTTCTTTACTCATTGTATTTAATAACCAATGAAGGAGGAGGTGGGGGGGCGGTGAGTAACCTACTTAATGAGTTTGGGTGAATGAATAGCAAAACAAGAACAAAGAAGGATTGTAAAGGGTCAAAAGTTACTTAGAACAATAAAAGACAGGAAGTTATGGAGAGCCATAATTGCTCACATCCTGAAAGAACATGACAATTAGAGAAAGAAACTTGGTGTTATTACACATTAATGTCTCTACTGACAAGCCACGGTTTTAGTCAAGAGGCTAGGAATTTTCAATTCCAAACATTTGTGGTCTTTCCCAGTCAGTTAAGTGTCATACGTGATACACGCTTGGGCAATCATTGTCTCTTTCAATTCATGACTGACTAGACAGAAGATTTTCCTGCAGAATATTGCTATTTCTTTCTGTAGTAGCCTGGTTGCCAACTAAGGCTATCCTGCTATTCAACCCACAAGTGAATGTAACAAACCAGTCTTGGATTTGAACTTTGCTCTCTGACTTCTCATTCCGAGCCAGTATCCATTAGACCAAAACATACATTGAAATAAAATAAGGCAGGAAGTCCAATGAAACTTATCTTTATAGCCAAATAGAAAAGAGATTGATTTTTAAAATCTACTTGTTAAAGAAACTATATTGTCAGTGAAAGGTAATTAACTCTATTTTTTAAAAATAATGACAATCAATTAAAATGATCAAAAGCAAAGTTTGGATTAAGTAGCAAATAATTATTTGGGCAGAATGTAGTTGGGAGAGGAGCTTCTTTGTTCATTCTTATTAGAATATTTTTACATGTGCTACAAGCTGAAGAATAATCATTTATTCTATTAAATGTTTATGATTACAGGTTCTTACCAGACCTGGCCAGTATTTAAGGAATGTCAGGGACTAAAGCAAAACTTAATGAATAAACCAAGTATATTTGTCAAATCTGCAATTGTATAGTGATCTTGCTGGACTGGGAGCTCAAAGACTTTCGGTAAGTGTTTTATTGTATCTGGAGAGTAAAGAAGGTTGGTTGTTTTTACATAAAAAGAGGTATTAACTTCTTTCATTCAAACACAAGAAAACAAAACAGCTGGTATCGAAAATATTTGGGTAATTTATTTAGATTAAGTCTTAAAAAAAAAAAAAAAAGGTTTTGAAAACAATATAAATGAAAAATGTCAATTGGAGGTGGAGGAGGGGGGTTCTTGAAAAAATAATTCTTTGTGTAGAAGTCCCCCCCACTTTTTTTTCTCTTAATGCTTGTGCATTATGACTTATTTTTTTCTTTTTTTTTTAGCGATGAGTGTTTCAAATGTTGAAGTTAAGGTCCCTTGGGGATGGGCGAGAATATAGTGACATCAGATCTGAGCTCTTTCATTAAATTTGAGGTGAGAGAGAGAGAGAGAGAGAGAGAGAGAGAGAGAGAGAGAGAGTAAGAGTGAGAAAAAAAAACAAAAAAAACAAAAAAAAAAAAAACTGCAGAGTAAGGATTATATCTTTCTTGGGTTCTCCTTCAATATTGATTGGGTTGAGGACAATCTTTACCAAACCAGAGTGTATCAGATATTAATCTAAAGATAAAGAATATTTCTTGAAATTTTGAAAGTCATGGACAGAGACCTTTTTTTATGTTGAGGACCAAAACAGCACTTTTATAAATTTTCTTGATACTTTCCACACAAATATAGGGAAAAATTAGTTGACCACAAATGATGGAGAGAAAGTGAGCGAGCGAGCAAGCAAGCAAGAGACAGACAAAAAGAAAAAAAGTGGCAACTATGAAGGCAGACGTGATTTATCTTTTTGTATAACTTAAAAATCTGATTTTTAACCCCCCCCCTCCTCTAGTGAGCTTTCTGGGGTGAAACAGGTGTTCGTTATGGACAAACATTATCTACAGTTACTTTAAATAAGAAAAATATTCGAGGGTGATATCCATAACCTATCACAAAATTTTCTAGATTTGCTCAGAAATAAATTTAAAAAGATAATCACAGAAGTGTAATATAAATCTTTATTTAGAAAACAAAGAGAGAAAAAACTAAAGAGAAGGATGTTGCTCATAACTTTGCCAAATCCTTCTGAATTTGACATCTATATTACTTTAAACATTAGCAGTGCTGCTTTCAGCAAATATAACTTTCTGCCAAAAAAAGAGAAAGGTGTGATCCGTAATGTATCCCACAAGTTGTTAACAATGTGAACTTTAGATTATGCAGATCCTTGGCTCAAACCCAAGCCACTTATTTAAAGGACCCTATATAGCCTTAGAAGATGAACAGCATTCAAGTCCAGTATAAAAAAAAATGCAGTCACTATTTATAGGATGTGAAGATTGTCATTTTTAGAAATATTAACTGCTAATATGTAAGGGTTATATCAAAGTGGTTTGAAATTAAAAGTAACCTCACCAATATGGTAGTTTGCTGTTTAAATCACTAAGTCACTGTTGGTTTACAGAGGTGGACACGGGATGGAGTAAGTTGTTGAGGTCTGGTATTGAAGTGGACAGTGAGGCTCACATGAAATTTGAAGGAGAATAACAGAAGTTCAAATAAAATCTGATATTTCTGCAGAAATTAAAATTGTTCACACCATTCTAGAAATAGTGAAGATTTTAAAGTACAATAAACCAGTATCAGCAATCTTATAACAAGAAAATCTTACTGCTTTTATCTATAAATTATTATAGGATTTAACTTAATTTGAGGAAATTCATTTTTCTTATTTTTTGATGTAACTGGGAAGAGAGGACTATTAAAATGGTTCCTATTAATTTAACTGTTAAATTTCTACAGAGAGTTCTTGCATTCAACAAGTTAAAGGAAATGACAAAGATGAGGAAGTTAATTAAAAAAAAAAAAGAAATCAGAAAGTAGAAAACAAAGGGAGATAACACGCTATGGGCGAGAAAAGATACCTCTATAGACCCGCATGAATATGAAGGTTCCTAAGAGATGACAGTCAGTCTTCTTCATTATACAATACTTGTCAAAATAAAAAAAAATGTGATACTTGGCACTACATGACCCACATAGGTTTTAATATGCCAAAGGCCCTATGAATATATATTTTAATTTACAGAACTTTTTTTCTTGTCCATTTTTCTTGTAACAGTTTTTGAACATTTATTTATCTTTTTTTTATAAAAAATTCTTGAAGAAAAACAAAAAAAAAAAAAAAAAAACAAACTGAAAAGTGCCTTTACAAAAAAAAAAAAAAAAAAAAATTATTTATAAAAAGCAGAATTTTGGACAGGAAGAAAAATGGCAGTCTGGATTTTTGAAGCAGATATTTACAGAAAGTTTTACTAAATTACAAAGAAGCTCAGGCTACATTCTCGGCAGGGTGAGAAGTGCCTCCAGTTTGAATTTAGGGTGGGAGGGAGGAGTAGTAACACTTTTATAAGATTTGTTGAAGCCTTGGGAAAAAAAAAAAAAAAAAAAAACAGTTTTGCTTTTTTTCCCTGAAATTCATTTATGTGAGGTTGGATGTTTATTGTAAATAAAATTGAACATCTTGCTTTTGTATTTTTTCTTTAACCGGAATGTGACAGAAATTTGTGCAAGTACACAAAATAAAATGTGTGTTTCAAGCTCTGCATTGAAAAGAGAGATTATGAAAAACTGAAAGGTTACAGAGAAATGAAATATGATTTTGAAATTGAACAATTTTGTAGATAGAAGAAATTCTAATTTGGCTTTAATATTTTTATGAAAAAATATTTTGAAAATAATTTAAAAGAAAGCTATAATGTTTTGTTTTTTTTTTTTTAAAAAGAAGAAAAAACTTCATTTGTTTTTATCAATTACCGATTGGAGCAAAGTTTCACTTATATTCTTTGAATCTTGTCTAAAATTAACTGTTAAGATATCAAAAACTCACCCTTTACATTGGATTTTTTAACTTTTATATGGAGAGGGAGAGAGAGAGGGAAAATATATAAATTTAGATAAAATTATTTTTTAGTTGGACAAAGCTTTCATTAAATTTGATAAGTGTCCAATGTCAAATCATTGTTTCATGTTTATAGAAAGTAAGCAAGGAGGTTGGGTTGAATTTGGAGATGGATAGAGAAAGAGATTTGAGACAAGTTGCATTTGAACAGAACAGGTAAGAACAAAAATAAATTCTAAAACAAATTTAAAAGAACTGTAATTGTGTGTGTGTGTGTGTGTGTCTCTGTGTGTAATTCTTTTTTTTAATAAGAGAATGCTTAGGAAATTCAACATTTTTCCCAACAATTTCTAACAAAAAAAAAAAAAAAAAAAAAAAGAAAAAAGAGGTGAACGTGGAAATTTTCTTTTGGTAATTTTAAAATGTTGCTTTATCCCCCCTCCCCATTGATAAATGCATGGAAAAAAAAAAAAAAAAAACAAACAGCAACAACTACTGAGAATCTAGAATGGTTTTTGTAGAATCAGTTGAAATGAAATATTACATAAAATTATTGCTGGGATTTATAGGTCAATTATAAAGTTCACAAAGATTGGCTTTTTCATTTCAAATGCCTTTGTAACCATTCTTGATAAATCATATCCATTGTAAATAAGCTTCATTTGATTGTGTCAAAATTATTTATTAGATTAATAATAATAATAATAATAATATTGGAATAAATTCTTGAAAACTATTAAAAAAAAAAAAAAAAAAAAAAAAAAAATTAGTTGGAAATTTGCATGTCAAACACCTGCCTCCATGACATCAAAGCTCCTCAAAATGTTCTTTGAAATTGGGCCTCTGTATCATCTTTGAGAGAGAGAGAGAGAGAGAGAGAGAGAGAGAGAGAGAATAGACATTTCACACACACAAAAAAAAATTGACTAGTTCTATAATTATCCTTAAATATAACTATATAAATATTCTTATTGAAGACCGACTAAGTTTTACAATTTTTCAATCACTTATTGGAATTCTCAACAAGAATTTTTGTCAAGTGTCCCAATGAGTGATTGAAAAAAATTACGAAACTAAGTTGGCTTTTGATAAATATTCAACTGTATTAGATTGTGTGTGTGTATATATATATATTTATATATATATATATATATATATATATATATATATATATATATATACACACACACACACTGATCATAATTAAATTTGTTTTCAAAGGAGATTAAACATATCAGTACTTGTGATAAAGCCCTAAAGTCTTTGGTTTTATCCTTTGTCACTTCAGCTATACTAGAAAGTATATGTAGATATTGTAAGATTATGGTAAAGATCACCACGATTAATATACCAAAACAATTTACAAATTTAATCTTTTCTTTCTTTAAAAATATACCATTTTAATTAAAATTTTATTTAAAAAAATGGACCAATTTCATTTGAATTTTTCTAAATTCAGTTATGCATTATAATTGAAAGAGTTTAGTTATAAGCAATTTTAAATAAAGAGAGACATTGGTATTATTAAAGTGACACTTAAAAAGGTTTTCCCTTTTTTGTTACTAGATTTCTTTATTTTTATTTATAGCTATTAAAAAATAATTAGCCATTAAAATTAGTGAGTGTTGAAATAATTCAAACTATGAAAGAATGAAAGGAATCTGGACTTAAGTTATTGGCAATTCCTTGTTGGTTGTGATTCCTGGTTGTGTGTAATTTTGATACTTGAATGCTAGAAGATTCTAAGATTTGTCCAGAAAGAATTTAAATTCAGGATGATGAGAACTTCTGCAAAACTACAGAAGTGACCAAAGCTGAAGGTGAAGCCATTGCTTATAACAAAATCAAATACTTTTATTTTTAAATTCAAGATTGTGGGTAGAGAATTTTTTTTTTTTGTTTTTTGCTAACTACAAAAATAAAAATCCATTTCTTGAATATTTTAATTTAGAAAGCTTCACATATAGTGTGTGCATGTATGCGTGTATATATATATATATATATATATATATATATATATATATAGCCAACTCAAAGTACTGGCAACTGCTGCCATGTCATGTGTTTGGGATCTTTCAAGCAAAAGTGTGCTGTCTTGACTGAACTGAATATTGCAAAAGAATTATTTCCTAAAGATGTAATAGAAGTTGTTAGGTTCATAAACACTAATAAGTTACAAGATGTCATACCAAATCTTTTTGTTGTATTGAGAATAATGCTTACTATAGCCATTACTGTGGCCACTGGAGAGAAAAGCTTTAGTAAACTAAAGCTTATAAAAACATACTTGTGGTCATCCATGACTCCAGACAGATTAAATTCTTTTGCAATAAAAATTGATCTTATAAAGAAGATAAATGTAGAAATTGCCATGAAAAGATTTTCTATACTGAAGACTACAAAAAATGTTTTAGATAGGATAATGAATGTTTTCTTTAGTTTGTATTAAGTTGTACGTTGTAATAAACTTGTTATTCTACATTTTCATTCTTTTTGTCTTGTGAAAATTAAAAAAAAAAATTATACTTGTACAGGTGCTGAGGTTCAGCTTGCCCAGGATGCCAGCAACCCTAGAGCTGGCCCTATATATATATATATATATATATATATATATATATATGTGTGTGTGTTAGAGCACATGCAATATATAACCATATTTATTTGTGTGTAAGGGTCAGTCAACCAAAGGGAAAATTCTAGTGCAGAAATATTTTACACCAAGGGGAACCATTATGCACCTTTGGAATACAGATTAGCCAGCAAAATCACCTGTCTTTAATTTTACCTTTGGAAAGATCAAAAAATGGACATTACTGTGAACTGCCAATCGTATGCCAACATGAATAATTGCAATAATAATGAAGTATTAATTAGGTTACTTGATTGTAAATTTATCTTTGAGAAGAGTCATTAGCATGCCCAATATTGTTAAGATAATTGAATGTTCCTTTTGTATATTTGTTGTTAGTACAACATTTTCCTCGTGTAAATCTTCAGCCATTTTGAAGTGTGTTCAGTGAGGAAAAGAAACCAAGAGACCTTACTACTTTTCCTATTTCTTTCTTAAAGTTGCATTATTTTTACAGAGTATACTTGTCAAAGGTTGAAGAATGGATCAACAAACATATTGTGTTAACAACAAATATACAAAGGAGAAAGAATGAACAATAATTGGTCTACTTGAAAGGTAAAAGCTTCAAAAGAGGCAGAAAGAAAGTAAACATATTCATGGATCAACATGTTTGGATTGTAAAAAAAAACTAAAAGATTAACCTCACAATGCACCAAATAGAAGTATTGCTTAGTAGATCCTTATTAATGCCAACTGGTAAACTAAATAATCCTTAACTGTTGTGCATCAATAAATGGGATCAATGTGATGAGTGTTGATCTGTGATTTGGATTAATGATTATCATTCATATTTCATTTCATAAATGAGATACATAACAGAAAGGCCAGAAACAAAAAGAAATAATGTTTAAATTAAGTGGAATATTTTGTTTTAAATCAAATTCTTATAAAGCATATTCAGTGGAGGTAATCAAAGTTATCACTTCTGAACATATTAAGACATTGTACATTTTTCTAAAGTGAATTTTTTTCTTTAAAAGAAAGAAGTGAGAGGTTGGCGGTCATAATGCTTCATTTAGAGAGACCACAAACTGAGAAGTGATTAGGACAGGCTCTATATATTGGAATAGTAAGTACTGGGATGTTTAACAAAAATCTATTAAAATTCATTTAAATGTTTATTACTGAATTTGATTGACAAAGTCTGTATATTCATTTTTTATATTTTTCTAGTTGGGGTATAAGTTCATATCAGTATCACTACTTATACACTAAACGGAAAAAAAGTAAAGATTAAACAAAGCTTGTCAGTTAAATTCAATAAAGTGTGTGTGAGCAATATTGAGTTCTATCACATCTTTGAGTACATGCTCTAGAATCAATCAGTAATGTCTTCAAGAATGCATCATTATTTTTTTTTTATATCATTTTATTGTTTAGAAGTCTCTCCAATTTGTATTATTTATTAAACTGCCAAAATTTCATTTTTGCAATATTTCTAGAACTTCCTATATATATATATATATATATATATATATATATATATATATATATAAGTCAAATGAAAACTTATCTTAGTTGATGTGCTTTGTCCTCAGAGATTTTATCAGAGGATGAAACACGTCAAAGATAAGTCTTGCTTTTGTCTTTATTCATTTTGTTCTTTTATCTGAAATTTTAGGTGGTTAAATAGAACATTACAAAACTGGAGAAATTCAATTGAAATAATATTTAAAAATGTATTGCTTCATACTAGGTACAAACAGAATATAAAAAAAAAACCTATTCTTCATTCTTGTGCAACATTTGAAGATGCATGTTGGAGAGTCTGAAACCCCGAGAGAAAAAGTAAAAAGAAAAATTAAGAATGGAGATGGGTAAGGAGAAAAATAGAAGAAACTTGGGAAATGAAGTGTTACAAAACCTTATCCCCTCCACTTCTTTTTCTCATTGTTTTCTTTGAAACAAAATTGGATATAATTTGGAGATGTACAACGGCCATTTTATATATATCATTTTTATTATAAGAAATTAAAACAAAAACATGTTGAAATCGCTGCACAATGGCTTTTGTGTTTCTGTACTATGTTGTACCTCTCAGGCGATGGTAAGTAACTGGTGATTAAATGATTTTTAAGAAAATTACATTTTCTTAAGTCATTTAATCACCAGTTACTTACCATCGCCTGAAACACAAAAGCCATTTCAACATGTTTTTGTTTTAATTTCTTATGATAAAAATAATAATATATTGTGCTAGTTTGTATTGAGCACTTTTTAAAAGTAAGTGCTATGAACAGTGGAATTTTACTCTATCTGTTCTTTCTCTCATTTGAGTATATATATATATATATATATATATATATATATATATATATATATATATATGTGTGTGTGTGTGTGTGTGTGTGTGTGTCTAAGTGTGAATGATAAAATAAGGAACAAGCAGGAAATGTTTATGAATTTAAAATGTTTTTATTTAAAATTCATCAGAAATTTGCTATTAGAAATGAGTCATGGAGGAGCGTATTCCAATGTTCCCTTCCATAACTCATTTTCCAATATTTTCTGATGAAGCTTTATTAAAAGTTAAATTTATAAAAGTTTTTCTATTTGTTTCTTATTTTATCATTCTGTCAGATTCTAATCCATATTTAGTTTCAATTTATATAACATAAAGAGGAGGTTCTTGGCTGCAGGTTCACTGGACATTGGCAAAATAATTGTGCTGAAGCCTGATAGCCCTTCTTACATGTATACACTTTCATGCAAAATGAGACACACAGTAAAAACATATATACATACAGTCATACATTACATACATCCTCCCACACATTGTAGTTGGACCTCTAATAGTCATCAAAATGTAGGGTATGAAATAACAGTTAATATCATGGCTGGGCAATGTCCAATCATTCAGTTCTGTGTTTGTATGAACACAAACACATCTTTATTTTAGAAATATATGTTAAGAAATAAAGTTAAAAGCAGAGAGAGAAGGAAATAAGAACTTAAGCTAAAAATTATAAAAATTTTACTTTTTTTTTCTGTATATAACAAGGTAATTGTTAAAACTTAAAGGAGTAAGATATCTTTTTATTAAAATATGTAACTTTCTCCCTTTATAGAAACCTTGAAAAGAAGATGAAATTCATGAATTTATTTTGGTTGGACAATACCCAGACAAAAGTTTTATTTTTTTTCTGGCATCAACATAGATTGGACATAAGTCAAATTTGGATGGACATGTCAGACTTTCAGCCATTAATGTTCTGAAAGCACACTGCTAAGAGAGAGAGAGAGAGAAAATATACAGTCCTAAACCCAACAGCTTGGCATGTTATTTCTTTTAGACACTGACAGTGTTGGAACTGGAATAAGTGTGTTATATTCCCCCCACCCCAATTTCCTTTTCTCCTGTGTTGCCTGTTCACATAAAAAAAAGGAAAGAAAAAAAAAAAAAAAAAAAAGAAAGGTCCCCTAAGGTGACATAGGATGAATATATATATATCTATCATATAGATCTGTACATAATTTACTAACATTGTATATAACAAAAATGAAAAGTTGATAATGCAAAAATAAAAAAGTCCAACATCCTTTTCTTAACTTCTCTCTCCCTCTCCCCTCAACATTTTATAAATTTTTTTTTTATCATCTGAATAATTTTAAAAAACTTTTCATAGCAAAAACTAATATTTTCATCATCCATTATCAATTGTCTGTCACCATCTTCTCTTTTTTTTTTTTTTTTTTTTTTTTTTTTTAAAAAGTTTTTGATTAAAAAAAAATATATATATAAAAAAGGGGATGGCCTGTGGTGAAATGACTATATTCAACTACAAGTCAACCCACAGTATAGGGTTTTGGGAATCCCTGATGTTGTAGAGAAAAGGTTGGAGTCCTCATCTCCCCCCGCAAAAAAAAAAAACAAAAAACAAAAAAAACCAACGAGTGCATGCCATAGAAGATTCAAAGTCTCACCCTGCTTAACTCGTGGTAAGAATTTTTTTTTTTTTTCCAATTTTTCTTGGCAATTTCGCCAAGGAACTTGTGAGTCCTTATTCTTTGTTTTTTTTTTTCTTCATAAGCTGTTAGGGGTGAGTAGAAAGCCTCATACCTGTGTTGTCTCCAGTCCTTCCCATTCATCATCACTCTCTGTATCTGACAAATTCTCATCAATAACCTCACTGTCACTTAAACTTTCAGCTGACATAGCATCTGTGCTGCCTGCAATGGACATACCATCACTGCCAGGTCCGCCACTACTACTGAGTGAGTTGCTAGGCGTGTGACTAGGAGCCACCCCACTCGATGACGTGCTTTGTGCCACGTAATCAATGCTGATTGAGTTCATACTACTGACTAAGCTTCGACTCTGGGGGACTGTGCTCAATGTGTGCTGGTCTATTGTGGGGTCCTTGCTAATTTGGTGGGACGGTAGATCCTCAGTACTTTTGCTTTTTATGGGAACAGTTTCAGGTGGTGAATTCTGGTCGTGAGGGCTAAAATAAAGTTTCACCTGAAAGTAAGAAAAAGATTTATTTAATAGACTCAGGTACAATGTGAATGGCTTTTACAAGACAATTTGAAAATAAATAAATACTTCTTTAGTTTTTAATTTGCTTACAGATACTACACTTTAATTATTCAAAGAAAAAATGGGTGCAGAACATGTAAATTAATCACTGGCTTCAGCAGTTTTAAATTATTCATTTAGATAAGTTTTGACATTTTTTTTTTCGTTCTTATGAATCAATTGGTCAGAAAGTGTGGGGTAGCATATTGGTTATCAGCATGGAAAGTGAAATCAGTAGGCAGAGTTCAAATTCCAGCTTAGTTGGTTCTATTCATTTTTATACTAATTCTCTTGGGAATTAGTTTTCTCCCTTCAGCTATGGGTTAAATAGCAGCATAGATTGGGCTCTTTAAGCTCGTGTCTAGGAGGACTATTTTGAATTTAAACCATGGAAAAAGCAATGGAATTCCACTCCACTATCTTTTCAAAGAAATCATGCCTATTCAAAGATAAAAAAAAAAAAAAAAAAAAAAAAAGAAAGAACCTGTGGAGAGTCATGATCACCTATGTCTTGAAGGGACATGTCATTAGGAAGGGGAGGGAGTCCAGAGAGAGACTTTCTGAAGCCTCCATCAATCTCATGGATTTACACTTGAAAAGGCTTGCTTTTCAGGATGCAGGTTTGGGCAAAGTATTATTGAAAGGAAAGTAGTTACCCATGTAAAATTTTCAATGGCAGTTCTAATAAATGAATAACGTGAGAAAATTATAAAGCTACCAAAACTCTAAAAGTGAGCAGAAAAAAAAAGTACTTTATTCCCTACCATTTAACTTGCATTGTATTTCTTGCTAGTGCTAGGAAAAAAAATGACTTTTGTGTGTAAGTTTTTAAATATACTTTAGTATTATTTTAATTTGTAATCAGATAAATTTTATTCTGTGTTGTCTAAGTATGAGTCAATACCCGAAATATGCATGTTGATTTTGGAGGATTTTTTTAAAGAAATTGCACCTTATAGAGAAATATGGTACACATTAGGATTTTTTTTTGGGGGGGGGATACCCCACCTAAGCATCTCTAAAATCCTGATGCCCCCACCCTCTTGTAACATATAATTCTTATTATTCAAAAAGTGAATTCCTATTCATGTGGAGGAAGCCTAAAAGCCATTAATTTAGTCTAAACAAGCTTCCAAAGGACACGAATTCCATGAAAGATAAAATTAAAAGAACGAAAGGGCAGTTGAAGTACCAAGGAAAAAATTACTAAGAAATTGTTAAAAAAATATTATATACAGTACATATGTAGTTACACATGTACATACATATACACAAATATTTTTATGTATGCATACTGTATATGCACCACATGTATTAACTTGCATACATACTCATACTCACTAGAAAATAACTGATTCTTGAACTGCTCCCCTTAATAATCAAATTGCCTCATATTGGGAACTACAGGTTTAGCCTTATTTTACCCATTTTAAGTTCAAGCAGGAAGACTAAAAGTGGGATTAGACAGGTTGTCTCCTCTTGGCAACAAGTCATGAGCTCTTCTGAAGTTTGTCCAAAATTACTGATATCCTTTTCTTGTCTCATTAATTAAAACCAGTCAATCAATTTTTTTTTTATTGTGAGATTTATTTCTTTATTAGTTAACATATATTCATATTTTTGCTACATTAAATAGGATTTAAAAATAATGTCAAACTGGACTTACTTTAAAATTTGGGCTAAAAAGTTTGTGTGCCTTGTCCTTGTTGGCTTTGTCGATTTCATTTTTTGTGAATGTGAGTGTCAAGCACATTTCCTTTACCCCATTATTCCTATCCTTGGAGTTCTTCCAGCATTCTTCAGTTGTATTTACAAAGAATGTGTTGAACCAAAAATGGAACATCTTTTCCTGAAAAACAAAATAAAGCTATCAATTGGAAAGACAATTTCACAGATAAACGGCAGAGAGGTTGGCATATTATATTTTTTTTTTTTAGAATGATGTTCACCTTGTACAAGGCCCAAGAGCCACTCGAGGTAGATGGTTACAGAGTAAAAGGCACCAACCCAAGCAAGTGTCACCACGACACAAGGTGCCACCAGAAGTGAAAGAGAAGGGAAAGACTTCAGAATGAACTGGAAACCCAATCCTAAACAGGAAACAAGACAGGGGATGAGGGTGAATTGGATGATAGGCAAATCTATCTACTCCTATTACGTTAGAAGTATAGAGTTAAAGTAGACTTTACAAAGAATGGAAACTCAATCCTAAACAGGAAGCAAGGGTTAAATCTCTACCACTGTTCCAAATACAAAGTTCTAATATATTTTTCAAATTAATTGCTAAACAGCATAATAAAAATATTTTAAACAACTTTTTGATAAAGACATTAAATATTTTCGTTTAGTAAGAAAGTATCTTTGGAGAATTCAATATATTATGCAGTTGCTCCTGTGGAGGAGTATTCATGGTCATTTTCTCATTTATTGACACAATCTTTTTCAAAATTTGACCTTTTGTTCCAACTGGTGAAGATCAAACTTTGAGTCAAGCTTTGGAATCATGAACCATTCTACTTTAATGATCCAGACAACTTTATAATAAATATATACAGTATAAATTAAGGATACCTCATATACGTTATTGATCAGCACTTCTTCAATTTCAGCTCAGTTTAAAACTAAACTGTTAACCTACACACAGATAATTTGATTAAAGGAATAAATGCTTCTGATAACTGAGGAATGGTGTACAGCATTCCACAAAAATCTCTAAACAGTTTTCGTTGGGCTTTATTTTCATAGAGTAATAAAGTCAACACCTAAGGACAGTACATGAGTATAAACAGGATCTTCTACAAAAAGATTTTTCTTTTTTTCATAATTTTTTATACCATGATGTTCACTCTGTAACAAGGCCCTTGAGCTACTTGAGGTAGAATGTTGCAGAGTAAGAGGTATAGTTTATGGAGATATGTGGGGAAGGTGACAGTTAACCCTAAACTTGAACAGGTTAATATTTTAGTAATTGGAGGAGCATCCACTTGGGAGTTGATCCCACAAAGCATCAGTTCATGGGAAGGAGCTGCTTGAGTGGAACTTACCAACGAAATACAAAGGGAATGGGAGTACTTTGCTACAATGTGTGTGGCATATGGTTTAAATTTAGAGTTTTCTTTGAACAAGATGGAGTTTCCTGCTATTTAACCCATAGCTAGAGGAAGACGGATTCTTCTAGTCATAGACTCTTAAAATTTCGGATCTGCTCAGTTTTGTATCCGAACGTAAACAAAGTAATTTCTAAAGACACAATAGATTTTTTATTTAAAAGTCCAACAGATTTTATCACTTTAAATGTTATTTTTTGTGGATACCCATATCTGAGTAGATGCTCCATTTATTTATTAAATGGTATATTTATTTATTTTCATCTGCTGGTTTGAATATTTGAGAAATCTTATTAAAGGAAAAAACTGAAAAAATATACGTTCTCTGGCAGGATTTGAAACTGTGTCCCCTTAGTCAGAGGAAACTGTTGTTAGATCCAATGTAATTTAACCAACTCGGCTACAAAGAACTTGTCAATCAAGCAAGGCTAGTTGTATATGAAACATAGCAGATTTGAGAATCTATAACAAAGATTTCACTTAAAAGGCACTATTCAGCCATATTCTTGTAAGAAGAATGAAGATTATCCATAATTTTTGGTAATTTATCAGCAGAAACATTACCAACTAAAAAGAAGTATTAATTAATTGAAATGGATTTTTATTATTATTATGTAAAGAATTAATAATTAATCTCAAATTCACTTGAATTTTAATTAAATTTACAACCTGGTATACCAATTATGAAGCTCAGCTTTATTTTGTTTCAATTTACTGCAACATTAATGCCATGTCAAATGCATTATTTTGGTAATGGTAGAAAAGATAAATTTAGGTGTTTTTTTTTTATATCAACTTATGTTTTTAACAAGAAGATGGAAGTTGTACTATTAAGAAGAATGGCTTTATTGCAAGCCATTTCAAAGAATGGGTGCTGTCTGTCAACAGAACTTTCAGAATCCAGACTGGAAACTTGAGCTAAAATTCAAGCAGAAAGACCAAAAGTGAGATTAGATAGGTTGTCTCCTCTTGACAAGAAGCCTTTAACTGTTTTGAAGTTTGTCCCAAATTACTGACATCCTTTTCTGAGGTCTCATTAATCAAAACCAGTCAATCATTTAAAATATATATATATATATATATATATATATATATATATATGTGTGTGTGTGTTTTGTTAAGGTAGGATGAATTAATCTTGCACAAAGCAAGGTGGGTTCTGCCTGATAGAAGATCTCAGTTTGCCTGTCCACATATTAAGACTTATAATAATTTGAGGTTAAGTTTTACAAGGCCAAATTGTCCCTCCTGATGCCCAACTTAGACACTCATAGTAGACCAAGTACAGTGTTTTTTATCAAGAATCCATTTCTAAGGTTACTATTCAAGGCTTGAGACCCCATTCTAGCCTTATTATGTATGCATGCATGATGGGTGTTGGCTCCTAACTCATTCAACCTTTAACTGGCCTGGAGCGATATGTGTAGAGTAATTGGCCATGATGTAATTGACAAAAATACCTAACAAATTGAATTGAAAACGTTTCCAATAAACAATAGCAAAAAGAACAGAGCAAAGTAATACTAAGCAAACAATATATGTACAAAGAAAAGTATGGCAAAAAAGTTCAGAGTTTAAGAATGGTGTTAATACACAAAAGGAATACAGTCAAATGGTTATAGCGTTCTGACTTCAAGACAAAAAGGAAGAAAAATATGGCGGAGGTGACCAAGAATTAGTTCATTTTATTGGCTAGAGAGAAGTCTCAGCATGTATCTGTATGATTTGCCGATAAATTTAAGAGTGGGAATGTTTTTGCAGTCATTGATTTGGAACCACCAAAAGCTGGTTTAGACACCAACCAACCATCCATCCATGCAACAGGTTGTACTGGGTTACATATTACCAATAATAGCAGGCCTGACCTGATCTTCAGAAGAACATAGAAAATTATACAATTAATTTTTGTAGCAACAATTCATGTGAGAGATTTGTATTGCTTTAGGAACACCAGCTCTACATTTGTCCTCAGTGCCATTCTCATGAGTGGGTACAGCCCAAAATCTATATTGTTGGGTCGCCTAGACTGATTGTGAACCACAGTCCAGTCTGTCCTATCTTTTTTGCCCATAGCCATGAGGAAGGGGGATGTTTATTTTATAATCATTTTTTTTTTCAGATTGCTAAGAAAAAAGAAAAGAAAAAAAAGCATCATAAATTTATAGAGATGGCAAAAACACATTTGTCTTTACATATTTCATATATCACACCATACCTTTTTCATCATTTTAGGTTTGTTGAAAAATTCTATTTTTATGTCACTACAGACTGGCTGTTGTTTTGTCAATTCCATGTCAACAATGCCGTCTCCTTTTTTGGCTCCCTCATACACTGTTGATGTACATAACCTGGTTTTGGAGTGGTAAATTACAAAATATGGATCTGTAATTAGAAAAAAAAAAAAAAATTGAATGATAATCCAACAGCAGGTAAAAATGAGATGTGATTTCTTATGGAACTTGGAACTAATGCAGTCAAGAAAATGGTAGTTTTTCGACTCAAAGTTATGTCCCCTTGATATTTCGGACATTCTTCCAGAATTAACAGTACTTGTGAAAATTTCACGGTTTCCTATTGAAATTTTTTGATTGAATAAGATCCTTAAGAGTTCCACAACTATGAAATACTCATGAAAATTCCTTATTGCATTGTTAAATGAATTTAACAAAATATTGCAATAACAATTATAAGTACGAATGTAGGTCATTCTTTAAATTAACAGAGTATAAAATGAAAAGATTTGAAATTGAAAAAGGTTTTAGATTTTACTGAAGCAAACATTAAATGCATAAGAGCATTATCACCTTCTTTTATCTTTTATTATGTATGCTATTTTTTTCTCACTAAAACTAAACAGTTTCTTAGATATATTTTTTTTGTCTTCCCTCACAAAGTGGTTTATTCTAATGAATGGCAGGGTATAACACACATACTAATTTATAATGTTATAATATGATGGGGTCTGTTATTACACAGCTAAACATCTTGTAAAATACTTTGCTTATGTTTGAAAGACGTTTTGTAGGTATAATTCAGATGTAAAAATTTTAGTCCTTTGTGAATAGTATTGGCCATTGTATTATATCAACCAACAGCCACAGGTAACCCTCTCGGAAAAGTCTGGGAAAATTCACAGGTGTTTCTTGATCAAATTTATTGATAAATATCAAATATTAGATCTGTATCTTTAATAGTCTTAAAAATCAAAGCATTATGAAATTTTACTGCATTTTGCTAAATAAGGCTTTCAACGAAATTCTGATATTCACCACTCTAAGAATATTGCATGTACTTGGTAACAATAGTTAATATTTATTAAAGATTAGAAAAATATAAACAACTTATTTTATGTAGTTTTATATGAACCAGAAAATGGTTGAAATGTCAAAATGTAAAAAGATGCTGTCCAATT
Organism: Acanthosepion pharaonis; assembly: GCA_903632075.3. NCBI lineage: Eukaryota > Metazoa > Mollusca > Cephalopoda > Sepiida > Sepiidae > Acanthosepion > Acanthosepion pharaonis. Next base: position 1,813,485 of record CAHIKZ030000247.1, on the reverse strand, counting down.
TAAGAGCTTCATATTTGCAAAGTATGTCAGATCATCTAAATTAGTTTCCATGTTATTTATGACCTTGTAGCCCACACCCTATTCACACTTCTCCTGTCTTTTCTTCTCACTCAGTCACTAGCTTTGTTGAGTAATAATGACTTTCCTTTCCCTCCTTAGCTGGAGCATTGCAATAGAATCAATTCAGGTTTCCCAAAATCTTATGATACTGGGATTGATGACAAAATCTTGTGGTGGACTGAATATGTATGTTGTGTACCAGACAAGATTGTAATTCCTGTTTGTAGCCATGGTAGCTTTTGTCTAATTGCTCCCAAGGACAATGTTGAGAATCAGGGCTGGAATAAGAATTCCATCGATGAATTGCACAACCCTGTTGATAACTCTGACAGGTTTATTGAATATAAAAAGAAAAAAATAAACTGGTGAATAAAATATCCCTATTATTTACCAAAAGATATGTTTTCCCTTTGCCAAATGATTTGAGAAATCTAGCAGTAACCATTATAAAATAGTGGAAGCAAAAATTGTCATACATGTGTGTGTGTGTGAGTGTGTGTGTGTTCGTGTGAGGTGGTGACTGTTTCTATGTGCCCAGAGTGAATCTCTAACAGTTTGTTGGGCTCAATTTTCCCCTGTGTCTCCTTGGGGCCTTCTTTTATATAGATGATCCAGGTTAAAATTTGTCATTGATATATGTCATTTCTTCATCTCAACTGTCTTAATCTCACAGAATCTGTTAATAACTACATGGCATGCTCTTTGTTTTAGAATTTTCTGTCCTTTCTTTTGAAAAGATGGTGTTTTGGGTAGACAGCCTCAATATAAACAAACCCTAAGTTTGGGACTTAGGCATAACCCAAATGCCTTCATTTAAAAGAATTTGGGTCACTCTTTTCTGTAAGAATATACATGTTTTTGGATGGATATGACTATAAACAAAATCCCAAATTTCTCAGGACTCAAAAATTCAGACAACACATTATTCATGTTAGTGGCAAGTGGATAGGGTGAGAAACCTTGATTTTGTTAAATTTAAAAAAAAAATCTTTGTTAGTTTAGTTTGAGTCTTTCTAGAACTGTTTTTTAATTAATTTTATTGTTTAAAACATAATTCTTAACTTGTTGCTTTTTTTTCATTTTTTTCCTCGACCATTTAACCTACACTCCTGAGAATTTTAATAATTATTAACCAATTAGTAGTTCATCCAAATCACCATCCAGCAATTTCAGCAATTCAAAGTTTGAACAAGGCCAGTGCCCAGTTACAACATAATAGATTTCTATGCAATAACAATATTTAATGTCAGTATTACTGTTTGAAAATTGATTCATTTTTGAACATCCTTAAAGTTACCTATTTTCATAACACAAACAGACCACTTAGGCAGTTTAAGAAATTTTTTTATAATCTTTATCACATGGTCAGTATTCAGCTAATGCTTTTTTTTCATGTCAGATTTTTTTTGGTCATTTTACTATTAATGATTTAAAAAGTAAAATTCTTTCTTATATACAATGAGAATTTTATAAATATTAGATCACTCATGCAGAAAATATAATCAGCGCAACTTCAAATTTACTTCAATATGACTTCTTTGGCAACCTTGGTAATCTAGTTACATACAATAAGTACTCACAACAGGACCCATTAGTAAACATGGGTACAGTTTCAAATCGGATGTTCCGTAAGAGCAGCATAACAGGTTTGTAAACAAGGTTGTTTTTCAGCAAATATTCATAGTATTTTACATATCTCCTCTGGCTGGGAATGGTTACACCCTGTAAGCACACACAAGAGAAAATGGACTTGATTGAAAACACAGAACACAAAATAATAAAGAAAGAAAGCTTAGAGAATTTAATACTCACAAGGCATACTGAAGGCAAGAGAAATAGCAAATAATCTATTTAATGAGTGAGTGAATAAAAAGCAAAATATGGACTGCGTAGACAAAGAGACGGTGTATGTGTGTGTAGGGGGGGGGGTAAAGATACAGAAGCTACTTCAAGCAACAAAAGAGAAGAGATTGTGGAGAGCCAATCATTCACATCTTGAAACAACATGGCACACTAGACACAGAGTCTATAATTTATTTTAGTTTGAAGGATACTTTTAATATATCAAGATAGCTGCAAAAGTAATGCCTCATATTTTATGATGTTTGCACCATGGCAATAGAGGCTGAACCTTCCTGTTAATAACCCATATTTCATTTTGTTTTATTATAGATAGCAATCAGGCAAAAAGCCTGCCTATATTCCTGAGATGAGGTATTGCAACTATTTACATTGTTCGAACTATTATCCTCATCTTTATTGTCATATTCACAACGTTTCAGCTATTGTCCCCAAAGACACATGGCCCAGTGGATAAAAGCGTTGGTTGAAGTAATCCAGTGACTTGACCCAAAGAGTTGTGAGTTCAATACCTGACCACAGCAGAGATGAACAAAAACTGAGATATCCAGAAAAGGCATAGTATGTAGAACTAGAATAGAATAGCTTACCCTGGTGAATGAAATAAAGGGTTCAGTTAGAAATTCCAATGTATATTACCTGAAGACAGCTGGAGAATAGAACAGCCAAAACATTGTAAATATGGCAATAAGATGAAGACAATAGTCTGAACAAAGTAAATAGTGTAAACCGGCAAAAAAAATGTTTGAAATAAAACTGCGTACAAAGCAGAAGTGCATAATTGAATTACATTGTACAGAAAAATTGAATCCATTGATATTTACTGGTACTTACTGAACATTTATGGAAATCAACTAGTGGATGTGAGCACAGTCAGGTTGTGGATAATACATTTCAGTAGAGTAATGTGTCTGACAAACCATGTTCAAGTAATCCTGCACAGCTGTCAATCCACAGAAAGGAAGATCTCTTGTCTCTCATTGGCAAAATGTAGAAAAAGTGTGCTTTTGCAGCTGAAAACTTGCTCCATCCAATGGTGTCATTGTATTTGTTGTAGTTTCAGTGGAAATAAGTAAGAGGCATTACTTTTGGAAGATCCCTCTTATGTAATGTCAGTAAATGTAAAATGATGGTTACAATAATACTTTGACAACCTGAGTAGAGTGTAACAAAAAGCAATCATAAAAATGTAAGTAAATATTAATGGGAAGTGTGGGTGGTGTTACGCATATCAGCAGAGAAAGCGTAATCAATGAGTAGAGTTCAAATTCCAGGCTAGTCTTTTGCATTCACTTTTGTCCAAATACTCTTATAAAGGGATGATTATCTTCTACCATCCCCCCACCTACCCAAAGAGAGATATATAGTAAGGTATACTAGGCTCACTAGACTTGGGGTAGCAATCAGACTAAGAGAGAGTAAACTCTTAATTCCAAATCATGGAGAAAGCAACCTTCTCCAAGAATACATGGTAATTCCCAAGTAATCAAAAGAATCTGTCAAGAGTCTCAATTGCCTATATTCTGAAAGGACATGGCAATATTAAGAATAAAAATGGTGGACATTGCTTCACCTAATGAAAAAAAAAAAAAAAAAAACTAAAACTACTGCTACTACTAGTGTAAAAATATAAACAAATATGGTATCAGGAATGATTGCAGAATGAGTGAGGAGTTTAAATGTTAGATCTGATCTCCTGAATGTTGTCACATTCTCATGATTCAGTTATTTACAGCAGTTGGCATGTTCAAATAGGCTTCCCTGAAGCAAAATAGATAAAATTTTGAGCTTCATTGAGAGCTTATTACTTCTGATTCACATCACTCACTGCCTGAGTTGCTATAAAAATAGCAACTACAAAATATTAAAAGATGAAATTCAGTTTGCAATTCTAATATAAAGAAAATATTTGTTTCTATTAAGAGCCAATAAAAACATTTATATATCTATTTTATAATCTTGTTCTAAGAGATATCAACTTGAATGAGGCAACATGTATTGGCCAAATTGGGCAGTTAATTTTCTCTACTCGGAAAAGTTTGTTTGGAAAATCCCCCGAGTATAACAGAAGCTTCCTTAAAGATGATAGGAGTTTCTGCTATAAAAAAACAAAAAAAAGAAACAAACAATTACTTATAAACTTACCTTCTTATCACAAGTGCGAGTGTCTCCGTAGAAATCCAAAGCTTTCACAGCACTGCTAAATTTGTGTCTATGTAAAAGGTAGGAACAGATCATTACTCCAGTCCGACCCTAAAAAAGCAAAAGCATAGAAGAAATAATTTGGCTATTATAACACTTTCACATTTTTTTGTTGTATGAATTTTAAAAACAAAGAATTAAATTAATATGAATAAAAAATGACAAAAAAAACATTGAGAACCAAAAACCTTATAATATTTTTTATATATAAAAAAATATATACACATTAATTCTATCATATGCGCTTCAAGATACCATCTCCTGTGGTGAATAATATTTAATGTGGGCTTTTAATGTTGTATATTAAGAGCTTCTATGGTTTTTAGTCTTTCTTTGCATCTATATCTGTAATTCTCAAAGTGTGTGTGTATTGTTTATGTTTCCACAATTTTCAACTGATTTTGATAATTTTTTTTTTTGTGAAAGATAATTCTTCAGTGCCGGTTTTGAGTTCAAATTGGCTGGAAAAAAGTACAACCTTTAAGATGAAAAATCGAAAAAACTGAGTTTTACACTTTGCACAAAAATCAAAAGGCAAAATTTAATGTCTGTAAAAAATGGCATACAATCAATTGAGAGAGTTGAAATCTAATGCAAAAGATCATTAGAATTATAAAAAATAAATAAAAATTATCGTATATTATTATGAAGGTCCATGGAAGAGGTTCCTTCCTTGCAAGATTGAGAACACAAAAATGGCCTTTTCGCCCCTCCCCAAATCCCAATTTTGGAGATGTGCCTCAGTTGTACTCAATTGTTGTTACTAATATTAATTTTTGGGTGGGCTGACTTTAAACTTAAACTGCTCCAACTGAACGACACATATTCCCAGTAATGAAACACTTGGTCAAAGATGGGTTATCCTGCTAGTTGGGTGCTGTAGAATATTTGGATGTTGTCTACTAATATCTGTCTTATGTTGATAGTTATTTTTTGATCATTCATGATGTGCTGGTTGATATGTATATGGATTTGCATAGAGTTTTGACAGGTGACAGGTAAATCTGTGAGTGTGTGCAGCATATGTGTGATTTTTTGATTATTACTGTTAGAGATGCAATCTCCATGGGGGGACATGAGAATTCATAGACAATATTATTTTTACAAAAGTGGGGGGTGGATTTATGAGGCTCGGTGTTGTTGGCAAAAATTAAGTTAGATGCTTTAAACTCTTTATAGTAAATGATAAATCTTAAGTGTTTATTAGGATCATTGTGTAATATGTACCAGTGAATTATGTTTTTTCATCCTGTATTATAATTAGAGTGCATTTGGTTATGATAAAATAAGTTAATGGCGTGTTTATTTTTTGTTTGCTTCAGGGAGGGGTCTGGCATCATTTTTTTTCTAAATTTTGATAAGGCTAATTTTATTTGTTTGTTGAGAAATAAATATAACAGATGACTTCATGTTAAGCATTAGTCTGAAGATCTCCTTTCTAGAAAAAAACATATAATGTAAGAAGTTTCCCATTTTGTCATTTCAATACACATTAGTAGTCTGATATACAGATTTATATATTTTTTCTGTAGTCAAAATAGCTTATTTATGCAAAGACTATTTGATACAAGTGCATACTCATGTTTTACTTACCTAAACACACACACACGTATGAAACGTAGGTGAGGAAATGAACTTTGTTTAATGGATATGGGAAATAACTTATCTGAATTCCAATTGTAGTTATTTCCCTTAGTTTATTATTAAACACTGTGGATACTTTAAAAATTCCCAAATTTAAACTGTGTTTGTTTCAAAGAGAAGTGTACAGTACAATTATTTTAATTAATAGCACTCTTCCTAAAATGGTGATATCAATATTTATGATGTTACTTTCCAAGTCAGTGTTAAAAGAATTTTAATTTTTATCTAAACATTTAAGTTTAAATTCATTTTTTAATTATCCCTGAAATTATTTTCCTTAAAAGTAATCTGCACAAAAATGCTATTTTCTTTCCTATTATTTGTCATTTTGTGCTTTGTTGCCACCTAGGAGATTTTTGTGAAATTTCCAAAGATGCTTTTTGGTTTAAATTCATATATATATATATATATATATATATATATATATATATATATATATATATATATAAAACAAATCAGTAGGTAAGCCAAGGACAAACATTTGGTGGAATTAAATTCGTACAGTTTTCTGTGAATACGGAGACTCTTAAAGAAAGCATCTGCATGCAAAACATTATCTGAAAGAGGTTGATTAGGTGTGGAAGAAAATTTAGGCATTTTAGAATTTACCCCAACCAGACAGTCTATTGACTAAAAAGTATTAATTACTTTCTAAATGTTGGTATGGGAAGAAAGACTTACTATGCTACCTATCCATTGGATTAAATGTTTATAGACACTTCTAGGTTTGTATTTCATAAATAAAACAACTTGAGAGCTATACTAAAATACACCTGAAGACTGTCCAGCATTTGGCAGTTGTGTTTATTCTCAATTTTTTTTTTTACAGATATAGTAGTAGCTTTGTCTACTTAGTGTTGAACAGTTTCTAAACCAATGATAGCAAGTTTGTTATGTTTCATCGTTTATTAGTCATTGTGCATACATTTATGTTTTCTCCTTAGTTGAAGAGTGTTGTGCCATAGTACCTATTCTTTGGTAATGGACTCTCCCATAGATAATAAGTAGGAGTAGCAGTGGCAAGTCTGGCAGAACGGTGTTGAGAACGTCAGTCGAGATTCGGACATTTGAAGTACCAACCATCACAACTAGATTTGCTGCGTCATTGACTATTGTATTCCAAGTTCCTAACGTTTTGTATGACTTATTAGAAATACAAGCCTCCACTGTGAAAATACTCCACAACAAAGAGCGAGGAGCAATAACCAGTTAGCTTTTTGTTTTTTTTCATAATTTTTAATTCACCAGTTTACAGTAATATTTTCCTTATTCTTACTTTTCTTCATATATATGATAAATGTGAGTGTCACTGTGTCACACTTTTTCAACTTTAGTCTTAAGGGTGTAGACCAACATATACCATTTTGGAATCAGGTTGACTACATGAGAAAATTAAAAATATTCTGGGCCGGGTCTGGACCCACAATCCTGAAATTTTGGATCCTCACGTTTTCATTATTGTGATTGCTTTTGGTGAATTTTGCGACAAAATTTTTTGTACGATAACAATTTTTATAGCTTGGAAATAAATTTGGGAATAATCAAAATTAATTGCGAAATCCAGCCATAGTCACCCATGAAATAAAAATAATTGTTTGTACAGAAAGTAAGGACCTACATACATCAAATTGTTTTTAAATTAAATGGTGGCAGAAGAATTATCGTTGTACTTTTAAAAGGTAAGCCTAAATATTAATGCAATACTTAAATGCAACGGTAACTTTTAAGTTCTGTAATTTATTTCTGCCTATTGCATCTACTTATCCCTACTCTATTGTGACGAAGGCCCAATCAAGTGTCCTCTGTAGGAGCTAGCTTTTAAGCTAGTGCGTATATATATATATATATATATATATATATATATATATATATATATATATATATATATATATTTATTTATTAAAGACATTTTTATGTTTAACGTCGTTATTTATAGATACAAGTATTTAAGCAAATGCTCTGTTTATGATAAACAGTATTAAATAACATTTACCGGCCTGAATGTCTGAGAAATTTTCATAGAAAATATTCGTTCTTTGACATAATCTATGAAAATTTCTCGGACATTCAGGCCGGTAAATGTTATTTAATACTGTTTATCATAAACAGAGCATTTGCTTAAATACTTGTATCTATAAATAACGTTAAACATAAAAAATGTCTTTAATAAATAAATTGTCAGACCTTTGTCCATTTCTTAATATATATATATATATATATATATATATATATATATATATATATATATATATATATATGTGTGTGTGTGTATATATATATATATATATATATATATATATATATATATATATATATATATATATATATAGCTCTCCTTATGCTATCAAATTGAAAAAATGTAAGAACTCTGGAAAAACTAAATAAAAATTAAATTTTCCTTGTCTATGTTATTTAATGAAAGATGTTTGAGAGAAATGTTCCTGCCTATAAATATAAATATATATATATATCTCTCCAGATATGGGATAAGAACAAATGGAGTATAATTCCTCTGTAGCATTTAGTTTGAGTACTGAAACATGAAAACTATTTGTGCAGTGATTTTTAACAATTTTTTTTGTTTTAATCACATATAATAAATAACACACACATATATATATATATATATATATATATATATTGGGATTCTGACAAATGTTGTGCCTTGAGGAATATTATCTAATGAATGCTAATCTACAAAAATGATTATGCCCAAAATGATTCTGTTTTTTTAAAAACAAGGTGACCAGTCAATATAAGTAGTGCTTTGTCACTTGATAAAGGAAATGACACAAAAACCAAATTTTATTATGCAAGTCAATGTTTTCACAATAAAATTGGTATTAATGCTTGTAAAATTTTCAGGATGTTAAATTTGAAACAATAAAATGGTAACAAAAATTAATGAATGAAAGACGAATGAAGATTACAGAAAATCAAGCAGCCAGTGTAAAATTATTTATTCAAATATATGGCGCACTGTGTTAATCAAATATGTTTAAATGGATGTTGAGTAGTATATAAATACTAAAATTGCACAAAAAGTGAGTTCATTTGCTAGAAGCCACTTCTTTAGTATGATTGTAAAAAGACAAAATTAATTTCTCTAAAAAACTCACTCAATTGCAACCTTGCATCAGTTACTATTAGTATTTACTCACATATGGTGGCGGGATCTGGCAGAAGGCCAGTTTAAAGTGAGGAAACCCCAGTGCATGCACATGACCAAGGTAAAAAATATTACACCAACCCTCATTGTTTAGTGCAATGAGGGAGGTGCTGCTGCAGGGCTGGAATCCTCAGGACCAGGCATCCCTCATTTATTTTTTGGGATTTGTCTGAAGACAGAAACACAATTGAGAGCTAAAAATAGATAATTATGTTTTGCCATTGGTGGAGTAATGAAATTGCTTACAGCATTTGATTCACTCAGCGACAAAGAAGCTGATTTCTATCTTGTTGACCTCATCCAGTTGCGAGGCATATTTTTCCTCCCCATAAGAAACAAAAGGACTTTGACCTATCTCACTGTTTTCTTCAGTACACTGTCACCAAAAGAACGATCAGCAGATCAATTAAGATTAAAATAAACACATAAGACATAATGAATGCGAAAAATTGCTGCAACAAACAGCACAAAAACAAAATGATGTCTTTTTGAGATTGAAGTGTTTTCTAATAATGTTTTTAAAAAAAACTTAAAAAAACAAAAACTTCTTAAAATAGAAGAATCTAAATATTATCATTCAATAATGATTAGAAAAGCATCAGATGTTGAGCAGACAAAAAGTTTATCCTTTCATCAAAAAGATGAAGCAAAAACAAACACCTTTTGTCTGCACAATAAAGATTGTTGAACAAAGATATAAATAGATTCCGAAACTTGCTGAGTGAGCCATGCTTAGGATCTCAAAACAGTCATTTATACAGGTCTCTGCACAAGCAGAATTATCAAGTAAATACTGTCCAATTGCAGAGTTTGACATTTGTATAGACCAATGAGAAGTAACCAAAAGGTTGTGTCATCAAACATGTGATGGAACATGTTTAATTCTATTATCCAACCTTTGTGAAGTGTAATCTAATGTATTTAGAATCAGATTGGCAATTGAACACTTTTTGAAAGAAAGGAACGTAATCTTGATGGATGGATGGTAACACCTTTCTAATGCTAAACACCATATACTTTTTCATACAACCGAATCAGTCATGATAGTATTCAATACTCAGCGAGACAAGTCACAGTAATAGTATTATCTTCTTCCTCATAGACAATTACCTAAGACTACTTATCATGAATGGATCAATAAGGAGAGTAACTAGCTCTTACCCCAACAGACTATATTTTATAAGTATGTGTTTTTCACTTATTGTTTGTATAATAAAATTTGACACTGCCAAAACAAATTATTAATATTTTTAATAAAAGATATTACAATCTGAAAATCACATGATATATTGCTGAGATAAATATATCCTGAAGAAATATAATTATATGTATGGCTGGCTGTTACATTCAGAGTATAACTGTCTATCAGGGTGGCTAGCTAATCCCTGTTGCAGACACCTTCTCAGGCATATTTGGATTGTTCCACATCCACAGAGACAATAATCTTTTCTGCAACTATGTTGAGTGGACTGTAGTTCCAGTTTTTGAGAAAGCATGCATAATTTGCAACAGTGTGATCAAGGCCAATATGCTCAAACCCTCTGTCACGATGACCTGTTACTTTATATTACCACATGTCTTCTGAACAGTTTTTGTCTATTCAGTTTTACTCCCAAGACTTGGGTAAAGCCACAGTTTGGTTTTTCAGGCACTTCTCTACTGATGTCACACACTCAGATTGTCTCCTCAGGTCCATATTGTCAAGAAGTCACCTCCTTGGCAAATTAACTCTGGTGAGATTTGAACCTGAATTTCATGGTCAGAACCACTTGGCAACATTAATAATAAAAAAGAAGCCAACTCTCTATAACCTCAATAGCAATTATGAACATGGCCACAATGTGCTGACCATGTTCAGAAATTAAGAATCATAAAAAAAGAAATAGAATATTCAGTTAAACCAAAAAGACATTCTTTGTAATGGCTACTATTAGATTAGTTGACAGTTCTTGGATCTTCGAATCATTTGGACAGTTTTTACACACTATATCCAGAAAAGAAATAACTTGTATGAAAGCAAGAAAAATTTAATAAAATGCCTAATCACAGTGTCTTGTTAGTTGTCTTCAGTGAAACTTGTATAAAAAAGGGATTGTTGCCCAAATACGTGCATTTCACAAAATGCATGATGATTTCTTTACTTTGAATCAAAATTTTCAATCCTTCCTTATTAAATTAGAGCTGAAGAATTTTTGATGTTCAAAATCAAATCCAATAATAATAAATTTGGCCCATGATGATGTCATTACCTTAATACCTCTTTTGCTGGCAATATATATATATATATATATACTCTGCTGATCCTGGGAAGAATCCTTTTATTTTTATTACTAGCATTTTTGAAATTTGAAACAAGCAGAGGAAAAAGATAAAAATAGAAACTACAAGGAAATCAATACTTACAATCAGAAAGAGAGGTGAAATAACTGAGACACATAATGAGGAAAGAGGGCCAGAAGAATTTAATACTCACAAAGCATATAGAAGCAGAGGGAAACAGCAAGTGATCTAGTTAATGAGTTTGTATGAAAGGATGGCAGAACAATGGTAAAGAGAGATGGCAAATGGTTAATTATAGCAATAAGAGACAAGAAGTTGTGGAGAGCCATGATCATCTATGTCTTTTCAGGGAATTGCATAGAGAAGAGGAAGGAGAAACAATTCTCAGAGAAAAACCTTACCTTTCCAGCTTTACAATGTATGGCCCCAACATTCTGTTCATCCTTTGAGAGCCATTGATCCAAATCTGAACAAAATGACCGGATCAGCTCCACCTCAGGAGGACAATGATCATCAAACGGGAATGATGCAACACGTTTGTGAAATTTGTTGGTATCATATTTACGCTCTGTACATCTGTAAGTAGAAGAAAACATTGCTGAAGTGAAAAACTGGTCATTATGTAAAAGTTTTCCAAGTTGTGAGAAAACAAGAGAATTCTGTCAGGTATAATTCTGTTTTGTCTTTCTTTTTTTTTGCAGTTTTCAATAACAAGGAAAATATGAAGACAAAATATAGTGTAATCTACATGTTTTGTAATTTTAGAATATATACAGGCACAGAATGGCTAACCGAGTTGATTTTTATATCAATTCATCACAAATATTTAAAAGTAAATTGCAGCTGTGGACTTTGTATATAGGGATTGACTACCGCAAAGAAATTTGAACAGTTATACAAATACATTTTCTCTTTTATTGAAAACCACATCACTTGAAAACTTGCAATAACAACAACTAAAGTGGGTAGCATGTATAACTAAAAGAGAAAATAGTGACATAATCAGCATGTTTACTTTCTCCACTAGATTAAACAAAAAGTTAGGCAGGAAACTCCCATCAATACTAAAAAGAGTTATAACAACAATAGTGTGCAGAAGTGGGGGTAGAGGGTGTAATGGCCCCAGGCATCCATAATTGGGAGGGCATCCAATCAAAAAGTGAAATAAAAATATAGTTTATATTTAATTTGAATAAAGTGTTTATTTCATGTTCCATCTGTTTTTACATATTTAAAATGTCTTCTTTTCTCACATTTCTCAGTACTAAACCCTATAGCCCCCCCCCGAGTCTTGGGGTGGGGGGGCATACAATTAAGGAGTTGACCCTGAGCATTACCAAACCTCTGCACATCACTGGATAACAGTGAACTTGAGAAGTTTATTTTTCTGAAAAACTGAAGAGAAACAGTTTATAATTTTAACAACTGACAATAATGTTAACTGTACAGTCAATGAATGTTTCCTTATAAGGAAACAGCTAATCTCACCATTACCAATATTAAAGATATTTGCTTTATATTTTATAAATATTTTTTTTTCTGTTATGGGAATTAAAAGTTTTACTTAAAGAAATTGGTTATTTACTTTTATAAAGCAGGTCTTGTTACAAACTGTTCAGGTAAAACTCCTGCAATGGTCAATACTGAAAAGATTTTATAGGGGGCTATTATAGTATGATACCTACCAAGGCATTTGCGACCTACTGTAAATGATGATGCACTCTACCAAACAGCCGACTTACAATCTACATCAATTAATTCCTCAAACTACATACGGTGTTATTTTAACCTAAACAGTGGGGTATTTATCTAATTTGTATTCACAAAGGAAGTAGATAAAATAATCTCAATTAAAGATGAAGCGGTATCCTGTTTAAGAGTCAAGTTGGGATTAGGGTTTTTAGCATATTTCATACTTCCAAAAGTTGGTAAATATCATAGTAGAAAATGGATGATGGATATCATACTATAGTAGCACTTTTATAGTTTATGAAAATGTTGGACTGAAAGTGAACAGACTTGAAAATAGTAGTTTTATTATGCTAAGCCACTCACTTCAAATTGTGGACAGAGAAATCATCATTTAATGTTGATAGCATTTATTTAATCTTCTAGAATGACAAAATGGTAAACCTTTTAGCAATACATTTTGTTCCAAGAAGGAACTTCTTCAAACTAATAAATTTTATTGATGGAATTGGTCTTATACAAAAAAAGCAGTGGGAATGGGGAGAGAAATACAACAAATTGTGATTACAGATTGCATTGAAAGATACAGATAAAGCTTGGCTTTAAATTGGAATTTTGACACCTAATGATGGAATTATTTTCCACCTTGCAGTCTCTTTTCCACAGACAAAAACATTGCAAGCCTCTTGCTGCTCTATTGCTATTTCCATGTAAAGTGTTCAAACTACATTCTATAGTTCCATCAGTTCTAAACCTCATGGTGAAGACCTGCCATACCATGCACATTGTATGGAACCACTATCATTCCCTTTGTATTCTTTATGGTACTGACTCCTAAGAGGATGCTTTCCAGATCCCTACAATCTTAAACTGTTCAACTTCAGGATTAACTGTTATCTTCTCTACATATCCCTCAAAACTGTGCCTCTTAATCTGTAACTCTACCTCTGGTGGCTCTTGGGCCTTGTACAAAATGGATATCATTGTTTTCAAATTCTGCCACATTGTATCAGCAGTAGTTTTGTGAGGAAAGGAGATATGTTATATGACTCTGGACATAAATTTAGAACATATTGTTTAAAATTTGATATATTTATGAGGAAAGAGTTTTAAATATCAGTAACAGGGACAGAGTGTTTGTAGATATAAACAGTGTGGACAGAGAAATCATCAATTAATGGTGACAGGCATTTAGATTTTGATGACTAATGTATCATTCAGCTTTTTTATTATTTAGAAAAAATTAAATTTCTCAAACATTAGGCTGTCAATAAATGTGTCAGCATATAAAAACACCCACGTTCATGTTAAAAAATGATGTTCTGTGATGATATTTTAAATTAAAAAGTAATATTTGTTTCAAGTTAAATTGATTAAACTTTAAATCAGCAAATCTTTCTTAAATAAAGTTTCAGAAAAGTATATTTTGTCTTTGGAAGATTTTTTTTAATAAAGAGAATTTCATCGTGATAAAAAATGGCTATAAATCACATTAAAATCAACAATTTCATCAATTTCAAAACAAAAACTACTTCCAGTCAATTCAAATTAGTTTCTGAATTTCAATTCCTCTGAAGACGGCAATAGGGAACCATTCCAGTATCTTTCCCAAAAAGTCATCACAATGCACAGATAAAGAAAAGTGTCATGGTATTTAAAAAAAAAGAAAATTAAAACAATTCTCAGCAAAGCAAGATGTTTGTGCGTCTACATCAATACATATGTCCATTGATTGACAGTAATACTGGTTCACTTTTTGTGCATATATGTATGTATTGATATCCTAATGCTTTCACTGCTGTTGATTACCTCTGCAATGAATTGTGGGATTGGACAGTTTCGTTTATTTCTCTTTCATTCTATGCTTAAAACCGTTTGTTATTTCTTTTTACATTTTTTCTCATTTTTATTGTTTCTTTCTCTTATTGGTTTATGCTCTCACTCTGTCTTGGATTGCCCTGCTACACTCCAGCCCTTACCTTTCCACCCTAGCATTGTGGCTCCCAGAGTCGGACACTTTGATGTGTTGTTAGGGTCACCAAGTACATGGGAGGGCTATAGAGCTGTTGTGATGGCAGAGAAAGGTGGTGGGTTGTTGCTATAGCAACAACAGAGGTGAGTTAGTATTGGATGGGAGGGTAAAGGGGATAACAACAGGCCACCTCTTGTGATCATTAGCTATGATTCTCTACCCAGCTGCGAAAAAGTATGTGTGTGTGTGTGTGATTGAGTCGGGAGTGGGGAGCTTACATGAATTACTTACTGGGATTAAAAGAGCTTCTAGGATTATCAATAACTGCTTCTTCTGATCAGTATTTAATTTCTTTTTTTTTTTTTTTTTTTAGTAATTATTGAAAACTACAATGTATATTGAAAGAAAGTGTGAATAATTATTATTGATTAGCTTTAGTTTAATGAGTAGAGAATCTAGCTTTTGACCCTTGAGACTAGAAGATTAAAGTGAAGTAACTGTTCTTTTGAATTTGGAGTAAGAGAAGAAAATCTAAATAGTCCCTTTCATTTCAGTTTTAAAGATTTGGAAAATTACCCTCCAAAATTAAAAACCACATTTTTATTTAAAATTCCTAGATATGAAATTTCTCACAAGTTGGACAATGGAGTCTCAAGTTTAACTCCTATATTTTCAGACTATAATTTCCACAATAAAAACTTAATTTTGAGGTATTTCAATATCAACATGGTCATATAACTAACAAAATTGGCACTATTTTTTTTTTGTTTTGTTTAAAAAAAGCATGCACAAAAATGAAGTATATTTGCTGGGAATGGAGACTGTTTGTTGCAGGTATTAAATAAATTAGACCCGGATACATTGTGTCAGTACATTTCTTGATTCAATGGCATGTCTGATTATAGATCCCTTTGCGTGATTTTCTCTCGGCTCGCCCCCCCCTCCCCACATTTCTATTCCCTTCACATTTTTGTGAGTCTTATTAATGTAGAGGCATGTGACCTCCAATGTGCATCAAGAAATTGAGGAGGAGGGGGAGATACTGGAAAAACAACAACAATAAAGATGGAAAGAAGCAAGACATAGGAGGAAAAGAAGAGGGGAGGGATAGAGAGAGAGAAAGGGAAAAAAAAACAAAAGCAAGTTTGGAATTGGAATGCTTGAAAAAAAGTTTTCAGCTTATAAAAATAAATAAATAAAAATTTAAAAAAAAAGCATCTTTTTAAAATCCCTAAAACATTGGTATACAAAAAAATACTTATTCAAATATATAAAAATAAAAGTGGTTTAGTAATGTAGTAAAACATCATTTTTTTCCTTTAATTTGTTAAAATGTAATTTTAACATGGTGACAGTGACACTATAAGTTGGTTACAGTGTTGGGGTTTTCTAGTTAAAACCACAATACATTAGTCAGAAATTTTGCACAATACATTTGTCAAAATATTTGAAAAAGATCTATACACAAGAGCCAGATCAGGCTGAAAATGAAGGACTGTCATATTTGGGCAGGAGCTGCCCAGTCTTCACTTTCCAGTCTTGATAGAGTTTAAAAGCATCTAAGTCCTTGATGGAGAAGAATTATTTTAACCCTCTTACAGGTGGGATATGGCGAGTCTTTCACTGCTCTGTCGCTGCTTCTATGGAAAGTGCTTGCATGAACTACATTCTTTGGTTCCGTCAGGTCTAACCTCATGGCTTGGACCCATCATGCCACTTACATAATAGCAAACAACCCACATTCCTTCCATATTCCATTGGCGAGAAGTAAGTTCCACTCAAACAGTTTCTTCCTGTGAACCCTGCCCTGTGGAACAGACTCCCAAGAGGATGTTTCTCCAATCACTACAATCTTAACCTGTTCAAGTATAGAGCTAACTGTTTTCTCCCTCTCCTATCCATATAAAATATCTAGTAAATTAACCCTCTAGCTAGAGTGGCTCTTGAGTCTTGTACAGAGTGAAGATTACTGTTAAAAAAAAAAAAAAAATTCTAAAATCTGGCATAACCTTCCTGAATGAAAAATTGATTCAAATTTAAAGTTGTGTGTGTGTGTGTGTGTGTGTGTGTGTGTGTTGTTGTTGTTGTTGTTTTTTTTTTGTTTCTTGAAAAATTCTTGAGGAATGCAGCTGTCCAATTGCTCCCCCCACCCGGAGTAAAATTTACTGAGTTTTAAGATATAGCCCTGACAAAAAATAAGTAGTATAATTTCTGACTCTTGTTATCTGATAGGTTCCTTGTCTCATGCAGACAGGAAAATCCAAAAATTTTTTTACCGAGAAATCAGCATCCTATTTTAAATATAAAATGGAAAAAAAAAAAAAAAAAAAAAAAAAAACCAAAGCAAAAAACTTTTTTTCTTAATTTGGTTAAAAAGAAAACCACATTGGTAGAAAATAATAGAAAATTTTTTTCAGTAATCAGCAACATCTTTACTATATACTAAACCCATTTAGTAGCAGGATGGATGAAAGACTCTCCATTAAGAAATGTAGGTAAACCAACTGTAAAATGAATTTGACAAATCTTTTTAGTAGAAAATGAACATTTTTTTTTTTTTTTTTTTTTTTATTAAGCTTTCCTCTTAGCGTGTAATGATTCAGGCTTTAAGGAAATTTAATTTCTTTTTTTTCATAGTTTTAAAATACTTTTATTTAAAGAACTATGTCATATCTCTTTTTTGATTTGGCCAACCACAAATAGTGAGCACTGGTTATTTTGCAGAGGGTAAATCTACTTTTACACTAATGTAGATACCTGTTGACATACATCATACACTGGGCATTTTAGTGGCTGACTTCACCAATGTCTTTATTATTATTATTATTGACATTTCTGGAAAAGTTATATAAATAATAAAGTGATATTTCACTTGCAACAATGGTTTACCAGTTGTATTGCCTCTAAACACCTCATGATAAACAATAACACTATCATCAAGGCAGGAGCTCAAATGAAGTTCAACTTGATTTGATCTAAAAACCTTAATTTGATTTAAAAACCTTAATTTTATCTAAAAACCCTTCATAACTGACACGAATCTCATACATGGCAGATCAACAGTGAATCTAAGTGACTTGTTTTAATTGAATTAGGATGAATAACCAAAACTAAGGTCACTGACAACTGTTCAATTATTCATTCTATTTAGGGATATGATCTCATTAACAAGAGAAAGGTTATGGCAGATGCTTCAATAGCCTTTGTAAATAATTGATACTGATTTAAAGAGATTAAGACGGAAAGGGAACTTGACAAACCATTCAGTTATTTATAAGGTCTTTCTACAATAAAAGGTGGTATGGTGATTATTTTTTGTTAAATACTTATATTATTCTAAAATAAAATTGAGAGTTTCAGTAAGTAAATTTTACTCTTATGTCTTTCAGGATAAAGAAACATTTGTAATTATACTTTTATAAAAGACCTGTAAATTTATAATCACATATTAAATCTTATTGGGTATGAAAAAGGAGAATAGGAAACAGATTATGTGAGCACACTTAATAACAGGGTTAGAAAAAAAATGCTCATTATTAAAAAAGAAACTAGTAATAGCTACACAAAGGAAATACAGTACAACTCCTCTAAACTGATCATACGAGATGTTTGGTATTGAGGGTACTGTTCAGATTTGAGGAAGCAAAGGCTGCTGTGGCAAGCTTAAAATTTTTATTAAGTTTTAGAGTTTAGGATACAAAAGTAGTTTGTAATGTTGATTCGCTTTTATTTAAAGTGTAAACTGAATACATAAATGTACACACAATAATTAAAAACCAATAATAATGAAAAAAAATTTGTGCTAAACAAATATTGTAATTTGTGAAAGACTAATACACTTTATGAAATGTTTAAAAATTTATGAAATTTATAAATGTATCATTTGTTCATTGTCAGATCTTCCTGAATTTCACTGCATTCTTCATTTGCATTCATGACAGTTGTTTCTATGGCGCTTTTGACACAAGTATGGCATTCTTTCACTTTACGATTGTGCAGTTTTTTTTTTTTTTTTTTATAATTTCATTTTGTAATGCATATGTCTGGATATTTCAGTGGTCATTAAAAGAAGGGTTTTGCTCAATGAATTTGAGTAGTGTTTCAATACACTTCTGTTTTTTCCCATGATACTGTTTCATCATCACTTTGATCGTCTAATATAGACTCATTAATATTGCAATTATCACTCTTAACACTATCTTGAATACTTTCTTTGTTATGAGCATCATCTTCTATTCCTGCTTCTTGAATTGAATATTTTTTGTGTTCAATAGGAAGCTGGCAAGTTTCAGTAATTTTCTGCACCTCAGGCTAACATTGCAGTTCATGATATTTATAGAAACATTTCATATTCCAAATGACACCTTGATCCATTGGTTGGATCATCACTGTAATGTTTGGTAGTAAATAGCATGCAAAAACATTTTCACAAGATGACACTAATTTATCTTCATGTGGATGAGCTCTGCAATTGTCTAAAAGAAGTAAGCATCTTGAATTTGGTTTGCCTAATTCAAGAAAATGGAACAAATTCCTGAAAGAACCAATCAAAAAGTTACTTATTTTCAAGAATCTCACATTTTTACACAAAAGTCAATGTAATTCTTTTCAGTTTTGAACTTAATAGTGACATTATTATGGGCAAGAAATATCTTATTCAGAAACAATTACAATCTATAAATGAAGTCAAAAATAAGGATATACAACTCCTTTAAACAATCAAGATGTTTGGTATTGGGGATAATGATATGAGGAAGAAAAGGCTTCATATTTATGTCAATACAAAAGTTCGGATTTGAAGAGTCCAAATTCGAGGAAGTCTAGATTATGCTATATTCGGATTTGGGTAGTTCTACTGTACATGGGTTACAGTAGAGTGCAACAAATAAATTAAGTCTTATGTTTTAAAACTGTGATGAATCTTGAAGTAGAGGGAGAAAGATGAAAGAGAGAGAGAGAGGGATGAGAAACTGGGGAGAGAGATAAGGAGGGGAGAGAGAAAGAGAGAAGTTAAAATAAGAAAGGAAAAAGAGGAGGAAAATGTGAGGTTAGTCAAGTAAAAGGAAAAGAGTGAAATATCTGAGAAAAGTGGTAATAAGGGAGAAATGAACCAAAGAGAAAAATGGAGGAAGAAAATGTTGGATTAAGAAGAAAAAACAAAAGTAAAGAGAATGAGGCAAAGAAAAGTAAAGGTTAAAAGGAAAAAAAAATGTTGAAATTAATAAAGAGAATTAAAAAAAAGAAAAAGAAAGAAAGTTTCTTATCTATGCCACTACTATGATCACCTTTCATCAACCCATACCATTTCATCCCCACCCCATCATATATCAGTCCCATCCTTGCTTGCTTCTGTCCGGCCATTCACTATGTCAGTAAACCAAGTATTTAGCCCGGAATGTGGCCAGCTATTTTACCTACATAACCACCTACGAACCTGCCTAGCCAAGTATTCGTGACTGTAAATCCATTGCCAGGCATTTACATGTGTTGTATAATATGCCTGTGTAATTTGCTGGTCGGTTAATCTGGGTTTGTGGGTGAAGGACTCAACCAAGCCTCTCTCTCATACAGGCACACACATACATACACAAAACACTCTGAGATAAGCATAGTGAATAAGGAGAGAGGAGAGGAGAACTACCCCCCCCCCAAAAAAAAAACCCGAGCTCATCCTACCATTTAACTAAAAAGTTATTAATGGATTTTTTTTCTTTAGTATTATTTGTGAAGGTAGGTGATGAAAGTCAAAAAAAAAAAAAAAAAAAAAAAAAAAATCACGTGCGCCTGTTCTGTTAATATGCCTAGGCAAATTATAACCAAACTAATAGAAACAAAACCTTTCTTTGCTCTCTCATTGTGAGAGAGTCTGTATGCATTTCCCATCCCCATGGTCTTTTGTCTGACTTTGGTACATATATCAAACAGACACACGTACACAATTTGAAAAGCACTAACAATTTATCTAAAATCTTTTATCAATAACAACCTCAATCAATAAGAATTTAAACAAACTGCTTATCACTAGGATTTTATTTAAAGAAAAATCTCTTATATCTATTATTACTACAAACTCCCTTTATCCATCCATACCATTTCAGCCAACCCAACCATCTGTCAGTCCCATCCTTGCTTGCTTCTGTCTTTTAAACCAAAAGATAAAAATAAGAAAATATAAAGAAACAGAACCTTGAAGATTTAAGCAATTATTTTTTATTTCATTGAGATGCAAAAAACTATATTCGGATATTAGGTAATAGCTTAGGATTTATACTGAACTATTTATGGTAAAAGGCTCAAACAAGTCTCATCTTGCTATTTACTTTTATTTTTCTCATTGTTCAAATGAGGACAAGAAAAAGCATGTGTGTTGGGAGGAGGTTGGTACAGTATGCCTGTCTACAAGGGTAAGGCTAATACCTGTTGCAAGAGCATTTTCTGGCACATTGTGTTTGTTCAACACTTACTTAACTAACCTGTGGTTTATACTGCAATTATACTCAGTAGACCATAGTTACAGTTTCTGGGAGAGATTGTACAATCTGGAGTGATCAGTAGTTGAACAAAGCCAGTCACGCAAATCCTCAGTCATAATAACTTCATGCTAGTACCATCATTGATGGCTTCTGAACAATTTTGTCTTTCCAATTTCACTCACAAAGCTTGATTTTCAGGTAATTTCCAATGCTCTTATCTCCCCAAGGAAGAGGTTACCATTGCAATAATTACCACATAAAAGCTATGATCATTGATAACTACAAATTTTATTAGAAAAGTTTTTTTTTTCCTTTTCCAAGGTGAATTGAACAATGCTACTCTATTGACGCCTACTTGACAGGACAATAATACAGAACTTTAAGCATCACAGACACCAACCACCTAGCTAGAATTTTCCTCTCCTTAACTGAGGAGGTTTCTAATTACCTAACTGATTGCTAGTTGAGTATATAAGAGTTCCTCTTCAGTAAATTATCAAAGTGGTGGTCTTACTAGTTTTATTCAAATTCAGTCCCAAGATTTGAAAAGAATTACTGATTTCAAGACCAAAGTTTAAGACTCAGATTAGGATATATTTGAATAAAGATGTCAAATATTTATTTTTAAGTACTGCATTTGTTAAGTTCCAGTTTTTTTTCTCTTTGTATTTAGCCCTGTGATTGCAAAATCCATTTTATTTCAATGTGGTTATCAAAAAATTTCAAATCTCATAAGCTCCAAGTAAATTATTTAGTATGAATTAATATTAAGTAAAATTTAAAACCGATCTAGCTTTTATTTACTAAATACCCAGAACATTAAACTAGTAACATATGCAGACAGCAACTCTCCTCTCCCACAGCTATTGGGGGTTAATGAAAAAAAAATAAAATAATAAAATAAACATTTTAGGACAACTGGTAAGTTGAAGGATTACCCCACCTTTTCTGCCAAGAGGCTTCTCTTAATGAAAACTAGGTGACTTTGAATAAAGTAGTATAAAAGGAAAAGGCACAACCCTTCCCTCTCTTTTTCAGCTCTTCAACTACAGAATCCTGTAGGGATAAGCTCTTTTCCCCTCTGGAGAGATTTCTTAGTCCCCAGTGAACCATTTGCTTCATTGTGTATAACATAATACTATCACCACACTGTCTACTGTTCAGAAAAGTCTCATGTGATAATAATATCTCCAATACAACTTATCACAAAAATAGACATCCCATTCTCTAAGAAAATATCCCTCTTCAACATGGCTAAAAGAATTACATTACAAATTGATGATTTTCATAACAAAAATAACATTGGAAAGGTATGAGTGGGTGCTTAAAATTCTTCAACTTGAACCACTTCCTAAAATCTGACCAAATATCAGATTTTTTTTTTTTAAAAGATGTTTTTACTCAAAAAAAGTGGCTAATAGAAGGAGAAATGTTTGACATTTGGTAGGGGTGGAATTCTCAATCTTCAATAAATGAGATGGATTGGAAAAATCATTTAAAAGTTAATAGAAATAAAAAATTAATAACTGGGAAGATCTTAAGCTCAAGGGGATTGGAAAATTTCCTTAAAAAAATACCCACCCCCTTCCATTAAGGCCCATGATTCCTTGGGCAAAAAACATTTCAGCATCCATAATAAAAAAAAAAAAAAAAAAAAAAAAAAAACTATTGTCTTCAGATTATGACAACTATTACATTAACCAAACTTGTAAAATGGAACAAGCAAAAAAAAAAAAAAAAAAAAAAAAAAAAAAATTCAAGTAAATAATAAATTTGAAAATGGAATGAAAGATTAAAATATTATTTTTCAACCTGAATTTCTTTTGCTATTATATTTTAAATTAAATTTCATGTCTAATCAATTGTTATCCAATAATAAAAATAAGCAAGAAAAATTGAGATTTTTTGTGTAGTCCTACCAAAAGCTAACCAGTTTTATTTCTTTTTATGCATATCCTTTTTTAGGAAGGGGTTGATTATGGTTCACTGAACTTATTCTCTATCTGCTTACAAGCCATTTGTAAAGGTTATAGTTTACTCTAATGTGTAAATCAACCTTCTTCCAAATATGACAGGTTAAACTTTTAGTAATTATCCACATCTTAATATCCAATTCACCTTAAAAAAAAAAAAAAAAAAAAAAAAAAAAAAAACACCTTTTCCTATTTTTAAAACCAGCAGGACTTAAAGAACAACAGTTAACCTTGCCCCCTTTTTGTTGCTGTCAGTATGAGCCATCAGCAACTTTCATGTCATATGAAGTCATCAGTACCTTCCTGTCCCAGCCATTATCTAAAATGTAGAGGAAGAAGAAACAAAGGTGTAACTTCAAAAACCCTATTCATACCTTTGAATGGAGTTAACCTCTTCAAATCAATCACTGACTCCATTAATGTACATTTAGGAAACTTTATTTGAAGCAGACAAGTGAATGTATTAAGAAAAAAGGTGAAAGTTTAGGGAAGACTCAGGGAGAACGGAAAGGAAATAAAAACCAAGGTATCAAATAAGAGGTCTTAGATATGTCAATGTTAAATTGGAATAGCTATTATTCATTCAGAGCAGTGTCTCTCAACCTTTTTAAGCAATGGCACACATAGGAGCAAATGAAAATATCACACCACACTTAGCAAAATTTTTAGAGGTATATATGAATTTTATTCCAATGTTTCTATTCAACTATTTGTGCAGCTTATTTAGTGTGAAACCTGTGCCTGGTGTTTTTTTTTATGATTTCTTCAATGCAGTGACAACAGCAATTGAGAATCACTGATCTAGAGAATATAAATTCTACTTACCACATACTAAAAATATCACAAAGTGGAGCTTAACCAAACTCTTAAAATTAACAAAAATATTTAAAAAATACTAATAAAAATATTAAAAGATAAAAAACATACTAAAATATTAAAAAAAAAAAAAAAAAAAATATACATAAAAATACACATAAAATAATGAAAATACTAATTTTTTTAATTTGTCACTAAGCAATACATACTTGAATGTTACAGAGGAATTTTGTTTGAATGCCAATAAGATTCTAAGTTTAGAAACTAGACTATTTTTCACTTCTTTTTTTCTAAGTACTGTAATATGACCTCATAAGGTCTACATTGATATAGGGTATCACTGTTGAATATGGTTGAAAGAGAACAAGCTGTGGTCTGGTGATAGGAATTTAAGTGTTCTTAAAAGTGCCTATGAAAGAGGATATTTGGCCATGTAGATTCAGTCTAATTTGTTAGCTGTTGGGGTGGACCAGAGTGGGCAGAACTAACCAAAAATATAATAAGGGTCAAATTTTACTTGGGTCTTCCCAATCTGTGATTTGACTAAAGAAACCTTATCTCTTACTCAAACTTATTCTTACACTAATCAAACTTTTATATAAAGCAAGAACTAAATTAAAAAAGAAAAAAGAAAAAAAAGACTAAAGATGTTTCAGTTGTATTTCAGCAATCCTACCACTAAGACAATGACCTCTGACCTCCAAAGAAATAAGATATAGCAGCTAATTACATTGGTATTCTAAGAAATATTAAGTAGTTTATGGTGTTGATGTTTATAGAAAAAAGAAAGTATTAAATTGATTTTTTTTTTTAACTAATGCTCATCCAACACAAGGCCCAAGGGCAACTCAAGGTAGAGGGCTACTGAGTGGTATAAGAGAGAACAAGATAATAGGAAATATAAACAGCTAATTCTAGACTTGAAGAGGTCAAGATTTATTTAGTGAAATAAATTTCAGAGTTCAGGTGGAGATGTTAGAAGTACAGATTTGAAGGAACCAAAAACCCAATTCTAAACAGAAACAAAGGATCAACTTCTGCTCATGTTAACAAAAAAACAAAGAGGGTACAAGCCAGACAATAGGTGAGCCTATTTTAACTTGGTTTTATGAGAGCAGATTTGCTGAAATGTTTTTTGTTATTTGGAAATATAATGACTTTGGTTTGGTTTCAAAAACATCTTACAAGAATCATTGTCTTTTATTAACTCTTTATTCTATGCCTTAATCTGGTCAATATTCTCATTGCATTTACTAACATTTCAGCCATTGTAGCCTCCATTTGAAACATTGTGAATTTAACAATCAAGATAAGAATGCTGATCTGAATATAACATAGAATAATTATTCATAAAAAAGAGAAAGGGGGGAAAAAAAAAAAGAAAAGGGGGAAAAAAAGAAAGGGGGAAAAAAAAGAAAAGGGGGGGAAAAAAGAAAAGGGGGAAAAAAAAGAGAAAGGGGAAAAAAAAAAAAAAAAGAGAAAGGGGAAAAAAGAGAAAAAAAAAGAAAAGAAAATTATTTCACCTGATCCATTTTTAATAATTTTTTTAATCCATTTTTTTTTTGTCACAGCCATGTTTTTTTAAGAATCTCTATTGTCTTTCATTGGTAATTACAGTTGTACCTCTTATAGACAAGTTTTCATCTCTATTTTACCTTGCAAAGTTTTAGTTATTTTCTACACTAAGAAATTAAATATTTCTTGCATTAGAAAGAAATTGATGATTACAAATAAAATTTTTCAACTCCCTGACTTTGAACACCTACTCTTTATATTGTGTTTCAAACCATGGAATTGTCAGTGGTTGAGACAGGATTGTCAGTGGTCAGGAATTAAATCAGAATTTACTGATAAAATAAGGATTTTGTATAATGGTTAATTAGCTCGACTTATCACAGTTGATCAAATGATATGAAAGGCAAGTAATTTTTCGATGATAAAATGATCAAAAATCAACAGGTGGGATTGTTAATTGTTGATTATAGCATAAACATCATTCATAACGGTGGGTGAAATTTTTTCTTTTAATTGACGACTTCTGAGATGAAATTTAGGGATAGAGTCAGATAAAATATTTTTTTTAATTAAAAAAAAAAAAGAAAAAAGAAGAGGGGGGGGAACTTTTCACATGGATTGAAGAAAATTAAGAATTTCACAGTTCAAAACCTGGCACATTTGTCCTTAAGTGAAATCAATATCTTGGGTCACTATTTTCTATGGAGGTTGACCATTGACTAAGCCAACAACATTCCATTAGGAAGAATGGTAAGAAATTCCTTGCAAGGACAAACCAAAAATATAACTGAATAAAATAAAGTGAGAATTTCTTTCTTTTCAAACTCAATAATACATAATATATTAGAAACTCAATAAGATTTTTTTTCTAATTTTTTAAAAATGAAACATTTTTAAATTAAAAAATTAATAAAATATGTGAAAATAAAAAATAAAAAATTAAAAAAATAAAAATGGAAAAACTAAAAATAAAATTTTTTTTAAAAATTTAAAAAATAAAACAAGAAAATAAGAAGTAAAAACACAGAACTCAAAATTATAAACACAAAAGTCATTTCACAACAAAACAATAAATGCATTCATTTACTTCATTTTAAAAGTTTCAATCGTAAATAAATATTGTAGTTTAAAGATTTTAATTTTTTTTTTTTTTTTAAACATTTCACCTCAAATAAGACAAATCCATTAAGATGCAAGGGTTTACTGAGTGTGAGAGAATATGAGAACTACAAAATGATAAAACCTTGCTGCTAATCTAGTAGTATGCTCAAATTCATGAAGTCTAGGTACCAAAGAGGAAAGCCCATCAGAACAATTACCATAAAAATATTTATAGAAAAAGAGAAGTTACCTTTCAGCAGTTGGAAAGTGACTGAAGCTGAGATGCCAGGTCATGACTAACAACATTGCAGATTCTATGTATTTTATCAAGAATCTAAATACATAGAAGCACCAGACCAGATGTGGCAGCAGTATTCTTCAGACATTTTGGCAATGTTTTTCTTAGATTCTTTTTTATAGGATAAGTTTTTAGACTTGTATAAATTCAAATCAGATTGTTTTTCTGAATTACTGCCAGTTTCATATATAAGTCTCTGGGATAGTGTGTGTGTGTGTGTGTGTGTGTGTGTGTGTATATATATATATATATATATATATATATATATATATATATATCAAAAAATGTTCAATAGATTTATCAAACATCTGGATATGATGATCATTTTGATGCAAATCTTTTAAGTCAGTTAACCAGGTAAGTCACTTGAACTTTTCTTCATTCCTTAGAAATCATTATTATTTACAAATGAATAAGATTGCAGAACTAAATATCTTTTTTTCTTCTTCTCAGGAAAAGAGAGAGAGAGAGAGAGAGAGAGTTAACTTGACTATGGGTACCGAACTCATGGCTTTCTTGAAGCAATAATGTAAATATTAAAAAATAAATAAAAATAAAATTAAACTTTTTTTTTTTTTTTTACTTACAGATTATAAATCTTGTAATGGTCTTTATGTTTCATATCAAAAAATCTGAAAAAGAAAATAAAGAATTATTGGTTATGGATAGAGTTTATGGCACATATGAAAATAAAACAGCATGAAGAAGTGTTTATGTTTTAAAATGCAAAATGATATTTGCAAACAAGGAAGTTCAAATTCCACTCAAGACAGTTTCTGTTCACTCTGCACTAATGCCCTTGGGGAATGTAAGAATTCATCTCATTCCCAGTTGTAGATGAAATAGTAGACAAAGCTATTTTTGCTTTGATAAGACAACCAATCTTGGAGAAGGGAAAATTTGAATTTGAAACCTGGATGGGCTTGAAATACCATTCAATAAAAACCTACTTGTTACTGAACCTGCAGCTGAACCTTGTATAGTGTTGTGATAGCCCTATGCCCTCCATGTTTCAATAGAAATTTAAAGAGACTTTTTGTATCAATGAAGTAATATAATTGTTCAACTATTTATAGATATCTTTCATGGTTAATAAAATTGAATCAACAAGATGAGTTCAAATTCAGCCAGAGACAGTTTGTGTTCATTTTGCAATAATGCCCTTGGGGAAAATAAGAATTCATATCCTCTCCTCATTCTTACAACTATGAGTTAATTAGCAGGACAAACTGGGCTTTCCAGACATAGTTGGCAACTAGTCTTTGAACTCCAAAAACAGCCTAAAGAATGATTGGCTCTGTCAGGCTACAGTATTGCTGCTCCAATGATCCCCCGTAAACAGTTTAAATATGAAAAATAAACATTAATAAACATTAACAAAAAAAAAAAAAAAAAAAAAAAATGGACAAGTGAGATTAGATTTTAAGAAAATAGATTAATATTTTGATGGTTCTTGAACCTTGTGATCTAAAGAATGTTTTTTCTATTAAAAAAAAAAAAAAAAAAAAATGATCATAGAAAAAAAACAAACAACTTCTAATGCAACTTTTGGTTGATATTCAATCAATTCTGGCCATATTTAGTCTTTATTATTAAAAACCTTTATAATAATTGAATTCTTGTGTCTCAAATTATTTTATGTTCAATTTTTTTTAAACATTTCTATCATTTAGTAACAAAATTTCAGATTATCAATAAGACTGGCTCTTACCATGTCTTATCCTGGAAAGACTACTTTTATAAACTATACTTACTTCTACCATACTAGCTTTAGTTTAAAATAAAAAATTAAAAAAATCATACTCTCTCAATGACCACTCCTTTACCCACAAAGCACTATAGTAGATCTGAGGACAGGTACTTATGACTAATGGTATTTCTTTGCTGATTATACACATGACCCTACACATGTTAAGCCCACTTTTCACAATACTGTGTAACATTCAGGCACTTTCCTTTTCTCCTTGCTTGAGGTCAACCAAATAACACCATTCAAAATACAAATATAGAAACACTTAATTCATCTGATTATGATTGGTATGTTCAAGTAATATTTTAAAATAGAAACGTGAATAACTGAACTTGGAAATGGAAAGGTTTTCATTTTTTCTTATTACATTAAGAAGAATCAACATGACTATTAAATCAGGAGATAAAATACAGACACACATACCATGAGACAAGGTTAAGGAAGTTGATATAGTAAACAATAAACATTCACTTTCTTTAATTATCTTTCTTTGATAAGAAAAAAATAGTGTTAAAAAATACTAAAGTTTGTTTACTTGCTTACACAAACACACTAAATAAAATTACAAGTGCACAATCAAAAAGCATACACACCCTGCATATAAATCTAATAAAATACTTAAAATTATGCAGCTGTAAGTAACCCAGTATTTGCATGCTAACTTGTTTATAGAATACATTTTTATACAGAGATTGATCAGGTTACAATTTTTTTCAGCCAATTTTTAAAATGGGGAAATTTCTAAACTTGCTGTAGAGTTATCAATACAGGATTTTAGGAATTAAATTTGAAAATTACATATGCTCACTTTTTTGTTTTAGTGATTTTTCTTATAAACTCTATACAATAGGAATTATTTTAATCCAGAGTGGTATGTTCTTTAAGCCAAAAAGTTGAGTAAAAAGGAGGAAAAATAGAAGTATTTTCAATACTCCTAAATACTCGTAATTTACTGAAGAAAACGGACTCTTCAGTGTGTAAAAATAAAAATTGATCTCGTAAAGGGGTTATGGAAGATAACTCAATTCTCACAAATGATCTAATAGGTCATTATGTTTAGAGAGAGAGCGAGAGAGAATAAAAACTTTTTCGTTAGTTGGCCAAGAATTTGATGCAATATCTATGGTTAGTTCGACGATATACTTTACATTCTGATTTATGTACAATGCAGGCATTTTAGCAGAGTAATGAAATAAAAAGAAAAAGTCATTTTGATTTGAATTCAAATTTAAAAAATATAAATTATATTTTTAAAATTTGAATTCAAGAAAAAAAAAAACAAAAAAAACAAACAATTGCCCAGCATTTGAAAGATAAGATTTAAACAAATATTTCATTAAATTAATAAATCCTCCCCACCAGTCAGTATTGAAATTAAAAGTTAAGCAGCAAAATGAAAAGATCTGCCAATGATACCCTTAAACTATTTCATATTTCAATCTTTTTTCATAGCTGTGTGTATATATATATATATATATATATATATATATATATATATATATATATATATAGCATTGCAATGTATACCCATATATAGAAGATACTGCTTATTGTCATTACTTTGGTGTCAAGGTCTTTTTAGATAACAATAACCAGCTGATTACATTAACCAAGATCCTCCTGGTGATAACTTAAACAGATACACCCCTCCCATATTATATATATATATATATATATATATATATATATATATATATATATATATATATAATGATAGATAGATGTGTGTAAAATGTCTATAAATAGAAAAATTCATTTAAACAAGTATTTACAAATAGGTTATTTGCATATCTTGATCCAATTTTGCCAAGCTGTGAAACTGCCCTACAGATGTCAAATTTAGATTTGAAATGTAATGTTAAAGAGCCAGTTTTCTCTATGATACTAACATTAAATTCTTAATAATAACAGAGATAGGCAAAAGTACTCAACAACAATAAAAAAACATCAAATTTGGACAGTTTTCATCCAGATGTGCAACAACTTAATAAAAATAGGAAAAAAATAATAGAAAAATTACATAGTTTGTTGCTTGAAATTCAATAAAACTTATATATATATATATATATATATATATATATATAAGTGGAAAATGCAACTGGAGTATTTAAGAATATTTAGAGTAACTCTACTGGTTTCATAGTACTATCATTTTCAAAAGTTAAATTGAGATGGAGAGATATATGGCTATATCATATTATACCCTGTGCCTCACACAAATATATAATAAAAATATTTTTTAGTGGATATTCATATTTGAGTAGAGACTTTATTCTACAGCCCTGAATAAATATAGGGTCTAATGAATAAATAAATATACTATTTAATGGAGTGGCTACTCATATATGAGTATCAACTAAAAATAACATTTAAGCAATAAAATAAAAAAATCCATCACTATATATATATATATATATATATATATATATATACACACACATACATACATATATATATATACACACACACATATTATAGGCAGCATATCATCATTTAAACAGGTTTCATTGAATAATATAGAAATATTGTGTCTATTTTTATAGTGATCCTTTCTAGTTGCCTAATCAGTTTCTTCTTGTTAAGATGAAATTCATCAAGGAAGACGTAATTTTTTTTAACCCAAGTACTTTCAATCTTTTCGAAGATCATCTTCATGACAAAGACGAACTTGTAACTGGTGAAATCTGCATTCTGTTGTGATGGTGAGTTTTAAAAACACGCTCTGTTATAGTTATTTTAGAATTTATCTGTTGTAGTTATAGTATTTTTTTAACTGAACAAGTGCTGATCCATATAAATAATTGTCATTTTTGTTGCGTTCATGTAAATTTGAATTTAGAATCCCCACCCTCCAAACCCTTCCTTTCTATAAAAAGTTACAAAACTGATTATGTATTTTGTTTCTAAGGCAACAGAGCTATAACAGAATCCAAGGGAGTAATGACCAAATATAACCACTGAAATTATAGTGATTACATTCAGATTAAAATAGTAACCATTGATCTTGTCTACATATTTGGACTATTGGTCAGAAGCCTTGATCTGCTTTCAGAATTTTCAACAGAAAATAGATTACTGCAAATTAAAAAAAAACAAAAAAACCCCAAAACTGACTATATATTTATTAAACTTAGAAGACAGAACTCTGTGAGGATCAAGTCACTACACAGTAGTCGACTAAACTAGCTCGTTAACCATTACACCATGTCAAGTAATCCAAAGCAATAACTAGAACTCAGCTGTTATCTCATAAGCCACTCAGTCTGAATTCACAGTTTCCAAAAATCAACTGTTATTGCTCTATTTGTAAGCTCAGCTTATTAAAAAAAAAAAAAATTAAATAAAAACAAAAAGTATTTGTAAAGAGTATGGCACAAAATTAGTTTTGTCTTTTTACTTTAGAATTAAAGTGAAATATCCATAGATGGGCATGGTTATCTTATTTGCATGACCTTCAGAACATAGGCGATTATGGCTCTCCTCAACTTCCTATCCTTTGTATCTCTTGCTACCTGTTCTGCCATCTATTTATACAGGTTCCTTATATAGGTTACTTGTTATTTCTCTGCCCCTTCAATGTCTTGTGAGTGTCAAATTCTCCAAGTCCTCTTTCCTCATTAAGTGTCTCAGAAATTTCTATTGTCTTTCTAAGTAATTGTTCATTTTGCTTCAGTTTTCCTTAAAACTTTCTTGTTGCTCACGTGTTTTATCCTCAGCATCATTCTGTAGAACTATATCTGCTGCCTCAAGTCTCCTTCATCTATGATGAAATTGGCCAACATTCACTGTCATACAGGATTGATTTTTTCTTTCTTTTACTAATGTTCACAAAATTCAAGGTTCAAGGGCCACTCAAGGTAGAGGGTTATTGTGTGGTGTTGTATTAGCATAAGGGCAAGAAGTGAAGTTCTTAGGGCTATGCAGGAAAGGTAACAGCTAACTCTAGATGTCAAGATTTAATTAGTCCAGAGTTCAGGTGAAAAAGTTAGGAATATAGAGTTGTAGAAAATTTTAGAAAGAACCAGAAACCCAATCCTAAACAAGAAACAAGGGATGAACCTCTACTCCTGTCCAAAGATGGGGATGATATTACATTGCAGTTCAGCAGTCTTTTCTTTGTTTCTGTTCATAAGGAAAACCATTTTTTAAAAGTCCTTAAGCTATCTAGATAGACAAAAATCAATTGAAGAACATTATTCTAATAAATCTACATATAAAATAAACAAAATAGCTGGAAGTTGTCAGTGTGTCACAAGGACACAGAAAACTTTAATGATAATTATCCCATTTCAGGATTTAAATAAGTAAATGAGGAAAAACAAAAAAAACAAAAAAAAACAAAAAACAAAGGTCATTTAAGAGATAGCTCCTACTAACACCTCATATATATATATATATATATATATATATATATATATATATGAGAGAGATGTTAGTAGGATGTATCTTCCAAAACATCTTTGTACAATAGTAGCCAAATAAAAAATGAAGATAATGAGACAAAGTGGAATTCATTCATTCATTCCAACCTGAAGATGCCTACAAACATGTCTGCAAGAAGCTTTTATACATTGTCTCATTATCTCTCTCCACAAATGTCAGAGACAGAAAGTTATGGGTCATACAAACTATCAATATGTGTGCTTTTACATATTAATGTCATTTAGTTTTACATACTTAGATTTTGGGCAAAACCACAATTTTTGTCCTTGGCCCATATGCATACGTTTGTGTATGGCGTTCCCCACGTTAAAATGACCTTGTGTCACATCCTGCAATAGTTGAGGGTGGGGGTACTGGGTAAATATACTTAGATATTCTTTTCTTTCATTTGAATACCTACATGCATATTATTATTATGATTATACGCTACTGGTGGTGATAACCCTCACCTCCCTTTTTAGAAAGTGATGCAACAAGTATTAAAAAAAAAAAAGAAAAAAAAAAAGAAGAGGTTGAAAAGGAAAAGAACTTCAATTTCCTTTTGTAGGAGTTCAGGGGGTTTGATGAAATGGTGGATGTGGTGGAGAAATCTGGTAGCAGGAAGAGAGATGAGTAGAAAAGAAAAAAAGAAAAAAAAGTAAACAGTACATCTAAAACATCACTTGCCGACAATATTCCTACTGCTCCCACTTCAGTCTTTCATGTGACCCCCTCCCCGCATAACTCAAGTTAGGCTTTAATGAATTAGGGGCACAGCAGTTTTGGAACAACTAAGAGTGCAGAAGTATAAGGAAGTGATGAAGAAGTGGGTGGTGGAATTGACATGTGGTGGTAGACAATGGTTAAGGGAGGGGTGGGGGCGACAGTGGCAGAAGTGACAGGTGGTAGGGGTAGGGTAGTTGCAAGGATGAACATGGTGTCAGGAATGATAACTCGGTGTGTTAAGAGTTGGAGCTTTTTTTGATGGTTTGATATTTTTTATTATGAAGAAAGTATTACAGATTTTACAAATACACTTGACATTTGTGGAGGTCAATGAATTAACTCTTATTAAATGTAAAAATAACTTTTTTTATTAATAAGATTCATTTTGTTTTCCACAGGTGATTTACTCATTTTCAAATGATGTCTAACATCAATATGATGGCTTCTAGATGAGCTAATCTTTTTTTTTTTTTTTTTTTTAAATGCACAGATTTTTCTTTTTATAAATTTGTCTGATTATTACACTAGGTCTAAAGTGTAATGTATTCAATTGAATCATGGTGTTAAGAAAATAAATAAAACCTGCCTTTTTTTCTCTTTCATTGGCAAAAAAAAAAAAAAATTCTCAGTTAAAAAATAAAATTTAAGAAACGTTATCATGGAAGATAGACAAAAACTGAAATTACTTTACTTATGCAATCAGTTAAAAATAGGTGGTTTCTGTCAGTTAATGAAAATAATAGCATTCCGATAAATCTTGTTCAAATATTAGAGCAGTTTTATGAATATTTATCTTCAAATTAACAAAGTATGTTTGAGATTAACAACAGTACTGTTAGTTAATCTCAAACATACTTCAGTACTGCCATAGACTTCCTTACAAAAAAAAAAAAAAAAACTTTTTTTTTTTTAGATAATTAAATGAAGTTAAATTTTGGTTTCATTTGTAGGATAACAGCCGTATTAAAAGAAATAAATTTCTGTAAGTTTTTAAGCATTTTTTTGGAAACAGTCACTCATCAAATTGCCATTATAGATGAAAAATGTAAACAATAAATGTATTAAAAAAAATAAAAAAAAAAAAACTCTTAAAAATTGATTGTTACATGTACGCATAAAAAAAAAAAAAAAAAAAAAAAAAAAAAAAAATCTGAAATTTTTTTAATCCAGATTATATTTTTAAAAATAAACAAAGCATATTTTCTTTGTAAATTGTTTTTAATTTTTTCTTATAAGGCAGCTAACAGGACAGAAGACATGCTTGTCAACAGGCTGCTTAAAATCAAAGGATGGAACACTCATATTAGAGAAGGAAAAAATTCTTCAACACTGGAGTGAGTATATTGGAGAATTCTTCCATGATGAAAGAGAACAAGCAGCAATACACGAAACTACCGACAGACCTGAAAACTAAAAAACCAAAGTAGAATCTGCATTGGCCAAATAGAACAGAAACTAAGCGACAGGGCCAGATAGAATTGTAACAGAAATGCTGACAACCTTAGATGAATTTGGCATAGACAAGATCATAGAAATAATAAATGAAATCTACAACAGTGGGAATACTGGAAGGTCTCAGCAGATGTATTTTCATAGCACTATCTAACAAACCAGGTGCAAATGAATGTGAACTCCAATGAACACTCAGCCTAATGAGCCACATAACAAAACTCATCATCTGTATTCTGATGAATAGAGCATGCAGCAGAATCAAGCCAGAGATAGGACAAGAACAGTGTGGGTTCGTTAAAGACACTGGAACAAGGAATGCAATATTCATGCTCAGAATGTTATCAGAAAGAGCAATACAAATACAGAAGGATGTGTAGCTATGTTTTATAAACTATGCAAAGGCATTCTACAAAATATGCCACAAGGATCTGTTGGAACTTCTCAGCAACCTTGATATATTCAGAAAATATATAATAATCAAGAACCTATACTGGCGGCAAACAGCATGCATGCACATTGAGAATGAGTTCAATGAATATACAAAAATAGAAAGGGGTGTAAGCCAAGGAAAAAAATTACAAAACCTCCTACAGAAGGTAGCAAAGGAGAGAGAGGGAAGAAGGGACTAACCATAAACTACAAGAAGACTGTATGCAAGGTCATCAGTAAAAGGATGAGCCTGAAATCTGATTTGCAGGTCAGGGACATTAAAATCAAGCAGGTGTGGCAGTTTAAATATCTGGGAAATGTTTTAACAGAAGACGGTAAGTGTGGCACTGAGATCCGAAGATGTATTGGGATAGTCAAGGATGCATTCCAAAAGCTGGGCAGAGAGGAGGATTTCTTTGGTGTCAAAGAGTACTGAGCTGCTATGTGACATCTGTCCTCCTATACAACAGCGAATGTTAGACGGTCTCCTCAAAAGATGAAGAGACTCGAGGCAACGGAGATATGGTTCTACAGAAGGATGCTAAGTATATCATGGACTGCGTGTGAGCAACGATGAGGTTTTACAGAAGATGCAAACAAGGAGGAAGCTTATACTTAACATAAGGAAGAGGCAGATGAAATTTCTGGTACACGTAATGAGAAAGAAGGGTGTGGAGAATCTGATGTTCACAGGTCAAATGGAGGGGAAAAGAGACAAAGGAAAGCAATGCATGATGTATTTGGTGGGCTTAAGCAAGTGGATGAAAGAACGTGGTCTGGGAGGGGGAAGTGGCAGAGGGACGAAACTTATTAAGAACTACAAGGGATAGGAGGAAGTGGAGAGCCATGACTGCCTATGTCCTGAAAGGACACTGCACATAAAAAAGGAAGAATCTCCCTTTATGCTTAATATAAAAAAATTAATATTCACAACCCCAAAATAAATTTTAATATATATATATATATATATATATATATATAGGGTGACCCAAAAAAACGGTAACTTCAATCCAATAAAACCAAGAGTGATAGAAGAAAAATATTTTATTCATAGTAATTGAAACTTTAAAACATGCCATTTAAGAAACAATGATGGAGTTTTAATTTTTTTTAAATTACCTCCTGTATGAATGCATTCTTGAAATCTGCTGTTGAGATTCCTCATTGACTACTGCAACATCTCAGCTGGGATACCGTGAATTTCATCTTGAATTCTAAATAGCAAAATGTTTACTTGCTCAAAGTCACTGTCTCGCAGTGTTGCCACTTGCTCATGTCTGGCAATACGCACTTAAAAAATTCCCGTTTTTTTTGGGGTCACCCTGTATTTGTTTAATATGTTTATAAATTATTTTTTTTTATTGATACACTTGAGTAAATGTTGTTTTTTTAATTAAATGTTATTACTTACATTTACCAGCCTGAATGGTTGAGAAATTTCATACAAAATATGCATTCTCCAATAGGAATTGAACCTATATCCTATACAGAACCATCATTAAGCCGGATGTGCTATGATTGTTCAGCCATAGAGTACTTTCAGTTAGCAAAGCTCAAATTACTGCTTTTAAACACACACCATCACCAGTTTTTCCTGATCTGTCATAAAATTAATATTTAAATGCAGTAATTCGAGTTTTGATAATTTGCAAATATGGCTCCAGGAGTGTCAACACAGACTGTTGGCTATTGTTGGTGGTAACTAGACTGCCACTTTCACAACAACACCCTTGTACACATCTTCAATGGTGCCACAAATGGGGGGTTAACCTGAGAGATCAAATAACATTCTTTAGTGTTTAGTGAAAAGAACAATTCTCATTTTCATGTGTAGTCTAGACCTGACGAGCAACAACTTTCAAAGAACATTGATCCTCAAACTTGACCACTGACATTATGATGTAGGGTACTGTAAGTTACTGTTAGGTGCTTAATAAAAGGCAGGGTCTTAATTGAGAGGGAGACAGAATTTTTCTCAATGGGCAAGGAAGCAATTTAATGAAGGTGTCAGAAAATTATTTAAGGAGTAAAATTAGTAAACAGGGTGGTCTTAAGCTCAGAGGGAATGTTGGAATATTTTTTTTTTTTTACAAAAAATAAAAATCGCCACCTCTATTAGGTACCTAAGTGTATAACTCTTGCTTGCCTCTGTGATGGGGACAATGAAAAGCATCACATATATATTGAGAATAGTATTCAACCCATTTAGCTGCTATTCTTAAAAATGGAGGGTCATGTACATCAGCAGAATAATTAATAGTTAATTACTTACTGTGCCTAAATTATAAAACAGTGCTGTATTTGATGGCATATACCTCCCCACAAAAATGGGGGTTATAAAATATTTCTGGTGTTACATGCAAAGATAAGGTATCTGGCAGAGACCCATAAACTACCAATACTTGTACCAAGCCTTATATACCGTTATAGTAAATGTAAATAGTGGGTGTCTTACATCTGGCCTAAATCTATAATCATCAGTCCTTGACGGCTTCAATTGTCGGTGGGCTAGCCTGAGTGTTTGAAACAGACTTTGATTTTTCTTTCTCATAATTCTTTCAATGGGCTTTCAGGTAGCTTGGTTACAACCATCCCCTCTCCAAGGCCATAATAATGTATAATACTGTAATATTAGATGTAAATAGGGATGGCTTCATGTTCCATCAAATCTGGCATATTTAGAGTTCCAAACTATCCATGTTTTCAGACATTAAAAAATGGATGACTTGAAATATATGCCATGCAGACAAAGATTTGCATGTTCAGAAGCAAACAGACGAAATGCTGAGTAAGGTGCTTCTACAGACATTTGGGTGATAAGAGTTGTTTTTTTTTTTTTTTTTAAATGTCATGCCACTTCATGATGTATACAAGTATACCTTTCCAAATTACTTTTCTCTATTATCTCTGAATTGCCATGGCTTCTTCAGAAAGATTGTGGAATTGTTTCCTGTTGACTTTTCCAATTTTGAATTCAGAGTAGTCTTTTCTTCTAGACTGACTATCACACAAGGTCAAAGAGTACAAATTAGTAAAAAGTGGATGTAACAGACATTTTTGTCTGTTTTTTTTTTGTTTTTTTTTTAATATTTTTAAATCAATTCATACCAAGCAAGGTGTGAATCAGGGCTGGCTCAAGGTACTGGCAACTTGGGCCGTTCGCCAAGACACCATCATGCTGCCATGTCATGTGTTTGGGATCTTTTTCCAAAACTAAAGCTTATAAAAAAACATACTTGTGGTCATTCATAACTCAAGACAGATTAAATTCTTTGGCTATTTTGTCAATAGAAAATGATCTTATAAAGAAAATTAGGTGTAGAAAGTGCAAAGAAAAGATTTGTAGATTTAAATGACATAATGAATGTTTTCTTTAGCTTCTATTGAGTTGTATATTGTAATAAACTCATTATTCTAAATTTTCAGCTTTTCTTGTGAAAATTAAAAAAAAAAAAAAAAAAAAAAAAAAAACTTGTAAGGGCACTGAAGAATTGTTTCCTGTTGACTTTTCCAATTTTCCAGGGCTATCACTAGTGATAATGCCACTTAGATGAAAGCGAATACTGGGAGTGAAAGAGAATAAGAAGACTTTATAAGGATCTGGAGACCCAATCCTAATCAAGAAACAGTGGATACACTTATTCACCTGTTCAAAAGACTGGAGAGGAATGTGAACCGCATGATAGGCAGGCAAACCTATCTACTCCTATTGAGGAAAAATAAATAGTAAATAAAATTTCAGAGTTTAGAGACATATGTTAGAAGTATAGATTTGAAGAAGACTTAAAAAAGGAACTAGAAATCCAATCATAAAAAGAGAACAAGGGATCAATAGATCAAGGAAGAGTGTGAAACAAATGAGTGGTAAAACTATCTTCATTTGATGAAAAACAAATAAATAGTGAATAAAATTTCAGAATATAGGTGATGATGTTACAATATAAAGTTGAAGTAGACTTCAGAAAGAACTGAAAACAAAGGATAAACTTCTACTTGTTCAGAATTGGAACTCAAACCATTAATTCCACTTTTCACAATGATAACTATTTTGCTATCTGCACACCCAGCCAAAATTTAGGGATTAGAAAACAAAAGAGAGAGAGAGAGAGAGGAAAAAGGAAAACAAGCCTCCTGAAAAGAGGATACCATCTCTGAAATTCAGAGTAAAGACAGATAAGTGAGTATACTTTATCTGTTGATATCAACCATTTTAATTATAAAGACTGCATTAAAGCATTATCTTCAGGAGACATCCTGGTCAGCCATTTGATTTTAATACTTTAAAGCAAGCAGTCTTTGTACTTAAAGTCATTGACATCAAAAGATAAAGTATTAATAGCAATAAATAAAAGCAAATGCTCACTTATCTGCCTTTACTTTCTAATATTATATGCACAAAACAATCAAACAAAATATTTTTCTCCTTCTGAATGGATCCTAACAATGTTATTTCTTTTTCTATTGACACTACCTAGAGATTATTAAAAAAAACAAAACTATAATAGAATCAAGATAAGGGTTTCAAAATGAAGCTTAAAAAAAGGGAGGTTGAGTTTTGCCTTCCTACACTTGTATCAAAACCAAGTCCTATTTAGCATGAACAGATTTTTGCATGTTGAAAGGTCATACAACATCCAACAATGTTTTAATAAAAGATTTCAGTGATCAAATCTCTCACAAATTTTTATGAGAATCTGAAATAGATGTAGACCTATTATATCAGTTGAATAACAAACAGTTTAGTAAGCAAAGCTTTGAATTTGATTCTACAAAGTTACATCACAAGTTTTCGAGAACTAATTGTAATGATGAATGTATTATCGTAAATAACCATTCCTTAAAGATATAATAATGAAAAATGGGTTACATATGACAATGTTCAATGTAAAAAGCGGACAAGAATAAGTCTCCATAACCGATCCCAAAAGCCAAGCTCTTTCAAAGAAAAGTAATGTATGTGGTGGGATTGTCAGGGTATTATTCATTTAGTTCTTAAAATGCAATGAAATACTAAATATACATTTATACATACAACAGCTGCAACATGTCCATAAAAGCTTGGTTGAAATGTGCTTATCAATAAATAGAAAAAAATGCAATACAAGAGCAAAAGTATTTTGGAACTAAGTCAGTCTGTTCTATCGTACATGCCATATTCACCTGATCTTGCAACAACTGATTACCTTTTTCAAAATACTTAGATGAGAAAAATCTAATGAAAATTAGATTCAAGAGTTTGTTGGAAACTTTCTCATATCAAAACGCTAAAGAATTTTACTCAAAAAGTATTGAAATGGCTGATAAGTGACAAGTCATTGCAAAAAATTGAATGAAATGTGATGGTAGCTTATTTTTTGAATAAAGTTAAACAAATACAAAACTATTTATGGCTCAGCCTAATACTGATAATAATATGAAGAAAAAAGATGATCTAGAAAAAGACAGGTAAGGTCAATAAAATTTGAGTACTCTATAGTAAAACTACATTAAAGTCTTGTCAGTGAGAAGAAAATGTAATGGATAACTTCATGCAAAATTAATATATTTTCAAAATAGTCTAGAATAAACTTCATATAAACTTGGAATTGTTTCAAGTTACTAACATCACTAAACCTTACACTAAGTTATCAAATTGCAAAATTATATATTGAAATATAAGTGCTTATTTTTAGAAATTAAAAACCAGATTTGGATACTTCATATAATTCCTTTCGTGTGTGGAGGTGAGTGAGTAAACTATTAACGTTTTCCTCAAATAATTTTGAGGAGTGAGATAGAGCAGGGAAGAGGGAGAGAGAGAGTGGGAGAGACTGTGTGTGTGTGTGTGTGTGTGTGTGTGTGTGAGTGAGTGAGTGAGTGAGAAAAAACTATTAATGCTTTCTTCAAATAATTTTGTTCAAAGAATTTTAAAAGAAAGTATAAATATAACATGTTTATAGGTAATCAACTTTTTATAAAATGAGCATTATTGACTTTGTTAATATTTTGATGTTTGTTTATATGCCCTGTAGACCCCCATACAATATAGCAACACACGCTCACCATGCTCGGTGTTGCTGCTATGGTTTCTTTTGCAGAGTGCAGTTGCTTGCTGCATGCCCAACAAATTTTGAATTCAGAGTTGTCTCCCTCTCCTAAATTGATTTCTTATCAAGACTAAAGAATTCAGGTTACCCTGCTATTAACCCCAAGCTGGAGGTGGGAAGGAAAAGAGATGGATTTATATTTTTCCAAGAGCATTTGTTCAAAAACAAACAAAAGCCTAGGCATTTGGCCACTACGCTACAAGCACATCCCAATTATTTATATGAACATAAGACAAATAAATTTCTAGATATTAAAATAAATCCCATTCCTAGATTTTTGGTTAAATACTGATTTGTTGCATTTTTTCAAAAGTTACCTTTATTCATTAAGATTTGTTGCATGTATATTTATATTTTTAGTGGATATTCACACTTGAACAGACACACCATTTATTAAACTATTTATTTATTTTCATCTACAAGCATAAATATTTGAAAAATCTTATTAAAAAAAATTTGAACCTGCAGTGAGAAATCATCATGAGATCCGATGTGATTTATGAGGTCAACTTGGCCAAGAAGAAGTTTTGCTGATTAAGTAATCTACAATGAGAATTTTGCTTAATGGCACTGTTCAGACCTTGCTTGATCAGCAAAGCTTCTTTATGGTCAAGTCAGTAAAGGCACATCAGTTCTAATGATGTGTTCTCTCTGCTCAGAAGGAAACAGGTTCAAATCCTGCCAGAGAGCACATATTTTCCTTTAATAATAAAATATTCAGGGTGGTAGACAAAAATAAATAAATGGAGTGTCTAATCCACCAAAAATAAAAATAACTAAAGTAGTAAAAATCTGACAGATTAATAAAAAATATAAATAAATAAAAACTCATTATATATATATATATATTTAAAAAAACCTTGATAATGGCTAAAAGAATAGCTGAAAGCACTTGGATATAAAGAACTTTTGAAAAGTTCTTTTCTCATTTCGTGCCCAGAAAAGGAAACACTTGTACAAATACAAGAAAAATTAAATAAAAAGCTTGATCACAGCACCTTGTCAGTTGTCTTTAAGCAAGACACACACACACTATATATATATATATATATATATATATATATATATATATATATAATGTGTGTGTGTGTGTGTGTATAAAAAAAAAAAACAATAACAAATATGTGTTGAGACACAGACCTCTAATTGTAACAGAGTTTACTACAAAATCATCAATCATCAGATGATGTGATCAAAGGGAAACAGCTATCAGCAAGAATTTAATGATTACAGTTTTGGTCTGAAAATTGGAGTTACAATTATAGGTCAGCATCTCTGGATGTATTTGTAGTTATTACAGCTCTGTCGTTTAATTTTCATTATTTTGGTTTCCTTTATACTATTTGGCTTTGAGCATTGACAGTTTTTGATCAGGTAGATTCCTGTCTCATTCTTCAGGCTTTGTATAAGTTAGAGTTTGTTTTAATGCATTCCCTATATATATATATATATATATATTATGGTGTGTGTGTGTGTGTGGGGGGGGTTAAATGTTCTTCCCGACAAGGAGAACTGGGTTCAAATTTCACCATGGTCAATTTAACAAGGTGATTTCTTCATGTTAACAGCCTAGGGAGGTGATCCCAACATGTGGCACCTTTGGTAAGTACCTGTATGAAAAAAAAACAAAAAAACACCATAGGTTGACCTTGTGAATGAAATTATGGAAATTTTGTTGATGGTTGAAATCACAAGTTATCATGACTGAGTGCTTGAGCATACTGGCCTTGTACCAGATGATGCACTCTCTCCTGGAAACTGTAACTAAGCTCCACTAAGCATAGTTGCACCATAAACCATAATTAGGCATTGTAGGTGTTTAACAAAACACAAAGTATGCCTGAGCAGGCATTTGCAACAGTCATGGCGGAGACCCTTGACAGATTTTTTTTTTGTGGATACCCATATTTGAAATAAATGAACCATTTTTTTTATTTTATTTTATTATTTTTTGTATTTTGTTCTTGGGTATTATTTTTCTTTTTTTTTTTTACTGTTTTTTGATTTCTCCTCCTTTTTCCGTGATTTCGTTTTCTCCTCCTTTGTATTTATTCTTTTTCAAAACACAGGTATCCACTAAAAATAACGATTGAAGACTTATATATAATTTAACCTTCAATATTTATATGAAGAGGAGAAATACACTGAAATTACTTGTAAGTTCCAATACCTAATTATATCATATTCAATGTGAAACAAAAGGCTTGTAAAATATTTCAAAATAGAGTGGACCATTCTGACACACCCAACAAATCAAAATATATTATTCTACCTACCAATTCTATCACAACTACAACAAATCTTGAGAGTAATTCACTATCACCTGTAATACTTGCTACAAGGAATACTTAGAAATTTTGAGGAATTTAAATAAAAGATTATATATACATAAAAGGGATCTTTTACAAAACAC
Source organism: Acanthosepion pharaonis (assembly GCA_903632075.3). Taxonomy (NCBI): domain Eukaryota; kingdom Metazoa; phylum Mollusca; class Cephalopoda; order Sepiida; family Sepiidae; genus Acanthosepion; species Acanthosepion pharaonis. The sequence continues at coordinate 1,769,155 of CAHIKZ030000247.1, read as the reverse complement.
TCAATGTGTTAGTTGTACACTGTAATGAGTTTTACCATAATTTTAATTTAGAAGATGCTATTTTAATTAAAAGAGAAAACAATTTACTAAGACAAAAATTTATATATAAGAAGTGCTTTAATCGCTAGATCATCCACAGTAAATTTGTGTCCAGATTCTTATATTTCACTTTTCTTGGCAGATTTTCTATTATCTCAATTTTGGATACTTAAAGTGATAAAAAGAAAAAGAAAAACAAAATGAAATTAGCTAGACTACATATCTAAATACATAAAATTAAAAAAAAAAAAATTATTTTAAAATGTTTAAATTTAATCTGATGAAATCCTAAAAGAAGAAACACAGCATACAAAAAACTTTTTTTTTTACTTATATTTTCTTTTAATATAAAAATTTATATGTTGTTTTCTCCCATATAACAATGAAGTAACACACAAAGTTTAAATGATTTAGATTGATGAATTTATTTATCAAGTTAGTATTTCTCATGTTTTGATGGACATTTCATATATCGCTTGGAAATCATAAAATATGATTTTGTATCCTTTTTGAAAGAAGACTTTTCAGTTTTCCCCACTTTAATTTCCCTAAATTTTTGGTAACAGAATGTATATATTTAAATCAGCTTGTGTAACCTGTGAAAATGTCCTGGCAAAAGGTCTTTAAAGAGTGAGTGACATTGCAGCCAGCAAATATTTGGGACAAAACTCCACCCAACAAGGAAATTAAATGTCCTTTTCAATTTGAGAGAAAGCATTTAACAGATAATGCCAGACTTAGCAAACCAAAAAAGTTGTATGCAAGCAAATGAAAATGTCAATACTTATATGGATTTCACTTGGGAGGGGGACTAGCAGCACCTTTCATTAGTTGGCAATGTGTTTGTTAGATTTATAAGACGTCCTGTACAAGGAAACTGATTGATTACCATGCCCCAACATTGTGTTACCTGTAGAGAGATCAATTTCTTGTTCTAACTCTGTTGACAAGTTATCAAATGAAAGAAAAACAAAAAACAAAAAAAAAAACAAAAAAAAAACAACAGCTTCTCTTGTGAGAGTTCAACAGGTCTTTTAAATGGCTATAAGATAGCTATATGTTCAACAAATGAGACTGATTTGCTCTGGTTTAGAATGCAAATAAAATCTTACATCAAAATCAAGTTTTCCTCCAGGCAATTTAAATTAGATTTAACTTTAATTCATTCACTTTACATAATTACCTCCCTTACATGGTAAAAAAACATTTTCCAATGTATTTTATGCCAAATATTTTAAATTATTTTTTTAAGTTAACTATTATCATTAATTATTTTAGAAATAATAGTTAAACTGTGAAATGTATTCATTTCTTTTTCAGATTATCAAAATCCAACACATCTATTCAGGAATTTTCTTTCAAAAAGAAAACTATTTCCCCTCTCTCAACTTTCTACTTACAGTTATGCAGGTGTGAAGGCAGGAAATAGATTACATTTTGAACACATCTAATGATGCATTTGCCTAAATGTGTTTATAAAAGAAATTGCCATGGAAACCACGGAAAAAGGAGGACAAAACGAAATCACCGAAAAGGGAGGACAAAACGAAATCACCGAAAAGGGAGGACAAAACGAAATCACCGAAAAGGGAGGACAAAACGAAATCACCGAAAAGGGAGGACAAAACGAAATCACCGAAAAGGAGGACAAAACGAAATCACCGAAAAAGGAGGACAAAACGAAATCACCGAAAAGGGAGGACAAAAACGAAATCACCGAAAAGGGAGGACAAAACGAAATCACCGAAAAGGAGGACAAAACGAAATCACCCGAAAAGGGAGGACAAAACGAAATCACCGAAAAGGGGGACAAAACGAAATCACCGAAAAGGAGGACAAAACGAAATCACCGAAAAGGGAGGACAAAACGAAATCACCGAAAAGGGAGGACAAAACGAAATCACCGAAAAGGAGGACAAAACGAAATCACCGAAAAGGGAGGACAAAACGAAATCACCGAAAAGGAGGACAAAACGAAATCACCGAAAAGGAGGACAAAACGAAATCACCGAAAAGGGAGGACAAAAACGAAATCACCGAAAAGGGAGGACAAAACGAAATCACCGAAAAGGGAGGACAAAACGAAATCACCGAAAAGGGAGGACAAAACGAAATCACCGAAAAGGGAGGACAAAACGAAATCACCGAAAAGGGAGGACAAAACGAAATCACCGAAAAGGGAGGACAAAACGAAATCACCGAAAAGGGAGGACAAAACGAAATCACCGAAAAGGGAGGACAAAACGAAATCACCGAAAAGGGAGGACAAAACGAAATCACCGAAAAGGGAGGACAAAACGAAATCACGGAAAAGGGAGGAGAAAACGAAATCACGGAAAAGGGAGGAGAAAACGAAATCACGGAAAAGGGAGGAGAAAACGAAATCACGGAAAAAGGAGGAGAAATCAAAAAACAGTAAAAAAGAAAAGAAAAATAATACCCGAGAACAAAATAAGGATTGGGTAGAGAGAGAGAGAGACACACACACAGACACACAGCGGATACGTTGGAAAACAATGTAATAAGGGGAGACAGAGGGAGAAAGAAGTAAAAGGTAGTATCAAAAAGAAAAATGTTAGAGAAGGAGAAATGTTGATGATAATGATAGAGAGAGAGAGAGAGAGAGAGAGAGATGATAATGATAAAGAGAGGGAGAGAGAGATGATAATGATAAAGAGAGGGAGAGAGAGATGATAATGATAAAGAGAGGGAGAGAGAGATGATAATGATAAAGAGAGGGAGAGAGAGATGATAATGATAAAGAGAGGGAGAGAGAGATGATAATGATAAAGAGAGGGAGAGAGAGAAAGTGAGATGAGAGAGAGAAAGTGAGATGAGAGAGAGAAAGTGAGATGAGAGAGAGAAAGTGAGATGAGAGAGAGAAAGTGAGATGAGAGAGAGAAAGTGAGATGAGAGAGAGAAAGTGAGATGAGAGAGAGAAAGTGAGATGAGAGAGAGAAGTAATAATGACAGAGGGAGAAATAATGATAAAGAGAGAGAAATCATAGCAACAGGTGACTGTCTTTTAGACAACAAAAAATTCTGTGTGTGTGCAACAGAAGTGGTGGAATGGATAATATGTACATCAGAGAGATTCCAGCTGACAAAAGATGGCAGTTTTTAGCAGCAGTGGTTGGGAAGGTGTGCTATGCAACGAGGAACAAGGCAAGCAAAGATCACAAGGAACACATCATTTTCTGATAGTAACAGACAGTGTAGGAGTGCTTATCAGTGGCACTCATTAATTCCTAAAAAAGATCAAAACAAGTTTACCGCCAGTGTCTTTCTTCTTTGCTTATTTGACATCTGATTGCCCCCCCCCCCAGGCCACTGAAGTGTTTATATAAAAATTTACTTCAATATAAATACGAACAAGAGAAAGAAACCCTAAGACTTCTACAGAATTACAAGCCTTACAATTTTAAAATCTTTGATAGCAGAGTATCAAAAAATTAAATTAAGGAGTCACTCAAAATATTAATCTCCATAAAATGTTCATAATGACTCTTGCTTTTTATAAGAAAATTAGACAGAAGCAAAAACATTTTGGTAGAGACAGAGAAAGATAATGGCTTTTCTGACAATCTATCTTGTACTTCTAAAATCTTCAGGACTTACTTCTACAGATACCAAAAAAAGGTGTGTGTGTGTGTGGGGGGAGTTGATACCTAAAGTTTAAAATGCATTTTAAAAATGAAAATTTTTTCCTGAAGCTTTTATTTATTTTTAATTCCAAGCTAACAGATTAAATTTAATATTTCCAATAAACAAAATACTTTGCTTTATTTCAAACTGAATTTAAATTCACTGGAATGAGTGTTTTTTTTTAAATTGCTAAAATCGGACATATTGACAAATCTGTCATTAAAAAAAAAAAATCTTTCAAAAGTAAACTTCTTTTTAAGTAGTGCATATGGAAGCCTACATGAAGTAACTATTCTGAAGTTAGTTCAACTATTTAAATTCATCTAACAGAGGGAAGCATCTAATTTGGAACTCATGTAAACTGCATGGTGCATTTAGCATAATACTTCTAAAATTGAAGTAAATATATTCTAATTTTAATTCTGCATACCAAAATAGAAGCAAGAAGTGATATGTGGTAGACAAACTGAAATGTAATAAATGAAACTAGTGCAAAGTTTAGAATTGTTTAAAGTTAATATTTATTTTCAAGCTTTTTTTAATTCATTTACCTCTATGGTGGTCAGCAAGATGAACAACTCAAAATGTGAGCTACCAACTAAATATGTCAAAATCAATCAAATACAGAAATTTAACAATATCAGAAGAACTCTAATAGAAAATGAGTCACCAAAATCCAAAAGCATATTGGAATAATCAAAGATGCCTTCCAAAAACTAAAAGTATTAACAAAAACAGTCCATTAGAAACAAAGAAAAGAGTGATGAACTGTTATGGCATATCAATAAGTTGGACAATTTTTCCAACAGATGAAGAGACTGGAGTCAACAGATGTGGCTCTATAGAGGGATACTGAGAATACCATGGACAGAGCATATAAACAATGAGGAAGTTTTAAGGAAAATTGAAACAAAAAGGACACTTCTACTTAGAATCAGAAAGAGACAGTTGAAATTTCTGGGACACATGAAGAAAGAGGGTTTGGAGAATTTGACACTCACAGGATATATTGAAGGCAAGCGGAGAAGACAGAAATAGCAAATAACCTTAAAAATGGATAGAAAAACAGAGGGAGAAGAACCATAAAAAAACATTGAGCTACAAAGGATAGGAAGTTAGGGAGAGCCATGATCCCCCACATTCTGAAGGGATATGGCACGTAAAAGAAAAGACTATTAATCTTTGTCTATTGTTCAGTCTATTGTCCTCATCTTTGTCATATTCACAATGTTTCATCCATTGTACACTCTAGCCTTCTTCAGGTGATATACGTTAGAATTCTGAACTGAACCCTTTATTTCATCCAAGGACTCATGGCCCAGTGAATAAAAATGTTGGCTGAAGTAATCCAGTAACTTGACCTAAATAGTTGTGAGTTCAATACCTGGCAACAGTAGAGGTCAGCAAAAGCTTGGAGAGTTGAGTTACTAAAATAACAAACTGAAACTAGAAAAGGCATGGTACGTGGAACTAGAACAATCTACTCTAGTGGATGAAATAAAGCGTTCAGTTTGAAATTCCAATGGATATCACCTGAAGAAGGCTGGAGTGTACAACAGCTGAAATGTTGTGAATGTAACAATAACGACAAGGAAAACAATATGAACAATGTAAACAGTGTAAATACTATCTTGAAGTTGCTACAAGTGGCCAATCAGATTCATGTATTGATGTGATAACATTAAATGAACTTAGATTGCACCCCCCCAATCAACATTTGGCTTATGCTTTGACTATCAAGTCATCCTCATGGTTGCAATAAGCAATATGCCATGTCACAGGGATCTGATGTCTAAACAATATAACCTTCAATTCATTTTATGACATTTTGTAAGCAAACACAAAGAGAAGAATCAAAACAGATTCTGATTAAAAAAAATTGTTTTAAGAGAGAGAGAGAAGTAAAAAGAAGAGAGATAAACAAAGTATAAATAAAGTTTACTAACCCAATTGAGATGGTGAATGGATATGTGACTGCTATATGTGTTTAGTAAGTGTGAGAGAAAGAGAGAGAAGAGGCGAAACGAGGTAATGAGAGAGAGAGAGAGAAGAGGCGAAACGAGGTAATATGAGAGAGAGAGAGAAGAGGCGAAACGAGGTAATGAGAGACAGAGAGAGAAGAGGCGAAACGAGGTAATGAGAGACAGAGAGAGAAGAGGCGCGAACGAGGTAATGAGAGACAGAGAGAGAAGAGGCGAAACGAGGTAATGAGAGACAGAGAGAGAAGAGGCGAAACGAGGTAATGAGAGACAGAGAGAGAAGAGGCGAAACGAGGTAATGAGAGAGAGAGAGAGAAGAGGCGAAACGAGGTAATGAGAGACAGAGAGAGAAGAGGCGAAACGAGGTAATGAGAGACAGAGAGAGAAGAGGCGAAACGAGGTAATGAGAGACAGAGAGAGAAGAGGCGAAACGAGGTAATGAGAGACAGAGAGAGAAGAGGCGAAACGAGGTAATGAGAGACAGAGAGAGAAGACGCGAAACGAGGTAATGAGAGACAGAGAGAGAAGAGGCGAAACGAGGTAATGAGAGACAGAGAGAGAAGACGCGAAACGAGGTAATGAGAGACAGAGAGAGAAGACGCGAAACGAGGTAATGAGAGACAGAGAGAAAGACGCGAAACGAGGTAATGAGAGACAGAGAGAGAAGACGCGAAACGAGGTAATGAGAGACAGAGAGAGAAGACGCGAAACGAGGTAATGAGAGACAGAGAGAGAAGACGCGAAACGAGGTAATGAGAGACAGAGAGAGAAGACGCGAAACGAGGTAATGAGAGACAGAGAGAGAAGACGCGAAACGAGGTAATGAGAGACAGAGAGAGAAGACGCGAAACGAGGTAATGAGAGAGAGAGAGAAGACGCGAAACGAGGTAATGAGAGACAGAGAGAGAAGACGCGAAACGAGGTAATGAGAGACAGAGAGAGAAGACGCGAAACGAGGTAATGAGAGACAGAGAGAGAAGACGCGAAACGAGGTAATGAGAGACAGAGAGAGAAGACGCGAAACGAGGTAATGAGAGACAGAGAGAAGACGCGAAACGAGGTAATGAGAGACAGAGAGAGAAGACGCGAAACGAGGTAATGAGAGACAGAGAGAGAAGACGCGAAACGAGGTAATGAGAGACAGAGAGAGAAGACGCGAAACGAGGTAATGAGAGACAGAGAGAGAAGACGCGAAACGAGGTAATATGAGACAGAGAGAAGACGCGAAACGAGGTAAAATGAGACAGAGAGAAGACGCGAAACGAGGTAAAATGAGACAGAGAGAACCTGAAACGAGGTAATGAGACAGAGAGAACCTGAAACGAGGTAATGAGACAGAGAGAACCTGAAACGAGGTAATGAGACAGAGAGAACCTGAAATGAGGTAATGAGACAGAGAGAACCTGAAACGAGGTAATGAGACAGAGAGAGAGAGAGAGAACCTGAAACGAGGTAATGAGACAGAGAGAGAGAGAGAGAACCTGAAACGAGGTAATGAGACAGAGAGAGAGAGAGAACCTGAAACGAGGTAATGAGACAGAGAGAGAGAGAACCTGAAACGAGGTAATGAGACAGAGAGAGAGAGAGAACCTGAAACGAGGTAATGAGACAGAGAGAGAGAGAGAACCTGAAACGAGGTAATGAGACAGAGAGAGAGAGAACCTGAAACGAGGTAATGAGACAGAGAGAGAGAGAACCTGAAACGAGGTAATGAGACAGAGAGAGAGAGAGAACCTGAAACGAGGTAATGAGACAGAGAGAGAGAGAACCTGAAACGAGGTAATGAGACAGAGAGAGAGAACGAAGGGAAAATCGAAACGACTTAATGAGAAAAAAGAGAGAAGGGAAAACCGAAGCGATCTAATATGAGAGAGAGAGAGGACCGAAGTTAGGAAATGAAAGCAATTGATATGCTCATGAAAGATGGTAAAAATGCCAATAATTTGAAGATTTAACATAGCAACAGTATCGTTAAGATTAAGAATATTGGGTAATTGTAATCGTTATCGATTTTTATTAAATTAAGAAGAGGACAGGTTGCTGCTGGTAAATTTGTAATTACTTCAACGTACATTATTCGTGATAAGTTTGGTTTTTCGTTTCAGCTGACTTAAGGTTTGTATGTCAACCAATAATGAAAAGAAGGGTCTATTAGAAAAAAAAACAAAAAAAAAAACGGTTAGTTACTGAATAAGAATCTTTGTTTTTCACATTTTGTAGCAAGAAAGACAAAAATAAGAGATGAATTTAAAACATGGATAGAATAAAAAGACTGAAGCAAAAGAAGCGTGTAAGAAGAGCGAAGTAAGAATGAAAGAGTAAAAGAAGAGGAAAGAGGAGTTTTCATTACAAGGACACCCGACTATCAGATCCATTCTAAATCAGTCACCCAACCAAGATCGTCAGTCAGTCAGTCAGTGTGTCATAAGTTGTGTCACACTCCTCCCACCCTGGAGTACACGTGACATAATGATGACAACAGAAACCATCGCCTTGTCTCTACCTCCTTCTTCTTCCTTAAGGGCAACATGAACTTAAGCCACAACCTGATACCTTCCCAGCATGTACTTAAGATTCTTTTCTTTCAACCGAAACAAACTCCAGCTCATCACGTTAAATATTCGTTCTTGAAACTAGTTCAAACCCAGAAGCTTACATTGTTAGCCATTTGCACACAAGTCTAAAAAAATTAAATGTATTTTGTTTATTTATTTTTTTAAATGAACGTAAGGTACATTGAGGATGAAGACATTTTTTAAGTAACGCACACCTGCTTCTTGATTATAAAACTAAAAGAAAAAAGTCTTCAGATCTCAAGTGTTTTAATTAAAATTAACTGAATTAAATAAAATTAATTACAATTCAAATATTTTCATTTTATTACTGTTACACTGGCTGAATGCATATACAGGGTCCAATTATTGGACAACTGCTAAAAAAGAGTTAATTTTCAAAGGCTAATTAAGCCTCACATCAAACTTTATAAAAGTTTGTTAAAGTAAATTAAAAAGTAAAAAACAAAAAAAAACAAAAAACAACGAAAGTTTTTTGCTTAATAGGAGTTGCATTTGTTTTTTTTTTTCTATATGTCGAACCTTTTTTTCCGGTACATTTTTTTTTTTTTTTTTTTTTGAATATTGTCTAATGTCCGAGTACTTCCGATTTTCACAAGTCATTATCAAAGTTTTGCCTGTAGTATTAGTAAAAATTAAAAAAGATACCCCCCCCCAAAAAAAAAACGCGCGGGCGTGTCTTGGCTTTTAAATGCATTGTTTACCACCTGATCAGTGATGTTTAAGCTATGTCGATTCTGATTTGTGTTTAGATGGGTGACCGAATTGCTGAGGCTCTTGTGTTAAGTGAAGTTTGTTTAATCATTTTTTCTTTTTTTTTAAATTTTATTTTTTTACTTGTATTTCTAATTTATTTCTACTTAATTTGTTTTCCATTGTAATTTCTGAGCCATTTAAAAACTGTCCGGTGTAATTAAGTAGTTGCGATAGAAAGCAACTGAAATTAAATAATGAAAGAAATTACTAGTAAAAAAAATAAAATGTTTTACTAACATTTAAGTAGGTAAAGAAAGCGTAATAAATAAATTCAAAAATTTTAAACATTTTTATAGAACGACGTAAGTTGTACATATGAACAGAAAATCTTTTTTTTTTTCTCTAATGCGCCTAAAACCTCAGAATGAAATAGTTAATAAAAAAATAAATAAAAAATAATACAAAAAAACTGACGGTTTTAAAAAAGATAAAATCGGTTAATTTTAAAAACTGTTGGAAATACGATTCTCTCTCTAAACCCTTAATAAAATTTAAAATGTTAATAAAATAAAATTCATAATAAATTGAAAATTAAGTTATTTCTATGTTCAGAAAAATTAATGAAAAAAAATTTCCAATTTTTTCGCTTAGACTAAAAAGTAAAAACAAACAGTAAAACTAAAACACCAAAATTCTGATTATTAATTTTTAAAACTGATGAAAAAGTGAAACACTGAAAAGTAAAACGTTTTTTTTTTAAATATCACTTTCCTCCCCCTTTTACACAAAATGTCAGATTAATTATTATAGCCTCTTCTCGTAAAATAGAATAAAAGAGTACAAGCCCTTAATAATGTAAGGGATTTAGATAAATCCTATTATAACTACCACTTCACACACTTGCTTATTACTTCTCCATTGCAGGTCACCCACCCAATCATGTCCGGTTTAATTTTTTTTACTCACTGGGATTCCTTTTAGTTTTTTAACCTAGTACTTCCATACCATTTTTTCACTTATTGTTTTGTTGTCGTATATTCTTTTGAGTACTTTTGATCCACTTAGTACCAAAACAATATTCCCTGACAGCCTGTTTCTTTTAAATATTTCTCAATTTTATATTCCTGCTTCAGCTTAGGTGTATTCAGTGTAAAAGAAAATTAGGAAAACAATCTCAACAAATCAAAGATGCTTAGCTTGGGTGATATTTTGTTGTTGCTGCCTTTCCATTCTTCATAAAAACTTATGGTACTCTACAGGGACCTCTTTTTCTAGTGGGTAATTATCTGCATCAAAATTCATCAAGAAGTAGATCCAGTTACACACGAGAAATAATTGTTGTTCACTCTTCACTCAGATATTTTAAAAGCATGCAGAAACCTCCATTAAAGTTGCCCTGTAATTGTAGAAGCAAACTCAAACATGTCCCTACTTACTTCGTGACAACATAAGCAAAACCCCAGAATAAAAATATTTTGCAAATATAGCAAAGCCATTTTCCACAATCAATACCTTTTATATTGGATCAAATAATGATCAGAGATCTTTCACCAAATTTGAGAAGAAAAAAATATCCAATTATTGGAATATATATATTTCTAGGCGGAAGACTTGCATTGAAATATCTTGCTAGCCAAAAAAATAAATAAATCTCTCCTAAATTTACCAACTGTTTTATTTTTAATTAGCTCTTAAAATTTTGAAAAATCAAAAAGATGAAAAAAAAAAAAAAAAAAAAGTTGGTTCATCTCTCCTAATGTCGTCGAAATTAATTTGCATGTTGAGTTCAAAAGATTAATCAATTTAGAAATATTTATACTACAACAAAAAAAGATTTTACAAAAAAAGATTTTACAAAAAAAAAAAAGAAAAAAAAAGATATTTTATTACAAAAAAGATATTTTACAAAAAACAAAAAAAGATTTAAATGTAGTTATACTTTAGTATTTCATCTCAAAAGTTAACTCAAAATTTGGAGTATTAAAAGAATAAAAGATTAAAGAACTTTAGGTTCACAAATGGATTTTCAAAATTTAAATCATTTAATTTTAAGTTGCAAGAAATGTTGCAAATACTCTATCACTTCTATTATCAAATTTTTGCATAGGTAAAAAAAAAAAATAGCTAGTGTTAAGTATGCTAGTATTAATTGTAACATTTTTTAAAAGCGAGTTCAGAACCTAAATGTTTTTCAAGTTTTGAGACACGTAATGGCATGTAACATAGCGGCCAAGTGTATATACGAGTGCAATGACAGATTCGAATCGGCTGTTAAGATCAAGCAGACAGCCAATGATTTATACTGAAAATAAGGAAAGAGAACAATTAAAGAAAAAAAGAGCAAGATTTAAAAAAAAAAAATGGATGCTTGGTTAAAAAGAGTAGATTGTTTTATGTACAAAATCTGAAAGGATGATGGAAACGGTAGAAAGAGAGAAAAATAAAAACTGGTGGAAGATTAGAGAGAGAGAGAGAAAAAGAGCGGAGAATAGTGCAAGGCAAAAAAAAAGTTAAGAGAAAGAAAAGAGGAAGGAGGAGAAAAAGAGAAAGAGAAAGAAAAATATAAAAGTAGAGAAAAGAAAAAAAAGAAAAGAGGAAGTGGAGTTTGAAATTGTGGAGGGGGAAGATAGAAAGGTTGCAAGATTGATAACTATCGAGGAGAGGCTGACCTTATTACACAGCTGAAGAATCAGGTTTGTAGGTCAGAGCAATTATTTACTCAAGAGAAAAGACCAGAAGGTTGGTGGTATGATGATGGCGTAGAGATGGACAGAAGGGGAGCGGGGAGAGAAAGAAGTAACACAGGCACAATTCTCTCGATATATCAGATGTAGTGCAACCGCTGTTATTACACAATTAAAGTCAACCACCACTACTTGAGGGGAAAAAATAAAATTTGCTCGGCATTTGATAAATGCTGGCTCAAAATATTACCACCAATTTTTAAAATTTATTTTTACACACACGCACACACTCAGGCGTTAAAAGTAGAAAAAAGCTATTTTTTAAAAGTATTTTTATCATATGATAACAATAACGAGATCATACAGGTAGTATGGAAGTACAGCTGTGACAACAAACCAATAGACCACGTGGGAGCAAGTAGTTACGGAAGCACAGCTGTGACAACACTGCCAACTATGTTAAAAGGGCAGAATGCATAGTTGGAATAGTAGCAGTAATATAGATATACAGCTGGAAAAATATTTTTTGTTTATCTTTAGCATGAGCAGCCTGTGTGACAAGTAGCCCTGTTCAATCTTCAAATGATTTTCGTATTCCGTTTTGTATCCTTGAGTTCAAATTCACCTGAAATTTATAAAATTTCGGAACGGAACCACCAATGAAGCTACTATAAAGTGGTATCCAGTTGTGTCAAGGTTGATCATGGCCTGATAAGCCCTAATTGGGTCAACAGGGGAAGTGGGGTCAGATGTTGAAAGACCCGAAACCACAGATGACGTAGGTTATAAAACACCACTGATGACACCCACCCCAGTGCGGCAGCATTTTTTTTTTTTTTTAAATTTGGTACATGTTTCAAAATAGTAATTATTTAGAATAATGTTGGTATTGATTGAAATTTTACAATAGTAGAAATGACTACATTTAAATATTAGAATTCCATAAAGATTAAAATTACCAAATGTAAATTATAATTTTCTAAAGTTAAACTTTTAGTATCCATCTATTTCACATTTATTTAAATTACTCTTAAATATATTTATAAAACTACATTTTCTGTTTTTTTTTTGTTAAAGAAACCTTGTGCTGTAAAAAATGTTTTGTGACTTCAATAGCTTCAAATAAAACTTCTTTTACAATGATGATTATTAATACATCATAGTAAAATGTCTAAGTTCTTTAAAACTAATTTCAGAAAGTATTTATAAATTTATGTAAACAAAAATTAATATATATGCACAATTATGATTACCAAAATATAATTTACATTCGTGAAAATATTTTTTCATAATCCACTTAAATTGATTTTCAATTTTTCTTTACACAGATAATATTAAAAATTCCATAAAATAATGTTGTTTTCCTGGCATTACAGAAATTAAATTAAAAAGAAAATTCTGAGCATTTCTAAAGTATATCTTTTGGAAGGGATTAAAAATATTCTTGAATTAAAAACAAAAGTTTTCCAAAAATTAAAGTCAAAAAGCTCTTATAGAATAAAAATATCTTATGGATTTAATCCAAAAAATAAAATTTAAAAAAGTATTTAAACTTATTAAATCTCTTCTGTTATGTATGTGAAATTAAAAAGAGTTAAGCTTAAAAAAAAAAAAAAAAAAAAAAAAAAAAACAAAACAACAACAAAAAAAACTTAAGAATTATCAAACTCCTGTTTGGTCATCATGGCTTCTTCAGAGTTATTATGAAGCTACCTTATGAAAAGAGGAGAATCTATTGAGTCATTGAACAGGATCTTTTCCTTGTTTCATATTGCAAACTTACATTAATGTTGCAAATTTTCTTCAAACAACTGAACTTGATTCTACAATGTTTTGGTCAAACCAGTTTCCAGTCTTCCTCAAGTGTCTAATTCATAAGGAAGGTAGTAAAAGAAACCATTTATTCAAGTGTTTTCAGTTTGAGGGTATTTTTCCCTCACTCATTTTATTTATACCTGAAGAAAACTAGAGAATCAATTGGCTGAAACATCAATAACACATAGGAATTTGTCTAAATAAAACTGGGAATAATTCACACTACTTCACTAAACAAATTAAATTTATGTTTGTATATTCTTGTGTGTCTAAGCTTATGGCCACATCATGCTAAAACACCAATTTTTGTATCACCAAAGTTAAGCAATATCAAGCCTGGTCAGTACCTAGATGGGTGACTGCTTGAAAATACCAGGTGCTGTAAGCTTGGATGTGCAGGTGGAGTAATGGGTAACTGCTTGGAATGAGAAATCAGAAAGCCAAGTTCCAGTTAGGTTTGTTATATTCACTTACACACAAATACTTTTGGTAATGGTATGAATCCATCTTCTCCTCCTAGCTATGAGTTAAATAGTAGGACTTGTATCAGTAAATCATTATCTCCCCCAAAATTCTTACACTCCAAAAATGTTTTCTGGCTTTAAATAAGGGTGATAAACTGTAAAACAAATATATATCATGTGACTAAGGAGTGGAGATATGTTTATTTTATTTTTTATATTAGGTAATTTTCTGAACTCTACCCCATTTATTGCATACTGAGAAAAATTTCACTACCTTACATTATTAATTTGGCAACCATGAGTATTAAACTATCAATAAATAGTGTCTGAACTTATGTCCTATTCAAAACTTGACTCTGAATTAAGTTAGATTTAATGAATTAAATATTAATAAACACATATATATAAATAAAAGGAAGTGATGTTTCACATATAGCTTGCCCACAAACGGAATTGTTTGTAACAATTTTTGGTTCTCACCTGTCGAGGTGTAATTGAAATGCACTGAAACAAAGTTGCATCTTTATAGTGAGTAAACTGTTTTTGTCTATATGATAAAATTATAATATATATATGAAGCATCTAAAAGCCCAGTGGAGTTACCTTTGTTTTGTTTTTTTAGAGTCGGAATTTTTTTTAAATTGCTACTCAATTGGATAAATAGAAAACAGAGCTGTTAAAGAATTTATTTTTCAAAGTGGCCAGTGAATGTTTATGGAAGACTTAACCACAGTAGGGAGATGAATCAGTAGAGTAACTGGTAATCCTAGTGAGAAAGGAGAAACTGACTTTAGTGACAGGTCTTGTAATGATAGTGAATGAGCATAAGATGAAAGAAGAATCACAATTGTAAAGCTGAAAATTGTCATGTGCCTGCAGTTTAGTGACACCCCTTGACTCTTCTGCACAAAGTGAGTTTCCAGAATGTTGACAGACTACGAAGAAGCAGAAGGTGGTGGTTTCTGGTAAAGGGCTCCTGGAATTACCAATAGGCATGACACCTTCCTAAGCAGAATAGATGATATAAAACCTGGGAGTAACACAATGAGCTAAGAGAGCAGCTAAGACAATTCTACCATGGAGGTACACATGCTCTTTAAAAGCAGGATACCACAATTGGAAGATTATGTTGAAGACTAGATTTGGAATTCTGAAACATTTGTGTTCATTGTTTTGTGAGTTTCTGCAGTAGACTAGTTTCCAATCAAGGCTTGAAAGATTCAGTCTGTCCTGCTATTCAACCCATAGCTAGGGGTGTGGAGGAGAAGAGATGAATTCATACATTTCCCAATGGTATTTGTACGTGAGTAAATGTAATGAATCTGAGGGCAATTCAAACTCACCACTCCAATTTCTCATTCCAAACAACTATCCATTACTCCACAACACACATGTACATTATTATTTAAATCACAGCTTTTTAAAGCATCTTTGTAATTAAATCTGAATATCTTATGGTAAGCAAATATGAAAATGAAGTTAACAAAAAGGTCTTAAAAGTTAATGAATCTAAATTATTCTGAAGATTTAACAGGTCATTCGATACATAATGCAAAAAACCTCTGATAGCAATCAATTGATACTTTCACTATTTTAAAATACCTAAATGATACAAATACATGGTTGGCTATATTTGTACAGTTTGAAACAATTAAGTTACATCATCACTATACTACTAACTCAGTTCCCAACTTGATACTCTTAAAGATGAAAATGTCTATGGAGTCCATAAGACACGTAATTCTTTATGAGTTTAAACACAGCAATAATACTGCAGAACTACCCAAAATATTTATGTTTAGGGGAAAGATACTTTAACAGATGTCTGTGTGGTGTAATGGATATTGGCTCAGAATGAGAAATCATAGAGCAGAGTTTGTTACATTCACTTACATGCAAATATCCTTAGGAATGAGTATGAATCCATTTTGTCTCCCCCAGGTATGGGTTAAATATTGAATTTTTTTTTTTTTTACAGCTTAACCTTTTGCTGGTTATTTAAAGCCAGAATATATTTTTAGACTGTAAGAATTTTTTTGGACGAGATAATGATTTACTAATACAAGTCCAACTAATTAATCTATAGCTGAGGGGGGGGGAGGAGAAGAGGTGGATTTATACCTTCCCCAAGGTTATTTGCACATAAGTGGATATAATGAACCCAAATAGAATTGAACTTTACTATCTGATTTTGAATTCTGAGCCATTAACCATTATGCTACCTGCACAACCAAGCTTGCAGCACCTGGTAGATAGGTTAAATAGCAGGGCAGAATGTGTTCTAAAGCCTTGGTTGCTAACCATTCTAGAGAGGGTGACTTGATAAAAATCACCCATCTCCAAGAAAGCATTGGAGAATTCATTGACCTATGCAAGTGCACACTAACTGAAATTCTTCATTCATGTAAGGTTTCTGCTTCGGGCAGAGAAAACTTTATTTTACTTTAACTAAAAGAAATAGACAAAAGTGGTTAGCTTTACATTATACATGCTGGTTGATTTATTTAGTGACATCTCTATGGGCTACTTAATACCAAAATTTAAATAATTTGAACACAATTTTATGGCTTCAACTAAATATATTTTTAACGCAATTGTACGCCTTCAACTATAGATAAAATCTATTGTTGGTAACACTACTATAAAATGTATTGTTGGTCTTTTATATAAAAATGTATTTCTGGTATTTTTACTATTAAAATGTATTTTTATACTTTCATATTGTTTTTGTTTGGGGATTCACTATTTGCTCACCCTGGGAGACGCCTAGAAGCAACAGCAATTAACAGGTGATTTTAGGCTCCTCAAAACTTCCAATCTCCCTTGTTGCCGGATGTAGTTTATCACCATAACCAAGACTTCATTACACATGTAAGATGCTACCTAAAGTTTTATATACACACTGAGTCTTAGTAGCAATATTTTTTTTATTTCTTCAGTGAAGAAGTATTGTCAATGATTATTAATTTTTTTTTTATTAATATTTCTTTAATATGTCGTTTTTTTTTTATTACTACTCTCTATAACTTTCAGTAAGCAATGTCTTTAATTGCTTTGACATAATCTTACCATTGTCTAAATTATTTGACAGTTTCTATATAGTTTGATTTTAGTAATAAATAAAGGAATATTTAAAAAATGATAAAATAACCAGAATTCTTAGAACTAAATTTGATTCCTTTTGCATTAAGAGACAACACAGGCAACTGTTGTACTTTTATAGATGAATACAGTAAAGAGGAATATGGTATCTATTTAGGTGTTTTTGTATCAAGGTACAAACAAAATAGGAGAAGGAAGAGGGACAAGCTTATTCATTTTATAATAGAAAATATAATTCAAAGCAGCACAAAACCATTTTGGCTGGCAAAGGTAAAGAAAAATGTGTGTAGGAACTCAGGGGAGCAGAGATTACTTTCCCAAGAGAAAGAAAAAATCTAAAAATATCCATCACCAATCTGAAAATTGTAAAGAATCAATAGCAGCAATAATTAGTGCACTGCAGATTTTGATGTAAAGAATGCAAAATTAAACAAAAAAAAAAAAAAAAATCATCATCATCATCATCACTGTCAGCAGTACCAATTGCCAGATTCATCCTCCTCTTCCTTACTCATGATCGTTTGAACAAGGGCAGAAGTTTATCCCTTGTTTCCTGTTTAAGAGATTGGGTTTTTGGTTCCTTCAACTTTGTACTTCTGATGTCTCTCACACCTGAACTTTGAAATTTTACTATGTAATTATTTTCACCCCTCTCTCCATAGCAGTAGATAGGTTTTCCTATTGCCCAGTTCACACTCTTCCCTGGTCTTTTGAACAGGAGTAGTCATTTAACCCTTGTTCACTGTTAAGGATTGGGTTTCTGGTTCAACTATACTTCTGTCTCCATATGAACTCTGAAATTTTATTCACTAATTAAATCTTGACCTAGTCAAGTCTAGAATTAGTTGTTACCTTTGCTGCATAGCCCCCAAAACTTCACTTGTTGCCCTTATGTGAATACAACACCACAAAGTAACTCTACCTTGAGTGGCTCTTGTGCTTTGTATTGGGTGAACATTAGTATATATAAAAAAAATCATCAATGCATGATATTAAACTACTATTTCCTAACAATCTACTAAATTGGTCTTTAAAATGTTCATTCAGAATTATTCTTTAAAATTTATTTAAAAATCTCTTTCAATATTAATGTTACATTTTAAAAAATGGTGGGTATGCAGGTGGTGTAATGGATAGTAGCTCAGAATGAGAAATTGAGGAACTGAGTGAATTCCAGTCAGGTTCGTTGCATTTACTTACACACCTTCTCTCCCTGCTATAGGTAAACAGCAGAACAGACTGGGTCCTATAGATCTGATTGAGAACCAGTCTAAGAGAAGGAAAACTGAATTCAAACCATCCTAAAACGCTTTTTCTATTCATGTCCCCCTTTTGATTGATTTTTTTTTTTTTAACTTCAGAGTGCTCTCGTAGAATAACTAAAACTGGGGTGCACTTTAAATTTTAATAGAAGATTGTAGTTTATGTAGGAGGCATATGAAGTACTGGATAACAGCTTGGACTGAGAAATTGAAGAGCCAAATTCTAATTTCAGTAGAGTTCGTTATATTTATTTATGTTCAAATGCCCTTGCAAAAGGTATGAATCCATCTCTTCCTCCCAGCAATTAGTAAATAAGAAAGTCTATAGCCTTGGTTGGCTAACAGTCTAGGAGAAGGAAAACTGAATTCAAACAAACCTTGTAAGTCCTGCCTCTTTAGGCAAAGGCTAGAAGATAACTTCAAAATCAAATCCAACTTGCATGTTGTCTTAAAGAAAGGAACTGCCTGAGCTGCAACAGATAGTAATGGACATATTGGGCTTACTCAAGAAAGCACTGAGGACATTTCTGATTTCGGATCATTTGCCCATGAGTGTATCACCTCTTCACATGTGCATCTATGTATTCTTCTGCATGTTTTTGAAATTGCATTTTCTAATATCATAGAATATTGAAAATTATATATATATATATATATATATATATATATATATATGAGAGAGGGTAGGTGGAAAGTAAGTAGGCTTTAGAAATTGCTTATATAATTTTTAGTATCACTGAAGATAATACTAATAGGGATTTTTTTTATTTACATACAGGAGCTAGAATGTGAAGACCGTGACTGCAGAATGGAATATAGAGAGTTAATGCTATGTTGGCATGAAGATTGGCCTGAATTGTTTGAAAACATTCTCTGGAATGATGAGGCTGTATTCCATGTTGTGGTTTCATCAATCATCACAACTGCCATTAGTGGGCGTCATGTGATAACAATCCGAACATGATGGTTGAGAGGATGCAAGCATGACCAAAAGTGACCAAGTGGTGTGGAATGACGGCAACAAGAGTCGTTGGTCCTTATCTTCTGCGTAAAAAACAAAGATGGCCTACTATCTTACTGTGTGTGCATGCTTAGATCAACATTTTCCAGGACATTGGATGGGACAATGCTGACTGCATGACCGGCCACCAAGAAGTCCAGATAACATTGTGATTTTTACCTTGACAAACTGGAAAGGTTTTTTGTGATGAGTTTCATCTGAATGGGCTTTGATGATGTTGCCACGTCTACACAAGCACACAAAACAAGAAATGCAGGTAGTTTCAAAAAGTTTAAAAAAAAAAAAAAAAAAAAAAAAAATTATTAAAAATATTTTGAAACTACTTGTGTCTCTCGCTTTATGTGCATGTGTAGATGTGGCAACATCATCAAAACCCATTTTGATGAAATCCTAATGGACGAAACATCACACAAAACCTTTCCACTTTGTCATATTTTTCTAAATACAGTTTGTTTATATATATATATATATATATATATAATGAGAGTGAGAGAGACTGTTAATTTGAAATACTGTTTTAGAAACCAAAATTGCTGATTTTTCAGCAGTTTGCTGATAAGGAGGCATTTAAAGCAAGCAGGTTTTGCAGCAGAGTGCTCAATATTGGAGATAGAGTGTTAATAGAATTAATATGAAAAAGAGCTAAGTGAAAAAAAACTTGCATATTAATTATATATATATATATATATATATATATATATATATATATATATATATATATATATATATATATAAAAGAAAAAAGAATATATATATGTTCCTTCCAATTTTCAAAGTTTAGATCTTATGAATGAGATTTAACCTAACTTTATGAGATCATAGGGTTTTATCAGCTTATAATTATTATAAGAATATAAAAAAATAATTCATAGATTGTATTTCTGTTAACTTGGGATGCACTTGGCTACCGTTCGAGATGCATTAGTGTAAATAGTATCTATAAAATTGAATTCTAGAAAGATTAAAATTAATGGTAATCCAAATCTACTAAATATGGTGAATGAAGTTTCTAGCCAAACTGTAATAATTTTCATTTCAACACCAAAAACATTTGCAGTCTAGCATTATCCTGATAGAATATTATACCATTTCTCTTAACTAATCCAGAATGTTTTTAGCAGATTACTGTCTTCAATTGGTACAAGAAAGGAACAATACTTGTTTGAATCAATTGCTTGATTCTCTAGGAGCTTGTTTCCAATCCTCTAATATACAGAGCGTCTTCTTTGAAGAAAGACCAGCTTTTGATACAGTTAGTGGCATTTCATTTCATTTGCACTACAATCTCTTGTGTTCCATGTTGTAAATTATCTAAATTTCATTGCTTCTTACAATTTGTTTCAATAATTACATGTCAAATATTATCCAATAGTTTTCTTTTGTTTAACTTGGGTGTAAGCTAAGAGTATGTTGCTTATTTCCTTCCTTGGCTAACTTGGTTTCTTTTTAAGTTTTCATTAGTTTACTATCAACCATTGTTCAGCAAGAAATCCACAGTAGAAATATTTGCAGATCACGTTTGATGGTATATTTGATCTGGTCATAAAATCTTTTCAAACTGCACAGATTTGTTTTTTTGTCACAGTTCTATTTTAACCTTTCTTAAAATAAAAATATAGTGAAAGTATTGTTTATATTATTACAAAAAAAAAAGAACAGTTAAAAATAATAGTAATGTCAAGGAAAAAACTAACTTCACTCCTTGGCAATGTTTATTGTTTTAAAAAGTGATGATTAGAATTGTAACTAAATATATGATGAAAGTGAATTTATACATTTTCTTTGTTCTTGAGAATTGATAAAAATAATAAGCTATTAATCAAAGACTAATTTTATATTTTCACCACATTCTAAACATTAATACAATTAAAACTAAGCCAATATTTATCATTTACAAATTTATAAAGAAATAAATATGAAAATTTTTTATTTATAAAAATTTACTAAATTATTAAAATATATGAACCATCTATAAAGAAATCTCTATTTATTTAAAGTTTGAATCAATTGGCAATCTGCCAATGTTTTGCCAATCATTCCAATACACAATCTAATAAATAAATAGTGTAATTAAACAATCTAATAGTATTTATTATTTTTTGTAGTTAATTCTTGAGAACAAAGCAAATGTAAAAATTCACTTTAGGTCTTGTTACAATTCTAATCATTGATTTTTAAAAACATTGCTGAAAAGTGAAGGTAGTTAAAATAATAGTGGTGACAAGGGAAAAAAAATCATCCTTTTGATAGTTTTTTTGTGGGCACAAAGGTTAAAAGGTTGCCATATTTTCTATGTTAAAATTAATAAATGGAAATATACAACTATTGTCAATTGAAAAAAGAAGTACACTGAAATTACAGTTGTTACAATATAATGAAATGTTCTTTATGAATGAAGTCAAAACACTCTTAATACTATTTAAAAAGAAAAAAAACATTTCAGCCAACCCATTATTAACATTTAAAAATCGCCACCACTGAATATAATAATTATCATTAGTACAACCTTGGCATTATGATGAAATATCAAATATTGCATCAACAATAACTATTATCACCATTATTATTAAACCAATACTATATCACTTTCTTCAACATGTTATTACTTATAATAATAATAATAATAATAATAATAATAATTTCCCATCATTATTACTGACACAATTAGAGAAGATCCTGTATCTCTAAATATTAAAATATCATATTTCATCATTCTCAGTCCCATACGGTCACTACACTGAGCACATGACCAAATCCCTTCCAAAGTCTCAAATGCATGCCAGTGTCCCAGTTTCTGCAAAGGATCTTCTAGTCCACTGGGTGATCCAGTTCATTTTTACCTCAATATGTCACTTTTTCTTTTGCCTAATATGGTAGCATGAAATGGAAAGATTGTTGGCTCTTGTGCTATGTCCATACCATTTTAACTTTCTCTTGACAGTAGTTTTAAGGTCTTCTAACAGACAGGTTTCTTGCTTACCATACTTACATTTTCATTAAGCCAACATTAAACTAAGAAACAACAGGTGTCAGAATAATTTCAGACCAGATCTTTTGTTTCAATGAGTCAAGGATTTTTTGAAGATTTTGGGAAGCAAAAAAAAACTTTGGCATTAATTTCTAGATAAGATTTTGTTTCAAGTCAAAAGCACAGAAATGTGCCTGCAAGTTTCATATGCTTATAGTCCAAGAGCACTGGAGTGTGCCCACAATCAGGTAATAATGAATTTCAAAACATGTTCCAGTAAGTACCCAACTCCTGATACACTCTGGCTTTACAAGAGCCAGATCAGACCAAAAATGGAGTTTTGCTGTTAGATATAGTATAAAACTGTCCAATCCTCATTTTCCAGCTTTGACAGAATTCAAGTATTTACACAGCCTTGTGGGTGATGAAATTATTGTCAACCTGACAGCCCATTTCGCCATAGAGTAGCAAGAGGCTTGCAACATTTTTATCTATCACTATTTCCATGGCAAATAGTCTGATGAGCTACATTCCTTAGTTCCACCAGTTCAGACCTTTACAGCTAGGACCTGCCATGCCACATACACAGGGATGAATCATTCTCATCCCCTTTGGATTCTATTAGTAAGAAGGTGGTTCTACTCAGACAGCTTCTTCCCCCAAGAACTGCTACTTTGTGGGACAGATTCCCGAGAGGATGCTTACCCAGGTGCTTCAATCTTAACCTCTTCAAGACTAAGGTCAAATGTTATCTATCCTACACTTCCTCATAATTTTCACTTTCACCTCTTACATCCATACAACAACCTTACTGGTAATCCTCTACCTTGAATGACTTTTTGGGCCTTGCATAACAACATTTATTAAAACAAACACTCAATTTTAACACCCTCACATGATAAATTAGAGGCACTAAAAATCTACAACTTTTACAATATTGCAGATTTCCACAACTATATCTCATAACCAGTAATATGAAGGAAGCTAAATTTGGTATAATTTGGAAGAAAAAATAAATTGTAGGATCAGCTTGTAAGATTTGGTTGTCAATGGCTTTTGAGATATCAGTTTAAGTGCACTAGCATCACATGTTCTAATTTTTCAGGAATTTATCAGGATTACAGGGATTTAACAATTGAAACCTCTTAAGAGCTGATAGGGTTAACCTGTAATGGGAGGAAGATAGATTCATACTTTTTCCAAGGCTATTAGTACAAACTGAATGAAACAAAATCAAAGAGGAATTAAACCTAGCACACATACCTAGAATTATAACTATTTGTGCCTCATTTTTCTAGCCATGTTTGGTTAAATAGTAAAAAAAACAAAAAAACAACAAAAACAAAAAAACAACAAAAACAAAAAAACAACAAAAACAAAAAAACAACAAAAACAAAAAAACAACAAAAACAAAAAAACAACAAAAACAAAAAAATTAAAAAAAATTTAAAAACAAAAAAAAATTATTAAAAAAAATTTAAAAACAAAAAAAAAATTATTTAAAAAACAAAAAAACAAGAAACGCAAAAAAAACAAGACAAAAAAAAACAAGAAACAAAACAAAAAAACAAGAAACAAAACAAAAACTGTTTTTGGTCAAGTTTCATGTTGACTCAAAATGAGAAATTGTTGAGCCAAATTTAAATTCCAGATTCCAGTTGTGTTCGCTATCATTCACTTATGTGCAAACACCTCTTCTCCCAGCTATGTGTTAAATAACAGGACAGTCTTGTACTTATAGCCTTGATTGGTAACCAGTCTACTGAAGAAAGAAACAGCAACCTACCGCGAGAAATTCTTCTGCCTAATCAGAACTTTCCAACCCAATATCTCTCATAACCAGTCATACGAAGGAGGCTAAATTTGGTAATATTTGAAAGAGAAATGTCAATTTACTTTCATATAAAATCAACTTATAAGATTTGATTTTCATTGGCTTTTGAGATATCAGTTTAATTGTACTAACAACACATTCAAATTTTTCAACAATTTATTCAGGACTGTAGAGATTTAACAATTGAAACCTCTTAAAGGCTGATCATGGCTCTCCATAACCTACTATCCCTTGTCACCTGTAGTTTCTCCCTTAGCCGAGTCTCCTACCCATTTATACTAGCTCATCAGGTAAGTGACCAGCTGCCTTCACCCCTCTATCTCTTGCCCTCGATATGTCTTGTGAGAGTTAAATTTTCCAAGCCTTCCTTCATTATGTTTCCAAATGAATTCAGCCATCTCTGATTCGGAGTTATAAGTGTTCTTTTTGTTACCATTTTCTTTAAGACTTCTTCACTTCACTCCATCCATAAAATTCTCAGTATTCTTCTGTAGATCCACATTTCTATTTTTTTCTTTATCCGTGGGGAGATTGTTCATGTTTTTAACAAAATTTTTGCTTCTTAGTACTTTGTTTAGGTTTTGGAATGAATTTTTGACTAATCCATAGCACTTTTGCATTTTCCTGTTAAAGGCTGATAGAATAAAATAAACAAACACTAGTATTATTATTATTGCTCTTCTCAATATGCAATGACAATTATTGGTTTGGTTTAATGGCATATCAACTCCTTATGAGTCATTTTATGCTAGAGTTTTATTTTATTGTGAGCTTTGGTAATCCCCCCCCACCCAAAAAAGTGTATGGAGATATTTTTTTCTCAATAATGTATTGCTGGTAATTTTTTCTAATGTATTTTTATATTTTCATGTTTTGACCCAAGTTTGGAGATTCATTATTTGACCATAAATGGGACACTAATTGGAGTCAGGGTTGACATAGGAAACAACAGCAATTAAGAGGTGGTTTCATCCTCTTCAAAACCTCCTAATCAGAGGCCTTGTTGCTGGATGTAGTTTATTATCAAACCCAGGATGAGACTATTACATTTGTTTCTTATATAAATATATTTCAGTTAAGAGAAAAAAAAAAATGTAAAAGAGTGGGTGGGTGGTTATGGAGAGAATTCTGGCAGCCCTGCTAGGAAAATGTCATTTGTGAACAAAGATCTTATTTAAGAGATGACATTTATATTGTTTCCAGGTAATAGCAGATAAATCACAACAGGAAGAAGAGGACAACTGTTGATTAGCATGGGCAAAATATATAGTTATCTTTTACTGAATAATTCTATAGCTAAAGGTGTCATGGAATGTGTAATTTTAGAGGTTTAAAATAGAATGGTACTTAGATATTAGTCAGGTGTGGGTCACAAGTGGTTCTGACAAAGGAAGAATAGTGTTTAAAGGGTAAAGGGCAAGAGTGGGAAAATTATTAAACAAAGATATTAAGATTCATAGGGATATCAGAAAATTAATTGGGAATATAGGAACAGGTGTAGTTAGTGTGCTGAGAGAGAGAGAATGTGTATAGTATTTATGTACATATGGAAAAATATATCATTGCTAATATTTGAATGTTTTTTTTTTGTTTTTTTTTACAGTCACTAAGACACGAAGGGTTACAGGGTTACTCGTTTCTTTTTCAGAAAAAAGTTTGGTCTTTTGATATTTAGTTCAAGAAATTAAAAGTATGAATGTTTGTAACTCTAAATTAATTTAGTCAAATGGCAATAAGTAAGAGTTTTGACTTAATGAAAATTACCAAATTTTATTGACTGATTTATTGTTGGTTTAATGGCATATCAACTCTTTATGGGTCATTTAATGCCAAAATTTAATTTTCTTAGGATCTTTGAAGTAATAAAAATATGATATATTATTCTGCTTTCATAATTGCAGACATGGTAGATGTACATGCCCAAAAGCTGAGTATCCTCTTTGTGTGGACATAATTACTAGAAATACCATTACTGATATGTGTGTTTTATGTTCTTGTTGTACATGATACATAAACATTTATATATTGTCTCTCCCC
Organism: Acanthosepion pharaonis; assembly: GCA_903632075.3. Taxonomy (NCBI): domain Eukaryota; kingdom Metazoa; phylum Mollusca; class Cephalopoda; order Sepiida; family Sepiidae; genus Acanthosepion; species Acanthosepion pharaonis. The sequence goes on along the minus strand of CAHIKZ030000247.1, from coordinate 1,743,036 downwards.
ACCACCAACATATGTGTGTGTCTCTTCTGAAGGCACTTTTTCTTTAGTAAGGACTTCAATTTCTAGGTCCATTGACATAAATTTCATTGTTTAAAGTAATAAGGATGCCCACTAACATTTGCACCACTAAAAATAATTTTTACAGTAATAAAAAATATTTGATATATATGTGTTAGGATTTTGTTGATTAGTAAAGGAAGTTTTTCTTCATCTTTAGTGAGGTCGTTTCTCAGGATGTTTAGGCATTTTTTGACAGGTCTTTGCACTTATCTTTATTTATTTTTACATAGGTTTGTTAATTTTTCATTTAACATAGAAAAGAATTTATGAATGTTAGGAAAAAAAAATTCAGATTGAACTAAGTCAATGTTGACAAGGTGACATTTTAAGTCTTATGACATGCTGTGTTCACTTTTCATTAACAGCTGGTTGTCAAAAATGACAGGGGTTATTTACATGTCACTTTTGGCCAAGAATCAGCATATATGTGCATTCTGGTTAGGATGAAAATTAACTTCCCAACATTTCTGTACAGGATCAGTGTAGTATCTGTGGGCTCTGTGAAAAGTGTCACATACACAAGATAGCCATCAACTATCAATCTTTTAATTTACACACAACAGAAATGGGAAAGTCAGAAGACCGAAGTAGACCAGTTTTCATAGTGCTGCCTAAGAAGCCAGGTACAAATAAATGCAGGCTCCATTAACCTAATGAGTCACATAAAACTTATCTGAATTCTGATGAATAGAGTGCACAGCAGAATTAAACCCAAAATAGGACAAGAACAGTACGGGTTCATTAAAGACACTGGAACAAGGAGAGTAATATTCATGCTCAGAATGATATCAGATAGAGCAATATAAATGTAAAAGGATATATTTATGTTTTGTAGATTATCCAAAAGTGTTTGATGTCACAAAGACATATTGGAAAAGCTAGATTTATGTTTGAAAAGATATTAGAATACAGAATTGATACTGGGAACAAACTGCCTGCATATGGATAGAAAATGAATTCAGTAAATACAAAAAATAGAAAGGGGTGTAAGACAAGGGTGCATCTTCTCATAAGACTTATTCAACCTTTACAATGAAGCAATCCTGAGAGAATTAGAAGTCCTACCAGGATTTATTATTGGTGGCCACAATCATAACATACAATATGCAGATGACAGAGTGTTGATAGCAGACACACAAACATAACTACAGGGGACTCTACAGGAATTAGTAAAGAAAAGCAAGAAGAAAGGACTAAATATAAATTGTAAAATATATATAGAATATATGGTTGTTTGCAAAATAAACAGACCAACATGCAAATTACAAATTGTAGATACTAAAATCCAGCAAGTATAAAAATTTAAATATCTAGGAAGCATTTTAACAGGATGGAAAATGCAACATAGAAATCCAAGGGCACATTGTGATAGCAAAAGATGCCTTCCAAAGACTAAGAAAAATATTAAGAAACAGGAAGATTTTGTTAGAAACAAAGAAAAGAGTGCTGAACTCTGTTACATAATACCAGTCCTCCTGCATGGAAGTGAATGCTGGAAAAATCTCACATATGAAAAAAAACATGATGCAACAGAAATGTGATCCTAGTCCTACAGAAAGATGCTGGGCATACCATGGACTGAACATGTGAACAACATAGTTTTAGAGAAAATGGAGAAAAGAAAAAAAAAAAGAAAAAAAAAAAAAAAAAAAAAAAAAAAAAAAAAAAAAAAAAAAAAAAAAAAAAAAAAAAAAAAAAAAAAAAAAAAAAAAAAAAAAAAAAAAAAAAAAAAAGAACACTTATGCTTCAAATCAGAGACAATTGAAATTTCTAGAGCACATAATGAGGGAGCTTAGAAAATTTGACACACAAGACATACTGAAGGCAAGAGGGATAGAGGAAAATATGCATCACCTACCTAATGAGTTTGTGTAAATGGTTGGCAGAACAGGGATTAGGAAATATAGTAAAAACACAAAATTTACTAAGAAATTGTGAAGTGCCATAATCACTCATGTCCTGAAGGGATATGGCACATAGAAAGAGGATGAAAAAAGGTGAGAGAAAAGGTGTGAGGAAGGAGAGTAAGAAACGTAGAGAAAAAATTAAAACAAAAAGATGAAAGAGACGAAGACCAAAAGGATTGACAGGCTTGCTATCTTCAGTTTTTTTTTTTTTTTTTTACTCCTTTGATCTTTTAAAGTGGGTGAAACTTTATTATTTTGACCTTGACACACAATTTACATAGGAAGGTAGGTAGATGCTATAGTATTAACACACCTTGCAAGTTTGGTACATACATTGTAACAAAGGAAATTGGTTTAGATCCAATAACAAATCAATGCAAAAACTTATCTGCCCTTCACGTAACAATTAAATAGAGAGATTGATTTTTTTTTATTTTTTATGGCATATCAACCATTTTATAGGAAATTTAAAGCCAAAATATTTTGGACTGTAAGAATAATTTTTTTTTTTTGCAGGTAAATATAGCATTACAAATTTTTTTTGTTTTTGGAGATAATTTTTCCAGATACAAGTTCTTGTATTTAACCCATAGCTGAGAGGGAGAGAAAAGAGATGGATTCATATCTTTCCCAAGGATATTTGTGATTAATTGAATGTAACACATTTTAATTGAAACTTCTCATTCCAAGTTGATATCCATTACACCATTTGAACATCCAATTATAAGAGAAGATAAGCTATTTGAAATTAATAAATAGCTCCATTTAGTATAAATAAATCTAATTTAAAATTTTAAACTTGAATTTTTTTTTTTTTTTTACATAAAAGAGAAAACAACAACTTCCAGAAGCAAAGAATGCTTTAAAATAAGGCATTTCAATTTTTTAAGAAAGGATACCAAAGAGACAAAAATTCCTAGTATAATTATTCCAGAAAATCAATGAAAATTGCCTTGGTATATTCTATTTTTTTTTTTTCCCTTTTTTAAAAAGGGTTTATATAATACTGTATATACTCATTTATAATCTAACTTCATGTATAAAGCAATCCCTGAATTTTTTGGTATGAATTTTAACCTCTTCAGAAAATGTTTTCCTGTGTATAGTGCAACTGGTCACTAAATAAGAGAACACTAAAATTTAAACTCTAACAGAAGTTATGACAAAAAAGATTTGGCATTATTCATAGATTTTAGAATTCAAAGGAAAGTTTGTGTTGTAGATTTTGGGTTTCAACGATACAGATAAATCTACAGAAGTTACAGGAATGAAAATAGATGAAAGAAAGTATGAAAACCAAAAGAAGAAGGAAAGCGAAAAAAAAAAGAAGGAAAGCGAAAAAAAAAAAGGAGGAAAGCGAAAAAAAAAAAGGAGGAAAGGAAAAAGGGGGGAAAAAAAAAAGGAAAGCGAAAGGGGGGAAAAAAAAGAACGAAAGCGAAAAGGGGGAAAAAAAACGAAAGCGAAAAGGGGGAAAAAAAAAAAGAAAAGCGAAAAAAAAAAAAAAAAAAACGAAAGGGGGGGGGGAAAAAAAAAGAACGAAAAGCGAAAAAGGGGGAAAAAAAAACGAAAAGCGAAAAGGGGGAAAAAAAAAACGAAAGCGAAAAAGGGGGGAAAAAAAGAACGAAAGCGAAAAGGGGGGAAAAAAAGAACGAAAAAGAAAGGGGGGAAAAAAAAAGAACAAAAAAGAAAGGGGGGAAAAAAAAGAACAAGAAAAGAAAAGGGGAAAAAAAGAACAAGAAAAGAAAAGGGGAAAAAAAGAACAAAAAAGAAAAGGGGAAAAAAAGAACAAAAAAGAAAAGGGGAAAAAAAGAACAAAAAAGAAAAGGGGAAAAAAAGAACAAAAAAGAAAAGGGGAAAAAAGAACAAAAAAAGAAAAGGGGAAAAAAAAACAAAAAAAAAAAAAAGGGAAAAAAACAACAAAAAAGAAAAGGGAAAAAAAACAAAAAAAAGAAAAGGGAAAAAAAAGAACAAAAAAAAAAAGGGGAAAAAAAGAACAAAAAAGAAAAGGGGAAAAAAGAACAAAAAAGAAAAGGGGAAAAAAAGAACAAAAAAGAAAAGGGGAAAAAAAAGAACAACAAAAGCGAAAAGTTTGAAAAAAAAAAAAAAAAAGAAAAAGAAAAAAGAAAAGAAAAGAAAGAACAAAAGCAAAAAGGGGGGGAAAAAAAAAAAAAAAAAAAAAAAAACAAAAGCAAAAAGGAAAAAAAGAAATCTGAAAAGAAAGAAAAGTTCCTTCAAGTCATGAAATAAAAATTTTGGTTATGCTTTCTTAGGCTTCACATTTTCTTTCTTGTTGGACTTTTGAATATCCGAATGTCAATTCTAACATTTTGTGATGGGCTGATTTTTATCAACATTTCTGTTATAATTGAGCCAATCTTAATCTATCACAGAAATAGCAATCTTTTTTAATTTACAGAAACAATCTTTTTTTAAGGTATCATACTTCAGATTAACTTCAAATTCAAAAACTTGACAGCTTCAAAAAGATTTAAACAAACTTAAAAGCATATTTAAAACAAGGTATAAAGTAAATGACGACAGTATTTTTAAAAATTGTTCCCGGCTTTCACCAGGTGGAAATGGCAACACAAAGCATCATCATCCAAAATTCCATTCATCCGACTCAGTTCTCCAAGTAGAAGAAAATACTGGTCACCGAAATAGTATCCCCTGCCCACACTCCACTCTTTGTGCTACTTCTTTCCTTCCAAATAAAGTTTTGAAGTTACAAATAGTGATTTTGATTTTCTCGGTTCATGTAGGATTATCAGAGACAATTTAGTTGAAATTTTAAGAACTTACAATGATGATTAATTTTAGAAATCTTTGGAATAATCTTTGATTCAATCTCTGTATTAAAACATAAAAAGTAAATAAAGAAAAAAAATCCACACACTATAAGAAAGGTTTTATCAAATGCAAAGTGGCATTTTTCTTCACACTATCCAAACTTTCTGTCAAATTTAATGGAAAATTATATATTTATTTATATCTATATTAATCTAATTAATCAGTAATTTATGTCTGAAAAGTTGCAGATTACATTGTTGCATTTTAAAGTCATATTGTCCTGGCATCAATTTAACTTACTTCTTTCTCTCATATATCTAAAATAAAACTATGGAAAATGAAAATTTAATTGAAATATATTGGAAATTTTCCAAGTTATGTGAAATCAAGAAAATTCAAGCTTTAAGGAAAATGGTCACAATAGATAGAAAAAGATTTTAGTTGAAGAGAATATAGGTTAATATATTCAAGATTTTCAGCTTTTAATCAATTTTTTTCCTTTTAAATTTTTCCTTTTGATTTTTTTGCATTTCTGTTCTCTTCCCTGTCCTCCACTTTATTTTTCCTTTTTTGTATATGTATTTTACTCTGATTTTTTTTCTATTTCAAAAATTATTTCATAAATTAATTCATTACTTAATTTACAATTTTCACTGTTTTTTTCTTTCTTCACCCTTCTTTTTCCATTACCATCAATAAAAAAAAAAAAAATTCTGCTTTTTTTCTTAACTAATGTATCCCATTGCCTCTTACTACTACTACACTCCTGTATATTCCTTATTTTTTGTACATTCACCTATTATCCTGTTTACTGTTCTTTAAAAAAAAGAAAAATTCTTATAGCAACATCTCCAACCTCTTATTTTCTTTATTCCACTTTTATCTGCAATATTCAAGCCTCAATTCACACACAATCCGATTCTGAAATTGTCTCCCGACCACTGCATTCCAAAGTTCGAAGACAAGCAATTCTACTCATTACTTGCTTCTTATTCTGCACAGTGCATGCATGCACACACATGCATGTCTGAGATGATGGGGCAGGGAAAGAGAGAGAAAAGGATATGTCAGAGTGTGGGAAAAGGGGGTCAGGTTGTCTCACTCTTGAGTTCCTTGCCACAAGCACATAGCTTCACAATGGAGGGGCAAGCAGGGACAGTGAACCGGCCGCCTGCCGACACACACTGCACTACAAGGATTTCTTCATCTAATTCTCCCACCACCGCTTTTTTTTTTGGAGGAGGAGGGGTGAAAAGGTTTCTCTTGGAAAGTGCAGGGGAGGGGGATTGAAAGGAAATCCTCCCGTCTTCATCGACCAGGTCTCAGTTTTTAGCAAAAACAACAAATGTTGAAAAAATTTGGGTATATGTGTGGAGAATGAAGCAAGACTAAGAAGGTAGGGTTAGGAAGGTAATGGTGTGTGGGAGGGATGAGGGGGCAAGGATGATAACAAATTGTTTGAAGTTATTTTGAGTTGCCTTCCTCATTCCTAGTTTATTGTACTTTTTTTTAAAAAAATTTTAATTTAGAAAAAAATCTTTTAATCTGAATAAAGAAAAAGCTTTCAGAGTAAAGAAAGAGAAAAGGAAAAATGAGTGTAAAACAACAAGGAACAAAGTGGGGGGGTGCAAAAAGATAGAGAAATAGGAGTAGAAGAAAAGGAGATATGGGTCTTAGAGAGAGAGGGATAAATACTGTAAAGTTGGGGAATAAATACGGATGTGGAGAATGAGAGAGAGCGAAAGGAAGCGAGAGAGAGAGAGAGGAGATCCAAGAGAGAGAGAGAGAGAGAGAGAGAGAGAGAGAGAGAGAGAGAGAGAGAGAAGATCCAAGAGCGAAGAGAGAGGAGATCCAAGAGCGAAGAGAGAGAGAGGAGATCCAAGAGCGAAGAGAGAGAGATCCAAGAGCGAAGCGAGAGAGAGAGAGAGATCGGCGAAGAGAGGAGATCCAAGAGCGAGAGAGAGAGAGGAGATCCAAGAGCGAAGGGAGAGAGAGAGAGGAGATCTCAAGAGCGAAAGCGAGAGAGAGAGAGGAGATCAAGAGCGAAGTAGAGAGAGAGAGAGAGATCCAAGAGCGAAGAGAGAGAGAGAGAGATCCAAGAGAGATTCAGAGAGAGAGAGAGAGAGAGAGATTCAAGAGAGAGAGAGAGAGAGAGAGAGAGATCCAAGAGAAGCGAGAGAGAGAGAGAGAGAGCAAGAGAGAGAGAGAGAGAGAGAGGAGATTCAAGAGCGAAGAGAGAGAGAGAGAGAGAGAGAGAGAGAGATCTGAGAGAGAGAGGAGATTCAAGAGAGAGAGAGAGAGAGGAGATTCAAGAGCGAAAGGAGAGAGAGAGAGAGAGAGGGAGATCCAAGAGCGAAAGAGAGAGAGAGAGAGGAGATTCAAGAGAGAGAGAGAGAGAGAGAGAGAGGAGAGAGAGAGAGAGATCTGAGGAGAGAGAGAGAGAGAGAGGAGATCTGGAGAGCGAAGAGAGAGAGAGAGAGAGATTCAGAGAGAGAGAGAGAGCGAGAGAGAGAGAGAGAGAGAGAGGAGATCTGAGAGCGAAAGAGAGAGAGAGAGAGAGAGGAGATCTGAGAGCGAAAGCGAGAGAGAGAGAGAGAGAGAGAGAGATCTGGAAGAGCGAAGAGAGAGAGAGAGAGAGAGAGGAGATCTCAAGAGCGAAGAGAGAGAGAGAGAGAGATCTATAGAGAGAGAGAGAGCGAAAAGAGAGAGAGAGAGAGAGATCCGGAGAGCGAAAGTAGGAGAGAGAGAGAGAGAGGAGATCCGAAGAGCGAAGAAGTGAGAGAGAGAGAGAGAGGAGATCCGAAGAGCGAGCGAGAGTGAGAGAGAGAGAGAGAGGAGATCCGGAGAGCGAGCGAGTGAGAGAGAGAGAGAGAGGAGATCCGGAGAGCGAGCGAGTGAGAGAGAGAGAGCGAGAGAAAATCTCAAGAGAAAGCGAGAGGAAATCTCAAGAGAAAGCGAGAGGAAATCTCAAGAGAAAGCGAGAGGAAATCTCAAGAGAAAGCGAGAGGAAATCTCAAGAGAAAGCGTAGAGGAAATCTCAAGAGAAAGCGAGAGGAAATCTCAAGAGAAAGCGAGAGGAAATCTCAAGAGAAAGCGAGAGGAAATCTCAAGAGAAAGCGAGAGGAAATCTCAAGAGAAAGCGAGAGGAAATCTCAAGAGAAAGCGAGAGGAAATCTCAAGAGAAAAGCGAGGAAATCTCAAGAGAAAGCGAGAGGAAATCTCAAGAGAAAGCGAGAGGAAATCTCAAGAGAAAGCGAGAGGAAATCTCAAGAGAAAGCGAGAGGAAATCTCAAGAGAAAGAGAGAGAGAGAAAGAGAGAGAGAAGGGGGAGACAAAAACTGGAGAGAGAAGTGAAGACGAGATTAAATCAGAATGGGAGAAAAGAGGAGGAAAAAGAAAAAAAAAATCTGTTGAGAGCTGGTGATGTGAAAGTTGGCTGAAGCTCCTCTGCCTGCCCTGTTTGTTTGATTTGACTCAGCATTTGAAATTCTGAATGAAATAATAAAGGAATTTAGCTTGGAATGAAATAATGAAAGACTTTTTTTTCCTCCCTCATTTTCCTTTCATTGGAATGTCCAACTTCTTTTTGATATTAAGATGTTACTATTCAGAACTTGAAATACACTGATGCTATCCAGACTTAAAAAAAAAAAAAAAAATTCTATCACAAAGACATGTTACCATGTGTACTAATATTACCATCATTGTTCATGCTAAAAACAGAATAACTAAGGAATTAATATTCAGTGAGAGAGTAGCTATCTATATAGATAAATATACAACTGGAGGTGCTGAAAAGGTTTCAGGTTGAATACTTTGGAGAAAAAAAAAAAAAAAAAAAAAAAAAAGAAATGAGGAGATTCAAACAAGAGAGAGAAGAGGTGACATTATGCGTGCAAGAAGTTTGAATTGAACCTAAGAACACAATTGGATTTTGGTGGTGGGGGTGGAGAAGAAAGATCTTAATTGGGCAAGAAATTCTCAGCATCCTTGAAACAGCACAAAGGAAATTATAATACTTGGTTAATATTTGAGCAATTATTAGTAACGATAAAAAATAAAAAAAAACCCCAACTATATTTCATATAATATAGACAGAAAGCAGACATTTGTCAGTGTTTATTAAATGCTTGATAAAGTTTTTAACAAGTAGAAATTTACAACTATTTGGAAGCACCAAGACAAAGTCTTTTTAAAATTGTTTTATAAAAAAAAAAAAAAAAAAAAAAAACTTTTATTGCTACTTAGTAGAGTGCAACAAGTATTTTTATTTTTAATGATGAATGATCAGGTCTAATAATGACTGCGTTTGTATTGCAACCCAGAAAATGCTTGGCAATTTTATATACATCTTAAAAAACCTCTTTCTTGTTGATTTATATAAGCATTGCTGGATTTATACGAGAGCTGCAGTTCAGGGCTCACAAGAACCTCTAGTCTTGAACCCCTGATAAAACTGATAAAAAACAAAAACAAAAACAAAAACAAAAAAAACACAACACAAGTAATATAAGGAGAGAATATGTTTATTTTAAGTTTTGAACTAATTTGAAACATTTAAGAGTATTTGGGCCCCTCTAGTTGGAATGGGTCTTTTAAATACTATAGGGCCACATTTCAATTTCAGTATCATACAGGCTCTTAATTTGAGATACATTTCTGTAGGATAAAAAATAACATGAAATAATGACAGAAATTGGAAGAATTTCAAAATCATTAAAAATTCCAGTTGAAGTGTTTCATATTTTAGCCTCTTCTAAAAATATATTTTTTATTTTATAGACATGAAAGTGGGGGGAGGACTCAACATAGGTAATGAAGGGGCCCCCAAATTGTATTAGCCCAGGTGTCTCTTAAGGTCCTGTATAAAAGCCATGTAAAAAGGAATACCTAGTTGATTGTTCATTAAGGGGGGGGGTATTTAAATCTAAAACATTTTTAGTTTTTTCTTTTTGACTGAATATTGCATTCATTTTTTTGAGAGAACAATGATTGTTCCAGAAAAAAAATTTATTGAATCCATAGCTGTGGTGGTGGGAAATGGATTCATACCTTTCCCAAGGGTATTTTTTATGTAAGTGAATGTAATGAACTTAACCGGAATTTGAACTGTTCTGAAATTTCTCAATCTGAGCCACTATCCATTACACCAATCACACATACATCTAGTCTATTAATATTTTTGATTTGTTTTTTTTTACAGCTTATCAACCCTTTGCGGGCTATTCAAAGCCATAAAATATTTTCAGATTGTAAGATTTTTTTTTTCCCTTTTGAGATAATGATTTAGTGATACATGTCTTACTAATTAACCCATAGTTGGGAGGGGGAAGAGGTGAATTCATACCTTTCCCAAGGGTATTTATGCATAAGTGAATATAATGAACCCAATCAGGAATTGGAACTCGACTCCCCAATTAACCCTTCCAAGCCATTATCCACTACCCCACCTGTACATCCAAACTTACAGCACCTGGTATTCTCCCAAGAAGTCACCTATATAGGTGCTAACCAGGCTCAATGTTGCTTAACTTTGGTGATCATACAGGAAATGTTGCAACATTATGTGGCTGTAAGCCATCTAGTCTGTTAAAATAAATTATGTATAGCAATAAAGAAGAAAAGTAAAATTAAATCATGTAGTGATTGATGTAAGTGTTCTATTTTAGTCAATATCTATAAATTACATAAAACTATCTTATTGTAAAAATTAAATTCATTGGCTTTGAAAATTCTGTAAAAGTGAAAAAGGTGAAAAAAAAAAGTTTCTTAGCAACACTATCTGCTTTGTGAAAGTAAATGAATCTAAGTTGGGTAATAAGGATTCAATAAATTCCACTTTCAACATTATGAAAACTGGACAGTAAAGAGAAATATTTGCATTTTAATAGTGAGAAAGGGAGAAAAACCTTTAATTAAAATGAAGAATTTGTACCCTATTGTGTGAAGAGATATCTTGTTCATCAGATAATTGTACAAGATGAACAAAGAAAATAACACCTGCAGGTAATCGATAAATGACAGAAGAAACAATGATAGAAAATCAACCACATTTCTTGATTGTTAATTATATATTGCTTATATAGAAACAGGTTATTTCTAATCTTAGGGAAATGGTTAATAAGTTAATCTAGCAGACAATTACTGCAGGGTGAATTTGATCCTCAGTAGGTGGCCTACACTTGTAACATTGTACTAGATTAAGCTGAGATGAGTAACTACAAGCATTGTCTCTCTCTCTCTCACATATATATATATATATATATAAATGGATAGGTGCTACCGCAAAGTAATTGGTCAAACAAGAGGGAATTACTTGCCACCCCAACACAAATCTGTTTGTTCATTGTGTTAGATTTGCAAAGTGGGCTTAGGCCAAGAACTTTTCAACTTGTATATATACTTTTTCTCTCTCTCACACAGATTATATATATATATATATATATATATATATATATATATATATATATATATATATATATATATATATATGTATGGTGTAAGAACAAAATTGTCCAAATCGTGTAACAGCATAATTGTCTATCCCACAAAATGGTTAATATCTAAAACACCACTAAACTAATTGAGTTTCTTTTTTTTCCAGGTTTTCAGATAAGACGCTTAGCCATCTAGACATCATTTATTTGTAAAAATCACTGAAAAACCCTTTGAGTTATTTAACTAAAAAGAGGAAAAAATTGTTTTGTGTCAGCCGAATTGAGCAATCGGTGAGAGGAAAATGATATAAACACACACACACACACACATCTCTTAAACACACCTTACACAAACCCACACACACATCTATCTTATGCACACACGTATATCTTACGCAAACACGCACACACGTATATCTTACGCAAACACATATATCTTACGCAAACACACACACACATTACGCACATACATATATCTTACACAAACACACACATACATCTTACGCACATACATATATCTTACACAAGCACACACACACATACATACATCTTACGCACATACATATATCTTACATACACACACACACATACATACATCTTACGCACATACATATATCTTACACAAGCACACACACACATACATACATCTTACATACATACATATATCTTATACAAGCACACACATACATACATACATCTTACATACATATATATTCTTACAAGCACACACATACATACATACATACATACATATATCTTACACAAGCACACACATATACATACATATCTTACATATATCTTACACAAGCACACACATACATACATACATACATCTTACGCACATACATATATCTTACACAAGCACACACATACATACATACATACATCTTACGCACATACATATATCTTACACAAGCACACACATACATACATACATACATCTTACGCACATACATATATCTTACACAAGCACACACATACATACATACATCTTACGCACATACATATATCTTACACAAGCACACACATACATACATCTTACACACATACATATATCTTACACAAGCACACACATACATACATCTTACACACATACATATATCTTACACAAGCACACACATACATACATCTTACACACATACATATATCTTACACAAATACATACATACAGACATACATATAGCTTACACAAACACACACACATATATACATATATCTAAAAATATTACACACATACTTCCAGGATTTGGAAAGAGTTGGATCAGTAATTTTTTGGAGTGACCAGTAGTGATGGTGACATTATGTCTCCATTCATCTTTCCTCAGGGCCTCACACTCAACATCAAGTGCTTTGAGGAGGTAGAGCTGACCTGAGTCAAGAGGGTGGCTGCTGGAAAACTATGTCTGGCAACAGGACTTTTTACAGGGTGGGTGGATGGAGTGTGTGTGTAATATATTAATAATATTGTAATATATCTTACACAGACACACATATATACCTGATATATATCATTCACAAACACACACAGAAGTACGTATATATATATATATATATATATATATATAAAAAATGGAGAGGGTGAAAGTGTGAGAAAGTTTATCCTATATTGCTCTAGTTTAACAAAAGCTAATATACAAACTGTTGGTCAAGTGGTGTCAGTTTATCCTGTTTGTCAAGTCACTCTTCACATTATTATAACTCACCCTAAAGCCAACTGACCAATAATGATTCATGACAATAAAAAAAGTTTTTTTTTTTTAACAGAATTATGTAAACTTTGTTTAAGTAATATTTAAAATAAAACTAACCACCGTGATTAGCAAATGTCAAACCCATTAGATTTAAAAGACACTAAAAACACACCACTGATGTTCTTTGGTCTAGTGACACAGTAGATAGATATAGACATTGGTAAATCATCAAGTGTCGCTATCACCTGGTTACTATGAATTCAGTCCTTGGATCAGGTAGTGAAATCGGTATGATCTGGTTCAGCAGGAATTAACTAAAAACATAATCAATGGGACAAAATGAGAATACTAAGAACATACAAAATAATGGATAGCTGAAGATGACCAAAGAGTACTTGGTTGAAACAGCTATCAAAGATCAAAAAAAGAATTTGAATAAGTCAAAGTATACAATATTTATATGAAAACAAATTGAATACCATACTAATAATAAAAAAAATTATTTTTAATTTCTGATATTGAAATTAAAGATTTTCCGGCTAAAACCAAATTAAACATTTTCCAATTAGTAATGAAATAAGGAGTAAAAACTATGACGCAATAATCTCGTGCTTTTATTAGGGATTGAACTCTTGAGCTTAACAACTGAATATTCTTTACAAACTAAGCTATTGTCCTGTTTTAACAATTGTAAGGTAATTGGTGGGAATTATTCAACCTACTTATGCAATATAGAAGTGTATGCGTGTCTCTCTCTCACATATATATATATATATATATATATATATATATATATATTATATTTATTTTACAGACACATGAAATGACCCCAGAGCAAACTGATGTCATATCTAATTCCAATCCCCATACGTTTTTCATCCCTGTTCCATAGGGGCAGCTTTATATATATATATATATATATATATATATATATATATATATATATATAATATATATATATATAATCTATCCCACATATGGGGGAAGAAATGTTATTCATGTATAGCGTATTTGTAATTCTGTTTCATACACACAAGAAGGTTGGGGAAAGTAGACCTCAACCATTAGCAATGCCCCCTCCCCATGCCTTTGCCTCTCTGATTCCGAAAAAAAAAAAAAAAAAAAAAAATGGGATGGGGGAAAGGGAGAAAATTCCAGAATCTCATTGGACGGCTGTAATTAAGCAAGAATCTAGTGGCAGGGTGGTTTTATCGATAGACTCATCTTGTCTGAAAGTAGGAATGAAAATACGGGAGGGGGACACACACAAGAGAAGCAAGCAATTCAAGAGGGGAGGGATACAATTGCCTTAAGACAGTATGAAAGATGTCTCATTCATCTCAATGGCAATGCAGCCATATGTGAATGCAAGTCAGTAATTAACATGTAGATGTTTTGCTATATAAAGACAAATGCATATTACAAGCTTTCTATAAGCAAGTGCAATATTTGAGCATATGAACAAAACTCTATATTATTGATTATGCCGGCATATATGGCACTGTAAAAATGCCTGTGTATTACAAGTGGTGTGCAGTAAAGACAGAGGCATGACAAAATCTATTGGTTATGTGAATTACAGGTCAGTATTCACTGTGCTTGGTTTGTGTTTATTTTGGGGGTAGTATCTTTTATTTGGAAATATGTGCATAAAATTAGTGTTTGCATTAAGTATGTAACATACATGCATAAATATGTATATATATCAACACATATGGGCACATGGCTGAGTGGTTAGAACGTTTTCTTTGCAACCAGGGGACCTGGGGTCAAATCACACCATGTGCTATTTGTTAGAAAGGTGCTGTTATCGGTCTGGGAGAGGTGATCAAAGTGCGCAACACCTTTGGAAAGTGCCTGAACACCATACCATGGGCCGATCCAATCCTTGTTAGTGAAATTGTGTAGATGGAACTATTTGGGAGCTGTCAATGGTTGTGCTAGCATGAAGTCACAGGTCATCGTAACTGAGGTTACACCAGATTATGAACTCTCTCTTCCAGAAACTGTAACTAAGGTCTGCTCAGTACAGTTGCAGTATAAACCACGGGTGGGCTCTATGGGTATTAAACAAACAAATGTGCCTGAGCAGGTGTCTGCAATAGGGATTAGCTGCCCTAGTAAACAGGCATCCTTGGATACAAGTGGTTAACCATATTATATATTATTATTATTATATCAACACACACATTTTCATGCCACTGCCAAGCAAGGCAATAAAGCTGCTAAGATGCAGGGGGTTACTGAGAGTGAAACAATGAGAAAATCATTGAGGAGAGAGAACAATAAAAGAATAGAATTCAAGGCAATGAAAAATGATGATTGACATTGCCCTTTGTAAGCAAGAAGCCAAGACAGAGTTCCACAAGCAAGAAGTGCAAGTGAAGAAACTATTAGAATAGAACTTGCAGTTGCATCTAGCAATTTCAACAGAAAAATGAGGAGACCTTGTTGCTAATCTAGTATTACTCTTAAATTAATAAAGTGAAGGAAGAAATATTACACCAGTGGGGAAGTGACTAAGTTGAGATACCAGGTCAGGAATGATAACATTACAGATTCTTTGGATTTTATCAAACTCTAGATATATAGCAGAAGCATTAGACTAGATGTGGTAGCAATATTTAATGCGCAGATGTTCTTTACAGAATTACTGATATTTTTAACAGAAATATATGGAACTTTAATGTGTGGCTAGTGTAATGATTAGCAACTCTGAGAGAAATTGGCAAACAGAGTTCAAAATCCAAAACATTAAACTAAACAGAAAAATATACATTAAACTCATACACAAACACTTCTCTCCATGAAGCACTCCCCACAAGATATTCAACAAAAACATAGTAAAAAAAAAAAATCAGCTACAGTTGCACCAAGAACTTGACACAAATAAAAAAAACTCAACAGGAAAACCAATCAAAATCCACCTGCACAAAACAAACCTATGAATGAATGCCCTTTAAATGGCAATTGCTTGCAAAACAATGTAATATAACAAACAGTTAACGAAGAAAAAGTATACATAGGAGTAACTGAAGAACCCTAGAAACAAAGAAAACATCTTTTACAAATAGTAAATATGCAAATGGCACAATGCTTTCTCAACATATATGGGATATTAAAAACAATAAACAAATTACACAAAAAATATCATGGAAAATAAGGAAAACAGCATCAGCCTACAACAATAAATCCAAAAACTGCAATCTGTCTAGGAGAAAATATATATAATCACCTTCCCAGACCAACATAAATTACTAAAACAATCAGAATTCATCTCAAAATACATGCATGAAAACAAATAATTTTTACTAAATTACTTAAAAATCAAAACTAAAAATGAACAAAAAAAAAATAAAATAAAAATAATTTATTTACTAATTTGGATTAATTTGAGTAAATAAGCAAATTAAACTATGGATGCACATAAACACAAGTAACTGTAATAACAAAGCAATCAATAATAAAGTTAAGTAACACTATCAAATAGCAAAACTGCATTCAGATCCACTATTACTTCCACTCAATAGCTCCTAGGATAATTTGAAACAATTGTCATTGCCCACCCAATAACTGCTAAAATAATACAATAGACCTACCCATAATGCACCACTGAACAACATATATAAATAGTCAAGTAAAAACAATGTGCATGGCCTGATGATTGTGTTTAAGCATGAAAGAGTCACTACTGGGTGTTGATCTCAATGTCCACTTTTATATTTACATATGTTCTATCTCTGATATTGAAAAAATAAAAATAGCATATCTTAAAGCCATATATATATATATATATATATATATATATATATATATATATATATATATATATATATATATATATCTAATATCCTGTACAGTCTCTTTCAGATATAAATATTGAATCTCCCTCACCTCATTTCAAGGCATTATATTAAACTGGAATTCAAAACCACTGCTCACAGAATTCAGAAAGTAGAAGGAAATAAAATATTTGACCAAACTGGCTAAAACTGGTTTAAGAATTTAAGGATGGTGACAAGTCTCTTGAAATGAAGTCCAGAAGTGGATAACAATCAGTTGTCAATTATAATTTAAAATTCTGAGCAGAGGATAAACTAACCACCATTTAAGGAAAAATCTTTTAGAAGAGTTAGAATCATTAAAATACTATATACTATATATATATATATATATATATATATATATATATATATATATAGAGAGAGAGAGAGAGAGAGCATTATAATATAAGCCTAAAAAAATATGTAGGCAATCAAGATCTTAGAAATTCTTTGTCGCTACTAAAAGAAAATATTACTTCATAATTTCTTTTCTTGGCATCATAATATGATTGCATGTATTGTGTAATATATGCAAACTGCTCAAAGTTTATTTGTGGAATATATTTAAATCATCTTGTTAACAGAGTATGAGTGTTCCAAAAGGAGAAATTGTGTAGCCATTTAAAGTGATTGTTGTATACTTATTCTACAACTATAACATATTTTAGTGCATTCCCATGTGGATGCAAGTGTAATTGGGGGGGGGGGCTTTCTCCATTGTTAGGGTGTGGAAAGCTAGGATCAGAATACAGCTATGGATAAGGGAACCTCCCATGTGAAAAGAGGTCATTATTTGAATCAGTAACACAATCACAAGAATGCCTTTTATAATAACACTGACAAAAACCTGCAAATGAGTTCACAGACAGTTTTTATGTGAAACAAAATCAAAGATTAAATTACTTATGTTTTGAAGGAAATTCTCTAAATAATCATACAAAATTTAACAGCATGTGTAACTTTCATTAGCATAGTAAACTATTATAAAATAATATTTGTTACATTTGCATACACTGAAATGTATAAACTTATGGAACAAAAGTTATACATTATACAGGGTACATCAGAAATATCTCCCACATTTTAAAGGTTGACATAAAGACCAAGGTAACTGCTATTAAAAAAATTATTTCACTGTTTAAAAAAAGGACTACCTTTTTTATTTAAAAATGAAAAAACAGTGGCATCTATTTAAAAATGACAAAATAGTGGCATCTATTTAAAAATGTCAAAATGGTGGCATCTATTTAAAAATGTCAAAATGGTGGCATCTATTTAAAAATGACAAAATGGTGGCATCTATTCGCCATGTAGATGATTTTTAAAGTTTTCCATCATCTGTAAGTCTTTTTGCTTGGTGGTCTTCCAGGCAGTTTTCTTTTAAGAACTGAACCTATGGCCCTGAAATTTTCAATCCATAGGAGTATTGATTTTCTGTCATTCTGATGTAACATGAAATAAGCACCAATAGCTCTCTGTGATGCAATTACAGATTCACCAGTCTTTAAAAATGTTTCAACAGCAAATGCATGGTTTGTTTGCACCTGTCCAAGCCATGATGATATCAGAAAAAAAAGAGGTAAGACATTAGTTAGATGAAGACACCCTTGCCACTTGCCTAAGTTCACTAGCACCACAGGTGACCGTTTAAAATGTGGGAGGGATTTCTGCCACACCCTGTATTATTATACCCCTGTCCTATAACACATTTGGAAACATTTTATTCCTTAAATGTACCGAATTGTTGCAACGTATGTCCCATAATAGCGGATATAATATTTCCAGAAAAATAAATGTAAATATGCTCAGGACTATGAAGTACGTAAAGAAATGATCCTTGAAGAGACTTACTGTTTTTTTCATAATATAAGATTTGACCATGAAGAAGACAAACCATTATTTTAAAAACATGTACAGTTGCTTTTGAAATATTGAACAAAAATTCAGTTTGGAACTTTAAAAATTAGATATCATCTTTAACATGAAAAGAGTTCAAAACATCTAAATAAAGTACGGAATAAAGTTAACTTAGTTTGATTTAAGATCTACAAAATTCTCATTGCTTTTATAATTGTTTGGAAAGGAATCAAACATTTCATCATTGGATCCAATATTAGGGTCAAAGAGAATGTCATCCTTGGTCCCATCCATTGCATTTGTTGTTGAGTAATTTTCACAGTGGAGGCTTGTTTTTCAATAAGTCGTCCTAAATTAGGTTTGACGTACAAAACATTAGGAACTTGGAAATAAGAGTTAATGATGCAGCAATCTAGTTGTGATGGTTGGTACTTCAATGTCCGATATCGACTGACTCGCTCAACACCACTGAGCCCAACTGTCGGCGGCTACTACTACTACTTATGTGTGGGAGAGTCTATTAATAATAGAATAGGTACATCAGGTATAACAGCATTACTGATACTACACTACTTAAATGTTTTGCCCCTAATTTTTTTACCTGAGTAAGCATTATTCTTTTCCTTCATCCTGTTTTAGTTCTTATAAGTAGTCCATTTACATTTCATGAACCGATAACACCATGATACATAACCAGTAAAGTCTAAACCATTATTACATGGAATCCACTTGGCTTTTAAAAATGGGGGTAAAAGAAAAAAAAAAAAAAAAAAAGTGTGCTTTATACAAGAAAAAATACAGTAAAAAAAAAATTATTTTTCTATCACTCAACCTTGAGTTTATATGTTATTTTATAAATTATTTTTATAATTATTATATTACACACAAGGAGTGTTGAAAAATTCAACACAGCCAAGAAGGGATTCTCCTACAAAATTCTTATGTTTAGTCATGTTTAATCAGATCCAGAGAAGATGCTCTGGGCAGAAAAAAAATCCACCTACCTACTTTATTTATTAATTTTTTTTGTAATTTTTTTCAGTTTTTAAATAACTTAAAGCAAAAACATACTTTGACTGAGATACATAAGTACTTTTGACCCACTCAGTCATTATATATCATAGTAGGTCTAAAATAAATATATGGGAGTTGCCAATAAAGAAGGACAAATGGTAGCAAGGCTTTAACAACATCAGCAACACAAATCAGCAGGCAGGTTAGGTTTAAGTCTCCAAGTTTACCACAGAGAATTGTCCTAGTGGATTAACACATTGGTTCATGAATTGGTGACATTAATAACACTTATTAGGTCTGTTTTTTTCCTATAGGTTTAATCAGCTACTGATACTGCCAATTTCTTCATGATGTGTGTTAGTGTTTATAATTACTATACCTCCATTATAAAGTTGTTATAATTACTATGCCTTCACCTTTGTCATACAATGAAATGACCAGTTTTATTTTCTATTCTATGGCTGATGCTAACCTCCAGGAGATTGACTCATTGTGTTTACCTAAGGTTTTTCCAATGAAAGGAAGTGTAAAGATTATATAGAATCAATTGCTAAGTCTGCTGCTAAGCAAATTGGTTTACCATGTCATGCTAGACATTTTTTCTTGCTAGAATCATTCTCATATATCTATAAGTCTATCATGCATTAAATATTGTTGTTACATTTGGTCTGGGGGCTTCTGCAATGTATTTAGAGATTCTAGATAAAATAAAAAATCTGCAATGTTATTAGTCCAGAGTGGGCATCTTTATTTCAGTTATTTACCCCCCCCACACCGTAAAATAGCTTTCCTGTGCTTCTTCCATAAATATTTTCATTGTAATTTTTCTGATTAGCTTTCCTCTTTGGTAAATTTAATTATCTGACAAGTGTTGTAACAGACAATAGAAAATGTCACAACATAAATCCAGAAGTACATTTGAATAGTGAAAATTGCTAAGCAAAGTATTAAGAATCAGGAAAATTTCATTAGAAACAAATAAAAGTGCTGAACTGCAATCCTCCTCTATGGTGTGAATCCTGGACAATATCCAGACTAAGAGAAGACTGGAAGCAATAGGGATGTGGTTCTACAGAAGGATGATGAGACATGAACATGGATTTTGTACTTTGATTAGGAGACCAACATTGTTTAGAGTTACAACCGAATAGAAGCTGGAGAATCATGATGGCTCTGATACTGAAGGGACATGACACGTGAAAGTTCATGCTAAATAAATAAAATGAGCAAGCTCTTAAGACGTGCAGGCAAACAGAAGTCAGAGAAAGCTTATTTACGCAAAAAAGGTCTGCCTCTCAAAAAACTGGTCAGAAAAAGGTGCAAAACATTTCTTTAGATATTAATTTATTTAGGATGAAATGTTCTTTCTGGAGTAGAAAAACAGTCTAAAGACAGAATGTATTGACACATTTAAGAGATGGTCCACTTGAAAAAAAAAATTATATATATACACACACACACTAATTGAACATACTAATGTCATGTATTCATTAAAAGTATTGTCTGTTGACAAGAGATTGATGGCTGGTTTACATTATAATGTTGCTTATTTTGATCTGAAATACAGACAAAGCAGCCAACATGACAGGGAAAAGGAGACAGCAGCAGGAGAGAGAGAGAAAGAGAAAAAGGAAAAAAAAAAAAAGAAATAAAAAGAAAAAAGAAAAAGATGAGAACTCACCCACTGTCTGTGTCCATCAATGTTTTTATAACAATTGTGTTGTTTAGTCTACTTTTCTATTGAGACTTGTTTTATTTTTGCTACCTTGGAATCTAAAAAGATTGCAATGATTTTTCTTTTCTCTAGATGTTATGTGGAGAGAGAGAGAGACACCTAGGTGCAAGTGCTTAAAATATTCAGAAAACATGGAAACAATATTTCATCAGTGCAATTGGACACACAATATACATGCATATAAAATTACATGTATGCAACTTCAAAATTTAGATATTTACTTGTACTCTTAACAAAAAAAAAAAAAAAAATCCCATTCTGTCTGAGGGAATGGTAAATAAATTAAAACAATTTGGAAAATTGCTGCTTTACATGTTTTACTCGTGGATTAGCATCATCAGAAAAAGACAAAATGTCATATCTACTAAAATTTGTCTTATGTTAATATTATTTTACTTATTTGTTTATGTGCACAGATTGTACTAAATTGTTAGAATTTAGTGCAACTTTCACACACACACACATATATATATATATATATATATATATATATATCTATCTCTTTTGTGTTAAATATGACGGGCATTTTCAAGGGATTGAAAATGGCTTAAAAAGTAGGCAAAAATGCTTGGAAAATGGAAGGTATGGACAGTTTTTGTACTCCCACCAAATAGGGAAATGTAAGAATGCTGGAAAAACTTAAAAAAAAAATTTCTTTGTGTCATATTTAAAAAGAAAAAAAAAAAAAAAAAGAAAAGAAAAAAGATGTTTAAAAGAAAAGTTGCTGCCCAAATATACAATATATAATACACAAAGTGGTGGCCAAAATCTTTTGGCCTGATCCACTTTCCAAATCAGTACTTTAATAAAACATCAGAATATTGATTTTGGGAAGAGACTTGAATGAAGAATGTTTTTGTAGGAGAGAGTTCAACAAAGAAACCTTTCTCCAGAATTTTTTGTGCGAGTGTATTATGCACAAAAGGAAGGGCTAAAAACTCCCTAGTTCAACATACTTCCCTAAATCAGAAATTTGGAAGGTTTTCCTGGTTGGGCCCAGAAATTTTCTGACGTACAAGAGTCATGCTAAGTTATAACATTTTGCTTACTTTCGCCATTCATAGCAGTGCTTGGAAGGAAAGTGTGTAAAATAACGGCATCTCACCATACCACAGAGGTTCCATTGGTGACCATGGCTTGTGCAGCAGTTTTTGGCCAACTAGAACATTTCCTTGGTTCAACAACCACTATATTCCTCAGATCTCACCCCTTGCATTTTTTCCTTTTCAAAAATGAAATCCCATTTGAAAGGAACAAGATCACAAGACATCCAAGAGAATTTGATGAGGCAGCTGCTTGCTACCCCCCAAAAAAAAAAAAAGAATTCCAGGAATGCTTTCAAGAATGGAAACAATGCTAAATAAAGTGTGTGGCTTCAGAAGGGGACTACATCAAAGGAGATTAAATGATGAATTGATATGTGTTGTAATTTTTTTTTATAGCACCAGTTATGATTCATTTTGATCAGACATCATTTTCTTACTACTTGTGAATACATAAATGATATTTGTAATCAAGCTGTAAACTTCTATAAATCATGTACTTCTGCAAACAATGAAATTGTAAATTGTGTAAACATTTATAAATTACAAAATTTTTTCCAGAGTTTGAAATCGAATCCATTACATTCACTTATGTGCTAATACCCTTGGGAAGGGTATAGCACAGACCAAGTTCTAAAGCCTTGGATTGCAACTGGTCTATCGCAGAAAGTAATGTCAACCTACTGTGGGGAAAAAAATCTGCCTTGTCAGTCATGTATTGAAAGATACAGGATCACCCATAACTGAATTTAGTAAAGTACTTGATATAGATTATCTGTAAAATCATGCCATTATATGTAACAGGTATTGGAGAATCACAATTACATACCATTGTGCACTTCAGCCTTCATCAGGTGTAACCTGTCTGGGTAACCTACAGGGAATTCTGAACTGAACCCTTTATTTAATCTATGAGAGTAGACTGTTCTTGTTCCACTGCTCATGTTTAGAGACATCTATTTTTTTTTTTTTTTTAGTATTGTACATTTCTTACTTGCCCATTCCCACCAGGTCCATGTCCACACACCCCCAGTCCATAATATAAATAGTATAAATAATGATAAATTTTCATCCCAGAAATTCAGACAGAAATGAATATATATTGAAATATCTGAGTACATGTATACACAAACATACACATATAAGTGTTGATTCATCTCCATGGCTTATCAACCCTTTGCAGTTTAAATACCCCCCCAAATACTGTCAGACTTTAAGAGTTTTTCAAAGATAATAATGGTTTAATGATACAAATCTTACTAATCAATCTATAGCTGGGAAAGAAGAAGTGGATTCATACCGTTCCCAAGAGCATTTGTGCATAAGAAACTCAACAGGAATTGGAAGCTCTCCAATTAACAATTCAGAGCCATTATCCATTGCACCACCTGCACATCCACCTGGTATTCCCCATCAGTCACCATCTAAATACTGACCAGGCTTGATGTTGCTTAACTTTGGTGATCATATATTCCAAAACACATAAGTATGCATGCTTTCAGCTATGTTAAGTATAAATTTTTTATATAAAAATGTGGGATAAAAATACCTATTAGTATACTCTTAATTAACTAATCTGTATGGCTTATTGTATAGATATTTAACATTTTACAGTAGGTGTCTATGTACTTTTAGTGGTGGCAAAAATAGATGTTCTACGTGGCTACAAAAGTATTGTGTAAATGGTTTTATATGATATGCTTCCTAAGGTAAGTGATGTACAAGAAACTGTTGCCAAGAGTATGTACTTCAGGTAGGTGCGTGAATATGTTTTATATAAATGCATTGAGACAGATGAGAAGATTACAGTGACATGATGTATTCTAATTACGGTAGAAGCTCCATGGGAGAGTATTAAAAACTTGAAGTCAAAAGTTGAAAGGCCTTTTAAGTATCAAAAGAGTCTAAAACAAAGAGAAGTTGGATTTTTTCTGTTGATTCACCCCAAATAATGTAAAGTTACTTATCACAAATATTAATTCACCAAGAAATTATAAATTTTAAATCAAAGTTTGTTTTTTTATTAAATTTTTGGTACTCTTAAAATTATAACTCAAAATTTGTTTAGCTTGCCTCACAACAAAACCAACCCACAGAATGAAAAATTATCGAAAATTAGGGAGTTATTCACATTTTGTAAGTGTGGATGATATTTGAGGTACTTACAAAGAATTTTTTTTACAATTTAAAAAAAAAAAAAATTGTTTTTGGCTTGTTTATCAGGGTGAGCATGAACATAGACCCCATACTTAGAAATAGTCACCCATATTTGGGGTGATCATAAGGGTCAACCCAATTGGAGTGCAATGGAAGATCCTTGCTCTGGCAGAATTTGATGTGAATTTTAGTAAATGTAAATTCTTTTTTATTTTGGGGTGAATTAATAGAAAAGATCCTAGAAATCTTATAGAAGCATTGGATAAAAATGTATCTTTAAAATCCCCCCTTTTTTTTCCTTTTTAATATATAGTTGTAACTTAAATTTTCAACTATTTCCAAAAAGAGAGGCAAAACAAAAAGGTAAGAGGGGGATCAGAGCAAAAATGTGGAAAAAGGAGGAGAAAAAGGAAAGGGGAGGGAGGAGAAAAAGGAAAGGAAAGGAAAGAGAAAAAGGAAAGGAAAGAGAAAAAGGAAAGGAAAGAGAAAAAGGAAAGGAAAGAGAAAAAGGAAAGGAAAGAGAAAAAGGAAAGGAAAGAGAAAAAGGAAAGGAAAGAGAAAAAGGAAAGGAAAGAGAAAAAGGAAAGGGGAAAAGGAAAAGAAAGAAAAAGGAAGGGGGAAGGAAGGAGAAAAAGGAAAGGGGAAGGAAGGAGAAAAGGGGAGAGGCAGGAGGAGAAAAGGAAAGGGGAGGGAGGGACAGGTGGCGAAAAGGGGAGGAGCAGGAGGAGAAGAAAGGCTGTTGATATATCCACTGAAATTATCCATGTCTGCTATAAAAAATGGACAGAAACTATACAAGCAGACAGATCTAATCTATACTCTCTATAGAGAAGAGTTCAATTATACCTAAAATTTGCTAAGCAAAAAAATTCACATACTATTAAAATCTATCTTAACCTGCCTTATTCGCCTGTTGCCTCTTTCAATTTTCTCATTCTCCATCTGTACTCCTTATTTGAACTTCATTTCAGAGAAGATAACATGTACTCTTCTTTTTCCCAAACCAGCTATTTCCATCTCTTCTTTGGCTCTGACATTCTCGTGTTTCTGGAGTTGGATGTTAAGGGCACAGTTGGGTTTTCATTTGTATACTTTTCTTACATTTGCATGGGATGTCATAAATACAAACTTTAAGAAGCCAACTCTATAAAGAAGGCTAAAGAATCAATCAGCTAAAATATTGTAATATGACACAAAGGAGTTCAGTTATATTAACAACATTTGATTATAGACAATATCTATCAATTTTTTTTTTTTTTTACTAATCTTCACTTAATACAAAGCTAAAGTTCCACTGAAGTTAGAGGTTACTGTATGGAGTTGTATTAGTGTAAGAAAGAGCAGGATAACAAGAATGGCAGACAGCTAATTCTAGACCTGAAGAGGTCAAGATTTAATTAGTGAATAAAATTTCAGATTTCAGGTTGAGATGTTAGTTAGAAGTATAGAGATGAAGTAGACTTTAGAAGGGACCAGAAACCCAATCCTAAACTGGATGCAAGAGATAAACCTCTATTCCTGTTCAAAAGACCAGCAAGGAGCATGAACCAGATGATAAGCAAACCTATCTACTCCTATTGGGAGAGGTGGGGGAAATTATGGAATAAAATTTCAGATTTCAAGTGGAGACGTCAGAAGTACAGAGTTGAATGAACTGGAAAACCCAATCCAAAACAGGAAACAAGAGAGAAACCTCTACTCCTGTTCAAAAAATCAGAGAGGAATATGAACAAAATGATAGGCAAGACTATCTATTTTATAGTTCTGCATTTTAATCTTTGTTTAGAAGCAGAATAAAAACACCATTTTTATATTAGACTGTCCAATAATATTGATGCCTATACAAGCCAGCTGTGTAAGGCAGATGAATCTGACCGTGGAATAAGCTACTTAAGTGAAACTGTTCAGATTACCCTTCTTTGAAAATGGTCATCTGTATTGGCAGTGCTATCCTCTGGGATTGATCCAGCTCACCATCTTTTCATTAAATAAGTGTTGCCCCCCCCCCCCCCTCCACTGAATCTCATCTCCAGGGAAATGCTTCCACTATAGCCTGCAGTCCAAGTTGTCAGTAGGGAGCTTGGTTCATTAACTTCCCAACTGGTACTGCTGACCTAATTTCTTAGAACCACCCACCTCCTTGCCAGGAATCAGCTGGGTGTTTTACAAACCAGATAAATCATTTTACAATCCCTTTCCTGTATCTCTATCCACTCCAAATTCAATGATTTCTACTTTCACTTTTGCATATCCTTTCCTTTTACAATTATTATTATTATTTTTCCTATTTCTCTTGTTGGTCTTTATTTTTGTTTTTCCTTTCACTTCCCCCTCAAATTCACCTTCCAGTTTTTTTTGTTTTTTTTTGTTCTCAGTTGAAATTTTTTTCTTGTCTTTTTTTTCTTTTATTCTTGATATTTATTAATATCTTTGCTTATAAATTTTAAGGCTTTCTAAATTTAATGGAAATGGAATATAAAAATGAATTGGTCAAAGACAGAACAATTAATATGAATCTGCAACCTCATGAGTTTTATTATAAGAGACTCTGGAAGTCTTTAACATGCTTTCTATTTCACCATAAAAGACAACCAAATCTTTTCTTGGCATCAAGCAGGATTCAATCAGATGAAAAATTTAGTCAAGGATATCAAATGTGTATTAAAATAAAATATTTTCTTTCATATTGTCCACCATTCTATTATTAGTTTTTATATTTGATCATGCATATTTCATGGTCAATATATTAACATCAGCATGATATTTTTCTTTTAGTATAATTTTTATTGTTAAAAAAAAAAAAAAAAAAAAAGACTATATCATACTTATTATAAAACCCAGGTTGTGTGTGTGTGTGTTCGTTTATATATTGGATCGGATTTCCTACATTTTTCAACCGATTTCAACAAAACTTCACAGGACTGAGTAAAATTACCTTGCGGTGGTTCTGACAGTGCCAAAAATTGGAAAAAACAATTGTTTTTGCATGAAATCAATTTGAAAACACGATTAAGCGGCATCACTGTTGCCAGAATGAAAGGGGGACAACTCATATCGAGTTATACTCATTATAAAACCCCAGGTTGTTTGTGTGTGTGTGTGTGTGTTCATTTATATATGGGATCAGATTTCCTACATTTTTCAACTGATTTCAACAAAACTTCACTTTTTTTGGCAGGTAGTTTTTCTTATTGTCTTGCACTTTTTTCTTTATTTTTACATTCAGAATGCTTTAAAAATTCCATTTACAAGACAATTGTTTATAATAAAATTCTATTCAATCGGTA
Source organism: Acanthosepion pharaonis (assembly GCA_903632075.3). NCBI lineage: Eukaryota > Metazoa > Mollusca > Cephalopoda > Sepiida > Sepiidae > Acanthosepion > Acanthosepion pharaonis. The sequence goes on along the minus strand of CAHIKZ030000247.1, from coordinate 1,715,234 downwards.
GTCTTATAACGATTGTTTGAGTTTGGGTTTGATCAATTCGTTAAAAAAAAAAAAAAAAAAAACTAATTAAGACATGCGTGTCCGTCAACCTTAAACAATAATCTTTGTCAATTTTATTTTTCAGTTTTTATGATGGTCGATACTTGATCTATCTCTTACTGTTACATCCCAGGGCAATGCCGGGCTCTACTGCTAGTCTTATTTAAAAGTTATGTACATTAAAGTATTTATCATACACAATGTACATATCTTTTTGCTTCCCCTCTCACCTTTTACTTTTAATAGAGACATTAATTAAATTGAAGTTTTTTTTTTTTAAACATTGTAAAATATTGAGTGGCATAGACAACTTTATTTCAAACAATTTAAAATAAATTTATCAGGATTCCTTGAATTTTCAGCTCTGTTTTTGTTAATATTTTTATAAACAAAATACCATTTGTCTAATTTAGATAACCAACATTCCATTGCAAATTTATATTTATGTATTTTAAAGGATCATGATAAAAGATGCAATATAGGGACTTTTACAATAGTTAACATGAGATTTAAATAAATTTTCTAGTTCTTATAAACTTACAGATTAAAAAAATGTTAACTGTAATTTTATTGTATAATGATGAACAGATTTTCCTGGTGTTCTTTTAAAATGTCTGCTTTTTCAGATTCGTTGAGATGACAAAATGAAATTAAGCAACAAACAAGATATATATTGATGATTGTTGAAGTTCTTTTGGCCTGAGCAAACCTGAACAGCCTAAATATCATAAATGATTCTATTAATACTGGAAAAATAGAATTAGATTTTGGCAGGCATAAACCCGTATTCCCCTGAGTGCTTACAATCTTTATGCATTACAAAGTTTTTTTTTTCATTCAGTGAATCAATTTATGATAAAGAGTAGATCTTAAATGAATTGAGAAATGCTGCTTAAAATAAAATCAAAAAGTGCTACTGTTCCTTAATTTTAATATTAGTTTGCTACAAATTCAGTATTACCTCCACTTGAAAGTAATTTTCACAATTATATTTTTCCACAACATAAGGTTTGTTAAAAATTTATAAATTGAGTTAATGCAAAATATTTATAAGTTTGTAACCTAAGAGTTATCTGAAATTGTCACTGTATAATGTTCAGTTCATATAATATTCACCACTAAATTAAATGCACTGACACATAATATTGTATAAAATAAATGATTTTTTTAGGCTATAGACTTATTGATATACCTATATGACTTTTCTAAGTGAAAATGCTGGCAATAATTAGATTTGAGATGAAGGATTGTTAGTTATTGTCATTTTTGACAACATCTTAATTTCATCTACTTTTTTCTTTTAATTATTATTAAAACATACCAGATCATTCTATATAGGTAGATTTCAATGACTAATTGGTTAGTTTTCATAACCGAACTGATAAAGCAAGCTTATAAGGATGAAGAATTGAAATCTTTCTAGAAGTTTATTCTTTCTTATCTGATTAGGAATATTAGCCAGGAAGTGATAAAAAACAACTAAAAGTCAAAGGAAACAGGAGTCACTAATTAATAGTTCACAATGCTTCAGCTAAGAAATTAAGAAACACATTTTATCTGTAGTTGAAAGCATTCAGTTACATTCAAAATATATTTAGTTGAAGCCGTAAAATTGTTTGAAATATTTAGATTTCAGCATCAAGTAACCCATAGAGGTGTTGATATGCTGCTAAACAAAATCAACCAAGGAATCAAAAGTACCTGGAAGTTGTGGAAACAAAACAAAAATGAACTTTGGTAAATTTACTGATTATATAAAACAGCTAATTCTGAGATTTGAAAAGTTAAAAAAATAAAATTGGATAGACAGAACTTGTTAATATTATTCAATATATATATATATATATATATATATATATATATATATATATATATGAATGAAAAATGAACAGATCTACAATGAAAGTCAAATCAAAACATTATTCCATCTCCTCAAAAAGAAATTAATGGAACTAAATAGTCAAACATTAAATTTATAAAAGTTTTCTTTCTTGTTCCTTATTTAATCATTTTCCATATCTTCAACTTGTATACATATATAAAATGTCTCCTTATCATTTTCAATGAATTGAATAATCTGAAATTTAATGTAAATTTTTGAACAGAACAACTTATCTTTAGAAGCCACTTTGAGAATCAGATTTAAAAATAAGCTTTCTTGCCACAATAGTGTTTCAACTGGCAATACTCATCAATGTCACATTATAGAAAGAAAAGAAAAATATCAATTGTGCTTGCATATGTCTAATCAATTTCTCTGAAGCAATACAATTATGTTCATGATTCATCATTGCACATTTTAAACATCAAGATTAAAAATAGAAGATCAAGTTTTGTCACTGCTATAAATACAGATAAAAAAAACAAAAACAAAAAAAAAAAAAACAACACGTGCTGGCCTTTGTTCAGAGGAACACACCCAAGGCACAAGCATTTAAAGTTTAATACACAGATGTAAGGCTGCGAAGACAAGCATGTCAAAAGCGCTCATGGAATAACTGTCAATGTAGTAGCTAAAAATAGTTTAAGCTCTAAAACTGTAGAATAAGTGAGTCATAGTGAAGTAGTTCTAGGGCATTAAAACACTTGTTGAATTGAAAGAGACCTTTACGCTGTATGTAGTAGATTAGAAGGTATGCATTCTGTATCAATTGCACCTTTTTCTTGTTAGATCAAGTTTTCTTTAGGATGAGCAGGCAAAAGACTTTTCAATATGATACGTTAATCATATAGAATAATTGATAGAAATGATTATAAATTGAAGCATATTTTTGCTTTTCTGCACCCTTAAGAGTCAATGCCCTTAAATAAAATGCATATATAGTCACCAAGCCAGTTATCTAAACTGATTTCCGTCGGCAAATTTGTTTTATGCTAAGTAAGATTTTTCAAAATTATTGAGGTTTAAAAAAGTTATTCGTTACCATGAATCCCTACCTGTAAAAAAAGTTCAATATCATTGTTCAATATTAATAATAAAGTGGAAATAATTAAATTCAGTTTGTGTTTATGACAATATTATCATTAAATACCAATGTTTATATCATCAACATTTGCTAAAACTACCAAAACAGTTATTACTAATATTTTTTTTCATTTCATTACAAATTCCTGGCTCTCATTCCACAATCATTACTTAGCAGTTTGGAGAAGAAAGAATAAACTTTCAGCAAAGACAGACTCGGGTTCTTTATCCTCATGTGTTTGCTTTATTGATTTGGCTATGAAGACAAACCAATTACGAAAATCTAGCTATACGGAATGATGATCTGAGATTAAATTCTTTTACTATCATGGTTAACTTGTCCGACAGAAGCAGAATTGAAAAACCTCTTAACACTTTAACAGCTACATTTTTATGGCACATTGCTGGCTGTGTGGACCTGTTTCAAGAAAAATAGATAATTGCCGCTTACTAGAGATAAATGACCATAAAAAGATGCTACATCAAATTTTCATAGGTGTTGCCATCTTGGTTTTCATCAGATACTATGCAGTACAGACCAAGCTAAACAACACTCCCAATACAGAATATATTAAAAACATTTCACAAAAAAGGTTGTAGTGTACACTACAACAATTCTGTTGGTTTGGAAGTAGCACTAAGCAGTAGTTAGAGTATAGCACACAAATGCTAGGGATCAACATTTTCATGGTGACTTGAAAATTTGTATACAAGTCAGCAACAGGCAATGTGAGTTTTGTAAAGATATATATGTTCTCAACAACAAATATCTTAAAGTAATTTGTTATCTTATATATTAAATGCAAGTATAAAGCTACATAAAAAAAATCAAAACTTTCTCTACCTGCAGCAGAACGCACAACTTACATGACCAAAGAATTTCAGCCTCTGTGCAGTTTCATGGGCTGATGCATCCCCACAGGTGGTTCAGGCTTGCTGGGAAATGGGTTATTTTATCAAGTCACCAAAGATGAATTCATACCTTTCCCAAGGCTATTTGCACATAAGTGAATATAAACTCAGCCGGAATTTTTTTTTTTTGATTGATTTGTTTTTAAGAGGTTATCAACGTTTTTGAGATTATTTAAAGCCAAAACATTTTTGGATTGTAAGAATTTGTTTCTTGGAGATAATGATTCTCTGTTACAAATCTTACTATCCATTACCTTGGACAAGAAGTGGTGAATTCATACCCGCCCCCAAGTGTATTTTCATGTAAGTGAATCTAAGAAATCTATCCTAATTCCAACTCTGCTTCTCATTTCTCATTCCGAGCCTTTATCCATTAAAACCACCAGCACGTCTAAGCTTACAGCACCTGGCATTTCCCAGTGGTCACCCACCTTGAGTTATTGACTAGTTGTTTAACTTTAGTGATTGTAAGGGAACTGGTGTTTTATCGTGATATGGCTGTAAGACGGCTGGAATTTATTTTCTGATTTTTTATTCCAAGCTGCAATCTATTTTACCACACGGATATCCATAAAGCTACCAGATTAATATTAATTCTATCAGCACCATAAGCTGTCAGCATGTACATGATATTAAATTAAGCTATTATGTTATTTACAACAAAAATCTACAAGGAAATGTATTCAGACATTTCAACAGAAATGAGAGGGGGAAAAAAAAGACAAATAAAAATCACATTAAAAAGATTTCAGAAGTAACTTTCTCGCAAGTCAAATTGTAGGAATATAAAATTAACAAGTCAGTGTACTTTTTAAGCAAAAATAAAAACTGCACAAGTTTTTATTTTCTTGTCCAGTGAATAAAAACTATTATTAACTAGTTTGTCCCTTTTATGATGACATGATCAAATTTCAAATCTAAATATTTCATTTATTATAAAATGTTTAGTTTAAATGCAGAAGGTGCCATTAAAAAAAAAAAAAAAAAAAAAAACACTTCAAAAGGACTGCATATTTTGACTTATGCTGCTTTCCTGTTACACAGGGATTGTTGTGAGGCAGAAAAGAAAATTAGCCCTGATAACACAGATGTCCATTTTAATCTCATTAAAATTGTGTATGCATTTGTATATTTTAATTCAATGGTAGCCTTAAAACTAAAATTGTTCAGGATCAATGACATTGGATTTTCTCAAAATGAATCTGCAATGTTATTGGTCCTGTCCTGGTATCTTGGCTTCAATCACTTCCCCACTGCCATAACAGCTGCTCTGGGCATTTTTCAAAATACTTTCATGGTAATTATTCTGATGACTTTTCCTCTATGGTACCTTGATTTTATAAATTTAAGTGCAGTACTTGATTGGTGATAAGGTCTCATCATTTTACAGCAGAAATGGCTAGATGTAACTATAAACTATTCTAATAATCTTTTCTCACTCTTAGAACACTCTTCTAGCTTCTTGCTTTGCAGTCAACTTTGATCTTCAAAAATTTGAATATCAGTTATCTTGTTTTCATAATTCTTGTTTTTTTATTGTTCTCTCTTTCCTTAATAGTGTTTTTTCCCCCTCATATTCTCTCATGATCAGTAAACCCTTCTGTCTTAGTGGCTTTATTGCCTTGCTTGGGTTGAAAAAAAAAATCCATTATTGAATAATTTCTGAAAAGTTCAATAAAAGCTTATATTTAAATGATTTATTTTAGAATTTTAAAAATTAAGTTTTTTTTCTCTCCTCTTCAACTTTTTTTATTTATCCGACCAAAATAGGGGTTGTTCAAATTAATTGGGGGAGGAAAAGCGTTACTCCAATGTCTTGTCTCAAACTCAGTCAGTGTGTGTGTGTGTGTGTGTGTGTGCATGCACATGTGCACTTGCATATGATTGTGTATACATTAAATAGCACCCACAGGTGGTGATTTGAGTGTGCTCATGGGAAATTCAATGGGTCCCAACTAAAGTTTCTTAGTAAATTTTTGTGCTAAACTTCAGGGCTACAGACTTAAGTTTTTTGGGGGGTTTTTTTTTTTTTAACCATCATCAAGAAAAGTTTTAATTATGCCAAATCACTTAAACTGAGATTAACATTTTTTAAATTAAATTATAAATTCAAAACAAAAAACAGTATTTTACACTTAATCACAATCCAATTAAGAAACTATATATTTTTTGAGAATTATGACAGAACAAAGTTTTTAAATTGAATGAACAAAAGAGTTTTCTTTTCTTTTTGTTAATTGAATCAATAAATTTAAAAAACGAAAATAGTATTTAAAGCAACAGTTGGCAAATTTCTATGAGTTCAGGCACATAAAGAAAAAAATATGAACCAAGAAAGTTTCTGGTAAAGCAACATTGATGTCTATTTGATGCCACCTACACATCCTACTGCTCAATGGAAGAAGGAAAGTAAGTGATTAAAATAAAGGAAGAAATAGTAAAAAGTATTTGAAAGAATATGTGCAATGAATCGCTTTTCATGGTAAACTTTAGTTGCTACCTGGGACACACAGATGGGAAATTTACTGATTTTTATGCGTCAGGGACATAAGACGTGCACATATCAACATACACACAGACACAGTGCGTAATAAACAGAATTGACTTCTTTTTTTTTCTTTTTTAAATAGAGTAGCATAGAATCTAAAAAAAAGACACGGTTGTGTATGGTGCTAAGTTAAATGTCAGATATAAAAATTTATTTCTGAACATGCAGCTATATTTTGCCTGTACATCAGCAGAAATATTTAGAGAAAAAAAAACCTAACAATATTCAACCGATGATTCATCCATGCTTATGCATTAGGTTTTTAATAATTTGATGTTATTTTGGGTCGTAATCATAAACTACTCATTTATATATTCCATTCTGCAATCATGAGAGAAGAGAGTACCAAATAGATATTTAGGTTTTAGTCTGCTACTGTTTTTGATATTATTTCGATTTCTAATCCTAAGCTAGGTACCTCCACTTTTTCAGCATAAATTTTTGATACCTAAGGTTTAAAATGAATCTTTAAAAATGAAAAAGCATTCTTGAAGATTTCACTTTAGATTTAATTGAAAGTTAAAGAATTAAATTTATTATTTCTAGTATGTAAAATATTCTGGTGTATTTCAGATAGAAATTATATGGATTGGAATGTCAAATTTAATTAGATTTCTTAAAATTTTTATTAAAAGCAGCCATTCAGTTAATTTTAAGAAATTTGTAAACAAAAATTTATTGATTTTAAAACTCTTCAAATATATGAATGACTCGTTATTTGAGTAGAAATAGAAAATTTCAAGTTAAATTAGTCTGATTTGAAATAAATATTACTTGTAGCATAAAAAAGTAATATACAACCATTTGTTTATCTGAAGCGATGATTGAGTGATGAAGCGATGACAGCTAGTATGATTGACTAGAATCTACATAAAATTTACAAAATCTAAGTGAACGCATTTTTTTGGTTTTTAACTATCTAGTAATTTTTACAAATGAATATATTTTCCACAATTATATAATAATTTGACTTATTTACCTTTTGAAGATGCCTTATGCAAAAATAAAAAAAAATAAAAATTTAAAAAATACTATAAAATTTTCTTAAATTAATTTCTCTGTAATAAAGAAACAAAACTTAGATCATGACCTTTTCATAATAATGTTACATTTAGCCTTTCATAGATGAAAAAGGGAACAAATTATGTAAAAAAAAAAAACAAAAAAAAAAAAACAAAAAACAATAAAAAGTAAAAAATTATTTTAAAAATAGAATAGTGTAATAATAATTTATTAATCTTTTTAATTTTGGATTCGTAAATTTAGTTTCCACTTAATTACTATATCATGTCCAGGAAATAGCCCAATACAGAATTTTATGCAATTTTAAACTATTATAAATTATTATAATCAAAATTCAAAAAAATTTCTTGTAAAAATTCATTATTCATCAGAAAAATTTAATTTCTTCAGACAATAGTGTCCTTAATATAACTCATATACAAAAACAATAAAAAGCTTTTCTAATAAAATAATTAGATAGTTTTATTGTATTCGTTATTTTTCAATTCAGAGCAGATTTTCCTTTAGAATAGTGCAAGTTTGAAAAAAAAATACTTGGTGATTTACATTCTCGAAGGAATCCTAATTTTAACGAAAAAGAAAAATTCAGGAAATAGAAAGCTTTTTTTGCAAAATTTCATGAAATTTAGTGGAAAAATGGAAAAAAAAAAAAAAAAAAATTTTTTCATTCATTTGTGAATAAGTCCTGAAAATTTCATTAAAATCGGATACTTATGTGATTTTTACAAGAATTTCCAAATCAATGTGTTTTCAATGGGGGGGGGGGATGCAAAAAGTCAATGTAAACAAAACAAGATTTTAACCAAAATTTCGAACATGTTAGAAAGGATTAAAAAACTTCAAAAAAAATTTGGTCTTTCATCTTAATAAAAATAAAGTTTTATTGCCAAAATGTTATTAAGTTTGTGGGCTTTTTCATTATGCTATGCTGTTTTCTGCAAAAAAGTGGGGGTACCTATCCTAAGCTATTCATTTTTAAGTAGTACATATTTTTTTCTGGTGTCATGAGAGAACTAATGCATCAATCCAGTGTGTTTAAGTATTAGTCTTGTACTATTTTATACTTTAAAATTATTTTGATTTGTAATTCTCCAGAATTTATCTTACATATATCTACTATTCATCCATGCTTAGAATACTGCTGCCACATTATGGTTCAGAATCAGCAATATTATTGGTCCTGATCTGGTAGCTCAGCTTCAATCACTTTCTCATTGCTGTAAGGTGGCCCGCCCCCCTCCCGTTCCTTTTCTGTAAATATTTTCATAGTAATTGTTCAAATGAGCTCTTCACTATGGTACCTAGACATTTTAAATTTAAGTGCCGTACTAGGCTGGGGTTGAGAGCTCATCAATTTGCAGTTGAGCTGGCTAGATGTAGCCATAAATTAACAGTTTCTTTTCTCACATGTCTCACTTGTGGAACTTCCTTCTGGCTCCATGCTTTCCAGTCAACTTTAATCTTTAGAAATTTAGATGCAATGTCAGTTGCTATCTACAGTTCTCCTGATTACTCTTTTCTCTCCCCCTTCATTATTAATTTTTCTGTTCCTAATTCTTCCACACCCTGTAACCCCTTGGTGTATAATTAAATAGATTTGTCCACTCATAAAATATAGGGAAAAGTTTGGGGAGGAAATAATTTTTGTGGATTAGCATTTTTATACTTAAAATATTCAGTGTAAAATATGTGTGTACATAGAGGTAGTACCTTTGATGTCTGGCATGCTGCACTTTCAGGTGGATAGACATCACTGGCCCTCAACCATTTTCTAAATCACTTATATGTTGGCTCCAAGTTGCCATGCTCTGGTAAACTGCTTCAGCTGATAGGTCACCAGCCAGGATGAACTACAATGGCCATGTGTTTGCAACCTATTTGGAGGACATCAGCTGTGGTCTAACTAGGATAGGGATGGACTCCACCAGGTTAAAACGCCCAAGACACACCACATAATGAGCACATCAAAAAAACATCTGTGGAGACCCAGGCTTTGGCATATGACCACAACAGATGGAGAATGGAGGATAGCTCAGCCTGTTGATGCCCCAATGACTTCATCCAAAATTAAGAGCAAAAGAAGTTGCATAGATTCTGGAACCATCAGGGGACTAGTGTGTCAAACAAGAGTACAGAGTTATTAGTTTAATACTGTTTTTTTTTCATACCTAAACATTACTTTGATTTGTAATATTTCATTTGGGGGTAGCAAGAAATTTGTGTCAAACAAGGGTGCTTAGGAGTTAGTCTAGTAATCTAATCATTGTGGTTTAAGATGTATAGGGATATTTTTTGAATGGGGTTTTATGGCAGGAAATACAGGAATTAAAATGAAGAAAATGGAGAAAAGCCATTTGAATGGATTCTGATAAAACAGCAGAATATTTTAGCAAATCATTTACTGGAGTTCAAGACAGAATTGGCAGATAAACTTGGCAACTAAAATTTATATATGTTTTAGCTACATTTTCAGATACATCTTATTTTGTAAACTTTGTTATTAGCAAAAATAACAGGTATATTGATCAATATTTCTGGATCTGTGCACTCTGTAAAATATATCATAGTAGAAACTAAATAAAGTAAGCACAATTGGTATTTTCATGCTAAGTGATCTTCAGGCCTAATGGTCAGCTATTGTGAAACTGACAGTTGTGCTTATTTGCCTTTATTTATTTCTACTGCTACAGTAGCAATCTTTACCCAAAATTGTGCTTTTATTTTTTTTAAATTATAAACCAACACTGTTTACATGCACACAATATGCTTACAGATCAGGATTTATGTCACCAGTATTCACAAAACATACTTAAAGAATGTGAGATCTTAATATTTATAGATATAAGTTAGTGTGTTATGCATTCAATTCAACATTAGTCATATTTACCATACAGTTAAAATACACAAATAAACACAATTTTATTTAATGTACTTAAATCACACTAACATTTCAAGAATTAAACAAACATCGGAGAATGCATATATTTCTTTAAGATTACTCAAATATTCAGATGGGTAGATGAAAATAAATAGGGTGTCTACTCAGATATCAACATCCACTAAAAGTAAAATTTAAAGTGTGCTATATATATATATATATATATATATATATAATATTATATACATAATATATATATATATATAATATATATAGCATAATGAGAAGCCACGTATACTTTCTTAATATGTATATATAGAAAAAGTTTCAAATTGAAAATTATAATGTTTTATTTTATGAAAGTATTTATTTATTTATATATATATTTGATATTTCAAATTGTCCTCAATTTTTCATCAGAAATAACTGTTTGTTACAAATAAATTAAAATTACTGTTTGTTAGCAAGTAGCGTCCTTCGCGAGACACGGACGTCATGTGATATGAAACGTCACTGTTCGGATATTCCTAACTTAAATCTAACTGTCATAAATATATATATATATATTATGTATATATATATATATATATATATATATATAATATATATATATATATATATATATAATATATATATATATATATAATATATATATATATATATATATATATATATATATATATATATATATATATATATATATATATATATATATATATATATAATATATATATATATATATATATATATATATATATATATATATATATATATATATATAAAGTAATATATATATATAATATATATATATATATATATATAACATTATATATATATATATATATTATGTTATATAACATATATATATATATATATATATATATATATATATTATGTTATATATATATATATATATATATATATATATATATATATATATATATATATATATATATAATATATATATATATATATATATATATATATATATATTTGTAAAAAAATAAATCCAAGAGGATAGAATCCAGGTAGAACTCAATGTCCGGGACAGAGTACGGATATAATAAAAAATGCTTAAACACTAATATTCCATGGTCATAATTTATTTCATTGGAATCGTAAATATGATCCAACTCATCAGACGTACAAATTTATTTTTTGAATTTGTAGGTCTGATGAGTTTGTGTTTGTGTGTGTACACACACACACTGTAAAGGCAATCGTTTTGAAGAGCCATGATCATTTACATCCTAAATCTTTTAAGATCTAACAACTCAGTTTCTCAGACATAAATCTGCCCTTCATAATAACATTATTATATAAATAAGTATTTGTCGATTAGTTTATTATAACCCCCCACCACAAATAAAACACCTTTATCTTTGTAATTTCTGTTCCATTTTCTATTGCAAAACCCTAAATAAACGTAAATCTTAAATATGACAAACAGAAAATGCTGTAATACAAGAGTACCTGGCAGAAAACAAATTAAAAGAATTAAAAAAAGAAGATAACAAAAGATGAAGCTGTTAATCTGAACCAGCCACTAAACTGTAACAATACCCCATCTCTTAAATACGGGAGATTAGTGCACTGGTATTTACAAAGAAGGTTGTGCCAAAAGTAGGTTAGACTCAAATAGTTGCTAGGGAGAGGCTAAGTATAGATAAGAGGGTCAACAAGGACATGTCAGTAGATCAGTAGGTCCAAGCAGTATGAAGCAAACTTCAGAGCAGGCTATGAACAAGGAACCCCCAAAATTATACAAGAGGATTTTAATAAAAGTAAATAACTATAAAACCCGAATGTCCAAATCTGTGTGTGTGTTTTTAAGAAAAAAAAAAAAGTTCTGTGTGCCTGTCTACTGATATTGTAATAAAATCCAGAAAATAATATTTTGCAATTTGCATTTCTACAATTACTGATTAAAATATTCAAATGCTGGAGATTTTATTTTGATCATAAGACAAATTTAACAAAATTCAATGTTTTTTTTTTTTGTTTTTTTTTTAAAAACATTTGAAAATAAAACAAAATTGATGCATGTTTTTAACTAGTATGGTTTCTGAACAAAACAAAAAAATGGAAAGTAATTTCTCTCAAGACAATAAAAAAAAAATGTTACTTTAAGCTAAAATATACACATAAAAGCATGTGAATAGGAATTTATTTATATATATATATATATATATATATATATAAACACTCGTATGTACATCAATGAGCCCATAGAATAATTTGAAAAAATTGTACAAAAATATTTTTCAATATAGTCTCTCTCCATAGACATCTCCATTTATTATATAGATTGAATATAATATTGTGAAAATTTCAGATTAATATCAAATTGATAACTGTCACATTGGATTTGTGTGTGTGTGCATATATATATATATATATATATATATATCCTAGAAAGAGTTAAACAAATAAAGGATTACCTGGGATTAACACAATGGATTAATACCAAAGAAGTCACCAATTGGTTTTCAAATATTAAGGATAAATCAAATTGTACCTTAATACAGTTCAACAGTGAAGAATACTACACATCAAAATCAAGGGAACTTTTCACAACTGCCCTAGAATTTGCTACTCTATACACTGATTTATTTGAGGAAGAAAGCAACATAATTATGAATGCAAAAAAAAAAATCTATCCTCATTTATAATAGTGAACAGTGGATAGAAAATTCTGAAGACAATTTTGATATCACAATGGGATTGTTGGACTCTGGTGAGTCTTCTGACCTTGTTGGTCTATTTATTTTATATAATTTAAGTGCACACCATGAAATTAATATTAAAGTCATTGGACTGGATAGGAATAATGGCCTTATGGTTGTAAGGAAGTCTACAAACTTTAAAATTGATAAGATTAGAAAACTAATAGAGATTTTAAATGCCTAAATTTGAAAGTTACTGTTAATACAAAATTAAAAAAGGTGAACTTCCTCAACATTAGATTTAATGAATAATATGTATCAACCTCATAAAAAACCTAATTTATACATACATTATATATATATATATATATATATATATATATATATATATATATATATATATATATATATATATATATATATATCTCCACCCACCCAAAGTCAAATCATCTGCTATCTATAATAAAGCATATACATTCATTTATTGAAAAAAGAATATAAATTCTGCTAATGAAGAAAATATTCTATGAGCACAATAATTCTTATCATAAAGCTTTAAAGAATAGTGGTGATAAATGCCCTGACAATAATTATATAAAAATGATAATAAAAACCAGAGAAGAAATAAAAAAAAAAAATAATTTGGTACACACCCCAATTCAATCAAATGGTTAGTAGTAAGTTAGGACATAAATTTCTTGCTTTAATTGAAAAACATTTTCCTAGAAATATCACACTTAGCAAAATTTTTAATAAAAATACCCTAAAATTAAGTTACAGTTGTACAGAAAATTATATAAAAAAAAATATAACATTTTAAATAAATACTTAAGCCAGAATTTAAGAAATAGTGGTCCAGAAATAAGAATAAACAATAGTAAAGAAAAATTATGTAACTGTAGGAATCCTGAAAATTGTCCTTTGAATAATAGATGTCTCACAAAATCTGTAGTTTACCAATGTACTATCTATTGAGAATCCTAATATTTTAAAATTTCATAGTGGATGTACTAAAATGAATTTAAATAAAGATGGAGCCAACATCTGACTTCCTTCAATAATATTAAGTATCGCAACCAAACATCCTTTTCCAAATATTTTTGGCATTTAAAAGAAATAAAACATCCACAGTAAAATTGTAACTAATACTAAAAAAAGAGAACATGTAGCATAATTATATATCTATTATTTGAAAACCAGTTTAAGAAAATTTTTATGTAGTTTTAAAAAAAAAAATGCCAATTGTAATGTAACCCAAAATTAAAAAAAGTATGATACGTCTGCATAAAAGGAAGTCAGTATCAACAGACAGAAATTTCAAAACCCCACCTAACTTTAACTGATTTTCACTTTGCCACATAAAAATATACTTGTATCTTGATTTGTCAAAGTCAACACCCTATTAACAATAATAAAAAAATAAATAAATTGAATTCTCATTCCCCTACCAACTTAAACTATATAATACTATTTGGCTTATAAATAGAGTGAATCAATTTTTTTTAAAGTTAAAATGGAACTGAACTTCAAATTTTAAGTTTCATTTAAGATTTATGTTTTGAAACGTGATAATTTCTTTGTTGCAATGAATACACATTTTTAAAAAATAATTGTGTGTGTGAGTTCTTGGTCAGAATTTTGGAAGTGGGTTAGGACAAATTTTCAGCATCCCATATATATATATATATATATATATATATATATATATATAGGGAGGGGGAACTATAACAGTAGAAAAAGGTTTTGTGTTTCATCCTTTAAGATTTCAGCTGATTAAAGTGATGTTTATGTGTCTATACATGAGGGAAAGAGGGCATGGAAAAATTTTAAAATAATTTTTTTTTAAAAACAACTTACTAAATGCATTAATTGATCACTAATGAGTGACCATAATTTCAACTTAAAAAATGCTACTCTAATTAAAAGAGAAAGCAATTTACTAAGATTAAAATATATAGAAAGTGCTTTAATATTGAGATCATCCACAGTAAATTTATGTCCAGGTTCCTACATTTCACATTTCTTGGCAGATTTTTTTTTTTTTTAATCAATTCACCCCAACCAAGGCAATAATGCCACAAAAATGTAAGGGGCTATTAGGAGTGAAAGAGAATGAAAAGACTTTAGAATAAACTAAAAACATAATTCTAAACAGGAACAGGGAATAAACTTGTACGCATGTTCAAAAGACCAGAGAAGAGTGAATTAGACAATAGACAAACCTATTGAGGAGAAAATTACAATGTAGGATATTTAATAAAAAAGGTGATGGAAACAAAGGAGAGATTAAATGTATTTGGCTAGACTATATACCCAAAACATATTTAATAAAAAAAAAAAAATTTTTAAATTGTGTGTGTGTTTGTAACTTTGGCTTAATACATCAGGTAAAAATTATCCAAATAAATAAAAATGTCCATATTTCTGTGAAATAATCAATAACAGATACTCTCCTCCTGATGTAGCTGAAGAGATAAAAGGTAGGGGGTTGGAGAGAAAGAAAGAAAATTACTTATATATATATATATATATCGTAATGGGTCAGTAGGGAACAAGGTAACTTAAATTACCAAAATAGAAATAACTTCGTTTATAGAGCAAAGCAACATATTTGCCTGGAGGGAGACAAACTGATAACCTTCATCAGTTTATCTTTCAAGCTATATTATCCTATCCAATGCCAGAGTAGAATTATTTGTGATGTTTCATATAAAAACAAGGACAATACCATTTTATGGAAGAGATTCCCTGATAAGCAGAGTATCTTACATTAAGAACTGTATTTTGGTTTTGACAGGTGAAATGCATACTTAGAAAGGAAGAGAGTTTTCTGATACATGCACATGATAAAAGAATGAGCAAGAGTATCAAGAAAAGTGAGGAAGTACTGACAAAAAAAAAAAAAAAGAAAAAAAAAAAAAAAAAATAAATAGAGAGATATATATATATATATATATATATATATATATATATATATATATATAGAGAGAGAGAGAGAGAGGGGAGGGGACAGAGAGGAGTGAGAAAGAGGTGATAGAGATATGTAGATAGAGAAAGAGCTAGAGGAGAGAGAGGAGGATAGAGGGTGAGAGAGTGTGTGTGTGTATATATATATATATATATATATATATATATATATATGGATTTCTGACTGGTCAAGGGCTGCGCATTTACAAAGAAAGGCTAAATAGTGTTAAGAAAGAAATTAGCCCTCAAAAGTATGCACTATTCAGTTTGTGCAAATGCATTTGCAATAAGTCTAAGCTCTGCCCATGAGCATTACAATGGTGGATAGGGAAGCTAAAAGACAAGGTAGACCTAGCATAAGAGGGCAGGAGATTAGGGTCAGGAGAAAAAAAAATACAAATGGATTTACTTCTGAAAAGATAGATGCATGCTTTTTATTTTGGGTTACAGAAATAAGCACACACTATATGTCTGCGCAAGAGGAAGTATCAATAAACAGTGCACGTGTGGGTGTGTGTGTGTGTGTGTGTATATTTCTGTAACATGAAATAAAGAGTGCATTATATATATATAGTATAATAGAAATATAGTTTTAAGCTATGCTATATTTATAGGTAAAAACAATCAATATCAGTGACAGATTGTGTGTAAATATAAGAGTGGACATTGAAGTCAACACTCAGAGGCGAGAGAGTCTGTTTCATGCTAAAGAAAATCATCAGGCCTGACGATTATGTTTAGCATGAAACAGAATGTCTCCTCTGGGTGTAGACTTCAATACCCACTTTTATATTTACACAATACTGAACACTTTTCCGTATAAATGTAGCATACCTTAAAACTAATATATATATATATATATATATATATATATATATATATAGCGTACCCACCAAAAATGTTCCCTATAACTTCTTGAATTTTCTTTTTCCAGATCCATACATTTAATTAAAGTTAAACTTCTTTGTAAGTCAATAAATATTGCTAATCTTGTTTGCAAGTCAATAAAAAATGCATTTACTATCATTTAAAGAGGAAGTACATTTATTGGGAACACAATTGTATATAAATTAAAAAAATGGTTGACTAATTTACAAGAGTATGCATTTACTAGGGTAGCAATCTAATCCCTGTTGCTGATACCTGCTCTAGCAGATTCAGGTGTTCAACACCCACACAACCAACCTGTAGTTTCTAGTGCAATTATATTAGTTACAGTTTAGAGATAGATAGATAGAGATAGAGAGATAGAGAGAATCTGTCATAATCAACAGTTTTGAAGAAGGCCAGTATGCTCCAACCCAACCAGGATGTCCTCCACCTGCAAGTGGATGAGCATACACCTTTCCATTCTTTAATCTATTCCTCAGCTCTTTGTGCTTTTTTGTCCTATAGAAACAGTCAAATGATGACCAAAATAGAAGTGACGTTGTTGCTGTTGTTTTTAGTTTTGACACAAGGGGACCAATGAAATGATAGCTTTCCTACCAGCTTTTCTTGCTGTAACTAAGTTCTATCAACATTCATGCTTGTTTACTTTTAGTAACAAACCCCTCCCCCACCTACAATGTTTTTTGTCTACCTGCCTTTGCGACACACATGCACAGAGTGTATGATGGATAAATTGTCATCTAAATGATGCAAAAATGAAAATAACACCGATATCTCATTTTAACAGATATATTTACCAAAATTACACAAATATCTTGAAATACAAGAGTAAATTTATTAAAAAAAAAAAAAAAAACAACACCATTGGCTTCAACCATGGCCTCCAGATCTCCAGATGACTTTGGAATCTCATGCAACTCTTATGGACAGTCTCCTTGATTAAGTTGGCGAATTCTGCCATATTCCTTGCCTTCAGTTCATCATTGGAGTTACAAGGAGTTTTGTTGGTCTCTTGCTCAACTGTGCCCCACATATAATAATCAAGGGTATTGCAGTCTAAGGAGTTAAGTGGCCAGATGTAAGGAGTGATGTGGTCACAGACCATGACCATGTTTCTCCTGCCTGTGTAGCATGGTGCAGATTCCTGTTGCCAGACATAAGATCTTCCAGTAGCTACACTCTTGACCCAGAGAAACACTACCTCCACAAAGCACTTGATGTAAGCCACCATGTTGAGTCTGAGGCCTTCACCAACAAATTCAGGAGTTTTTTTTTTTTTTTTTTTTTTTTTTTTAAAGAACAATCAGAGTGAGTTTTTGAGCTACCATACCTTTGTAATCACATAACCTCATCCAACTCTTTCCGAATCCTCTGCACTGTCCTCAGATTGACCCACAAACACTCTGAAATGTTCATATTGGAGCTTCTGGTGTGAATGCCAAGCAGTACAGCATACTGTTTCTAAATTTCTGGCAAAGTGAATTGCATCATGGTGCTCTTTTTCTCACAGACAGTGGCCAACTAACCCTACTATACTGTGCAGTTGATACAATCAAAAATAAACAATGCACATGTGTGAAATTAAAAATATAAAAAGGTGACAATTTAACCATTGCACTAATATATATATATATATATATATATATATATATATATATATATATATACACACTATCTATATTTCTCATGTGTGTCTGTTGTGGGCATTGTTACCTCACCCAGGCTGCATTTCTCACCCGATTTCAATGCGGTTTTCAACACAAGTTTGCAAATGGCTGCCGTAAGGACATGACGGAGCCCGATTTTTGAATTCAGAATCAGGTTCCGAAAAAAATCGATAATCAAAAAAATTCTGCTTACAGAAGGAATGATCGCATTTCAAACAAATTTGACACCCTCTTAGAGTCTACCATTAGAAGTGTTGTCCAGAAGTTTCATGACCACGGACCCCTAAACAGCGCGGAAAATCGATAAAACCCAAAAACCGATACGCCCAGATTGCGTCTGAACCGCATGTTGGTTTTTTAGCGAAAACCGAGTGGATTTATGAAGAGGCCATTGGGAGTCATCATGTGAAGTTTCAACTCTGAGCACCCCCCAAACAGAGTGCAAATCGACAATCGGTCAACCCTTAAAAATATTTTTTTTCCGGTTTTTTAAAGCTGATCGTATTGTGTTTATTTTGTTTAGTTCTTTTTTCGTAACAGATTTAATGTTTACTATAGAGCTTAGAAAAAGTTGGCAGTGTGATATAGGCAAGAAGTAAGGCATGTAACAACATCAGCACAGCAAAGGGCACTCCTCTAAAGGCAAGGAAGGGCAAAAATATTTTAAGTCAAGTGATAGCGATTGCTGTATTAGTCGTACTATTTTTGAATTGAGCACGGGCAACGCCGGGTCATGCTGCTAGTATATATATAAAAGATTGTTTAAAAAACAAAAAAAAATCAAACAGGTGTATTTGTTAAGAAGAACACTAACAAGCAGTAAGTGCTCTAAGATTGAGTGTATTAATCATAAAGAAATAAAAATGTTCAGAAACTTACCTTTTTGATTTAATTCACTTATAGGAGGAGAGGTTACATAATTCAATTAACAGAATTATGTACCCTCCCCTTTTATAAGTGGATTAAATCTTTTAAACTAAGTTGTAAAAGTAAGTTTTTTTTATTTCGTGTGTTTTTTTTTTGTTTTTTTTTTTTTTAAACGTTTCATTATTTATTTACCATATTACAAGTACATATCATGATTAGAAATTTTGCATTCTAACCATGAAATCAAAATTAGAATCCTACTGTAGTCAATTTGTCAGGGTGGTGACAAAGTTATTGTCATGGAGAGGTGATTCCAGTCTGTAGCATTGTTAGTTTATTCTAGCAGCAATTCTTCATTTATATAAGTTTGGTTAAAAATAAACAAAATATTTTAAGGATTTAAAAATTTCTAACCATTTTCCTGGTTTCAAAGGAAAGTTTCAATATAAATTGCCCAATCATAGCATGTTCAATTCATTTTCAGCAGAGTTACTATATTTGACGGCATGAGGTGCACTTTTTTTTTTAAACTAAAAATATCTTATAATTCCCCTACGTCTTATATGCCATATGTAGGTTTACTAATTTTACTAATTACTAATTTTTTCTTGATTTGCCCTGCTGAAATTAGGGTGTATCTTATATGCAGTCAAATACAGTAATTTTTTTTAATGAAATGGCATTTTCCAGTTTCAAATTGTGATAATGAAGTTTTCAATGGCATAGAAGTGCACAGAATTGTTTAATTTCAAGTCCTTCTTTATGTTGATATATTCTTTAAATTTCAATACGTTTCCCTGATGCATTTATAGGGGGTCAATGATAATCATGCCTAATATATTTGTGGGACTTAATTTGGCACATTATTCCATTCACAAAATGCATGGTGAAGCATGAACTCAACATGATAGATTTGGAAAACAATTTCACTAACCAGTGCACTAAAAGAGAATGTTCTAATCATATCTATTAAATGTACTGGACTTTTAATGCAATAAGAAAAAGTAAGTATAGAGACATCAGTACTTTTCATACTTACAATGGAAATAACATCATCAGTTACAAACAAACAGAAGTGCTAAAAACTTATTGTATATGGATATAGATATATCTGTAACATAAAAAAAAAAGAAAAAAAAAATCAAAGAAAAGATACTTACTTAACAACATCATCTATGTTGTTTCGGTAAACTCCTTCTAACTTATCTGCTGGAAAGCCCATGGCGATAATATTTGGATATATATCTGGAGGTATAGAGTTAAGGAAGCAAAGAGCTGACAAACAAAAGAATGCAAGATTATACAATTCATTCAATAAAATAAAAATAAAAAAAAACAAAAAACAGTAGAATCAAAATGCCAGAACATTAGATAAAGCTGAATGTAGAGTATGCAAGAATTTGAAATTATATTATTGCAGTAAAAATAGACATTAAAACAATGTAAAGTGAATGAAGAGCAAAAAGCAGGTAAAACAAAAAGAAAAAAAAATATATATAAAAAAATTCTAATTGGTTATCATTCTATACTCTTTAGAGCATGATTAAAGGGAAAACAAAGAAAAAAAAAGGGAAAACAAAGAAAAAAAAAGGGAAAACAAAGAAAAAAAAAGGGAAAACAAAGAAAAAAAAAAGGAAAACAAAAGAAAAAAAAAAAAACAAAAAAAAAAGGGAAAAAAAAAAAAAAAGGAAAAAAAAAAAAAAAGGAAAACAAAAAAAAAAGGGAAAACAAAAAAAAAAGGGAAAACAAAGAAAAATAGTACCACATTGAAATTTTCAACCAGTGAAAAATCTCACTTTTAAAAAGATGAGTTGTGTTCTATTCATTATCTGTTGGTTTACATCAAAATAATCTCAAACTAAATTCATCCAAATTATAAATTAGTCTTAATATATAGTATTTCTTTAAAAAGAGAGAGACTGACTTTAGCAATCAAATTAATATTTGTAAAATGTATATAATTTATAAATATAAAATAATCTCATATATTTAACACATTTCAGTGCCCCAGTAAAACTGGATTTTATTTGTTCAAGAAAGTAGATTTGAACATCTAGTCCATGTAATCAATACTAAAATTACTTTTTGTTCTAAGCTAATCAGATTTAATTGTTCAAAGTTCTTAAAAATGTCATTGGTCAATTTAATGATTAAATTACATATTCTAGTGAACAAGTCACTTTTAAACATGAAGGGAATCTCTTGAAAACATGGGTTCAATCAACATGCTGAGGAGAAAATTGTTGATTCATGTCAGAAGGAAGAGGCTATAGTACTAATGCTTTCTGATATTAACTTACATAGTAGTATTATGTCTTACCAGTAAAATAATACTTCTTCAGAATTACTCTCAATGGGCCAAATAGGGGAGGCATAATAAATAGGGGGGGGTCAGAAAAATCAGAAAATGTAATAATTTATTAAAAACAAGTATTTCAAACTATAACAGAACCTTGAAGCCATGAAGTCTTGCTAATGTTACAATATAAATGTCCATAAAAAAATATGAAAGATATTATCAAATACGGAGGTGGGGATAATAATCTCCCCATGAAGGGAATTAATGCCAAATTAACAATCTGGGGTGGGGGATGTTTATTTGATGCCCAAAAGTAGCTTAACTTAGTATAGCACAAAGTGTACTATGATTGTGCAGCACCAAATTTTCAGTGTGGGAAAGTTGGCTTTTTTTTTGGAAATTATTTGAAAACTAAATGTTCACCCAATGAAAAGAGAAGATTGGATAGCTCCAGTACTCTGCTTTTGGTTTGATCTGACTCTTGTAAAGAGAGCATGGCAGGTGGTATCAGGTACTTTCTGGAATGGTCATAATTTCCCCTTGAATTCTTGAGTGAACTCAAGGCTCAAAAGATGCTCAAAGCAAGGAGCTTCATTGGAAGTTCAGCCATTCATCATGGCCAGTGAGAATTTAAAACTAGCTTGAAAAGTTATTGGCTTGGTTTTTGAAGTATTTAAAGTTACAAGCTAGTTTTTCCCCTCCTCCAGGCTCTGGTCATCTAAAGATTTAATGAGGTCAAGAGAAGTGACATGAATACCAAAAACTTATCGAGGCTAATTTACGATATCAATTAGACAAAAATTGAGTTTACAATAGTGAATAGTGATTTACTAGTAATGAGAAAATATTTTTGCAACAAAACCTCTCATTAAATGGGATTTTTTATATTACCATCATAAAAGATAATATTCAAAATAAAAAATGCAAATGTGGAAATCATAATTTAAGCTATGATAAAGCCAATACTTTAAAATATTTTACACTATTGTCTTTAATTTTGAGAAGAGTTATTAACATTATACAGATACTCAAATCTATTTTTAGAATTGTCACCACTATCTTTGGTCTGACCCATTCTTCTTATCAGATGTAAACCATGAAGAAAAAAAAGTACCCCCCCCCAAAAAAAACACAAAAACAACTAAAGATGAGGTGGAAAAATCTAGTATATCAGACCATATCTGGAGTGGGGAAGGTACATACTACTTGTTCAGATAATTGATACAGAACATTGTTATATAGCTGAAGTGGGGTGGCATATATCAGCCAGGTGTGCTAATTGGGCTAGTACATATTCCAACAGTTTTCTTTGTTGGGGCAAAATTGGTTTTAGGAAGTTTCTAGCCCACCCTCCTGTCAGCATTTTTGAGGGAATCACCTGAGACTATGAAAAGATCAGTCAGGTGGGTACACTGATGAACAATTTTTGGCACCTATTGCTTTTTCATGAGTATAACAATTTCCTTGCCCCCATCAGCTTCACATATTAAACCTGATGAAAACTGTTGAATGGCCCAAATGTGGCATTTCTATATAAATAAAGTGCAATGTACATGTGTCCGTCCATCTGTTTTTTGGTCTTGGCAAATCATGAACAGTCTCAAGTAACAGGTAGTAACTTCTGTAGATATATAAGATTAAAAATTATATAAGTAATTCATTTAAAGTTAAATAGCGAACAGAGAAAAAGCTTAAAAAAACAATTCTTTATTAAAGTATTAAAAGGTTTAACTTTAATTTCAGTTTTTGTTGTAATTGCAATATCATCTAATTGAACCATAATTAAAACTTATGCAGTGCATGGCATGTTACACATGTCCCCCCCCCCAACCCCAGCACATATACTGTGACATATTCAAAATAATATAGTTTGTGTTGCCTAATGTCTTTCTAAGATTGACTTTATGTGAAGAGATCATGAAAAATGGTGATTTTAAAAGAAAATAAAAATTGCACACAAAATAAATGTAAACAAACTACGGAGATTGATTACATATATGAAGATAGATTATGCTGAATAAAGGTGTCGAATAAAGATAATTTTATTTCTAAATTCTTATAACTTATGTACATAGGACACTGAAGGTAGATATCAATTTCTTTGGTGAAAATGGTTAGTGTATTATTGGAATATCAGCTTACAAGGTCCCAATAGTTTGTTAAAACTTGCAAAGATTTTCAGTATTTCAGATATCATGCTATATTATTCCTGTAAGAAAACAAAATAACTTAAAGCCTGAATCAAATAATCTATTTATGAAAATTTAATGAAAATATTGGCAATGTCTAACCCACACAAAAAAAAAAAAAAAAAAAAAAAAAAAAAATTACTATAGATCCTCAGGAAAGATAATTGATTTCTTGTTGCCTTCTCCAGGATTTGTAATTAAGATTTTTCCTTCTCCTAGACTGTTGCCTCCTCAAGGATGGAGAGCCAGTTTGCCCTGATATTTAACCTATAGTTGGAGACAGATTCTCACTAATAGCCTTGGTAAAGGCATGGAAATGAACAAAAGAGGCCAGGCCAAAATTTGAGGTTGGTTTGCTGATGCCACTTTAGACACGTTCTAATTAGACAACTGATTTTTATTTTCTTGAAGATAACATGCCAAACAACCGTCTGCAATATTTATGTTTAGATTTAAGAACTCCAAGTATTAGTAACAAATTCACTGAATAACAAACAAATTGCAGAAACAGTAACAAACAAACTCCCTATATTTGAAGTAACTTTTATTGCCATTTTTACTTTTTGCAAGAAAATAAAAAAATATGATAACAAATTGTCACATGAGGACAAAATATTTATATTCATGTAAACAGAAAAAATATTGAGATGATATGAAGTTGTAATATTGGAAAAAAAAAAAAAAAAAAAAAACCCTTTTGATAATGGTTTGTGAAAGTGAAAAGTATTCCAATATTGGACAAGTTATATTTAAATATACCAGAAATTGGGAAAATTATAAAAAAAATATATACAGAAAATAAAAATCTGTTAAATAACTTTTGTTGGTTTTTAAGCAATATGTAAGTAATGCACATTGATTGCTGGTATTAAACTGCTTGATGTATAATAACAGAGTTCAAATTTATACATTTTGTTCTACACTGTTAACACGGAGCTTTACTCATGATGCAATCAGTCCTGGGTATGATGATCGACTATATCCAGCAACAAGGCCTCTGATCATGAGATTGAAGGTTATAAGGAGCATGGAACAACCTTTTAATTGGTGTTGTTCCCAGGTCCACCCTGACCTGGGGTGGTAGCACCTGTTAGGGCCACAGCTATGGGCGAATAGTGAACCCCCAAACACTATGAAAAAATATATATATATATATATATAAAGAAATGGACAAAGTCCGACAATTTATTTATTAAAGACATTTTTATGTTTAACGTTCTTTTTTATAGATACAAGTATTTAAGTAAATGCTCTGTTTATAATAAACAGTATTAAATAACATTTACCAGCCTGAATGTCAGAGAAATTTTCATAGAAAATATTCGTCCTTTGACAGGATTCGAACCTGCATCCTATACAGAACCGTCATTTACGCTGACGTGCCTTACCGCTCGGCCACAAAGAAGCGTTCAGTAGACAAGGTCGAATTTACTGCTTATAAACTTCAATCTTTCCATTATATATATATATATATATATATATATATATATATATATATATATATATATATATATATATGACCAACAATATATTTTACTTATAGTTGAAGCCATAAAACTGTTCAAAATACTTAGATTTTCACATTAAATAAAAAATAACCTATAGAGGTTGATATGCTGCTAAAGTAAATCAACCAATTCTTCCATGACATTAATCTATATAATATCCTACAATTTGTATTCCAAAATATAACTTCAAAAATACTACAACGCATATCACTCCCTCTAGTAATAATGTCTACACAAACATGTATATGCACAAAAGCTTAGTATCATTTACCATGTAATCAATTGTGAAAGCAGAGTAACATTTTTATTACTTCAAAGCTCCCAAGAAAATTAAATTTTGGTATTAAATGACCCATAAGGAGTTGATATGCCGCTAAACAAATCAATCGAATCCTGATGTAATCAAGTGTGGATGTGCTAACGGTGAGAAACTAAATGTATATTTATTATTAGCATAAATTATATATCAGAAACTTATTTAATAACTTCTACTTCTGAGAAACACCCAGTGTACATTCAATATTTGTGAATCTGCCCAACACTTACAATCACATACATTTCTGGTTAATATTCAAATATTATTCAAATACTGCTTCAGCCATTTTTATGATTTCAAAACAACAATGAATACAAGTTTTGTTAAAAGATTAGATAAAGAATGAAAGATGGCTGCCTAAACAATTCTACACCCTATAAAAATAGGGTATATTTATGACCGAAGAGTGCTCAATATGGACAATAAAGCTTTTTGCAGACATAACCAGTGTAGACATAGAAATCAACACTGCATAGTGACCGTCACTTTCAAACCGTAATCATCAGATTATGGTTGATTTCTATGTATGTCTACATTGTGTGTGTGTGTGTGTGTGTGTATATATCTCATCATGTAAAGTTACAAGGGTGTATTGAATGTTCTTAACAAAAAACAGGTTTAATTATTTAGTCAGATTTTAGGAAGTCAGTGGGAGTTGAGTGCTTTTCAGCATCCCCCTCAGATTTCACATAAAAATGTAATGTCATTAGAAATCCTTGGAGGGGGGGGTGAAATGAAATTTTTTAAACCTTATGCATTTCTGTTAGAAAAATAGACATAATTTTGCACTAATATACTTGTGAAAGGCATGAATCTATTACTTCCCCTCCTTCAGCTACAGGTTAAATAGAGTAAACTGGGCTTTACCCTCAGGTAACAGCTGGTCTAGAAGAAGCACTACCATGAATTCAAAACTAAGAAGTAATGTAAATTTATACATATTAAAAGGAAGCTGTGGAGAGTTGTGATCGCCTACATCCTAAAGGGTAGTGGTATTAAAAGAAAAGAAAAAAAGAAAAGAAAAAAGGTAATCATTTAGATTTAACTTATATGAATGCTTTTTTGCAAAACTAGGTCACATTTAAAACAAAGCTCTTATTGAAACATGTAAACATTACAGACAATTCATGAGAAAAAGATGAACTAGAAAAGTCAAGCTGCCCCAAGTAATATTAGCTCAGATTTTAGATATACTAAGAAAAAAAAAAACAAAAAAAAACAACAAAACAATCCATTATAATATAGTTGTTCCCAGCACCCCCAACCATCCCAAATAAAGATTTTTTTCCTTCTTGGTGGTGGTGGTGGTGGGTAAATATTCCATATAAACAGAATTGACTCAATAGTGGAGATAAATAGTGATAAGTTTGTGCCATATCAAGGGGAGATAAATAGTGACAAGTTTGTACCATATAGAAATGCAAAAAAAAAAAAAAAAAACCACTGCAGTTTTGATGCAAAGCAACCACTTATCCCAGCTGTGACTTGTTCATGGCTGCTGCTGTTGCAGCCAAGAAAAGAAGGTAAGCAGGTGGGGAAAGTAATTATCTTCCTTGATATTCACCTAGCAGAATTTTGGGTTAGCTGGCAGTTTGAAAACTTACAGCACCCTTGGCAGAGAACCAGGAAGTAGGATAATATGCGAGTACAAAGAAAAAAAAAAAAAAAATATATCAAGGGAAAAATCAGTTACCAGTTGTAAGATAATATAGTTTGCTTTGAATATTTAGTACAAATCCTTACATAATGACAAATAAAAATGTTACATTTCCCTTCAGGATTTAGGTGATCAGGGCTCTCCACAGCTTCTATAAATTATGCATGGTGGTAATTGTTCTTAGGAGTGTTGCCTTCTCCATGGCTCTTCTGATTACTTACCAAAACTAGAGCACTCGGGTTGCCCTGCTCTTTAACCTATATCTGGGGGATGAAAGTATGAATTCATAATTTTCTCCAACAACATTAATATAAACTGAGCAAAAACTGTCACTCAGAATTGGAACTTACATTGCAAATGTGATTCACATATTGCAGTTCTATGGACATGTAGTAGTCATTGTAACATTCATTGAAAGTTTTGTTTGATAAGACAACTCCAAACAGTAGTTATATTTTAAACTGATGTTCATTCAACAACAAAAAGAACAGTTTTAAGCAATATTTTTTAATGTATTTTCTGAACTTTCAAAGCATATGCTAAAATCATAATTTTACATGATATTCAGTTGTCCAATACAAGGCATGTTTTTACAAGGAAACTACAGTTCTATATTTACACAGGACAGACAGGTTACATCTAGATCTTGTATAAATGTAGTTGTCTATATTTATCGTAAAGGCCCTTTTATTATGCAATGCACAAACATCTGTGCAGACATTACTTTTTGTTTAAGAGTTTTCTGTTACCCTTTTTATTTTCCTAATATATATACAGTGTAACCCGGATATAAGAGAGTTGTCGGGACAGGAGAAGAACTCTCTTATATCCGGGTTTCTCTTATATCCGGGTTACACTGTAATAAGTAAAGTATTTGTAAAGTTAAAATTTTTTTTATAAAACTAGTGTTGTGCGAGTTAAATATACAATACTTGAACAGGAATATATTTAATTTTATTTTTAGCAATTTTCATTTCTAAAAAGAGAGGTCTTGGTTATTTTGTGTGCATCTCAGCACAACTTAATATTATTGTGTTGGTTCATTGTACTGATTTGAATACTGTCATAGACCCTCCACATATCACATAACTTGTATATATTCTGCAAATGAAAATGTATAAAATCCTGTTTTGCATGATTAGTAATCATTTGTTTTTAAAGTAAGAGTATCACTGTATAATTACTGTAAAATATTTTATTATTTCAAACACTGCCCTGAAACTTCAGGCTTTAAAAAGATTCAGTACTTTTCGTAACCTGACTTATTTGAATATATGCAGATATTTAACTAAATAACTGTACATATCTGAAATCATCATATTATACTTGTCCCTCCCTTTGTTAGTTTGCATGACTGTTACACCCTGTCAATATTTCATAAATAATGGACTATTCTATTTTGATCTCATAGAAAGAGGGGAAAAGACATTAATTGGTTTCAGCGAGAAAATGAAAGGGAAGATAGAAGTGTAGAGAGAGTGAAAGAATCAGGTTATGTTGATACTACACTTTGATCTCCACCGACCGTGATAAAAGCACCAGTTTTCGGATGCACAGTATCAAACAACAGAAACCGAGTAAGGAAATCATCAAAAATTCAGTTATAATAAATAAAATAACTGTCTTCTGAACTATTAAATTATTATTATTATTACTAATAGTGCATAAATAATGGACTAAACTGTTTTGATTGGTGAAAAAACAAAACAGTATCAGAGATGCTATTTTGTTTCAGTGAAAAAAATGAATAAAAGAAAGGAAGAAGGAAAGTGTTTGACAACTGTTTCAGTGAAATGGGAAAGTTGTCAATTTCAAATCTTTTCATTTGTATCCACTTACCTCTTCAAATAACGACCAGCATTCATATTTATCATTGTTATTGCAATATTTTGTTAAAGTTGTTAAGCTAAAATATTTAACAATGTGATAGGGGAATTTACACAGATATTTTATTGACAGAGCTTGCCATGAGCTTATTCAATCATTAACTTAAGAATTAAGATTTATCAGAAAATTCAAATGGGAAAGATGTGAAATTTTCATGGATTTTTCGAGTGCTTTATAAATGTGCTGTCAAAAGTTCGTAACATGTTATCCTCTTCACATGACTAGATATAAAATGGCAATCAAAAAGTTTTAGTAAACTAGCAAACAAAGAATTAAAAAAAAAAAATGTACTCATAATAACCTGGTGGACTGAAGTGTTAGTTTGTGAATTCGGTGACATTAATTGGGAGTTCAATCCCTGGGCTGGACAATGTGTACTTGGATTCATTGGAAATGGGCGAGCAATAACAGTAGTACTAAAAATAAGAACTAGATGAGATATCACTACACATGGGCAGTGTACAGAAAACATTCTCCCCCTGTAGATTAAATAAAGGATTCTGTTCAGAATTCACTGTAGGTTACCCAGATCAATATACACCTGATGAAAACTGGAAGGCACAATGGCTGAAGCATCGTAATAACAAAGATGAGGACAATAGTCCAGATGTAAAAAGTGTAAATAATAACACCTCATCAAAAATTATGGCAAGAAAAGAAAAAAAGTGTAATTGCAATTTGAAATTAGGTAAAAAAAAAATCTAGAAAAAAATCATTTAAATGTGTGTATATCCTGTTTTGTGTTGAAGCTTTTCCCTTTTTTATTCTATCACAGTAACAAAATGGAATCTATTTTGAGCCAATTGCAAGTATAAAAAGTGCAAAGTATTTGTAGGCTGAAACCTATGCTAAATGGTGTGTGTGTGTATATATATATATATATATATATATATATATATATATATATATATATATTCTGTTTGCATGTTATTTTTATAGATACAATTTTTAAGCAAATGCTCTGTTTATAATAAAGTGTTAATTAGATTTACTGG
Source organism: Acanthosepion pharaonis (assembly GCA_903632075.3). NCBI lineage: Eukaryota > Metazoa > Mollusca > Cephalopoda > Sepiida > Sepiidae > Acanthosepion > Acanthosepion pharaonis. The sequence continues at coordinate 1,684,960 of CAHIKZ030000247.1, read as the reverse complement.
CTTGAATTTGAGAATTTTCATAGAAAATATGTTTTCCGACAGGAATCAAGCCTGTCATTTGATCTGATATGTTATAGCATTTAGCTACAGTGGAAGCATCTGGTTAGATTCCTGTTAGAGGAAATTTTTTTTTTTACAAAATTTCTTAAATTCAGAAAGTGTAAATGTAATTAACACCGTTTATTTTAAACAGAGCATTTATTAAATAATTGCATTTATAAAAATGTATAAACAGAAAATATATTAAAATAATTGTCACACAGTCCATTTCATATATACATATATATATATATATATATATATATATATATAAGACAAAGAAGCAAATAACAGTGGTGGTTTTACTTGAAACCAGTGTTGGTTAGATATTTACAGATTTACTTATGCATTTCCAAACTGGCCACTATGTAATGATTCAAAATCACAATTATTCATTTTGATGCCAGATAAAATAAGGCCAAGTTTTGTGGAGACTATTCACTGAGAGTCAGTTCATTTATTCCTACAGCAAAATTGGTCCCAATGTATTATACTACTTCAGAATAACCTTGTTAAAGTCAGCAAGGAAGCACAATATACCAAACTTAGCAACAAAGTATTAATTAATATCTGAAAAGATGGGGTAGCTATTTTAAACATAAGGTTTTAAGCGTTCAATCTAAAATATATGAGATTCTAATGACTGAAGAAGCAATTAGACACCTATCTACCAGCCAGTAAAACTTACTCTATGTATTGAATGGATAATATGTATAAATTACTACTAGGCCAAAAATGTCTGAGTTTTAAATTTTGGCTAACTAGTTAAAGAACTCTTATCTTTACAAAATTAGTTATACAATTGCTGGTGGCACTAAGTTGTGCATACTAAATAAAAAAAAATAATGCTTACAATAAGAACTGACAACTTGCTTTTCTCACTCCAGTCATAGAAAGCCACAGATGGGCATCTTGATGTGGTGTAATGGTTAGCAACCTTCTCTTGCTAGATCAATTATGACTGAATAGTATGTTTGATCCTCACTTGATGCTCCACACTTTCAGCTTTGTACCACATCTAAGCTATGCTTAGAAAATCATAAGGGCACCATAGAAAGCCACAGGTTGGGAAAACAAAAGCAGAGAGAATGAGAATTTGTCATGTGAGTGAAAGGAATAATAAAACAGGTAAGTGGTAAGGTAAGTAAATAAGTGGGCCATTTTGTAGTAATATGCATTTTAAATTTACCAAAATTACTGTTGACCTTCCTGCACTTCAGTTAGAAATGCAAATGATATTTCTGAAAATATTACATGAGTTTTGGACTGTGTCCCCACCAACCCGAATAAAACACTTTTTGGTGGTGGTGGTGGGGATTACTAACAGCTCATATTAACTATGATTTTTTTTCTTTTTCCCCTCCCCCTACACTTTCCAGTGAAGCAACCATAGCCTCTTGGCAATTTTGCAGTAGATACTCTATATTCTGCCAAGATTGAATCCAAGTTTTCCCTCTAAAGGTGGTTAGGCATTTACATCACAGAAAGTGTTGAGGTTCAGGCTTTCACAAAGTGCTTTTACATAAATCTAGTGCCTGGCTTAAAGATAAAGTGCATTTCAATGGTCTAAGGAAATATTTGCCATTCATTGACTAGAAAGCATATATAATTTCTTAAAGTGCATTTATATAGTACATAATAATATTTATACAGGCTGGGCCAACAGTCACGAAGAGGCATAAAACTTCTAATATTTTGTATTTTCTTTACAGGTTTTATAACGACCTTTGAGATTAAACTATATATTTTGTATATGAAGCTATGTTTTTTTTTTCTTTCTTTCCTTCCCACCTACAGAATGCCATGTCCCTCCAGGATATAGGTGACGATAACCCCTACACAGAATCCTCTATTATATGTGATTTGTGATAGATTGTGAAAGACAGTGGACTGGTTTCCCCATTGCCTTTTCCTTCTTAGGCTAAAGAGCCCAATCTGCTATTTCGCCCATAGCTGATGGGGGAAAGAGATAGATTGTTGCCTTTCCCAAAAGTATTTTTGCAAAAGTGAATGCAACGGACTAGCCCAGGATTTGAACTCTCATTCCACTTTCTGCACTAACTCAGTGTTTCTCAACCATTGTTAATTCAGGGTGCACTTGTAGAATAACTAAAAATCTGGGGATGCATTTTAAAATTTTAATAAGGAAAAATAAGTCATGAAATTTAAAAATAATAAAGTCTCCTGAAATAAGCATTTATTTTTAAGACATTACATTGTATATTTAAGTGATAGAATTTTCATTTAAATCAATTTATGAAGAATCTGCTATTTTTCTTTTTAGAGAGGCTGATAATGACCAATTTAAATCCATTGAGTTTGGTTTGGTTTGTTTTACGGCATATCAATCTCAATGGGTTATTTAATGCCGACAATTTTTTTATTTCTGGTAATATTTTTTTTTCAAAAATGTATTGCTGGTAATAATTTTTTTTTTTTTTTTTTACAAAGTATTTCTGGTATTAAAACCTATTTTTACACTTTTTACACTAGTGCTTTGACCCCAGTTTGGCGGGCTAACTATTTAACCATAGTTGGGACCCTAGCAGGTGCTACCACCTCAGGTCAGGGTAAACCTGGGAACATCAGCAATTAAGAGGTGCTTTCACACTCCTCAAAACCTCCTGATTAGAGGCCTCGCTGTTGGATGTAGTGTATCATCTTACCCAGATGTGGATGTAGTTTATCATCATACCTAGGATGGTTGAAGTCATTAAGAAAAGCAAAAGTGAAAGGATTATCAATTCCTTAAAGGAATTTAACATCCAGTTTAAAATCTCAAATGACAAAGACTTGACTGTCATGGAAGCCATGTACTTAGTGTCTCAAGCTTTTTAAAAAATAAATTTTTTTTTTAGATATAAAAAAAAAAAAAAAAATTACTCTTTTGTTAACTTGGAGTGAACCGGTTGAGAAACACGGCTCTACCTGTACAGATCCTATGATATTGTAAATTTAAAACAAAACAAACTGAAGTTATTAAATATTGAAACTCCTTTGTGACTTTTGCCCCACTTCTGTATATGTTGAAAACCGCTGAAACTATATTAATAATTAATAGTAATAATTTAATGTAATATGCAGTATAATTTTGTTTAAGGCAACAAATACTGGTGCCTATAAGGAAGCCGTAGTGGATTTGCATAAAAAGAACACTCTGGTCAAACTAAGCAGCTATGCTTGGGCACCAATAACTGAAATCTACGGTTTATGAAATTGAAAGTTTTTAGCAAATTCTATGAAAGTAAACATGATAAATTGTTAAATTAGTAGGTCTGCTTTAGAGCAGTTGCTTATTTAATCCTTGCCCTATAGGCCTTAATGGATGCCCCAGCTCCACTATTTTGGATTTTATCTTATCTTACTTATTATAAAACGCAGATTGTGTGTGTGTGTGTGTGTGTCTGTACGTTTATATATTGGATTGGATTTCCTAAATTTTTCAACCGATTTCAACAAAACTTCACAGGACTACGTAAAATTACCTTGCAGTGGTTCTGACAGCGCCAAAAATTGGAAAAACAATTCTTTTTGCATAGAATCAATTTGAAAACAGGATTCTGTCACCAGAATGAAAGGGGGACAACTCATATAAAATTATACTTACAAAACCCAGGTGGGTTGTGCGTGTGTGTGTGTGTGTGTTTATATATGGATCGGATTTCCTACATTTTTCAACCGATTTCAACAAAACTTCACTTTTTTTGGCAGGTAGTGTTTCTTATTATCTTGCACACTTTTTTCTTTATTTTTACATTCAGAATGCTTTAAAAATTCCATTTATAAGACAATTGTTTATAATAAAATTCTATTCAATCGGTAAACTCATAACGATTGAAAACAATGTTTTGTTTGAGTTTGACTAATTTGTAAAAACAAAAAAAAACACAAAAAACTAATTAAGACATGCATGTCCGTCAACCTTAAACAATAATCTTTGTCAATTTTATTTTTCAGTCTTTATGATGGTCGATACTTGATCTATCTCTTACTGTTACATCCCCGGGCAATGCCGGGCTCTACTGCTAGTATTATATAAAATTAATACAAGTGAAAAGATTGTCACTTAGTTGATTGATGTTACCTTCAGCATCCAGAGTCCAGAGTCATATATGATGCCACCCAGTGCAAGGCATGAAAGCCACCAACCCGCAAGGGGTTACAGGGTGTGGAAGAATTAGGAACAGAAGCATTAATATTGAGCAGGAAGAGAAAAGAGTAATCAGAGGGACAGTAGATGGAGATTGGAATTGCATGTAAATTATTGAAGATTAAAGTTGGCTGGAAAGCATGGAGCCAGAAAAGAGTTCCACAAGTGAGAAGTGCGAGAAAAGAAACTGTTAGCATAGAATTCATGGCTGCATCTAGCCAGAACTGTAAATTGATGAGAACATGACACCAGTCTAGTACTGCACTTAAAGTCTAGGTACCATATTGAAGAGCTCATATGAACAATTACCAAGTATTTATGGAAAAGACACACACACACTATATGTGTATTTAGACAGTAACCACCCTCTGATAGATTTTTTAATTGAAAATTGCTGACAAGATACTTTTGTAAAAATTTTCTTGTGTGCAAACAAGAAATTTTTTTTTTTTGACTGTATATGTAGAAATTGTTGAAAATTCTTCTGAGCACTTTTGACTATTCTATCAGCCATTTTCAAAACATTTTGTTTAAGCTGTTGCAAATGCTATGTAGGCTGATGCTGCAGACACACCCACACACACACCTCAACATGGTGTAATGGTTAGCAAGCTTGTCTTGCTAGAACAATTAGAGAGTAGTGAGTTTGATCCTCACTGGGTGCCCCATATATTCGCTTTGTGCCACATCTAAGCTACACTTAGAAAATCACCACACACACATGTATGTGTGTAAGTAAGTATGTATGTGAAACTGTCATTAGATCCAACATGCTTTAGAGACTAACTTGGCCCCAAAGTCTGTCAATGATCACGAAGTTGAATAATGCCTTTTGAATGCAAATCTTTCTCAGTCTAAAACACTCTGCTCAGTTTCACATTCTAATTTAAATAAAGCAATTTGTAAACAAGTGATGGATTTTTATTTATTAATTAATCTGAAAGATTTTATTACTTAAACTTTATTTTAAGTGGATACCCATATTTGAGTAGACGCTTTATTTATTTAACAGTATATTTATTTATTTTAGTCTACTAGTATGAATATCTCACCATTTCTGGCAGAATGTGGGATATCTAATAACAAAAGTGATAAAAAGAAAGAATTTAAATGAAATCGCTTAGATTTAAATGCCCAAAACACACAGAAAAAAAAAAAAATTCAAATTCCCAACATCCCCCATTGGTGTACATGTGTAGTCACACCAACGTAAACAAATTTAGCCCGGTGAAATCTTAAAGGACAAAAAACCTCTCGCACAAAAACTTTTTCCACTTCGTCATAAATCTTTCCCCTCAAATTGTTCTTGATGTGTTTGCTGTGCAATCACTTTTAGTTTTATACAATGATAATGGCTAAAAGTATAGCCAAAAAGAGCTTAAACATACAGAACATTCAAATAAAATAATTTCTACAAAATTTATATCCAGGAAAGAAAATTATAACACCAGAAGAATTAAATAAACTTAACTGCAGTACCTTGTCAATCATTTTTAATAAAATTTTTATGTATATTTTTTTTTTTTTGAGAATTCTTTCTTAGTCAGGCCAAGAACATTTCATCATTCCTGTGTGTGTGTGTGTGTGTAAAGAACATTGTGGCATGCCAGAGACAATATTTTGTCAATAGCATAAACTTCAGAGAGAAGTGAATACATGTCTCTATAGTCTTTCTATGCCAATAACAAGACAGGTAAGTTAGAGTTCAAGTCTCTATATTACAAAAAAAAAAAAAAAAAAAAAAATCATTAAAATGGTTGTAAAAAAAAAAAAAAAAAAAAAAAAATTAATTTCAGCAGTTCCAATGCAACCTGTTAAGCCACTTTTCACTAACTCAGATCTTTCTCACAGACACACTTCATAACTATCTTGTGGATGCACAAGAGAAAAGTTTTAGAGAGAGCTGGAGTAAAAGAAAAAAAAAAAAATTCTATTCTAACATAAAGTCTTCATTTTCTGTTTAAGCAACGCTTACTACCACCTTCAATGCTTATTACTCACACCAACAAGAAGCATCTTTCAATACTGACTACCACCTCTATAGCAATACTCCTCTTTGCCTACCCCTTCTCACCCCCCAACGCTGTCTTCCTCTCTCTAGCAGATCATGCTGGGGTAATCGGAGTTATCTCAATATAGTAACTGACCTTTACCAAACTGGAAAGCAGTTTGAGAAAAGATAGGAGGAAATGGGGGTGAAAAGAGAGCAACAAAAAATAAAGAAAAAAAAAAAAAAAAAAGAATAAAAAGTAGAATAATGAGGGAGGGGATGTAAGAGTAGGAGGAAGAGGAGGGTAGGGTCGTCTGAAGCCTACTAACCTACATAGGCGGTGTAGTGCCTGCCCGCTCCGCCTGCTTTATTTGCTTGCTTTTTTCGTCTAAAGAGCTGGTGTAGGTACAGTGCTCAATTTTTCTCTGTGTGTGTGTGTGTGTGTGTGTGTGTGTGTGTGTGTGTGTGTGTGCGCACACGCACGTTTGCGTGGTGCTGGTGGTGTTAAGTGAGCCTTCCATATATTAAATGTGTGAATGTGACAGCTGAATTGCACACTTGTGTATGAAGGAGAATGTAGAAATTAAGCAGAGGGATAGAGGAGTGTGTGTGTGTGTGCGTGTCCATTTTGAAATAGTGCCGAGATATGTTTCTACAAAGAATGAATTTATAATCATAAAATCAAAATTAAGATAGTCTATGAAAAATTGCACTTAAGGTCTTGGAAAAAATTTTGATTATTAATAAAATGTGTTCTCCAATTAAGTTATTCACATACATATTGCTCATTAACTCTTTACATGTGCATGTGTATAAATGGATAATACAAGTATTATTCAATTCAGAGTATGGGCAATATTGGCTTCCCACGATTTCCTATCCTTTGTAATTCTGAGCAAGGTTTGTCTTTTTGCTAGCCCGCCTTGTCTCTGTTCCACCAAGATTGTTAAGTAGGTTATTTGCCACACCACTTTCCTCTGTCCCTCAATATCTTCTGTGAGTGTCAAATTCTCCAAGCAGTCTGTTCTTATTATTCAGTTACAGATCTTAAAATACCCACAATGTCATCTTATATCGTAAATATATTTTAATTTTTACTGAGAATAATTTATTTTTTAATCATCCCACCCCCAAGCAAGGTTGGAATGCCACTAGTATGCAGGAGGTTACAGAATGAAAGTGAGAGAAAAGACTGGATATTGGGGGGGGGGCACTGAAGAAAGGATAAAAGATGAACAGGATTCAAGATAGTGATTGAAGTTTCATTTAAATTTTTGAAGATTATAGTTATCAGGGAAGCAAGTAAATGGAAGGGAGTTCCACAGGCAGGAATTGTGAGAAAAGAAACTGTTGCGGTAGAAGTGGTAGTTACATTTAACTATTTCAACAGTAAAATGGTGGGACCTAGATGCCAATCTAGTAGCACACTTAAATTCATGTAGTCATGGCTCCAGGAAAAAAATGCTCATTAGTTCAAGTAGTTTATCCTACAAAGGCATATACAAACACTTCAGGCATTGTGCTTCTTTGGAAAATAGTATTGGTCCTGAATCAATTATCAATGCGTTCAAGTATGAGAAATTAGAGGATTGGAACATGTGTATGGATGTGTGTGTATTTCTGCATACACTGCATAAATGACCAGAGAACCTTGTGTATGTGTGTACGTTATAAGTTTTATTAAATTCAATTAACCTTTAGCAAACTGCATTATCAATATTAATTTCCTATCCACTGCATTCTTTTTCAAAGCTTCTCAATTGCAATATTCTTATTGTTAATTTCACTCAAAGTTGTTTTCTGCTGTCATAGCAGGATATGACAACACAGCTATTGACATACACTATTATTCAGACATTAGAGTCACCTTCAGTGGCAGGTTAAACTTTCTGTACCACAAATGACGTCACATACAGAATGATAAAAGGTTAACAAGGTCCATTTCATCTTTTATTGTATTGTTTCAATTTTCAGATAAGTTGTTGAAGATCCAGATCAAATATACAGATAAACTATTCAAAGTTCATATTTTTGTTTGCTCAAGTACTTTTGAGCATTTTTTTTACTTTGACGTACAAGGCCCAAGAGTCACTTGAGGTTGAGGGTTACAGAATGATAGTCACAGATTATTCAAATATATGGGGAAGGTAATAGTTAACCCTAGGCTTGAAGTAGATACTGCAAAGCAGTGGTTCGTGGGAAGAAACTGCTCAAGTGGAACTTACATCTCACCATTGGAATACAAAGGGACTGAGGGTGGTTCGCTACAATGGGCGTGGCAGGGTGGGTCTTAACCGTGAAGGTTAGAACTGGTGGAACTGAGGAATGTGGTTCATCTGAATACTTTCCATGGAAATAAGCAATAGAGCAGTGAGTCTTGCCACTTCCTCCTGACTGTGAGAAAGGGGTTGCAAAGTGGAAAATAATTTGTCACCCATAAGGATGCAGAGACACTTTTGAACTATTGAAACTGCAATGTGAAGACCGTGAAGCTCCTGTTCATATATGATAGCAGTATTCCATTTTTGGCCTGACCCTTGTAAATACATTAGTACTTCAAATATTATTTTTTGTGGATACCCAATTTATTTTAAACAGTGTGTATTATGTCTCTCTTTTTGAAGTAATAAAAACGTTGGATTGAAAATAAATTCATTAATTCTTTAGAAATTACTTTGTTTACATTTTGGATATGGAAATATTTAGTTTTTTTGAGAAAAATCTGAGTAACTTTTTTTTTTTTTTTTTTTTTTTTTTTTTAATATTCCTGGAAAGGGTAAATAGAACATTTCTGGCCTGTGATGGTCTGTGGGCAAGTGATCTAATGCAGGACTTTTTCAGACTGTGGGTTATGGGATTTGCACAGTACTCATAAAATCATAGCTAGTTTTACACTGAGGTAAGCTCGTATTATATTTTAATTTTTTAAAATATAATTGGTCTGTTCTTATTGAGTTTATGTATGTTGTTTGTCAAACTTGTTGCGGACTGAGTGATGTCAGTTCTCTCTCACAAAGAGACAGTGTGGTAAAACTTAAAGCTACAAAGATGTACAGTGTGTTCATCTTCATAGCCAGTGAAAGATGTTAATATTCTTGAATAATTCAGTTGCATCTGAAGTCAGAGCTAAAAGTGAATTTCTAGACTCCATGTCAAAGTAGAGTACACATTCTCTCTATGTGAGTAAGATGATGTGTTGTGTTTATTTGAAGTCTCAGAATTTTTGGTGAGTTGGCTATTGTTTTGGCAAAATTTAAGAACAGGCTAGTTATTTCCTTTAAAAGTAATAATTTTATATTCATTCAAATAGATAATACAAATAAATACATGTAATTTCAATGTGTGTGGATCATAAGAAATATGCATATAAAATGTTGATACTAGGTAAATGAACCTAGTAAACAGAGTGTCTGATTTATTACACATAGGTATAATGGTTGAAATGCAAAATGTGATTCTTGCTGTGGGTTACAGTAAAAAAAAAAAAAAAAAAAAAAAAAAGTTTGAAAAACGCTGATCTAAAACATGCCAGATCAAATGATAATGTAGGTTCAAGTCCTGTTGGAGAGCACATTTTCTTTAAGATTTCTCATGTGTGCAGGTTGATAACAGGAGTTTCCCAGCATCTTTAGGGAATATCTGTTCATCATGATAGTTCTGGGTGTGCAGATAATGCGATGGTTAGCTGCTTGGAACGTGCGTAGTTATGTGTATGGCTGCAGACATGCACACATTCACACGGGGGAGGGGGGTTGAAGAAAAAAGAAAAAAAATTGAGAAGTAAGAGCAGTCAATTGCTGATATCCACTGACAAGTGGTTGGAGTGATTCCCAGAGGGTCCGTCCATCAACAAAGTCTATTTGTTTAATTTTGTATTGTATTTTTTTAATTTTCTAAAAAGTTGTTGCAAACCTGAAATTTATTGTGACATAGCTTCATTCAAGGGTTATGTTATTGTGAACTCTACAATCTTTTCATTGGTTATATAGTATGTGCTCTGCCAGAGTTACACAGTTGGGATGTTGAGGGTTAACCAATAAGTCATTAACTTGACTTTATTATTAGTTAAATCCTGATGTTTACAGTGTATAATGTTCAATCTATGTGGTTAATATTCAGTACTGAATTAAGAAAATTATCTCTAAAAATAAATACCTAATGTGTTAAGATGCTTTTTCATCATATATATATATATATATATATATATATATATATATATATATATATACACAAAAAATTTATAGCAATATCTCCAAATAGCCATCTACTCTTTTTCCATGCACACATGCCTATGAGAACAGCTAACCAATCCTTATTGCAGACACCCACTCAGGCACATTTGTATTTGTTCAACATCCACAGAGCCCACCTGTGGTTTATATTGCAACTCAGCTGAGCAAACCTTAGTTACAGTTTCTGGGAGAAAGCATATAATTTGTTAAGCTGTTTGAACAAGCCAGTATGCTCAAACCCTCGGCTCAGAGGACTTGTGACTTTATACTAGTACAACCATCCATATCTTCCAAACAGTTCCATCTACCCAATTTTAGGCACAAAGCATGGGTCAAGTTGGGGTTGCTCAGGTTCCACATGCTGTCATTGTCTTCTCAGACATCAAGAAATTTCCTGCTTGACAAATCAAATATGATTTGAATATTTGAAAGTAAATGTTTTAACTCACACACACACTATATATGAGATAGATAGAAAAGAAAATGAATATAACATTTTATGTTTGTTTCAAAACTATGTGTGAGGTGGGAAGAAAAGTTTGCAACAGAGGCCAAAAGAAAAAAATGTTTGGTCAAATTTTAGGAAGTGGGTTGGGTTAAGTACGTACTTCACCATTTTGTGTGTGTGTGTGGTTATGAAGTATATTTTATGTACTAAATACAAAGAATGTACAATCTAAAATTAAAATCAGTGTTTTCATAAAATATTAGAATAGGACTGAAATATTTCAATAAAATTAGATTTTTTTTTCTTTTATTTCTACAAATTGTGATTGAATGTTGCACTTTACTGAACAAAAAAGTTTATACAGCTAACATTTATGACTTTTGGTAGATACTAAAAGTGTAAAAGCAAATATCTATACATATTTAAAAAAAAAAAAAAAAAAAAAGAAAAAAGAAAAACAAAAAAGAAGATCCAATCCAGCATTTCATTAACTGCTGCATATTTCACTTCAGTTTGCTTGCAGCAAATTTAACAGTAAACAGAAGAACTATTTTTATAAGAGTAACAACAGAATATATTTTATTAGTCAAAAGGTTTTTAGAAAGAATTTAGTCATTTTTTTTTTACATAATGCCATGTCCCTTTAGAACATGGGTGATCATGACTACTCATTTTTTTCTGTTTTTTTTTCTTTTTTAAATATTATCTCTGAGCTGAATTGCTGTGACTCCTTTGGAAAGATAGTGGAGTGGTTTCTTGTTGCCTTCTCCATGGTTTTGAATTTAGAGATGTCCTGTTTGCTAACCACAACTAAGAGAGCCACAACTAAGAGTTTCCCTGCTCTTTAACCTATATGTGAAGAGATAAAAAATATGGATTCATAACTTTCCTCAAGAGCATTAGTGCACAGTGAGTAAAAACTGTGTCAGCCAGAATTGGATGTTACATTGCAAATACGACTCACATTTTGGTTCTATGGAATTGTAGTAGACACTGTCTCATATTTGTTTTTGTTATACTGGTTGCACCAGTTTATACTTCTATTTAACCCACAGCTACCAAAGAAAAGTCCGATTCATGCCTTAAGAACATTTGTAGGAAACTGAAAGCAACACACTAGCACAGAATTTGAACTCTGCTCATAAATTCCATTTTCTGTACACATATCCATGCACAAACCATTTAGTATTTTTTTTTTTAATATGAGCTTTGTTAATTTACCTATGTTTAGCTTAGTTTTAGTACAAAACTATTGAGCACCTAGTGAGGATCAAATTCATTGCACATTAGTAATGGTTAACCTGACTAGCTAGTCATATTACCATTACCTCATGCTAAGGTACCCATTGTCCCATAATAGTTACATTTAATCTATGAAAACTGTATACAAACTTAAAACAGTCTCATGAGACAGATGCAGTATTTATACATTTTTTAATTTTTAATTTTTTTTTTTTCATATTACATACTATTAGAAACTTAAGCAAATGTTTGACCCAGTTTATCTTCAGCATAAATTGTACTCGGGTCAGATGCTGTCGGTGATGAAGAGAAATGACAAATGTAATATTAGCGGTTTCCTTATAAGATACATTCAACAGTAACAGTAAATATTGTTTCATTTGCTCCTATGCGCATTTTAGAATGAATGAAATTTTTGATGACTTTAATATGAACTTGAAAGAAGCTTTGAAAAAAGGTAAATACTTTTGATACACTCAAATATAGGAAACCACTCTACTATCTTTTCCAATAAGTCATACTATTCACAGATACTAAAGAAAAGGAATGTGCCAAGAGCCATAATCACCTATGTCATGAGGGGGGAGAAAGACAGCTCTTAATTCAAGACTGTGGGGATGGCAACAAGAAACCACCACTATCTTTTTTAATAACTCATGGCTATTCATAGATAATAAACAAAAAATGTGGAGTGCTATGAAGAGATATGGCATATACCAGGTGAAGTATAAATATCTACCAATTATTTAAACAAACTGAAATATACATATTTGTAAAAATAGTTTCAAATTGTGCATAAGGCATAATATTTTGATTTATTGCTCACAGTTTAATTAAATATGGCAGCTCAAACAAAACATGGTGAAATTGTCATATGGAAAAATGGCTGGTATGAAGAATTGTGAGGTGATAAAACAAATGTTTGAAGAAAAAAAAATTTTAATATCTGGGAATAGTTTCAAGAGAAGCAATCAATCTCATCAAATCCAACTCCAGGAAGAAATCAAAACAGAAGCAGGAGGAAGATGGCAAAAACATTTTGATAGGTCAGCAAGGAAGATTGTGAGACTATTTAGTATTAAAACCATACAAAATTCAACAACAAGAATTGATCTCAAACATCTCTAAGTAAAAATGTCTTGGCAGAGGGAAGATAATGTTGGCAATGCAGTGTACCACAAAGATTTTATTTGATCTGATGAGAAGTATTTCCGCTGTGGTCAAATACCAAAATGATAGGGGTTTACACCACTTCATCAGGAAACATTCCCAAAGAAGTTAGAAAACATTTCAAGTGGCAAAAACAAACTGGTGTCATGGTTTGGTTTGTTTTGTTTTATGGCATATCAACCTCAATGGGTTATTAATGCTGACAATTTTTATTGCTGGTATTATTTTTTTAAACATATTGCTGGTAATAATTTTTTTATAAAGTATTTCTGATATTAAAACCTATTTTTTTTTTTACACTTTCATAGTGTTTTGATCTCAGTTTGGAGGTTAACTATTTACCCATAGTTGGGACCCTAACAGGTGCTACCACCCCGGGTCAGGGTGGACCTGGGAACACCAGCAATTAAGGGGGTTCCACACTCCTCAAAACTGCCTTGCTGTTGGTCATAGTTTATCCTCATACCCAGGACAGGTCATGGTTTGGAATCATCTTTGGTGTTCATTGAATGATATTAATTGAATAAAATTTACCAGCAAATGTTTAAGAGGTGTTGCCCTGGTCGTCAACCACATTTGTAAGTTGCTATGTCTTCACCCAAAATAAAAAAAACAGCATAGATGGCCAATTTGGTGGGAGAGACATTTCCATAGATTTTTATGTCAATTTGGCCTCCATCAAGCCCTGACATTAATCCTATGGACCTTGAATATGACCATATTGGAGAACCAGGTTTCATGTATCACATACTCAGCTGTGTCAGACCTCTTTTGAAGTATAGTTGGTGCAAAGGTGGTGAAGAAGTCATGCACTTCTGTTGAGAGATTAAGAGCTATAGTAAAAGCAACAGGTGGCCATTTTCAATTGCAAATATATGTAAAATATTATTGATAAATATAACAGCCAACCTGTAAACATTCATTAATCAAAACCTAAAACCTTACTTTATGATAAAATAAATAATGGGTAAATATAGATATGTTGTGCTAAGTATACATACTAAAGAAATATTTAATAAAAATTGATGAAGTCTAGGAGAATGGTAACTCTGGATTTCAAACAGTGGAGAAAAATAATGTGAAATTACTCCCTTATCTTTTCATGAATGCACAGCAGTTTGAAAATAATAAAGGGTTCTGAAGAGGCATGGCATAAAAAAAAAAAATAAAAAAAAAAAAGAAATGCATTTAAATGGCTAAATTTGAGAGATTCCTGTTAAAGCTTGTGTGGCTTTCTTGATAGAGCACTATCTTGGTGACAGGCTCCTGGAGATAAGTGGAGTGTGTGTTCAAGTCTCATTGTAAGATTGTTTTTTTTTTTTTCTAATCCCAGCAGCTCATTTAGTGGCTGTGAAATAACAACCCGAAAGTCGTGATAGGGAACAGAAGAAAAACAAAACAGAAGAAAGTCAAAAATAATAATAATAAAAATATTTTAATTGATACGACTTTTTCCAATCAATGAAAAGCAGCAGTTTTGTTTAACAATTACATTTGACAAATTTAAATCCTGATTTAAAAGACAAAAATCTGTTCAAGCAAAAAGCACAGTTTTTGAAATGCTTCTATGTTAAACAGTTGAGTATCTTTAAACCTTCAAGCCCAGATTAAGACAGTATACAGATGTGGACATGTGAATAGTGTAATGATTATTGACATGCAAATTGGGACCAAGCATGCAGAGTTCAAATTCTTATCTAACCTGTTGCATTCACTTCACAAAAATGCGCTTGGAAAAGGCAGGAAACCATCTCTTCTTTCAGCTATGAGTGAAATAGTAAGGTAAACCGAACTCTCTAGCCTTGGATTGCAAACAGTGCAAGAAGGAAAATACTGAAGTTCAGAAAAATGGGGAAGGCAACAAGAATATTACCTTTTCCAGAAAAATAAAATAAAAAGGAAGCTGTAGAGAGCCATGATTGTCTACACCCTGAAAAAACATGGCATTTTTTTTTTTAAATAAATATGGAGTTATTTAATAATTAAATGGAATCGGCAAGCCAAGTTCAAATTATAGCTAAAAACAGTGTGAAACGCTAAATTCAATTTTTTTACTTCAACTTCAGGTAAAATAGTAGCATAAACTGGACTATTTAGTCTTAGTAACCAGTTAAGAAGAATTAAGTTGCTGAATTAAGATCAGTTTGGCAGGGAGCCAGCAACTCAAAAATTTTATCTGCTATTGAAATTACAGCAGCAGTAGAATCTAGCATGGTGGTGTTGTAGTCCTAAGTTTAATGGGAAATCTTCAGGAGTTTCAAGAATAATGTAAGTAAGTCAGACAAATAAGTTAAGGAAGATTTGAATAAACTAAAAGTAAAGTGTGTTCAAGAATATTAGATTGAAAAAGGAATTTTAAAGGTTTGAAAACTAGTTCTATTGACAATATGGTAATATGAATAGATTTTTGTTTTAATTTCCTATGAAGAATTCTTTTACTGTTGCTCTGGTAAGGATTTTGAAGATTATGAAAAATAATGAATTAAAAAGCATATGTAAAATAACTTGCTTAAATGGAACATGACTGTAGAACTAATTCCTATAGTAATGGGCGTGTTTGGAAGACTATATAGAAAATTGAAAAAGCACTTAGGGAAAACTGGAATCGAGACGAAGACTTCCAGAAAACTGCCATCATTTACTCTATAAGAATTCTCTGAAAGGTCCCCAGTTGCGAGGAATCTTGTTGGTACCTCAAGAACAGAAAACAGGAATTTCCATTAATTATGTTAATGTACAACAAGAGTAATATAATTGAACAGTAGAAATTGTTTCCTATTTAGAATTAGGTCTCCAGTTCTTTCATTATCACCTGGGTGGGGAAAAAAAAAAAAAAAAAAAAAAAAAGAAGAGAAAGATAAACTTAGGGAAACTCTTTCAGTAGTTTATAACTTGTTTTTGTGTTACAGAAGCTCAAGCAAAAAGAAAATGTCATTTATATTACCAATTCACACAGACCCAAAAGTAAAAGAACAATTAACCTAACTCCTTTAAGTTGCTACTTTTATTCTGACAAGCTTCATCATTGAGGTGAAGGAGACTCAACAACCCCTTAGAACCAAGTTGCCACAAATCCCTGCCCCCAAAGGTTCCTACCTCTTCCCTTGTAGTTGTAAACTGAGACAGAATCAGGAAGGAGCAAAGAGTCATGTTGGAGTGCACAACATAATTAGGTGATCTATGCAACTTTCCTCTGCATTGTCTTCCACCTCCACCTCCTCCTCTTCTTGTGGCCAAGCCAACATATTTGTCCGACATGCTTCCTGTTTGCAGTTAGTCCTGTAAATGATGAAGCAGTAAAATGAAAGACACAGAAACTTGAGCAAACTAGTTGCACTTGTAGTTTGAGAGTACTAAGATAGTATCTCTCAATTGCTGCATTGGTGATCCTCATTAGCAATTGTTTTTTGTTCTTCTCCACACTAAAGGCCCTAATTCCTTCTAGTCAAAATTCTCACAGATCTGTATAATTTTTCTCTTATTACTTCCTACAAACCTGAAGGAAAATTAAGATATGTTTTTTAACAATCAATGGATTTAGCTTATTTACATTTAACATGTCAACTTAAAAAAAAAAAACAAAACAAAAAAAAAAATAATTAAAAAGACAAGTT
This sequence comes from Acanthosepion pharaonis, assembly GCA_903632075.3. NCBI lineage: Eukaryota > Metazoa > Mollusca > Cephalopoda > Sepiida > Sepiidae > Acanthosepion > Acanthosepion pharaonis. The sequence goes on along the minus strand of CAHIKZ030000247.1, from coordinate 1,668,075 downwards.
TCAACTAATTTTACTTAAAAGATAAATGAATAATAAACAAAAAAAGCCAATTATGTCAGGAATAAAACCGCAAACAGCTAATGGAAATCCAAGAATGTGTCCCAAGCACCAAGTTTAATTTTTAAAGAAAAAAAAAAAAGAAAAAAAAAGGTATCACCCCCTTAAGACTTTAAGGGTTTACATGACGTGAAGAATTAGAAACAGAAAGATTCATAAATGGGTGGGAAGAGAAAAGAGTTATCGGGGGACAGTAGATAGCAATTTGCACTGCATTTAAATTTTTGCAGATTAAAGTTGTCTTGAAAACATGGAGCCAGAAGAGAGTTCCACAAGCAAGAAAAGAACCTGTTAGCATCCAACTTATGGCTAAATCTAGCCAGCTCAGCTGTAAATTTATGAGATCTTGGCACTGGTCTAGTACAGCACTTAATTAAAAAAGTCTAGGCAAGAACTCATCCGAACAAATATGATGAAAGTATTTATAGAAAAGGCAGAGAGAGGCAACCTGATGGCAGTGGGAAAGTGACTGAAGCTGAGCTGCCAGATCAGGACCAATAATATTGCCGATTCTTGGGATTTTATCAAACAGCTCAAGGTAAATAGCAGGGGCACCAGACTATATGTAGCAACAATATTCTAAGCATGGATGTATGGTAGATTTATCAAATTCCAAGAAAAAGCAAAGGGCCATATCAATCAGTAAAATCAACAAGGCATATATATATATATATATATATATATATATATATATATATATATATATATATATATATACACTATGCAGTGCAGTTGACAAAATCAAACAATGCGTATGCATGAAATTAAAGATATAGAATGGAGACAATTTACCCATTGCATCTTGTACAAGTGAATATCATTTGCTATTAAAGTAATTCATGTCGAAATTCATATTTGAAATATGAATTCAATCACGTCAATCATTTAGGAATTAAAACAGATTCCCATCTAAAGCAAAGAGACCAATAGTATTTGGCTTTTATTTTGAAAATTATACTAAAATCATATCAGTAACTTCTATTACAAATACAGTATGCACTTCTGAAAATACATGACAGAAATTAAAATGTTTAGTATAATAATAGTTTAGATTTGGCTGATATATTTTCTCCAAGTGGTTTCATTTTCTTGAAATTCCTTACACAACTATCTTGGGCAAACTACAGTTCAAGTTAAAAATTTGGTTAAAATCAATTAAATCATTTGAGAAGTACATGTGTCATTCCATATGTCTCATTCCATGCGTGCTGCAGAGGAAGATCATGAAATCAAGTGTGTGTGTCACTTCCTGGCAAGTTGAGGCCCACCATAAACAGATTCATTTCATCAGCACATTTTTCTATTCAGATTTTCTTCCACATCCGACCAACTCTTGCAAAACCAAATGGCACTAAGGAATGGATGATGAGCAGGTTTTGGTGAAACTGGAAGTTTCTAGTTCTGAACCTGCACGTTGGTGGCAAATTTAGTCATCAATGCCGCCATCATAAAGGAAGCGATCAGCAAAGAAGGAATTAAATTCTTACATACGAGATAAAGCTGCTGATGACATGTGCAAATACTATTAATCACAAAGATTTGATTAAATATACATGCATAAATTCTTGATTCTTTTCAGGATGAATGCATAGTAAGAATGTTAGCATTCTGACAAGACCTGGGCTTCATTTGTCAGGAGGTGACTTTTTGATATCATCCTGGTGAAACAATCATAGCTATGTCACTGTTAGGAAGGGGCTATAATAAAAAAAAAAAAAACAAAAAAAAAAACAAAACATACCACAAATTGGGCCAAGCCTTGTAAGGGAAATTGGATAGATGGAACGGTTTGAAACTGGTTAATGATTGTGTTAGCTCAAAGTCACAAGTCATCATGGCAGAGGATTTGAGTTTAAAATTGTTGATCACACCTGATTATGCACTCTCTCCTTCCCAGAAACTAAGGTCTGCTCAGCAGAGGTACAGTATAAGCCACAGGTTAGTTTTGCTAATGTTGAAGAAATGTGCCTGAGCAGGTATCAGCAACAGGATAGGCACCCTAGGTAGATGGGCAGGCTCGGAAACAGACATTTAATTATTATACACTTTTAATTTGCTTTTTAATGAAAGTAAAAATGAATATGCAAAAAGAAAAATTCATAAAGTCAATGTGATAAACACTTGGGTGATCATGTCTCTTGACTTATGATTGACTAGGCAAAAGATTTCCTGTGGTAGACTGCCATTTCTTTCTGCAGTAGAATGGTTGACAAACAAGATTATAGCATTGGGTACAGTCTATCCTATATTTGTCGGAGGTATTCATACCTTTCCCAAGGCTATTTGTGTACAAGTGAATGTAACAAATCCAACTGGAATTTGAACTTGGGCCCCCGATTTCCCATTCTGGGCCATTATCCATTGCACCATCGGCACATCTATGCTTTATAGGTTATCTAAAAATAGTAGTTTTAAAATATTTTAAAAAATCTAATTAAAAAGTTAGAAGCACACCACAGTTCAAAAGTTTAAGGCCACCCCTGATAATTTTTTTTAAACTGGCCCAAAATGTAGTTGTTTTGTACTTTTAATGAGAAAAAATTATTATAATACATATACATATATATACACACACACACACGTTTCATTAAATAACATAGACAAGTGTTGTCTATTTATTTTATGTAAATTCTTTTCATAACGTCTGATAAGCTTAATAACATTATCATTAAATGAACTTTGTTTAATGATAATGTTATTAAGCTTATCAGATGTTATGAAAAGAATTTACATAAAATAAACAGACAACACTTGTCTATATTATTTAATGAAACATGTATGAATGAAAAATGCTGCCTAAATACACACACTATATATATATATATATATATATATATATATATATATATATATATATATATATATATAAAATGAGATATGATTTTATATATAAGAAATTTTATTATGACAAAAGAAAAAATCATTTTATGATTAAATTTTGCTCTCAACAAAAAATCCTCCTTTAGCCTTGATTACTACAGCACAAATTTTTGGCATTTGTTGCAAAAGTTTCTCAAATTATAAGTTTGATAATGGATTCCATTCTTTTTTTTCAATGACTAAGAATCTTTTTTAATTCCTACCCTTTCTTCTGTCAAGTTCATTCCATGCTAATCCTCGGAGTAGCTTCAAACTTTTGAAGTGTAGTGTATATGGAAAAGAAAATCTAGTATCTATATTAATTTTATTGGTGTTAGATTCAATGAATAGAGGAGGAAAAAACGTTTTGTGAAATGCAATAATTACTGCATATTGGCAACGATACCAAGCATTTTATGGTTAACAGAGATAACATTATGGTCAACAGAGAGAACATGCATAGTTTTGAAGGTACCATTTACCTATCTTTAATTTTAAACTATTATTGTGTCATAAGTAATTTAAGTTTATGCAAACAAATTCTAATGTTTCATCCTAATTAAATGTTTCTTAAGTATCATAACAACTGATGAAAAATGATTACACATTTGTTGAACACAAATGGAAGTGGATCAATAAGGACAATTCTCCATAAGTGACCACAAAAGCTGAACAAAGAAAGATAATGTTGTGCAAGTACTGGTATCAAAGGAGTGTTATTCATTTAGAGTGCTTAAAATGCAAGGAAACACTAAAAGCACACATGTCCAGCAGCTGCAACATGTCCATAAAAGATGGGTCAAAAAGTACCCTGCACACGTCAGAAATATTCCCCACCATGTCAACAAAGACAGTATACAGCAAGAGTAACAGGATAAAAAAAAAATAGGAACTGTCTGCCATTTTACTCCACTTGCCATATTCATCTAACTGATTATCAGCTTTTTCCAATGCTACAAAATGCTTTGATAGGAAACTTTCTTCAATGAAAACCAGATTCAAACTTTCACATCAAAATCTGCAGATTTTTATTCAAAACGTATGAAGAGCTGCTACATAAGTAACAATAGGTCAATGTAAATAATGGTGAATATATAATCACATAAAATATAATAGTACTTTATTTTTGGAAGAATAAAGTTGATAAACAAAAACGGAAATTATGACTAATATATAGTAAAATTTTCTACTTACAAATATATTTACAATTCTATTTATAAAATTTAATCTTGGTTTTATTTTATCTTATTCATGACTGCCCATTAATTAACCAATAATGACAACTGCTTTCATGAGAAAAGTAGAGGTCGATTAGCGTTTATTGTTAATACAATTACAAGCTAAATATCAGTTTCTGTTAAAATATTTATATATGTAACCTTTCATTAGGGATATATGTTAACAAATAATTAATGAATAGAAGACGCTAACAGATTAATTAACCATAAATTCAAACAATGTTTATGACATTTCTACAGTACACATGCAGTGTGTGAAAATGTGTACTTAGTTTGACAGCTATTAAGACAAATTGCAGTTAAGATCTTGTAGTCTCATTCTTTTATTATTGGATTCTCTTGGTCATCAAAGAATGTTTAACCAATTTTATGGTTAATATAAAGTTCTGGTAATGTGTGTCTGTATGTGGGGAGGGGGGGCACAGAGAAGGAATGAATAATGGCTCGGATCGAGGAATTGGAGAGCAAAGTTCACATTCCAGTTGAGTTCATTACATTTACTTACATACTTTGTGAAAGGGTATGAATCCATCTTAGACAGCTATGGGTAAATAGCAGGACAGATTGGGTTCTATAGCCTTGGGAGGCAACACGTCTAGGAGAAAGACAACTTTGAATTTAAAGTCTTCAGAGGGTCGTTTGGAGACCTTGTGGCATGCTGTGCACAGATTATCTTCCAAAAAGCGTGGTTAGTTCTGCACAAGCCTTTACCACAATTAGATAATATGGCCGAATAGTGTAGCTGTTTGGATCTAAAAACTGAGCTGCTAGATCCTTAAATGGTGAAAACAATGGAAGTGTTACACACACAGTCACATATATTATAAGATGTGTGCTGTGATGTATCGGTTCAAAATAAGAAAGCAGAATTTGAATTTCAGTCAAGTTTGTTACAGTCATTTACATATAAATATCCTTGAAAAGGATATGAATCCATCACTTTTCCCTCCAGCTATAGGTTAAATAGCAAGGTAGAGTGAGCTCTCTGGCCACAGTTGGCAACCAGTCTAGAAGAAGGACAACTAGAAATTTAAAACCTGAGGAGGCCTGTTTGTAGAATATGTGTACCAGTTCTTTGTATTTACTTTTTCTGAAAAGTGTGGATGGTCTGTACAAGCCTTCACTATTACGATCAAATTATATGTGCAGGGTAGTCTGGATGTTGAGTTCTAGGAGCTGAATATATATAAAACACTTCCAGTACTTATTTACAACAAGACAAATGAGTTTTCTTTACATTGAACAAAGATTACAAGGAACAAAAGGTCATACAAATCCATATACTCTAGAAATAGAAAAAAAAAAAAAAAAAACCTCACATACAAAAAGGTCTTTTTAATAATGAGCTAGCCTTTGATGTTCAAACCCCTACATCTCCCAGCTTCTATCTTCCTCCATCTCTTCCAGCCATCAACTGTAACCTTCAAAGAATAACCACCAAATAAATATATTTTTTTTACTCACAGCTTAGCTTTCACACTCATCCTCCCTCCTCACTGAGGGTGTGGTGTCATATGGTATATAAGTACTTTTCTCTGTGTGTGTGTGTGTGTGTGTCCGTCCATGACTACTCTATGTCCCTTCCAGTCATGACTCTTAAGAAATTGTCCCAAAAGATTTTCTAGGGTGTACATGTTTGTAGGAAGAGAACTGTTGCAGTTTTGGGGGAGATAGAGATTAAGTTAAGGGTTAACAAAAAAGCATAGCAGAAAGGGGGTGTAGGAGTAATCATCAAAAAAAGAAGAGAATATTTTTTAAGTCAAATTATGTCCCTTTAGGATGTGGGCAATCCTGTTTCTCCACAACTTCCTATTTTTTCTAACTGAGCAACATTTTTTTTTTTTTTCTACTATCCCTTCCAGTCCCTGTTCTGCCACCCATTTATACAAAATTGTTACGTCGGTTATTCATCCATTCCCTTTGATTCTTTTGCCTTGTGAGCATCAAATTCTTCCAATTTATTTTCATTAAATATCCAAAAAATTTTAACTGCCTTTCCGATTCTAAATGTTTTTTATTTGTTTCCAAATAATTAAAAATTTCCCTGATGCTCCCTCCATGGTATTCCCAACATTCCTCTGTAGAATCACATCTGTTGCCTTGAGCCTCCTTCTCCTTCACTATTAAACAGAAGGACTGATATTATATAACAGTTGAGCACATTGTTCTATGGAAATTCCTTTTTAATACATTGTTTACCTTTTGGAAGGCATTTTCATTTCAATGTATTTCAGATTTCAGCATCATAAATTGAATCATCTGTTAAGAGACTTCCTATTTCTTTACTTGCTAGATTTTATTTTACTTTTTAAAAAAACTGAAATTACATATATTACTTCAAAAGATATTTTTAGTGGATACCAGTATCTGAGAAGAAATTAAAATATTTTAGACAGTATTTATTTCATCTACTGGCCTAAAATCCTTTAATTCTTATTAATAAGGAATTGAATATCATACCACAGCTGAAGATTGTGAGACAGCCACATAAACATCTCGGTATCATCATTGCAGATAGGCAGTAACATACAAGTATTGTTGTGCTGATGCTTTATTTTGGCACTATTTGTATGTTTTACATTAAGCACTGTTATTATAATGTCCTTGTTTGTACTCGTTATACTACAGACACACACACACAGAGGATGCGATGGGTAAATTCTCATCTAAATTACGCAATAATTAGAATAACACTAACATCTCATTTTAACAGACAAATTTTCCAAAATGACACAAAATAACATGAAATACGAAAAAGTAAATTCATAAATAAAAATTGCCATTAGCTTCAACCACAGCTTTCAGACAACCTTGAAATCTCCTGCATCTCTTCTGGACGGTCTCCTTGTTTAAGTTGGTGAATGCTGCCATAATCCTTGCCTTCAGTTCATCTTTGGTGTGACAAAGAGTTTTTTTTTTTTTTTTTGGTCTTTCACTAAACTACACCCCACACATAATATTCAAGGGAGTTGCAGTCTGGAGGGTTAAGTGGCCAAATGTAAGGAGGTGATATAGTTGCAGAAATTGATTTCCATGAGTGGGTTCTCCTGCTTGTATAACATTGTGCAGAGTCCTGTTGCCAGACATTGGCTCTTCCAACATCCACAATCTTTGCCTAAGGCAGCACTATCTCCCTGGCTATGGATCTGATTGTCAAACATGGCCTGGATCTCACCAAGTATGGGAGTCCTTTTCATAAAAGATCAGAGTGAGTTTTCTGAGCTGCCATAGCACCATATCATCATTAGACTCATCCCAACTCTTTCTGAATCCTCTGCACTGTCCTCAGATTGATAATCAAACATTCTGACATGTTTGTATTGGAGATTCCGGCATGAGTACCAAGCAGTACAGCATGCCGTTTCCAAATTTCTGATGGAGTCCACCGCAACATTGTGCTCTTTTTTCATACAGACGGTGCCCAACTGACCCTACTATACAGTGCAGTCAACAAAATCAAAAACAAATGCGTGCATGAAATTAAAAATATAAAATGGCAACAATTTACTTATCACACCCATTATAATAGGCCAATTAATGAAATTTGAGGAATAAAAAGACAACAGAATGATAATATTGGTAATAAGAACTGTTAAGTTGGGTAAGATATAAGACACATGCTTGGTAGATATAAAAACCGCACTTATCTGATCACAGTTTTACATATTTGCACACATGGAGAGAGAACTTATATACATTTTTAAACATATATTACATATCAGGTTTTCAAGTGGACACACACTTACACTTTATATATTAGATATGCATTAATTACAGCCTTCTTCATGTATGATGACTGCTAATTTCTCCACAAGGCATTTTATAAATAACTGCATCCTGCTATTCTTACATTTATACGAGTTATTTAGAGCATCTCTTGCATGGATTCAGGGTGGGGTTTGGGGTGGATAGAGCAGTGATTCTGTTGCAAAAGAGGCCTTTCTTATGTCACCATTTACAAATCTATAGACTAAGAGACTATGGAATGTCAAACATCTACCCCCCCCCCCCGCCCCATACAAAAAATATTGATATAATCAGTAAAATAGTAATTTCAAATTAAAAAAAATTGATGAATTTGTAAACTAAATCTACATGGGGAGGGGAATTATCAAATTTAACAGACCTAAACTATGACCTTTGAAATTGATAAAACCAACAGGGTAAATAAATCTATGCTCCTTCCAGCAGAATCACAAATACAGAATTACTTTATACTAGTTATAGATAAATAACAAAAAACCCTAAAACTGTAATAGGAGTAACAAAAAATAGCAGTTTCAGCATAAAGGCACTAAGTGGTATATACAAATAGAATATAATTAAAAAAAGACTTATGCCTAAAGTCTAAGGTGATGTAAAAAGATTGAGTAAGTTTGAAAGGCAAAAAGTATTAATTAGATAAAAATAAATAAAATTAACTATAACATTCTCTTATTTTCTGTTCAAGATCATAGTAATCTTTAATCTGTACATAAAATCTTAATATTTTATGTATGATTTATACAGTGTCCATTAGGGCACCTCAGCGTAGTGTAATGGTTAGCAAGCTTGTCTCGTTAAATCAGTCACAACTGAAAAGTGAGTTCGATCCTCACTAGATGCCCCATACTTTTGGCCTTGTGCCACATCTAAGCTATGCTTGGAAAATAACTATACAGTGTGCATTAGAAATAACTCCCACATAATGTTAAGACATTAGATGAAGACACCATTTGTCACTAATGCTTTACCATTATCTGGGAGGTATAAGTGGGAGGTAATACTGTTCAAATTATTTAATATTAGCCTAGAAGCCACCCTTCAGGTAGACTTTAGGCTAGCTCCCGTGGAAAGCTTTTCAGTCTTATCTTCAGCATCCTATGTATGTAAAAGTTATAAGAATTTAGAAATAAAACTATTTTATCTTTACTTGTCACCTTAATTCGGCATAATCTTTCTTCATATATGCAACTGATCTCCATAGTTTGTTTACATTTATTCTGCATTTTTATTTCCTACAAAAAAAAAAAAAAAAAATAAAAGGATAATCCTCCTTTAATGATCCCTTCACAAAGTTACTCTTAAAAACATTACACAACACAAACTATATAATATTCTGAATATATCACAGTAAATGTGCTAGTTAAAGAAAAAATATCCATATGAGCAGTGTACCATGCCCTACTTAAATTTTATCAATTGCAATGAAGAATGAAATTAAAGTTATACCTTTAATAAATAATTTTTTTTAACCTTTCATTCTGTTTGATATTTAAATTTAACTTTAAATGAGTTATTTTATTTTTAACTGTGTGTAACTACAGTAGTAAAGTTGTTTATGATTCATCAAGATCAAAAAATGGAGGGGCACACACATGTACACTGTACTTATTATAGAAAAAATATAAAAAATAAGCTTAAATGCTTTGTTATGATTGTTCACAATTCCTGCAAGCATAGTGGAGTCACCCCATGTACTGCAGCCAGAGCAGAATCTGTGTATCTAGTGCAAAGTAGCCTGATGGAGGACATTCCTCTTCAGGATAGTTTTGAATTCAGAATTATTGTTCTTGACTGATTACCCCACCAATGCTAAAGAATCCATTCTACCCTATTTAGTTAAAATGGCTAGGAATTCAGAAATTTACTTTTTTTTTTAAACTGGCTGCTACACAAGTCAAGATTGCTCAGTCTATTCTGATAATTAACTCATAATTGAGAAGGAAAGAGATGGATTCATCCCTTTACCAAGAGCATTAGTCAATGTAACAGACTTTGCCAGAATTTGGATTCAGCTTGTTAATTTCACTTTTTCCTACTGATAGACTGTTACACAAAAATGTTATATAAAACAAACATTTTACTCAGATATTTTAAAGTCCAGTATTATTTTAAAAACAAATTGGAGGAAAAAAAAAAAAACCCAAAAAACTGTACTTCAAAATTTGTAGCTTCTTAATTTTCTTTAACCAAAATTTTTTCTTTTGGCACCTAAAACCACATGCAAAATATTAGCTTCTTGTTTATAACACCTGTACAATGTGGTTGAAAAAAAAAAAAAAAAAAAAAAAATTTAATGAAGAAAACAAGACAAAAAAAAACAAACTACAAACATGTCTTACTGTTGTTCATTATTACTACAATATAATATTTTGTGAGATTTTAAGTTTTACAAAGTATTTTGATAAAATTAAAAATTGGTTGCAAGTATAAAAATTTAGAGCAGCTAGCTAATCCTTGTTGCAGATGCCTGCACAGGCACATTTGTTTTTTCAACACTGACAGAGCCAACTTTTGGTTTATGCTGCAACTATACTAAGTGGACATCAGTTACAGTTACTGGAAGAACATGCATAATCTAGTGTGATCAACAGGTTTTGAACAAAGTCAGTATGTTCAAACCCTCAGTCATGATGACTTGTGACATTGTGCTAGCACAACCATCAATAGATTCCAAACAGTTCCATCAACTCAATTCCACTTCACAAGGCTTGGGGGATGGGGAGCAACCTGTGGCAGGATTTTCAGACACTTCCCAATGCCAATACATGCTGGGCTGATATTTTTAAGAAATCACTTCCTTGGTAAACATTGTGAGATTTGAACCTGGGTTTCATGATTGGAGTGCTAATAGACATGCATCCATGTAATTGAAAAAATAATTATATAATCAAAAACTGATATACATAAATTCTACATTCTCTAGTTGTTGGAAACTCATGAAACAAACTATTAAAAAATAATTCAATAAAACTTCCATGATCTTCCTGTAAGAAAAAAAAAAAAAAAAAAAAAAAAAGGTAAAATAAAATGAAGAGAACTAAAAATTTTTTTGCTTAAATACGAAATTTATTTAATTTTTTTTTTTAAGATCGGAATCACCCCATGCAAGGCAGTAAAGCCACTAAGATACAAGGGGTTACAAGGCGTGGAAGAATTAGGAACAGAAATGTTAATAATGAGCAGGAGGACAGGAGAGTTTTTATTTTTTTTGTTGTTGTAGTGACCATCATAGATATTTCATATAAAATATTTTTTTATAAGATATCCAGCTGTATTTATGCTAATAGATTCATGGATGGGGGTTAATATAGATAAAAAGAATATAGACTATCAGAAAGAGAAGGGATGTTTTGTACAGATGTAACAAGAAACCTATTTGACTATTCAGGATAAGGTTGGCAATAGTTGCCTTTCCTCCCACTCATTTATTACCATCATTTTGACACACACAATTTTATTTCTCTTTACAAGGAAACAAGTGAACATTGAGTATTCATGTAACAGATATGGTTCCTCTAATCTAATCCTTATCATAAACAAACAGTAATTCAAAGTGGCATTTTCAGGGTTTTGGCTACAAGGTTCAAGCAGTGGGCTGTTTTTCAAAGATTGCAAATTTCATCCTAAATGTCATCAGTAAAGAAGCTGGTTTCAAACTTAGACAAAAACTAGTTTACCTTCACTGCTACTCTTGAACTTGTAAAATCCAATGCACCTAACTGATATAAATATCTAAGAGTTAGAGAAGATATCCTATCATTATTGATAATAGTGTGGCATTGTCAAATTGTTTTTTGTTGCCAATATCTAGCTACTAGAACTTTTTTGTTTACACCAATATCTACAATCAACATACACCAAGAAAGAGTACAAGCTAGAAATAAGTTTAGCTGAATTGTTAGAAATTAAGCTTCAAAAATATTGAAAGAATTTTTTTTTTTTTTATGTATCTGTAGCTTTTTTTTCTTCTCTCCAGGACTTTGCGACTTTCTGTCACCAAAAATTAATTTTCATACTAAAAAAAATGATTCTTGAACATTTTATAAATAATCATACTGCACCTACTAAACTTACAATTTGCTCTCGAACCATGAGGCTTTAGACAAGATATTAGAAAATTAAATGCTTATTTTGAAAGGCTGTGGGGAACAATTGTTTATATTTAACACACATATACTGTGACACAAGATACAACAGACACACCATGACACGAGATGCAACCAATGCACACTGTGACATAACAAAGAGCTCTTTTCATAAATGACCAGGAATTTCCAAACTCTAAAAATCAATTCCTATGTTGAAAATGATTCATGCTTAATGGTCATTCTGACACAGCTTCTAAGAATTAGCCTATCTCATGGAGGCAAATGTGTCAGTATATGTATATAGATTGGCTTAAGTGATGAAGCGAAGTATAAATATAACATTCATAGTAGAAAAATTCAATTTGAATGCTAACTGGGTGGCATTAAGTTTCCCACCTGTCAAGATGTAGTGTGATAGATATATCAAGTGGAAAGTGAAGTATAAAAAGTTTTTCATCTTTCAAACAGGTGAAGAAGTAGATTTCTTAAAGAAAATTTTAAGTAGTTGGAATTTATCAAGACTGAAGTACTTTTTTTTCTTTTTAAAAGAAAAGGAAACATTAAAACAATGGCAACATTATTAAAGAAAAAAATTAAACAGTCTGAAACACATACACATATTACAGACATATGTGAAAAAAACAGCTACCAATATGTATCATTTACAAAGATTGATCAATAGATCTATTGCCAGAAATTTAGTATTCTGAATTTTGATTTGGAATTTTCATTAGTTAATTCTCAAGCTATGCAATTAATATTCCTCACAATGAAAAAAGGAAGAGATTATGTTGAAAAAAGCTTGGGTAAAAATAAATGCTTTCTTCATCATTAGGCTATTGACATACCTATGTGTTTAGCCATATGTGTGTGTGTGTATATATATATATATATATATATATATATATATATATATATATATATATTTCTGATGTTAAATTTCCAACCATCTAAACTTTCATCTAGAGTCTAGATGAATCTTTATTCTTCCTATTCCCTCTCTACCAAACTCTGTTTTTTCTGTCTTTTTCTTTCCTCCCTTTAGATCTCTTTTCTCTTATTTGTAGACTTTTCCTCCCCTTTCTTCCTTCCTGTCAGTTAGGCTTCATATTTATTTAACTTTTTTAGTGTTGACAAGCTCTTGCTTAGCGAAATGGCCATTCAGATGAGGTATTTTTGAATTTCATTTCTTTGTAATTTACATATATATGCTCTGTAATAAACACAATGAACTATTTGTGGATCAGTTAATATTTTATATTATTAGTATTCACTTGGATTACTTACTCACAGATATATAGATATATATATATATATATATATATATATATATATATATATATATATATATATATATATATAATATATATAAAATTTTGTGGAGAATTTTCTAATATTTGCTTACTATAGAATTAGTATTAAAATTTTCTACTTACCAGTAAAAAAAAAACAAAACAAAACAAAAAAACTAAAATTCCTAAGTGCAATCAGTAACTGTAATTTTAATACTAGTCCAGGGTATGATGATAAACTACATCTGATCAGGAGATTGGAGGTTTTGAGTAGTATGGAACCACCTATAAATTGCTGTTGTTCCCAAGTCCATTCTGACAGGGTGGTAGCACCTGTTAGGGTCCCAGCTATGGGAAAAAATACCCCCCCACAAACAAAAACAAAACACTATGAAAGTATAAAACTACATTTTTATAGTAAAATGACCAGCAATATGTTTTATAGTAGAATTACTAACAATATATTTTATAGCAAAATATTAAGCAATACATTTTAGCTGTAGTTGAAGGCATACAATACAACTGCATTCAAAATATTTATATTTTGGCATTAGATAACCCATCAAATAACCAATATGAAAGAATTCTTTCAAAATATTAATCCATATAATATCCTACAATTTCTGAAAGAAATCAATCTGTATTCCAAAAACACAACATAAAACAGATATATCGCCTCTTATAATTATATCCACACAAACATATATATATATATATGCACAAAAGCTTAGTATCATCTATGTATTCAACTGAAAGCAAAACAAACTTTTATTACTTCAAATCTCCCAAGAAAATTTAATTTTGGTATTCAATAACCCATAAAGAGTTGTTACAGCATTAAATGAAACATTTTAATAGTATTAGATGAAGACTAGAAAATATACCTGCATAAAAGGAGGAGGAATAGGATTTGGTAGGGGGGGGACAAAAAATAAAGGTATATGATAATAATAATAAAAAAAACAGAAAGAGAGAGAAAAATAATGAAAGGAAAGAGGAAAAACAAAAATCAATGTTGCCTCTGAGTATATTGGTTCACTCACTCACACAAGCTAATCAGTATGACCTTGTGACCCTGATAAGTTGACCTTACCTCATAGGAAATGCTATAATCAGGGGAGCAATAGCTGGGTCATTATAATCCTACAATGACTAAATAATCAGTATACTGTAGGTTAGGATAGAAAAATAACAATATGGAGATCTAATTCCCCAAAGCCGTGAAAGAAGTTTCATATTTATATATATTATTTGTGAACTGGAAACTCCTCATGTAGTATAAAGCTGCAAAAAAGCCATGTTAGGTTATCTTGCTTCTGTTTCAGTAGCAAGCAGTTTGCAGGGTGGAGTTGCTAGATCCCAAACACATTTGATAGGAATTGACCTTCGACATGTTACTAGAAAGCACAATCTTTCCTGTTATTTAATCCAAAGCTGGAAAAGAGAGGTAGAAGATTCATCCCTTTTCCAAGGGCATTAATTTGAGATCAAAGACTTTAGCAGAATTTTAACTTTGCTTGTTGATTTCATTTTTCATACTGATAACCATTACATTCCTTAAGCACATATATATATATATATATATATATCACACACAAATTATTGCCCATGAAGAAAAATTAATGGATATATTTGAATTTTTATGTGATTTTAGGAAAGAAGGAAAAGTAGCTAAATAAATATACTTGTATAGTAATATGGCACTTCAAGTAAAACTTGGCATATCTCATGTTACCATAACAGATTTTTTCTTACTCAAAAACCAAATTGCTAATGGGTTGAGTCTATTGTTATGGTCTGAGAAACAAATAGGAAAAAGAGACAGAGAGTGAGAGAGAGATGCAGTTTTCAAACAATATCAGCCTTAGCACAAAATCTATCTACATTGAGGTGCGTGTATGTATGTATATATATATATATATATATAAGAGAGAGAGAGAGAAAGAAAAAGATCATAACCACCAGTATAGTCATATCTTTAAAATAAACTGGGTGTGGGAGGAATCAAGTCTCAATTTTCCAAATTTTAATGAATATCAAAAATAAATGGATACAAAAGGGATGACAATAACAAAAATACCAATTTAGCTTGCATGCTCATGACAAATTGTTTTTTTCCTTGAAATTGAAAAACCTAATACTCACTACAAGAATATATACTCTTCTGTTCCTAATTGTAGTGGGGAGGTATTCATCCATGGAATCTAATAAATATGGGTGTGGGGATATCAAGGATAAAATAGTGTGGAGAGGAGAGTTTCTTAATTTTCGAAATTTTAATAAGTTTTCCCCATTCTCTTTATTCAGTAAGCAGTAGCAGTAATAATATGGACAATTATACCTCTGCGAAAACTACTAGACAGAACAGTGCTAAGTGTACCATTGATAAATTACTATTTAATACAGAATAAAAATATATATATATATATATATATATATATATATATATATATATATATATATAAAAGCCCTTCACCAGAATTGGTTAGCCAAAATAATTTCCCCACAGCAACCTGTTGTAAGAACAAAGGTTCTTTTAATCAGTTTGTTCTTTATTAAACTCAAACTAACCAGTAATTATTTAACAATATCAGGAGCAGGAAACCAAGCGTAGGAATTCCTAAAGGGCCAGCAGGCAAATCTTGTTCAGCCTTTATTTTCAGCAATTTGAAGGACCACTAAACTTTCCTATGTTAATTCAGTCATATTCTTTTTGGCCAATAGAGAATAAATTTTTTTTATAGTAATAATTTTAATATTTCCAGGCTTATTTTTATAAAATGTTATATTAAAATTATATTTCAGAAAAATGTTTTCTATAATATTTAGACTTAATATTTTAGAAATAAAAAAGTCATAACATTCAAGACAACTATATTCAAAAGGATTTCATTATTGGCTTGAGTGACAATAAGAGCAGCAGCAGCAGCAATAGGACTGATAGTTATGATTCTGTGTTGATTGTTATGAACCACTTGTGTCTGCAAGTTTTCTGGTGTTAAAGCAAATCTTGTTCATGATGACAAAAAAAAAAAAAAAAAAAAGAGAGAGAGTCAGTGACCAAGAACAACAATTCTTACAGCCTAAACACACACACTCCACCCTGCACCTGACTGGCAGAGATAGAGAGACACTATCTCATCAATATACACAATAACTATGAATCTTAGCAAACACATTCTTCAAGGTGAACACAAAATCTCTCGCATATAAAGTGGCAGCTGTTTCTAGCCGAGACAAAATAAGACAGAGGAGGCAAAATGGAAAACTGCGGCTAGACAACACATCACTGTCAGTGTATCAGACACCAGGACAGCTCATCAGCATTCAATGATTGTATTAATGGACCTTTGAGAATATTTGAATACAAATCCCATTTCCTTCATTCTTTTCCGTCCCTCCACATTAACACTTGTTTATTTTATATGCTAACTAATAATAGAGAACCAGACTGTCCTTTATTGCAGGTAAGACATTCCACGCTCTTACCTGTATTCACAAGTTGATGTAATTGATTCTTTGTGCTATCTAACAAAGAAAATGATAGTTATTATAGCTATTATTCTTGTGTGCCACATTCATTCAGGATGTAGGCGATCATGGCCCTCCATATCTTCCTGCCCTTTTATCTCTTAATAAATTTTGTTTTGTTATTTCTCTCAAATCCTGTTCTAGCATCCATTTACTCAAGTTAATCAAGTTGTCAGTCTGGTTAATGTGTCCCTCAATTTGGTATTTAAATCAGAGTGTCTATATTTTAGGTCACAGCACAAAACCCATAATCCATTAAGGGCAGTGGGTCATCACATGCAGTGCAGCCTTAGCGATAGTTTGTTTAGAGCAACACCCAAGAGCATATTCCTGTTCAGGCTTTTGAAGTTTTTCCTTTTTTGAGACTAGTGTCTCTCTCAAGGCAAGAGAGTCTAGTCAGCCTCACTATTTAACCCCCTCAGATGGTCAGAGGGGAAAGATGGATTCATAACCTACCCAAGAGTATTTGGGTGAAAGTGAACATAAACTCACCTTGGAACTTGAACACTTTTTGATGATTCCTCTTTCCAAGTGTTGTTACACTACCTGTACACCCATAATTTAGATAAATAGCTTCAAACTACCATAAACTCAACCAACTAAATGTAGAATTCAAATATGGGTGCTACACTAATTCTCCAGCAACTGAGCAGTCTGATACCTCTTAATCCAAACAAATTTACCAGCAAGCATTTAAATTATTTACACTTATTATATTCTGACTATTATACTCATCTGTTATCACAATGTTTCAATCATTGTGACCTCTGGCCTTCATCAGCTGTATATTGATCTGGGTAACTACAGGGAATTCTGAACCAAATCCTTTATTTAATATACGGGAGTAGACAGTTCTTCTTGTACTGTCCATTACTAACCCTATAGATTAAATAAAGAGTTCAGTTCGAAATTCCTTGTAGATTACCAGATCGACATAACGCTTGATGTAGGCCAGAAGCCTTCATCAAGCGTTATAGCTGAAACATTGTGATAACAACAACAAGGATGAGGATAATAGTCTGAATGTAAATAGTATAAATAATAACTCCTCATCCCAGAAATTCAGACAGAAACAAACATTTGAAATCTTACACAATTGCCAGGCGAATTCACCGAGTGGCCACAGGTGGTGTTGTGTGTGCAATTGATGAAACACAGATGTATAATTAGTGGGTCAGAAGTGTTTTATCGAATTGTTATTAGGTGACTTCTGTTGGTTTGACAAAACAGATAATTTGGCAAGGTTCTTGAAACGAAAGTGCTGGAAAATAATTGGTGTACTTGTACAATAACTTGACAACTTTCCTAACTGATTTTAAGATGAATCAGTTTTTGTTATTTTTTTAAAATTTGCTTGAATTTTTAGATATGCATTGTCATTCATTTTTTATTAGTTTCTTTTAAGCTTTTTTTTTTTTTTTTTAAACATTTATAATGTAAGGCAATTAATGTAGAAGGAGACAGAGATGAATCCTAAGGCTGCATCCTTAGGAATTTGATATGAACATTGCCTTACTGATTAACAAAGCTAGTTGGTCTCCCTGGCTTTATTGGTAGAAGGATGCTTATATCAAACAGGAATAGGAGACTAAATTTTTTCAGCTGCTACTTTAAATTTTTTTTTTTTTCTTCAATTGTTGTCTATTGAAAACTAATTGGGAAATATTAAAAATAATGAATTATTATACTGTATATACTCACATATAGTGCAAGTTTTTATGATCAATTTTTGGAAAAAAAAAAAAAAAAAAAAAAAATAGAAGGGTCACAGGTGATTTTTTTGAAGTTAGAAACCATGCATTTTTGTTGACTTGGTTGCACTATACAGAGGTAAATTTTTTTCTGGAGGGGTTAAAATTAATGTAAAAAAATTCAAGGGCCATTCTATACATGAAGTTGGCTTATATATACAAGTAATAAAGATGAAAAGAAAAAGTCCATTAGAAATTAACACTATCATTGCTACTTGTAGCCTGGCTGTGCTGGCCCATTTTGGAAAAAAAAATAGGAAATTGTTAATGACTGGAAATAAGTGGTTATAAAGACACTGATTTTTCAAGGGCATCACTATACTTTGCAGTACAAAGTGAAATGACTTCCCCAATGTAATAAAAATTGGTTGCACAACCAGTCCCATTGCACACTATAGATCTACACTTTTTTTTTTAATAATGTTCACTCAATACAAGGCTCAAGAGCCACTCAAGGTAGAGGGTTACTGTGTGGAATTGTATTAATGTAAGAAAGGGCAAGATAACAGGAAAGATGGCTAATTCTAGAGGTTAAGATTTAATTAGTGAATATAATTTCAGAGTTCAGGTTGAAATATTACTATAAAGTTGAAGTTGACTTTAGAAGGAACAAGAAACTCAATCCTAAACCGGAAACAAGGGATAAATCTCAGAAGCATAGAGTTAAAGTAGACTTTAGAAGGAATCAGAAACCTAATCCTAAACAGGGAAAAAGTGTTATATATTGGAAATAACAGTAAGCAGTAGTTTGTTCATGACACAAACAATAAGGACTAACATTTTGCAGTGTCTTGAAAAATGTATATATTTGTCAACAACATGTAAGATTCATGAAGACATATGCAGAAGTATGCATGATTTTTCAACATTAAAAAAAAAAAAAAAAAAATTCAATTTTACAAGTGTATCAATTACAAAATTGTTTGGCAGAGATTTAGATCACAAAGTACTTTTGTCTAAAAAGAAATATTCCAGCAATATTTAAATCATCAAAATGAAATATTAACCCATCTATGCATAATGCCCAACTAATTGGGCATGGTGCTAATCAGCTCTGGGCATCAAAGCCTTATACATTAGACTATTTTTGTAGCATAACAAAGAATTGGAATCATACATCGATGGGTTAATCAAGATTTTATTATTGTTCCTTGCCTTAAACTATATCGAATTATTTATATAATTCACTATCACAAGTAGGATTTATTAAACAAATACATATAATTTCTTGCACTAAAGAAACATTGAGATGCATAAGCAGTCAATTGCTGATACTCCCTGACAAGTGGACAGAGTGATTCCTGGAGGGTCTGTCTATGAAACTCTGGATGTTGTAGGTAACATCAATCAGCTAAGTGACAAACCTTTTACTTGTATTACTATATATTTCATAAAATACATCTATTGGATGCTTTGATACACATCAGTGATGTTTCTAGCAGAGTTTCATTAGGAGTTTCAGGTCTTTCAACATCATACCCCCTCTCCACAGTGACCCAGCTGATATTGATCAAGTATTGACTTGTGTACCTTCCGTTAGCTACAGTTTTTTCCATCTTTATAACTACACACTGCGACTCCTCTTAGCAATTTATAGCCCATTTCCAGATAACTTCCGGTCCCACAGCAATGTGTGCTCTTCTATAAAAAAAAAAAAGGAAGAAAATACACACACTATATAAAACATACCTCAACCTCATTGTGTATTAATTATACATGAATATTGAAAAGTTCTCAGCACAATTCACTTCCCAGAATCTGACTGAATGGATGGAGTAGGGGGGGATTGGATGAAGGCTTTCTCTCACTTTTACTCCATGTAAATCCTGCATACTAGTGGCATTCCCACCTTGCTTGGGGTGAAATGAATTATCAAAAAACTTCCTTACATATATTTATATATCATTTTATGGCTCTGCATTATACTCCCTAAATAGAAACTCATGTCATCAGACTGGCAAAATCACTTACAGCAACAAGAGTTTGTGAGCTGGAGTTTCAGAATACAGAGCAGGGAAGGTGCGGAGAGCCACTATTACCTATGTCCTGAAGCAATATGTCAGATAAAGATTGTCCCAAAAATTCACTTTTGGTTAAAAGTCATCACTCAACAATGAAGAATTGTAGAGACCTAGCCAGAAACAAGTTTGCAGAAAATGCCAACATCGTAAGAGGCAAAGTGTGCTTGTCGATGCCATTTGCAATGAAGAAATTGTGGTCAGCTCTATCACTTAAAATGGTAAAGTTTAAGGGAATAACCCAGATTTAGCACTTAAAGGATTTGCATACATGTGTTAAAACTGGCATATAGCCAGCACTTTTGAGTTGGTCTAAATAAGTGACAGAGAGACAGCAGAGTAGAAGCAAGCAGAGTTAGCAAGGACAATATGACCATGCAATTTGTTTTTTTTTTTTTTGCTCTAGAACTTTTGTTCATGTTTGAGATTACCTCTTTTTGCAAGCAAGTTTGTGTTGTCATCTCACAACAAACACTTGGGTACAAAAGTAAAGCTTGGGGTAGGACCATATAAGCTAGACTACATCTGGCAACATGCAGAAGTGGGTATCTCATAATTTGACTCGCTTCTTTTCTGCATAATAATCATAAAAAAAAACAAACAAACAACAAAAAAAAAAACGGTTTTCCTTGGGTTGACAATTGCCCCTGTGCAGATCCTCTAAATGTACACCTGGTGATTCACACAAAGTTCCTGGAGATTGTGAACAATAACAGCCATGCTATAACATCCATTTCTTCTGCACTGCCTCAGAGTCAATGCAACTGCCTACAGCGATGTGCCAGACAAGGTGATTAAACCCCAATTCGAAGGGGTGACTATATGTTCCCTACTAAAAATTATTCTCTGGGCCATGTCAGGCTTTCTCTGCAGAATTTTTTTGTCACAGTTTGGATGTTAAACATCACATGTTACAAACATATTGACCAGTAATAAAAAATAGTGCAACATCTTATTTAAAAAAAAAAAAAAAAAAAAAAAAATCACCCAGCAAAATCTGAAATGGTTTGGCATCAAGCCCATGCACTATTCTAACTATTCAGCAGACCAGTTCCTTATGTAAATTATAAAAGTATTCCAGCTACCCCTTTTATTCTAACTACCTTGTCTATTTGAAACTCAAGTGTATCTTTAAAAAGTTACGCTTAAGTTGATGGAGCTATATTTGGTTCCAAAATCTCAAAATAACAGAAAAGTTTAAACATTAAAGATAATGTGTCCGTAGCATAGCAGAAAGCAGGGTCAGTGTCCCAAGTTCAAACTCCAGCCAAAGCCATTGCATTCATTTTTGCACAGATACTCTTCAGAAAGGTGTGAACCCCATATACCCCCCCCATCAACTATGGGCTAAATAGCAAGACAAAGTTGGCCCTCTATCTTGAGTATAGGAGGAAGACAAAAAGAAGTTGGGTATGAAGGCTAGTAACTCCCTTGCCCACAATAAAACTTACTTCCTACAGAAACTACAGAAACAACATCTGACTTGGTATAGTTGTAGCTCTATACTCCCAAGGGGAAGCCATGTGGTTAACATACATTTTATTTATTTAATGTATGTATCGGGTTTTAACTAACATTTATCTAATTTCCACATCTCCTTTTGAATGACATCTAAAAGTCCAACAATACAATGACTTATCTATATCCAAGGTCAACTTGTATTTAAGAACTTTATTCCCACCAACAAACTTTTTGGTATTCTAATATAAATAATTTGCATAGATTTGCAACAATGGCAAAAGTAATTTACATTAATTGCAACTAGAGCAAGCTGAACAACTAATTTCTATATTGTCTACTTTGTTTTGACAGTATGCAGTTTTCAAACCTGTAAAAGCAGTTTAGTTTGGGAATTAACTGATGTGATACGGATGATACTAAGAAAACTTAAAACTAGTTTTATATTCTAAACTTCATGTGGAGAGCTCCAATTCGTGATGTATTCTCACATTAAAAAGTCAAAGTGGCTAGATAAAAAAAAAATGATATTCAGTCAACTCCAACCTTTGCTTCTCATTACTTAAAATTTACATAAGTAAAGATTTGTGAAGGCAGAATTAACATTCTTTAGAGTATACTAGTTTCAAACAAAAGGGTAATTTAAATTTGTTTTTACAATTTTCAGTAATGAAATGCTTTGTCCTAAAACTTTTGCAGATTAAATCAAGTGGAAGGAAATTTTCAAAATATTTAGTAAAAAAGGTGGCTGGTATAAGGATATCTTGAACAGACTTTTATAGAGGAAAAAATCCCAGATGATCTATTTTAAACTCAAAGGTAGTTAAGTTAAATACTAAACTTTGAGAAACTGAAAAGTTATAGATATCAACTATCTACACATGCATAATTTGTCTCGCAAAGATCCACATATCTCTACTTATTGATAAACAGAACACGGGTGTGTGCATACAGGATGCACCTAGTAACTGAGAGCAAACAAATGTATATAAAAATTAGAAGTGCATATATGTTCAATTTCAAAATATAAAAGATTATTCAATACACTCCCACACCATCCCAAGAACAACCTTGGAAATGATTGCATGCTTGGATAAGTTGGTTCATGTTAGCCATCACACTTGCAATAGCGGCCTTCATAGAGCTTCTGCTATTGTGAAACTGCAGATTTGTCTTGCCTCTCAATGATGTCCCAGGTGTAGATGTCCAGGGTTTGAACATGTTTAGCACCTTGATGTAGATGGTAGCATTGGCCTGGAGGTTAGACAGGAGAAGAGGATATGACACAGCTCTCATGGTTTAAATCCCTGGGCCTATCAAAGACAACATTAACTTGGCATGCATTTTTGCACAGAGTCACTTGTCACCCTGCATCCTGTTTAACTGGCCACAAAATGGAAGAAGCTGGTCATCTCAAAGTGCTTATGATTGGTTTCTGTTTTTCATTTCCTGTATCAGATTAAAAGTTATATTAACATTTTTGATACTTTCATAAGAATAATTAGAAAATTTGTTTTCCAGTTATAGCTTACCTAATGTGTAAGTCATTGTTGTATCCTTAAAAGAAGGTTACAAACAAAGGTGCTACTCGAGTGAAAGGAACAGCAACACAGGCATAGATGAAAGAAAGAGGTTTATTGTAAAAGAGAATACACCACTGAAAGACAGGGAATTGGTTAGCAGCCTAGTAATTCCTGAAGTAAGTCCGCCAGGTACATCCTGTGCTTACTCTATATCTACCGATATAGTCAATCTACATAGGCGATAGGTAGTGTGGGACATTCCATTACAACAGTCAGAAAGAGAGATAAAAAAATATTGAACTGTTATATAATATCAGTCCTTGTATATGGCAGTGATGCTGGACAATCTCACAGTTGGAGAAGAGACTTGATGCAACAAAACTGCGATTATACAGTAGGATACTGAGAATACCATGGAGAGGTGAGAAATGAAGTTTTAGAGAAAAAGGAAACAAGAAGGACATCTATATGTAGCTTCAGAAAGAGAGAGTTGAAATTTCTAGAGCACATAATGAGGAAAGAGGGCTTAGAAAATTTGATACTCACAGGACAGATTGAAGGCAAGAGGGACAGGAAAACAATGCATCACCTACCTAGCGAGTAGTAAATGGATGGCAGAGTAAGGTTATAGCTATTTTTCAGTGCACCTACATCACTACCAAATGTGACACAAGGTGAAGGTTTAGAGTGGGTTTAATGCAGATACCGTGGAAAAGTTGCCCAAACCCGCCTCAGCACTTTCCTCTTTGGAGACACCTCAGGTAGCTGGCAATAAACCCAGCCCTCTCCTTTTTTTTTTTAAATACAAATAAAACTAATTTGGTTCTAATTGCAGGCCTGTCTACATTGAGCTTATTCTATCAAAGGTAATTGATATGGAATTAAAAGAGCCTGAAAGCCATATGTAGGTCACCAACTGAACTGCACTAATTTTTATATAAAATAGTAATATAATAATAATAATAGTAATATAAATAATAATATATCCGAGGCAACATTTTTTTTTTTTTAAATCTCAAAACACATTAAAACCAAAACTATGTAACACATTAACTGGCAAAAATGCTTGTTATTGCTTGTCTATAAACAAAGTAAAAATTTTCTCTAAATAAATAAAAGGTAAATTCTGTCTGTGTGCCTGAAATCTCAAACTCAGGCTGTACATAGACATATACCTTTTTTTGGAATCAGGATTATTCTGGGATTGAAAATCTAACCTTCATCTAGTGTGTGAACATCCAAAAGTGATTTTAAAAATGTTTAAATTTATATTAAATTAACACAAAAATTTTGTGAATTTATGAATTGAGGAAACCAATTTTATTTCTTCAAAATGCCAAGGAATCAGAGTTAAAGTGAGAGGTTTTGTGATGCGAAGTTTCAAAGTTCTAAAGAGTTTATGATTTGAAGAACTCAACTCAATTGACATTCCACTTAACTTAATTTTTGGCCTGAATTGGAATTTTGGCCCAAATTGATCTTTTGGCTGGATTTGAACATATAGCCTGAATCAGAGTTAAAGTGAGGTTTTGAAGTTCCATGGAATGAATTGAGAAATTCAAAGTTATTTCTTCAAAATTATCATTGCTGTTTTCTAAGCTGGACCAGAGGTCTCTTTAGTTTTATGCTGGAGGTCCAATTAGCTCTCTACAGAAGCTAGATTAGAAGTCCACAGAGTTCAGATTTTAAGCTAGTAATAAATAAATCTAATGAGATGTAGATTGAACTTTTTTTTCTATTTGTTTAAAAGACTAAAAAAAGATGGATCATTAAGAAAGTCATTATTTCTACACATACAATATTATAATGGTCATATGACTTAGAAAAAATGATTGCTACACTTTATTCTGCAGATGAAAATCACACCTGCAAATGAACAAAATATGAAATACATATGTTAAAGTTTCTTATTACTGTAGACATTTTTTTTAATGGATACACATATTTGAGTTGCTATCCCTGTTTTTTTTTTGTTTTTTTTTGTTTTTTTAAATAATACCAACGAACCTAGATTGAGAAGCCCTACTACAGACTTTAGGTTAGTGGTTATTAATTTCACTGTTTAAGAAAATAAAAATCAAGGATAGAAACTCAAATATGTGTATCTACTAAAAATAACATAGTAATAAGAAATAATGTCAGATTAAAAAATACATTCAAAATTATACAGAAATATATGCATTTTAAATATGTGTAAATGCTTAAATTTTGTGTTTCCATAGTAGTGTACACACACACACACACTTCTTGGCACAAACCCCAAAAATGGTATTCTGATATTTGATTTTGGGAAGTGTGTGTGTGTGTATATATATATATATATATATATATATATGCATGCATGCATGCATACATACATACATACATACACACACACCATTTAAACAATGTATCACGCTTTATATTTCTTCAACTTCCTCACACCACTCTACGCTGCCCTAAAGAGTTGGGCACACAATATCACTTCCATCTTCCCTTAACAAGGCCCAGCACCCATCTTTTCCCTTCCCTACCCACGACAGTAGTGTTACATGTGTCACTGGGTTAGTGGGTCATATATCCATCATTGATCTCTTCCCTCCCCAAGTCAGCCTTCTATCTTCTCCTACATTGCTTGTGGATAATGAGCTGATGAAAGTGGAAGGGAGATGAGGATGTGATTATATTGTAGTTATTCCAATTGGTTCTTTAAAAATCAACCTAGTTTCATAGTTGAGTCCAAGGGATTTTCCTCAATTTACAATGGCTTGGATTCAGTGCATTTAGTGAATGAAAGTGTTTGAGCAGGAGCAGTCAGATAATTAAATATATGAAGTTATGAAATTGTATTTTATAATTGGGACACTGGTTAAACCAGATGTTTAACTGCATGAAAAGGAAACACATCTTGTTTAAAAAACTTGATTTGAAGTGCAGAAGAAAAATCAACACAAACAAATAAATTAGATGCTTTTCTATTCCGATTAGCACGCACATCTTTGTTTTTACACATGCAATGTAACAGCTGTTGTAACCTCCAACCTTCTTTAGGTGTGTCTTTGAACTCTGTAACCTTCTTGGAATTTCAGAGCCTTTATTCAATAAATGAAGATAGATTGTTCTCATTCTGCTTTCCATGGGGAGATAATTGGTATCAGTTAATACCATCTACTGAGTGTGGGAAGCAAAATGCAAACAATTTAACTTCACAGACTGAAGAAAGAGCAGAGCTCAAATTTCCAAGAAAGTTACCGAGCATGAAGACAAACACCTGAAGATCAGAGGATAATGACTGGCTGCTTGTATTAGAGTATGCCGGTCTACAAGGGCAGTTAGCCAATTCCTGTTGCAGATGCCTGCACAGGCACATTTGTGTTTGTTCCCAAAGTTCATCTGCAGTTTATACTGCAACTATGCTGAGCAGACCTTATTTACAGTTTCTGAGAGAGAGCACATTATCACGGCTCTCCACAACTTCATATCTTATTCCTCTAAGTAACTTCTGATTATTCACCATTACTCTTTGTCCTTGTCTTGCCATTTATTTACTCAAATTTGTTTTTTTATTACAATTGTCAGACTCATTAGAATGTCATTATTAAATAAAGAACACAGAATAAATCTTTGGCAAAAGAGACTTGTATCCCTGCTTCATCAAAGCCTATCTTAAGAAAACAGGTGCCTTGTATCTAGTATTAGTTGAAAAATTCATAATTGACAATGAAATGAAAACCTTACAAATTGGGGATGAAAGATTTACAGATATTCATCTCAGAAAGAAAACTTGACACTACTTAAATTGGTATATAAATTCAGAGAAAAAAAAAATAGTTGTGAGCTGATGAGGTGGATAGAGTAACTTTTATAGATTAATTTAGAGTACTAAGGCTCACCTATCATCCTCCCCAGTCTTTTGAACAGGAGTAGGTGTATTCCTTGCACCCTGTTTATAATTGGGTTTCCAGTTAATTCTAAAGTTTTTTCATTTTCTTTTGCAACCCTTGAGTATTAGTGGTATTATCACTTTGCTTGGGGTGGATAAAAAATTAAATAGACCATTCCTCAAAAGAAAAAAAATATTTAAAAAAAAATTTTTTTTTTTTGAAAAGGAGAATCCTCTTTATAATGCAAATACAGAGTAAAATTAAACCATGACATCTTAAAGAGTTATCCAAACTTTGTTTTTATTTACAATTGTCAAGTTTGAAATTGTACTTATGCCATTGATGATGTTCTTTTTCTCAATTTATAATAGTACACAGCAGTTGCCAATGCTGTAATAACAATTTCAAACAACATTTTTAAATAAAAAATACAGATAACTAAAAGATCAATCTGACATTATATCCTACTTATAAAATGAAGTTTTAGATTTTGACAAATGTTATGGCTTAAGGAAGACCTAATGAATGTTAATCTACAAAAGTTGTTAAAAAGTTTTTTTTAAAACAATTTTTGTAGATTAGCAATCATTAGGCCTTTGTCAGAATCAATTTTGTTTTGTAATGAGCAAACTGGTCAATTTAAGTAGTAACAAAAACTCTTTAGATTTATTTCAAAAGAAAGAAAAGCTTTAGTTATTCCAACAAAACCATTGCCAAAAACTAGTGCCAAGTGTTACTAATCTGTTTTAAAAGAAGAACGACTAAAACTCTCCCTATCAAATTACATCAGAAGTTCAGATAAGAATGAATGGTCATGTAAACACATGTTACTTTGTGTGATTATCACAAAAACAATTCTGCTTAAATAAAATCTTAGAATCATTCCACAGACATAAGAAATGAACAATCAGGATTTCTGTCCTCAATAACTCTGGGCACACTACATAATGTCCCTAAACTAACTCTACAGCAGTAGCAGTTTTGTCTGGCATACAAGTACAATTTATTTCAGAATCATACACTTCTTTATATAAACCATTTTTTATTCTCTCTGGAGCTGAATGGCAATGTGTGTTATCACAAGTCTTACAGGACATTTCAATGTTCATTTTGAATGAAAAAGTAAAAGGAAAAAAGGATTCTAAGAGTGTAAAGAGATAATGAAAGAGAAGAAAGAAAAAAAAAGTCAGTCATAAATATAGGACTTATCAAGAGATCCATAAAGACTTCAAATGTTATACAACAAACCTTGGTACTTCTACATCATTATATGTAGGCTACTTATATTCATTCTCAATTATTTTTCAGAATCCCAACCCAGCAAGAGGAGAAGACTTTTCCCAATTAAAATTTTCTTTCATATTATATTCATATATTAGCATCTCTGTTTATGTCTACCAAATTTCAAGTAAAAAAAAAAAAAAAAAAAAAAAAAGAAAAGAAAAAAAATATGATTGGCTTATTGGAAAAAAAAAAAAAAAAAAAAAAAAAAAAAAAAGAAAGAAAAAAAAAGTATCAAAACCATAATCAAGTATTCGCATAAAACTGATATCATTTTATTGAAAAAAAAAAAAAAAAAATAAAATGCAGTGTTTGTTGTAAAGTATGAACATAAATAAACAGAGCCAATATAAGAAATAAAAAAATAAAGATACTCAAATATTGCATTTCCAGAATTTAAAGTTTCATGAGAACTCCCAGTGTTATAAGGTGGCTTCCCAAATATTCAAGGAACAATATACTCGATTCTATATTTTATTTATAATTCTATAATATAAATTGAGTATCTTGCCTCTTGAAGATTATGAAACAGCTGTATAAGAAATTGGGAGTTCATAGGAAAGTTGCAGAAGAGTGTGTGTGTGTGTGTGTGTGTGTGTGTATAGATTTAATAGGCTAGTTAATGAAATTTTAGGAATAAAAAGACGACAAAATGATAATATTGGCAATAAGATTAATGGTATTTATTATATAATAGCTTAAAAGCTGCCCTATTCAGGCAGCATTTAAGCTAGCTCCTACATAGGGCTCTTGATTGAATCTTCATCACAATAGGTAGGAATGAGTAGATGCGATAAGCAACAATAAACTACAGAAGAACTCAAAATTGATTGCTGCATTTAAGTTTTGCATTAATATTTAAGCTGACCTTTTAAAAGTTCAATGATAATTTTTCTGCCACCACTTAATTTAAAGACAATTTGATGTATGTAGGACCTCATTTCTGTACAAATAATTATATTTCACAATTAATTTTGATTATTCCCAAATTTATTTCCAAGTTATAAAAATTGTTATTGTATAAAAAATAAAAAAGTGTTGGAAAAATAATTATTAATAATGAAATTGCAGTAATGAAAACTTGGGAATCTAAAATTTCAGGATTGTGCGCCTGGATCCAAACCAGAATGTTTTTAATTTGCGCATGGAGTCAGCTTGATTTAGAGTCTCTAGAAGTAAAGTTGAAAAGGTGTGACACAGTGACACACTGATATCTGCATTTATTATATAGATTAACCATTTGACTAAATTGAAACATGAAGATTTTAAATTTGGAATTTTCAGACACACCGGTGTCCTTTTTCAGCAAGATGAGGATATTATAATGTATACAAGAAGCACATGTGGACCAGCTTTTGTTTTAATTGTATATATTTTAGGTCTGATTTTAGGCTAGTATAGGCTGCAGTCTAGGGTTCTTCAAGCTTTTATGAAGCAATGATTTTAATTTTGTAGATGTTAAAAGTTCTAAATAGTTTCATAATCTGAAAGATCAATATGACAAGCTCATTATTTTGCTGTCTCATAATGCTGGTTATAAAAATCAGTTTTGTTTTTTACTATGTTGAAAACTCTGCTAATTTGATTTTAAATAAATAGCAAAAACAAAAGATAGCTATGGGTCGAAAACAGCAACAACCTTATCAACACAAAAACAAAAATAAAACTATCCAGTAATGACTTATGAAAACAAAGTGTTCAAAAGACATTAAACAATTCATGTTCAAAATTCACCCCTGGAGACAAGAGAAATGGTCTAAAAACCAAGAAGAAAAAATAAAAATAAAACACTATCATCGATCTCCAAACAAACCTACATAAATGAAAAATTGCCTATCCACAACCAAAAAATATGCCTATACACTTAAGAATTTGTTGGGAGTCCTTTCTTGATAGAGCTGAGGAATTTTCCAGCCTTCCTAGTGTATGTAAGTACTTACACTTTTAATATTTAAAATAAACTTTAATAAAAATAAAGGTTTTATAATAAAGGTTCTCCAGAGACCCTATTTGTCACTCATGCATGCAAGAGGGGTTAGGGTGGGGTATTTGGAATCAAAGTTGATTCTTAGATTGATTCCACAGATTTCAGAAAACCAAACTAGTTTTTGTTATCAGTGAACCAACTGTCCCTCCAACTAAGCAATACAAAACTGAATTGACATCCTTAGACTAACCAGTTTTGTAAGACTATGCAACAACTTGATTGGAGTAGTAATGGTGGAAGTGGTAATGGCAGTGATGAAATTAGTAGGAGCACTGAGTCTATCAACTTTGACATTTGAATGTGTCCAGCTGACACATTTCAACAAACTGGGACACACAACTGGGTACAGTAATGACACACTTTTACTTACTGCTTGGTGACACACCAAGTCTACCACTTCCTACAACCTTATATGCTTTTTCTTAATTCAGAGCAACCCAGACCAATGCAGATTGAAGTTAATTGCTACCTTTCTGAAATCCTACATCACAGCAGCATGAATCAGTTGAAGTCTATGAAAGAGCATCTCTGTCAAGTGAAATCATTTTGCTTTACACAAACAAGAATCACTTTTTTTTTTCTGTTCCACTTTTGAAAGTCATGTCATCCATTATTCAAAGGCCTGCAACAAAAATTACAGGAAAACTACAGACAAATTGTGCAACATCTAGAGCATAAGAATCTAATATTTAAATGACATTTGCTTATTGCAGGCTCCTTATTTCAAAACCATGAAGAAAGAAAAAACCCAAAAATGAAATGTATATTTTAAAGTTTCAGGTTTTCCCTCTGTAGGAATATTGCAAAAAGAAAAGCTGTATATATTCTTCAAATTAAAGGCATTTTTTGCAGAACAATATATTAAATTTCAGTAGTTTAACCAAATGTAATCAAACAATTTATGAGTGATACAATAGTCCCAGTACACAAGAATTGGCTACTCATTCATCTTGTAACCAAGTCAC
Organism: Acanthosepion pharaonis; assembly: GCA_903632075.3. Classification (NCBI taxonomy): domain Eukaryota; kingdom Metazoa; phylum Mollusca; class Cephalopoda; order Sepiida; family Sepiidae; genus Acanthosepion; species Acanthosepion pharaonis. The sequence continues at coordinate 1,636,399 of CAHIKZ030000247.1, read as the reverse complement.
TAAAGAAAAATAATGATACCACAATATAATTTCACTGTTCAATGAAAGTCTCTTGAAAGTTCATTATTAAAAGAAAAATGTATTAAGTAGGATTTGTTATAAATAGTTAATGTTACTACACTAAATAACGCTATATAATATAAACAATTGCAGTAGAATTCAATTTAAACTGTTCACTAGATTAGCTATTTGCATAAATTCCAGTTTTAAACAATAGTACTTTTTGCTGCACATTTTTTTTTTTTTTTTTAACACAATAATGTTCACCCTGTATGAGGCCCAATTGTCACTTCAGGTAGAGGGTTACAGAGTAAGAGGCACCAATCCAAGCAAAATGATTGATATAATGGAATAACCTGTCACCCCCATGAGCGACTACACTATAGGTAGTAGCTACCTATAAGTATCTGTAAGTCAACAAACTACAGGGTCTAGCTGGGATCTGTTCCAGCTAAACGGTTGAACTCTGCCTCTGAGCAGAGAGGAACCTGGACTGGGCTCCGCCAAAGGGCAGTCTCTCGTTTGGGGAGGTAGACTGACCCTGAACCCGTTTATGCGGGTTCAAAAAGGGAATATTTTTGGCCGAGCCTACGGTCTTGGAGAACCCATGTTAAACCGGCCTTGTGCCACATGCAACCCTTGTGGGGAGATAGCTAAATATACTAGTTGGGATCTGTTCAGTACAACTTACACAAGAACTACTGACCTTTCAATAGTAGCACTCGCTACTCGATTGACTTGCGACCACCTTGTGCATAATTGTTACCTTTATTCTTATTGTACTGGTTTGTTACAATAAACCTTTACTTATTTTATCCACTGTGTTTTTCAAGTATATGTTCCTATTAGCACGGAATATAACAGTGATAATGCCAACAAGACAAGGGATGACCGGAAGTGAAAGAGGAAAAAAAAAAAAAAAAAGAAAAAAAGACTTTAGATGGAACAATTATAAACAGACACATTTAAAATTTTATCTAATACAAAATCAATTTTATGTTATCATAAAAATAATGCACACAAACATATATATAAGTAAGATGAGAACAAATAAGGATGGATGTTGGCAGTATGACATAGAAGTTGAACCTTCTCAAATGTTTATGGAAGCCAAATAACAGCAGAGAGCACAGTTAATTGGAGGATGATGGCTTGTAGTAGTAGCAACAGTGATGTAAATGACAGGCTAAGTTCCAGGTGTCCCTTCACAGGTCCCCAGTGAAAATACGTAGCCAATAGTGGTAACTGTGTGTGTGTGTGTGTGTGTGTGTGTGTGTGTGTGTGTGTGTGTGAAAAGGGGGTGGGGAAATAGTGTTATGTATAGCAGGAAACCCGATCTATCCAATGGTGCTTTATGTAGTTTCTCTGTAAATAATTAGGTGACATTACTTTTGGAGCATCCATTACTTGCGTGTGTGTGTGTATATATATATATATATATATATATATATATATATATATATATAAAAGTGTATATAAATATAAATAAATATATATTATTTATAATTATTTATATATTATATGATACTTATTAAAAGCTCAATATCAGAGATAGAGCTAACATAATCTACATAAACCCAAATTTTTTAAAACATTAATCAGTTTGTCTGACAATCGCTAAAGTGTGAAACCCAGGGTCACAAACTCACATCTATCCAACCATATATATATATATATATATATATATATATATATATATATATATATATATATAGGCACAGTAGAGTAATGGATAGAATCTCAAATTGAGAAACCCTAAAACTGCGTTTGAATTCCAGCCAAATTCATACTAATATCCTTATGAAAGGTATGAATCCATATCTTTTCTCTCAGCTATGGATAAATAGCAGGATAGACAGGGTCCTATTGGCCTTTGGTGGTAACCTGTCTAGGAGAAGGGCAACTTCAAATTCAAACCTGAGGAGTATATTTAGGGACCTTGTAACAAAATGTCCGCCAGTTCTGTGTATTCAGCTCTTCCAAAAAGTGTTGCTTGTTCTGCGTAAGTGTTTTGCCACTACAAATCAAATCATGTGTGAGTTGTCAGACTGTTCAGTTCTAAGAACTGAACTGCTGGGCCCTCACACATCGAAATATTTGATGACACCAAACCAGCACTTTAATTATACAGAACAATCATTCTGTCAAAATACTCCTATAGTTCATTTGGTAAGTCACAAAGAAGAAACCTCAACAGGTCACCTCACTGCCAACATATCACTTAGCTCAGCCATGCCACACAAAACTAGAGTGGGCAATATGCCCATTGCACTTCACCTTCAAATATTTTTGGTCTGGTTAACAGCATATCAACTCCTTATGGGCTATTTAATGCCAAAATTTAATTTTCTTGGGAGCTTTGGTATAGCTAGTAATTTTCCTCTTTTTTTCAATAATGTATTGCTGGTAAATTTTTTTTTTTTTTATTATGAAAAGGTATTGTTAATATTTGTTTTGGCAAAAATTAAGTCATGAGATTCTATCATATTACATGTTACTAAATAACAGAAATGCTTCATTACCTTTTGAACTGTATCATGTTTATGGTAACATCTTACTGAAGAATATAATTTCTGTACCTATAGAATTTTTGAACATCAAATAATTTCAATTTCATAGTTTTTAACTTACAAGACTGTATAATGAAATTAAAAGATGAATTAAAAATGTAGAAAGTAATATGGCTTCAACTAAATTTTTGTGGAAAATACAATTATTAAGGAAAAAAGATTTTCCAGGAGACTGTAAAAAAACAAAAAACAAACACAAAACAATTATGATGTAATGAAGTCTTATGCATGCATATATATATATATATATATATATATATATATATATATATATTGTTCCATCTAAAGTCTTTTTTTTCCTCTTTCACTTCCGGTCACCCCTTGTCTCGTTGGCATTATCACTGTTACATTCTGTGCTAATAGGATGAATATATATATATATATATATATATATATATATATATATATATATATATATATATATATGTGTGTGTGTGTGAAACTGACAGTCAAATTACAGTGTTGATTCCTATATCTATGTTGTCCTGGGTATAATAAAACTACATCCAGCAACAAGGCCTCTGATCAGGAGGTTTTGAGGAGTGTGAACCCACCTCTTAACCGTTGTTGTTCCCAGGTCCATCCTGATACGATGTAGTTGCACCTGTTAGGGTCCCAGCTATAGGCAAATAGTGACCCCCTAAACAAAAAGCAACAGCTCATTTTTGTAATAAAATGAGCAACAATATATTTGTTATAGGAAAATGACAATCAATGCAACACTAAAAAAGAATACATTTTTAAATAGCAAAATTACTAATAATACATTTTATGATCTATAAAATATATATCTAAATATAACATACTCTTACCTTTCCCCATAAAAAAAAAAAAAAAAAAAAAATGTACAGCTGTACAATATAAGAAAAAAAAGTTTATTATAAAGATTTATTTTTATACCTTTTGACTCTAGTTTGGGGTTAACTATTTGCTCATAGCTGGGAGCCTAACAGGTGCTACCACCCCAGGTCACAGTGGGCCTAGGGACAACAGCAATTAAGAGTTGGTTCCACACTCCTCAAAACCTCCCAATCAGAGTTCTTGTTGCTGGATGTAGTTAGTAATTTAGTAAAATCATTTTTTTTTAACTCCAGTCTGAAGAGGTTATGTTGACTGACCACAATAAAGGCAGATGTTTTGCTTCTTGATGAATGTAATAAGTAAATTGGTCAGAAATTGTACAAGTGTTCTGGCTTAGAGAGAGAATATTATTGAATTAGTCATCTAAGCTCACTTTAACAGGGTGTGGCATAACTATAGGGTGATAAGGTCACTAAGGAAAGACCAAGCCAAAAGTATGTGCTGAACAAGACAGAGATAGAAACAGCTACACTTATATATATATATATATATATATATATATACACACACACACACAAGTAGATACTTGTATTAGAGTAGATGTTTTGTTTAATAAACAGTAAATTTATTTATTTTCATCTATTGGCTTGAATATTTGAGAAATCTTATTAGAAAAAAAATATGCCAGTGAGCACATATTTATCTCTTAGATAAAACAAATTATATCGCTAGACATTATGAGAGAACAGTAACTACGACTGGACTATTGTCAAAGGTGAGATTAGTTCAATTGTAAATAATGTAAGTAATCTATATAAAAGTCTTGATCTGACAAGGTTATTTAAGAACATGACTAGTTTTCAGGTTGATGTTTTGGTTTTGGTAGAAATTTTCAGTGCTGGATGAAACTACCTCTGGGACAGTCTATTCTATATTCAATTTCCTTTTCTCCTATACTGAACCTACATCCTATAATTGATCCATATGGCCTACCATAATTTGACACTTTTGTTCAGCCATGAGTTATAAGAAGAAAAAGTTGTATTGTGAAAAGATGAAGGTTGGTTAAAAATGAAGATAAAACAAATATTAAAAAAAAAAAAAAAAAAAAAAGAAAAGAAAAGGAAATGAGATTATGAAGAGAAAACTATGCTTAAAAGGAAAAAAAAATCTGCTTTGTATAGCAAAGTGGTTAGCCAAGCTCTATAGGAATAGAAAAAAATGTAGCAGTTAAGTGGTACATGTAAAGTGTTGTCCTAATACAAGCAGATATTTAATAAAAAATATAGAGAATGGACAGATGTTAGTAACCTAATATTTGCAGATCTGAATATATTGTTTAAAATTTGTTATATTTATGAGGGAAGGGTGTGCAATATCAAGAATAGAATGTTTGTACATACTGACAGCGTGGAAACAACAGAATGGAGAGATGAATCGAACTTTGCAGATGAGAAGTAAAGTATTCTTTATTGCAATCCAGTATCCCAGACTAATCCTGTGACATGTTGGATAAAATTCATATTCCCTGTTCTTGAGAATTATCAGGCACAAACTTGACTTGATTCTTTGATGTTCTATAAAAGTTTGCTTTTCTTCAAAAGATACAGTTTATTTTATTTAGCCCCCCCTCCCTATTTCCATTAACCCCTTAAAAGAACACAACTTCAATGATTTTGAGGCATATTTATCTTGGTGTGTCAACTGTTGGGAGCATGAAACTGACAATCACCATGCAGTGCCGATTCCTATGTCCACACTGTTTGTCATACACATAGATGATGAGTTGAGTTTTCCAAATGCCTAACACCAAACATTTTTTTTAAGAAAAAGTTATTTTCCAAAGTAGATAATACTTTGGATATATATATATATATATATAGGATCCCCCATAAAAAAAAGGACATCATTTTGTAGTCTAATAACATAGCCAATTCTTGCTCAAATGATTGCAAATTTTAACAAAATGTGTAAAAACTTAGTTGACAGTGCGGACTTATTTCAATCAAAATCTAGCAGGAAGATGGAATGGTCATGCCAGTGATAATGACAATGTGCTGTTGAAATGGCCACCATGTTAACCAGAGTTGACAACTTGTGATTTTTTTTCTAAGGGGTTATGTGAAAGAACATAGGTGGTACTCACATTTAACATTTGTGAATCTTATAAAATTGAATACCTTGTTCGAATCTTGATAAATCTTATTATTCAACATGAAGCCTATTTAGTTTTGTTTACCAGAGATATATAGTTATTCAGATACTCATATTTCAAATGATGTCAATTTTTTTTGGGGGGGGGCAACATGTATACAAAACAATTTAGAAAACTTCTATTTTGATATATTTCCCCAATCAATCCACCTCATCAGAAAAATGAACTTTTATTTCAATACAATCTACATTAACAATTAAAAAAAAAGAACATTAAATCATGGTTATTACAAGCCCTTTAGCATAGAGTTTTAAAGGTTTATTATTGAGGGTGAGAAGGTCATTTTGCAGGATGAAAAACAAGACCTGTCAAAGGGTTGATGAGCCTATAGGTTGTATGTGTGTGTGTGTGTGTGTGTGTGTGTATATATATATATATATATATATATATATATATATATATATGTGTGTGTGTGTGTATTTTACCAGTTTGTGACTGGAAGGAATGATTACAAGTAGGATATAAATCCAGGGAAAGCTCGTTGTAGACTACAGAGCATTATAATGATAATAAAACAGAGACTTTAATTAGCCATTTTGTTTATAATTTTTCTTTCATGAACACCAAGATGTTCATCTCATCAGAATGAAAACCATATGTAGAGCAGGTTGTTGTTTTAATGAGATGAACATCTCTGTGCTCATGAAATAAAAAATTATAAACAGAATGGATAATTAAAGTCTCCGGCTCTTATCATATATATATATATATATATATATATATATATATATATATATATACTAGAATGGTATCCCAATAAAAGCACTGAGTACTTGGACTATTGTGAGTGTCAGAGTTGGGAGCCAGGAAGAGCATCCCACCTTGACTCAAATCATAATAGATACTATCATAACCTTGTTATGTACGAGATTAATTCAGCCCTGCCTCAACAAATGGAACACAGAATCTGAGAGATCATAGAAGAACACCTCTTTGCATAGATGTCCAAACAGAAAAAATATCTACATGGGTGGGGGATCATCTTAAGGACTTTCATATCTTGTTTCTTTGCACATCTTAAAATTCAGGTAAATGCATATAAATGCAAATACAATAAATGGAAACAGATTGCAAATCATTAACAGCCACATCAGAAGGTCATTTGTACTTTCATTTTATTATCAATGGGTCAAAAGAAGCATTTCATATTTCCTTTAGCAACAGGAAATCTAAATATTGCAACACAGCAGAATCTATAAAAATTCAACAATTGTTTCAAGCACAAGTCTTCAGGACTTACTTTCTGGCAGATTGACATTTATGTATTCATTTGAAACAACAGATAAGATTTCCTGATTATGAAAAAAGAAAAATACCATTAAGAATATCTTCAAATTTATGTACTGCCTATATAGAAACTAGTTTACTCGTGCCATCACTAATGACATATTTTAAGTCCTTGCTTAATTAAGTGACTCGATTTCAGGAGTCAGAGAGCTGTGTTTGAATTCCAGTTGAGTTCATCACTTATGTAATAATTCCCTTGGGAAAAGTATGAATCCATCTCTTCTCCCCCTAGCTATGGGTAAATAGCAGAACAGATTGGGTTTTATAGCCTTGGATGGCAACTGGCCTAGGAGAAGGAAAACTGAATTCAAAACTGTCAAAGCACATACAATACAGCTAAGGAAAAGATCATTTGCATTGACTTGATGATGCCTACTATGGTTGATTAGGCCAGCATAAAGCCCTTGCTATTAGGCATGTAAGGCTTTTAAATATATTTTTTTCTGATTACTTTTGTTGTTTGGGTTTTTCTAGATTTCACATGAATGCTCCATGCTTTGCTTAAAATTTGTTGCTGTTATAACAATCTAACATTGCTGTTGCAAGAGAAATAAACAGTTATCTTCCTTGCTACATCAATGTTTAAAGTTAGACAAAATATATACAAAGACTGTGTATATATCTTAATGTCATGCCCTTTAGGGATGTATTGACATCATGACTTTCTAGATTTTTTTTTTTAATAAGTGAATTACCATGACTTCTTAAGAGTGTGGTTTCCAGTTTCCATTTCCAGAATTTAGAATTCAAGATTTCCTTTTACAGTCTAGTCTACCCTTGTATTTAAACCCATATTTAGAGAAAAGATAGATTCAAGTTTCTCTAAAGGCATGAGTGCAAATATGAATACAACAGATTAGCCCAGAACTTGAACTGTTTCTATTCATCATAAAATAATTGTTTTATGTTCAATATAACAAAATTTTATTTCACTATGGAAAAAAAAAAAACTTGCATTAATGGAAAGTGCATATCAAAAAAGAAAATCAAGAAGTATAAGCAGTCAATTATTGATATCCCTTGATGAGTGGAAGGAGTGATTCCTAGAGTTTGGATGCTGAAGGTAACAATCAGTTAAGTGACAAGCTTTTTACTTTTATTATATATATGTCAGTGATGACACTCAAAGGGTTTGTACAAACCATTTACTAAAATTGTACAAGTCTGCAGAATTTGTTCATTTACTTTTTTGTAGGTATAGAATTAAAAAAAAAACAAAACAAAACAACCCCCACAAAAAACCCCAAAAACAAAACAACTAACCCCCCCACACACACACAAGAAAAAAAAAAGGATGGGTTCCTAATTTCATAGACTAAAAATTTAGGCTGTAAAAGAAGAGGGAACTGCTACCGAGAATGATTTAACACCATCACTGAGAGAGAGAGAGAGATAGAGAGAGAGAGATAGAGAGAGATATAGAGAGAGAGATCATCTACAATTTCTGTAAATTTTGGTTCTTTTTTACTTCAATCTTCTGTCACAAAGAAAACTGTCAGATCAGATGCCAGTCTGTGCATATTTAAAAATTGAGGTAGGAACTTCAAATAAATGAACTTATCAGCTCTAGAATAATTCTTAGCAATTTGATCAGCATCTACTATTATCAGATTAGAAACAATAATCCTTAACAAGTTTGGATACGATTGAAGAAGGCACATATTATCTGGGATTAGCACCTGGCAAATAGTCCAAGATAATAACAATAATAGTGTCTTGTTTAAGCTTCTGCCACTTTCATAACCTCTGGACACATTTGTTTGCTGAAATAAACTGATTTCAACCAAATTTTGTATCAGTGAAAATAAGCTAAAATCTTTGCTTTTATAACAAATAAGTTTTTGCTTCACTAATCTAAAGTAAAAGCCTAATCCTTAGAAATGAAGCAAAACAAATAAAAACAAACAATGATGATATACTTCATAAATACAAGTCTTCATAGCTTAAACATTTGAGCATAAAAGATTTAATAATATGTAATCAATTTTTTCCAGTTAAATCTTTTGATCCCTTAGATACAGTTCAGTTTTCTATAGATTAATCATCAAAAGATAGAATTTCTGTCTCTTTCAAATCTTACTACATAATGTGCCAAATTACTCTAACTTTTTTTGCTGTACAAGAATTACTTCCCTTAGAGTGATGATGCCATTTGGCAGAATTTTTATGTAATAGTTGGCTGTTGCAAGATATGAATTTGGGAGGTGTAAAAAACTGAATAACTATTGCAAAATAATTTGTTTAAAATTCTGTCATTTTTTTTTTTTTTTTTTTACATCTTGGGTAAATACTTTAGTTAAAAAATGCCACATCATTTTGCTTTAGGCATATAAGATTGCAAGAAGAGAAAACTAACTTTATTCATTTTGCTAACAGTTAAGCCAAACTTATTTTGAAAATATCATTTACCAAGACCACCATTCTAACTGCTAAGCTTAACCTGTAAGCACATAGGAATTGGGAAAAAAATCTGCTGAAAATTTGGAATCTGATGTTCAAAGAAATTCTAAAAGTATCAGCCTATGAAAATGTCTGGTTAAATTCAACTTTCTTAAGACTGACAGACAATTTGGTGCGACCCTTGCAGACATATCTATATATTGTCTGCTAAGTAGCAATAAAGACTGTGCAACAGTTTGATTAAACTGACCAATTCTTAGCTGTGAGATAGTGCTCAGGAAATTTTTTTAGAGAATAGCATTACGCAAGAGAACAACTTGGGTGGGATTTTTTTCCTTTTTTCTAAAATGTACAAACATTAATCTTTCCAGAATTTTACAGGTGGCTCCAGATTTAAGCAAACACCCAGAAGAAGACCTCTTGATCCTTGACATGACATTTAAATTTGAGACAAGGCTACTATATTTCAACTCAAAAATGTACACACAAAAGTACACCAATAACAGACAAGATTTTTCCCCAAATTTATAAAATCCAAGAATCATCATGGTACTTTTTTTTTTTTGCCTATGGACATTTGCTTCCATCCACTACATCCCCTTAGGAAAAAAAAAAAAAAAAAAAAAAAAAGATTACAGTGATAGTTTATTTTCAGATGAAATGTTCAGTCTGTTTAAGAAAAAGATTTTGAAAAGAATTTCTTTGAAAACTTTAATATTTATATTTATATTCTTTCTTCAGAATTTCCCGCCCTCTCTCTCATTGCTCCCTCTATTCTTTAGCCTATTTTGTCTTTGTATTACTCTCTTCATGACATATTCCTTGCAACTTACCCTCTGTTTCCCCCCTTGCGTTTATATCTCCTTACCCCCTCCTTTTTTTTTCTCTCTTAAATGGTATGAATCAGTTTCAGCAGCCAAATGTCAGTAGTAGAAGATATGGTGAGGTCTAGGTGGGTGTGATGTGAGGGGGAGCACTGGGAGAATTGATGTAGTTGCCATGGAAACAAAGAGTCACTAACTGCCTCTTTCCCATCCACCTCCAGCAACTTGAACAATACAAATGGCTTTTCTAACAATCAACACTTGAGGCAAATATAGTAACTAATATAACAACTTTGGCAATTAACGAGAGAGAGAGAGAGAAAATGAAGGCAGAAGAGAAAAATGTTATTAATAATCTATTTTATCAAATTGTAAAAAAAAAAAAAAAAAAAAAAAAAAATTATATTTCAGTTTTTAATATTTTGTAAGTATACTGTGATTACAAAATTATACCAGTCATTTACCAGTTATGCACCATACGTGATACATGCTTAGGCAATCATGTATCTTTCGATACATGACTGACGAGGCAGATTTTTTTCCCTGCAGTAGGTTGCCATTTCTTTCTGCAGTAGACCAGTTGCCATCCAAGGATATAGAACCTGGTCTGTCCTGCTATTTACCCATAGCTTTGGGGGGGAATAGAAGAAGAGGATTCATACCTTTCCCAAGGGTATTAGCACATAAGTGAATGTAATGGATTCGAATGGAATTCAAACTTGGCCCCCCCGATTGAGGAGTTGGAGAGCTGAGTTTGAATTCCAGTTGAATCCATTACATTCATCAGTGAACTAAAAATAACAGAATTCTATTTTTACTATGTCATCAGAAGAGATCAAAACAGATTTGGCTGCCATCCCTATGTAGTGGACTCTTCTGGTGATATAGAAGTGTCACATATCACACACATTATATACAGGTACATTTCAAAAGTTTGAAGTCTCCTCTAGAATTGCCATCAGATGAACTTGACAGGAGAGTAAAAAAAAAAAAAAAAAAAAAAAAAAAAAATCATGAAACTTTTTCAACAAATGCTAAAAATTTGTGCTGCAGTAATCAAGGCTAAAGGAGGATATTTTGATGAGAGCAAAATTTAATCATAAAATGCTTTTTCTCTTTGTCATAATGTAATAATGTAATTTCTAATAAAAAAATAAAATAAAAAAAATAAATCAGGTTACTTAAAAAAAAAAAAAAAAATGTATATTGATCTTCTCTCATTGAAAGTACAAAACAACTACTTTTGAGGTCAAAGTAAAATTTTAGTCAGGGGTCACCTCAAACCTTTGAACTGTAGTGTATAAATCAGTATTTTTTTTGGTACTTTTTATAGATGTTGTATGCTTTTCTTGCATCAACAATGAAATGAAGAGTATTGGGAAAGAGATTTTTTTAATATTTCTTCATCTACATATTCTTGATGCAAGAAAAGCATTCAAAAAGTATAATCAACAATAAAAATTCTAAGTTTATAATTCTACCAACTGTCTACTGACCCTAAAAACATACACACTTTATGCTTAAGTTTATCTAATACAAGACTCAAAAGCCATTCAAAGGAGAGGGTTACTGTTAAAATGATTATGATGAATAAGGTGTACAATATGAATGGAAGAGGTGGTGGTAGGAAGATTATGAGGATATGGAGGATAGATAATGATTGACCCTTGACTTGAAGAGGTTAAGACTGTAGCATTCAGGGAAGCATTCATGCAGGAATTGGTTCTAGAAATAGGTAGTAATTCTTTAGGAATTCTTCCTACATTTAAAAGATGGAAGAATTAAGGGTGATTCACCTCCATAGATGTAGCATGGTGTGCCCTAGATAGAAAGGCCTGAACTGCTAGAACTAAAGAATGGAGTGCTCATCTGAACATTTGCCATGGAAATAGCAATAGAGTAACAAGAGGATTGCAACTGCATTATATATATATGTGTGTGTGTGTGTGTGTGTGTGTGTGTGTGTGTGTGTGTGTGTGTAAAAGAATATGAACTCTAGGGTTATGACATTTTTTTTAGTAATCCTATGTTCCGGTGTCAAATTGATGAATGTTTGTTCAAAAGTAGTGAAAAAAGGCATTGTTTTAGTTCTTGAAAAAGTCACCAAACCGAAAATTATACACACAATAAGAGTTAAAAAAAAAAAAAAAAAAATTTTTTTTTAAAAGCTTTATTTTTAAATTTTCTAATGATCTAATTCATGCATTTTTTTAAACTCATTTAACATTTTATACCTATAGCATAACATACTAACTTACAAATAAACAAAAACAAGTTCTAGAAGGTCCCAGGAAGTGATAATACTACTATACTTGCATCCAATTTTGGAAATTGTGTTTGGGGTGACATTTCTTTGAAAATAAACTGAATTAACACCTTCATTATATTTTAAAAAGTTTATTGAATTATGAGACAGGAAATCAATTATTTTACAAAACTTTTATGTAAATGAAAACATTGTTTCGACTGTTGTCCTCATCTTTGTTGCCATATTCATGTTTCAACTGTTGTATGCACCAGATGTACATCTTTCAGATGTCTCCATGGACACATGGCCCAGTGGATAAAAGTGTTGGCTGTATCGAGCGACTTGACCTAAAGAGTTGTGAGTTCAATACCTGGCTCCTACAGTGATGAACAAAAACTTGGAGAGTTGTGTTAAAGGGAAATAACTGAGATATCTGGAAGAGGCATAGCACGTGGAACTAGAACAATCTACCCTGGTGGATGAAATAAAGGGTTCAGTTCAAAATTCCACTTGCCTGAAGGCCAGAGCAATCAATGGCCAAAATGTCGTGAATATGGCAACAAAGATGAGGATAACAGTCTGAACAATGTAAATAGTTTAAAAAAAAAAAAAAAAAAAAAAAAAAAAATTCACATAAATTATATAAAAGAAAATGCTTTTCTACAGAAAAATGATATTACACATGAATCTAGGTCACAGAGAGTAAGGTTAAAAAAAAAAAAATCTATTGTGTACTTTTAAAATTAAAAGAAAAAAAAAAAAAGAAAAACCTTTTCTTAGGCTGGTTGCTAGCCAAAGCTAAGAGAGATTAGTCTGCTATTTAGTCCATATCTGGGGAGGGGAGAGACAAATAAATGCTTTTCCAAAGAACATACTAGCCTGGAATTTAAATGCCGTTTGCCAATTCCACTTTCTGTACCAAAACCCATACACTACCAAAATATCCTTGATAATTACTAACTTGGAAAGCAAAAATATTGAACTAAGTTTCAATTATAGTCAAGACTTCAATTTCACACTAATGTCCTTGGAAAAGGCAGTAACCCAATTTTCCCAACAGTATTCTTTTGTTAGTCATAAACCATAGAAAATAGTTTACCAAGTCTACTAGTATCATGTAGTACTATATGGCACCCTATTACTTAGTACTTAGATATAGGATGAACATTATCAAGCAACTCTTGTAATTCCTTGAATAATACTGTGAGAGATTGACAATTCAACATTCCTCAACTGGTAAAACTTATCAAACTGTTTAAATGAAAACAAGTTTGCCTACTGTTTTTATTAATAAAAATATTTGCAAAAAGGTAAGAAATATAGATTTTGTAAATTGACTTTTGTATAGGTTATTTCAAAACATTTAATTTGGAGAAAACCTGTAAATTACAATGTTTAGCCAGTTTTTGTAACATTTAAGATTGAAATGGCAGAAAAGAGAAACATTAATGCTACAAAGTATAGGAAGGAAAGTTGTAGAGAAAATAAATCAATCAAGATTTGGTTAAGCATACAAATTAAAAAAATATGAAAAGCATTTTGAACAGATTTCCCTGAAATTAGCTTTGTTTATTCCAGAAATGTTTTATAGAAGAAAAAGCAAGAGAATTGGATGATTGATTTACAATGTTTAGGAGATAACGACATTGTAAATTGGACATTAGGTGTGACAAAGAGGGACACAAAGTAAGGGTCCAATTTTACATTATACATCCATTGTAAATTGATCACCCACTTTAGAGTCAATTCACTTACTTCCCCTATAAAAAATAAGTTGACATATGACTTTACAAATCAGGATGCTAATTTTGCATTTTGGAATACAATTTCAGAAATCTTTATTCTGGCTGACAGTGAACCAATACAAATGGATGCTGAAAATTTTTTGGTTAAACCAAAAAGGGATTTGAAAACAAATTCTAGTGTTTGATGAGTGCAAGAGAAACGTGTTGTACATGAACTTTTGAGCACATTCTTGCTGGAATGAAGAGGTGCCGATTAGTTCTATCTTCAAGAAAATAAACTTAATGGATAGCGGCAAAGCAAAATAAAAGCAGTCAAAGAAAGAAAGAAAAACAAAGAAAATGGAACACTGAAGTTTAAAATGCAAACAGGTTATCTGTTTTATTGAATGTTACATGAATATCTATGATATACAATAAGTAAATGCTAATATGGTTTTTATGTTATATAGTTTTCAACTAAGATGAATGCTAATCATAAATTTTATATCAAGTTCTTCCACAAAAAAAATGTTTAGTAACATTGTTATACCAGGGAGTTACCAAAGTTTTCAAAGAGCTTCCAATGTTTTTTAATAGAAACTATAAGTATTTTTAGTCACATGAAACTTATACATCATTTACTAGCATAAATTTCAGAAGAGTAAACTTATAGTAGTAATGAGTGAAGTCAAAATAACAGCCCAAAAGTTGATCATCCTGGGTATGAAGATAAACTGCATTTGACAGCAAGGCCTCTGATTGTGAGGTATTGAGGAGCATGGAATCACAATTTAATTGCTGTTGTTCCCAGGTCCACCCTGATCCAGGGTTGTAGAACCAGTTAGGGTCCCCTCTAGGGGCAAATAATGAACCTCCCAAACTAGGTTAAAAAAAATACAAAACAAAAAATTACCAGCAATATATTAGTGGAGGCTGAAAAGAAAATTACCAAAGCTCACAAGAAAATAAAATTTCAGCATTAAATGACCCATAAGGAATTCATGTGCCATTAAACAAACAAACCAAACCAAAAATTGACTTATCTATTGTATGAATATAAACTTGAAACAGAAACAAGAGAATTGACCTATAGAATGTTTATGGAATTTGTTAAAGTTGAATCTAATACTTAAAAACAGGTTGGAGAGGGTGTCAAGTAAAAACGAGTTGCTTGAAGATTGTTATATTCCATGCTAATAGGAATATATACTTGAAAAAACATGGTAGATAAAATAAGTAAAGGTTTATTGTAAAAACCAATACAATAAGAATAACAGTAATGCACAAGGTTATTGCAAGTCAATTCAGTAGCAAGTGCTATTATTGGAAGGTCGGTAGTTCTCGCGTAAGTCTGAGTTGTACTCAACAGATTCCCAGCTAGACTGTTGACTTACAGATACTTATAGGTAAGTGACAGGTTATTCCATTACATCAAAGATGCATCCTATAAACGATGGTTGGAAAGCATTGATGATAAACTATGACATTTATTTTAAATTTCAATGCATAAATTGACTTTTATATCTCTACTGACACTGCATTTTGAAGAAAAAAAAATGATGCAGAGGTGTGGAATCAAAGTACAATATACATGTGAGGAGGTGCAGAGATACATTCTATCTTTTTTTCTTCAACAGCTTTCAAAGATAAACCTTTTGAATAGCACCAATATTTAAGCATTTTCAGTTGCATGAAACTAACACATTTACTAACAGATAAGAAGTGTTTATCTATAATAGTAATGAGTGAAATCAATACAGTAACCTAAAAGTTGGTTGTGAATGTTTATCTATTGGATGAATTTAAACTGAGCAAAAGCAGCCCTAAAAGACAGTTTTTTGGATATTTTTTTAGTAAAGATCTAGACCAGTGTTTCTTAACATTTTCTTCCTTGTGGTCCATTTTGGTACCAAAAGAAAATTCAAGATCATATCAGCAAACAGAAATTCCTTGTAAAAGGATAAATACCGATATAATACAAATAAAGTAACGCTTTCAAAAACTAAAATAACATTTTTGTTAATCCTATAGTGTAAATGCTGGTCTCAAATGAAAGATAAATTAAATGAACATGAAGTCTTTCTAACTAACACCACAAAAATATTTCATATCTATTTGAAAATTATATAGAAATAATTCCTGAATTACTTGCCTTTGAAGCAGAGAGAGAGAGAGAGAGAGAGAGAGAGAGAGAGAGAGAGAGAGAGAGAGAGAGAGAGAAAAAGCCCACCTATCTTCCTTGGGCCAACTCCAGGCCTATATTAAAAAATCTCAAACCAACTTGTTGGTCTAAGGGCCCACGTTGAGAATCAATGATCTCTAGCTAGTTCTCAATAAGTAGGTTTATGATTAAACTAGTTACACATGAAGAATCTTGTAATGGACAGCTAGTAAGTATTGTTGCTAACAAACTGAGGACCGTGTTGAATTTAAATCGGCTTCAAATGTGTCAGATACTTGCTAACTTGCATAATAGTACAAGTGAAAAGTATACATCTGCAACACATTGGGGAAACGTGTACCCCATGAACTCAATGAATAAAAACATACAGAAAAAAAAATAGTTATTGTATTAAAAAGCATTTGAATTCATTCATTCATTAACTTTGAAACTTTTTATCTATATTTAATACAGTACAAAGAAAAAAAAGATTTAAAAACAGGAACGACCTGCTTCTTGTCTATCTCCCTGATTCAGTACACCTTCCCCTTTAAATTCGTTTATATATTTGGAGCTAAAAGATCAAAGCGTTTTTTTGTTTCTTTTTCTCTCAATGAAAGAGAAGAAAAGGCAGGTTTGAATTTTGTCTCAACACTATGATTCAATTGAATAGAGATGTTCAACCAAGTTCAAAACATGCCTAAAAACTAAAAGGGCAGAAAAGAAAGCGGGTGGGGAAAGAGTATTATTTTTTATATATTTTGTTAGTAATGTTTTTAAAGTTTTTATGTTGCGAATGTCAGTGTCTTGTTATGACGATCGCGAACTGTTCGAAAAATGTTTATAAAGTCAAATGTGAAAACAAAAGAGACTCCGTGAAAGAGTGCAAAACAACGCCATAATTTTTGACAGGACGGAGAGACAAGATAAAAATTACATTCAGTAAACTTTTAGTTTAAAAAAAAAAAAAAAAAAAAAAAAAAAAATATTCATTTTTCAAAAATAGGTTTTACTTTTAGTTTTGAAAAATACCATACATATTTTTAGCTAATTCTTGATAAAACAAATATATGAAGAAAATTAGATCAGCTCCTGGGTACATTTTCGTTAATGTGAATGTTTAGCTCGGGGACTGATGAATTTTACAAAGGAATGAAATAAGGTAAAAATCATTTTACTTCACAATAATGAGTCATCACTCTGAAAATTATGTTGCTCTTTTCATTGGGAAGTTATTCGGAACTTCGTTTTCCAGGTGTTCAATCTGCACTTTGTTCCAATATCAAATTAAATTATATAGAATGGATTTTTTATTAGACATTATTTCTTCAACGTTACTGTATTTGAGTTGCTATTCCCAATTTTTGCAAGGTACTTGTTTGCGGTTTATTTGTCACCACTTTTTAAAATGCGTTTTTTTTTTGTAGGTTCCGTCGCCACCTTTTAAATTAAAAAGATTTTTTTTTTAATTTATGTATTGGTGATGTAAAGTTAGAACGTTTTTAATTGTTCTTTTTTTTTTTTCAGGCTGCTATAAAATAAATGATTCTTTGGCGTAGTACTTTTTTTTAACACACATCTGTATTTGTGAAAAAGTTGGAAAATAAATTTTAATAGTGGCGACAGATAACCCGCATGTACAGGTTTTATTTTCTTAAACAGTAAAATTAACAGGTGACCTAGATTGAGAAGTCCTACTAAAAACTGTGCGGCCCTCCAACAGGAATCGAACTTGTGTCCCCTTTTCCATCAGGGAAACTGTTTCTATAGCCAAAATGTGCCTTATGCTTTGGGTACGAAACCGAAGTTAACAGGTCCCAAGGAGAAATGTCGTTTATAAAGTCTGTAAGCCTCAAATTTGTAAAGGGTCTCTTTTGGTGGTGGTGGTGGTGGTGGTGGTGGTAGGGGCTTACCCCCACTCTGCAATGTGGGGGGGAGCTGTGTATATATCCTAGAGATCCTACTAAGACAGTGAAACCAAGAAAACAACATAGAATCAAACATTTGATTCTGTCCTTATGCAATTCCATGACCATTTGGAGGGACCAAAATTCAGTCCTAAATGAGGTTAGGAAGCAGAATCCACAGTATAAAGAAATTATTCTTTTTTTTTCTCCTACCGTATTCGAAATCTTATCACAAGCATACGATTGATATTTAGAAAATCTGACTAACAATTTTAAAAGCTTGAGTCACAATTCTAAAAAGGACTTCTGTTTTTTTTTGTTTTTTGAAACAGATTGTTTTCAATTTTCATTTTTCTAAGTAAATACGTGATGGGTTCACTTGCTGCATCTCAGCAATTTTATAAGCATAAAAAGCCGTTACAAAAGAAGGACCTACTCGGTCTGAAATTGTTTAGTATCCTTTCTTTTATTCATTACTTCAAAATCACCACTGACACTCCATATTAAAAATGCATCCTATTTCTGAAGATTAAGTTTAAAAAAAAAAAAAAAAAAAAAAAAAGAAAGAAAGAAAAAGGTAAGTTACTCAACTGTGAATTAGATTTCTCCTGAATCCAAAATAAGGTTAACTTTCTCTATATGAACCAGAAATTTGGGGACGTGCAAATAATGGAATATAGGCGCTGAAAATGTAATGTTTGAGAAAAGTTCAAATTTAGTCTGTTTTCACTTTTCAGTCACACAAATAATCTTTGAAAAGGGCATGAATTCATCCCCCCCCTCTTAACCTCGCAGAGTAGACTGGGCTCCCTAGGTCTTGCTTGAGCTTGAATAACAAACAATATGAATAAAAATGTAGGAAAACTGAAATTCAAACCGTGGAAAAAAAAACAACGAAAAATCCCGTGATTATTCTCAATAAAGCATGATAATTCACAGAAAATAAACTAAAAATAAATAAACTGAATAAATAAAAATAAATAATAATAAATAATAAAATAAATAAACTAAAGAAAAGGAATCCGTTGAGAACCACGATCTTCTACGTCCTGAAAGTTTGTTACGGTATTAAAAAAAAGGGGGTGGGGAGTCGGAACATTTCTGTATTTTGCTTGCAAAAAGAGATTACCCCCCCCCCCAAAAAAAAATTCATTAAAGCAACACAACATAAAGTGGTGCCCCCAAAAAACCTGTTTCTTTTTTTAAAAGGATTCAATTCAGGAGCTAGATCGGTGGTCTCGACTAGATCCAAGAGTTAAAAAAAGGGGGAGTAAGACTGCGTTACGCCATTTTTCTAAATGGAGAGAATTTGTCTACCTTGGAAATCAACACTTAAAAAATCCTACCCCGGTTTCTTTTAACTCCGATTTGAACACGGTGGCTTTGCTGTGAAAAATATGCAATTATCTCGGTCACGTGGCAGAGGTACTAGTAAGTTTGGTCACGAACTGGATTTAGAGACAAAAAAAGATTACATGCCCCCCCCCCAAAAAAAACAAACACTATTAAAAAAAAAATTAAAATGGTTTAATTAAAGAGACCATTGAAAAAAAAGTTTAAGTACGATGGTTTCAGAAAATACGACATTGATCAGAAAGATAATCACAATTTGGTCTCTGTGCTGTTAATTATTATTACTTGATTTGATATTTGTTTGTATTACTATACAAATATTGGTCATCTTTTTTTTTTTAAATTGAATGAAATAATACACAAAAAGTAGAAACTAAAAGATGGTAAAAAGCAACTTTTCGTAGTTTTGTAAAATTGTCATTTTAAAAAGTTCATATGAAAGTTAAGTTGATTCAGTAAAAAAATATTTAAATCCCAAAAGCATGGATGTATTTGAAACTAGCTATGATACTTTTTTTTTTTTCAATGTAATGGACATTTCCAAATTAGCGACAAGGGTAGAACCTCACACTCTTCGTGAAACAGGCAGTTGTTCTAACCAGCGAGTTAACTTCACAAGTGTGTGTAGTAACAGCAAAACACAACCAGTAGCAGACTTGGGGAAGGAGGATATCCCGTTAGATATAAAACAAAGTAAGATGAAGATGAAACCAGAAAGAGAAACAACTGTAAAAGATGACAAAGTGGGTGAATTGATGAAAAATGTCAGATTTTCCTGGGAAAAGGGGTGCACAGAAATGGGTAACAAAATATTAGAATCTGAATATCACCACATTCCTTTAAAATTACAACATAGTGACTATTTCCGCTGAAGGAGGAGGAGGAAGAGAAAGGAAAGAGGCGGAAGAACAGAATAAAATGAAAGAGAAAAAAAGAAACAAAAAAAAAAAGGGAGGATGAAAGTGAGAGATTTATAGAAAAAAAAAGGGACTGAATATAAACCGAATGTGAGAAATATTTTAGATAAAATAAAAGAAAGATGGGGGAATAGGATAAAAAAAAAGAATGAGAAAGAATGAAATTGATAAAAATATTTTTATAAGAGAAAGATGGAAGAACAAGGATTGAAGGAAAAAAATGAATAGGGAAAAAAAATGTAAAGAAATAACGATTTTAGCAAGAAAGAAAAATTGAAAAAATTGCATATTTATTTAAATTCTAAACTAAAGTCACTTAGGGTTTATCAAAAAGATTCACTTTATTAGAAAAATCATTCTTGAATAACAAAGTAAACAATTTAAAAAAGACAATCAGGCTTCTCTTGTCTTCGGAATTCGTTACACTGATCACGTGGGCATCTTTAATTTCACTTCATGTGTTTGTCAATAACTTCTTTTCACACTGTAAAACTTATTTTTTTAATGTGTTTTCTATATTCATAAATTCGTGTAAAACTTGGAAATCGTTTACCAAAAAATTAGATTTCAACCAAATTGAATTGGTTAGCAATTATGATATTTTGCACTAATACACAAAACTACAGTATCAACGGGGGAGGAAAATAACACATGGAAAAAAAAAAAAAAAAAAAAAAAAACAAAACAAAACTTTAGAATCGTATAGTTAAAGAAAAAAAGATATCAGACGCTATAGAAGATATCATCATTGTTATTCAAGTTATTACAAATTTAATACACATTATCCAGAGGGATAATCCGTCCAAATTTATGAAGAACAAGTTAGAACTTAAATCAACTTTTTATTTACACCGCTTTTCAAGAAATATTAACAAGATGCTAATATTCCATTTTTCGATAAAATAATAATAAATTAGGCCTAAGAACAGTCAACTAGCGATATTAGATGTAGGATTTCGTTTTTTTTTTATTTTTTATTAGTGTTGTGAACAGCACTAACAAAATGAAGTTTTTACATGTGGAATGATGACTACAACTACAAACAATACAAGTTTACAAATAATGCTCAATTAAATGAAAATTAAGGAGAATAACTATTTCAATGGGAATTTTAGGAAAAAAAAAATAATAGACAAACTTAAGTAATTTTGTAAAGGGCAGAGAATCTTATTTTGTTTTTGGCTGTAAATTTATTGTGTTGATGGTCATCCATACTTTGAAAGTGGTTCCAGATGAGAGTTGTTATTCTTGAATGCAGCCATTTTATCTTTCGGTGAGCAAATTATTTACAACCTTTTTTGACAAGACACGCCCACAATTGTTAGTTTATCATGTGCTTTCTAAACTAAAACATCCAGCAATTATTATTTTCTAAGTTTCAAACTGAGGTATATTTTTTTTAAATAAGAAAGGTTTCTTAAATAAAAAATTTATGAATTATTAAATTTTACAGACTGAGTGAGAAATTAAGAGATTTAAAAAGACATTTTCGAACATAACTCAGCTGTTAGTCTTTTTTTTTAGCAATTAGTAAAGTTTTTTCACCATTAATATCCTATTATTTTATGCTTCACTTAAAAATACTTGTACTTTGTTGTTTGTTTTATTCGACATATGAAATTATGACAAAAAATATTATTTATTTTTTTTTTTAAATGGAAGCCTGAAATTGAGTTAAGCAACAAAATTTAGAATTTATTCTTAAAAAAGACAATAACGATTTAATAAAATTTTTAGTTTATGACAAAGGCATAATTAAAAAATGACGTCGCAGGAAATATCATTTTTATGTCAATTTTACACCCTAAGATAGCAACATGAGGGTTCACATCCTAATGGACACACTTCCCATCCCATTACAAAAAACAAACAAATAATTATTATTTGTTTAAGTAAAGTAAAACAACAAGCACATGGGATCTACGATAAAGTAAAGAGGTGTGTAGTAGTATAAGCAAGTTGCTGTGTAAAAATAAGAGAAAGAAAGAAAAAGGGGTCAACGTTCTCTAAACGAAACCCATAATTACGTTATGCATAAATGTAAAAAAAGCAGGAAGGATTAATAATGTCAGGGACGGTATCTCGAATTCATCGAGAATTTTATTTTATTAAAAAAAAAACGATTTTGTCTATCGTATTTTTCAAGTTTTATTTTTACTCTACTAAACAACAACAAAAATCATTGAGATTTTGACAAGTGCTTTGCGTTCCATAGTTCAAAATCAAATTATTTGAATTAAAAAAAATTGTAACCTAACTAAATCAAATCACAGCATTTAACTTATTGTGCTCATAATTCGACACAGATATTCTTTTTTAATTTGAGCATTTCATAGGTAAGCTTGAATAACTAGTTTCAAGAACGGTACTTAAAACGATTACAAGGTTTTATTTTTATTTTGACAATCCGAAACTGAGCAGTTTCCCTAAAAAATGTAATAAAAAACACATCTTCCAAGCTTTTATAACGTTATTTATTTTTTTAATTTGAAGAAATCACGTGGTATGAGCTACGCGCATTATTAATTTTGCCAATTTGGCTTCCGCAGGGGGATCAAATTTACAATGAATTTACATTGCAAACGGAACCCCCGTATTGACTTTCATAAGGTTTAATAATTTAATATTTTTTTATATTCTTGATCTGGAGTGCCTAATCTGTAGTATAAATATGTGGAAAAATCTTATTTCTATTTGCACCGAATTATTGTAAAACTCAAATGAATAAAGTATGAAAAACAGTCCAATATTTGCAATGGAAACTATTAAAGAGGGATGTTAGATCTTATGATCCTCCAATTGTTGTCAGCTATGACCGTAAAAGCAATTTCCAAATATTTTTGTTCCTCTTATCGCAGTATTTTCTACCATGCCTAAAAGAAAGCACCTTTTTTAATGAAAGGTTTGAATACGATATAATAAAAAAAAAAAAAAAAAAAAAAATCAAATATGACGAGCGAGGTTCAAATAAAATTCCATCCACCAAAAAGTTACCAGCTTTTAAATTGGAAATAATAATAAGAAAAGAGTTTTGTCATCTATCAACAGTCAATAACAGCATACCAACATACATGTTGATCCTATATCACGTGAGAACGAGAGGAAAATAAGACAAAAAGATGAAAGGGGTGAAGAAAAAAAAACGCAAAGAGGGCGAAAGCGAGGAAGGAAAACGCAAAGAGGGCGAAAGCGAGGAAGGAAAACGCAAAGAGGGCGAAAGCGAGGAAGGAAAACGCAAAGAGGGCGAAAGCGAGGAAGGAAAACGCAAAGAGGGCGAAAGCGAGGAAGGAAAACGCAAAGAGGGCGAAAGGAGGAAGGAAAACGCAAAGAGGGCGAAAGCGAGGAAGGAAAACGAAAGAGGGCGAAAGGAAAAACGCAAAGAGGGCGAAAGCGAGGAAGGAAAACGCAAAGAGGGCGAAAGCGAGGAAGGAAAAACGAAAAGGGCAAAGAGGGAAAACGAAAGGGCGAAAGCGAGGAAGGAAAAAACGCAAAGAGGGCGAAAGCGAGGAAGGAAAACGCAAAGAGGGCGAAAGCGAGGAAGGAAAACGCAAAGAGGGCGAAAGCGAGGAAGGAAAACGCAAAGAGGGCGAAAGCGAGGAAGGAAAACGCAAAGAGGGCGAAAGCGAGGAAGGAAAACGCAAAGAGGGGCGAAAGCGAGGAAGGAAAACGCAAGAGGGCGAAAGCGAGGAAGGAAGGAAAAGGAAAACGCAAAGAGGGCGAAAGCGAGGAAGGAAAACGCAAAGAGGGCGAAAGCGAGGAAGGAAAACGCAAAGAGGGCGAAAGCGCAAAGAGGGCGAAAGGAGGAAGGAAAACGCAAAGAGAAAAGACAATGTATAAAAACTAGAGAGAAAGTGAACGAGGTAATAAACGAAGTTGGCGAGAACGAAAATGAAGTAAAAATATTGGTAAAAAGTGAAGAAAGAGTCTCTTGCATTCACCTTCTTGATCATTTATCATTTCTAAAATCAAAGTTGAACAGAACTAAGACAAGCGATGTGTTATCATCACGTGGTCACATGCTCACGTGCGCCTGTTTCTATTATTAGAAACTGATGATCTAATTCTCTTGTCAAGAATGTTAATTTTTTTTTCTCAAATATACAGTGATTAACGTTTTGTTTTTTAACTAACACTAATTGAAAAAGACCAGTTCATTTCGGAAAGACTGCATATCAACACAATTATGTAGTATTTTTAGATTGATACAAATAATTTTAAATGCAATTAATAAATTCAAGAGTTTGTGTACGGATAAAAAAGGGTGGATGGGGGGGGTAATCTTTCACTACACCTTGGTAATGTGTTAAAACTTAATGTAATTTTGCAAGTAAATAAAAATGTACATGTATTTTTCTTGATTGTATTTTTTAGCGAAAAAAAGAGAAAGAAATCAATAAGAAAAACAAAAGGAAAACAAACGGGCCGATAATCTGTCCAACGGGATACGTCATCGAGGTCGAGAACATGAAAATTGAAAAAGAATGCCTCAAGGGAGAAGCAAAGGTCGAATAATCGTGTTAAATCCTACAGGTGATTAATATTTTTTGGAACTTACGAATAATAAATTTATGGTTTAGGAAGTGTTAAGGGGCAGCCTAATTTTATTTGTATTGATTAAAAAAGGTAGCAAAGAATGAAACCACTCTAGGGAGACAAGACAAAGGAATCTCGTGAGGCTTGCAGGGACTCAACATTCTAGTCAAATAAGATTTCAAATAACGTTAAAATTGTTTAGAAATATTTATTTTGTTTAAACCAGAATTAACAGAGCACTAGCAGTTAACTAAAAACTTATTTAAAACATCATGACTAAACAAACTGTAAACATAACACTAAAATTTAACAGCAGGTAAAAATTTTCTATAATTACAATTACTAAAAACCATTTTTGTCTATTATTCCTCATCAATTTTCAGTTAGGCGCATTTTTCTTAATTAAAGAGTCTTAAAATAAATACAAAAGCTGAGTTTATTCAGGAATGCCAAACTTTCTAATGAAGTGGTTATGAGTAAAAATGTAAAAAAAAAAATTGAAACTGATAAGAGCCACATAAGATAATTTAATTATTTTGTGTGAAAAGGGATAGTTTTTCCTTTTTAAACTATCAAAACAAAAAGGCTAATCATCAGAAGGTTGGAAAAGTCAATTATGATGGGTAACGTAATGTGTGCCATGCAAGCATTTTGAAATGGCTGAAAAGATCATTTAAAACGTGTGTGCAAAAGTGGTCTTTTGAGAGGTTCAACTACAGCCAAATAAATGAATTACAAAGCTCTTGAAGTGACCTAAATTTTAATAGGTTTTGCTATTCAGATGAAAACTACATCTTACCCACCATCTTTTAAAATTTAATAGTAGCATGAAATCAAGTTTTCAATGCCTGGGTATTTTTATTTTGTAAAAATATAAACAAATAAAAACTGTTTATTTTATTTGGATATTATTTATCAAGTAGAGAAAATTGGACTTACTTTTAAACAAAATAAATCTACAAAACTTCTGTTAAAGTACTACTACATGCAAATGAGATTAAAATAAGGTTGAGTCTCACTTTGGCTCATTGAATTGTGTCAGGTAATTTTAATCCACTAGTTGCATAAAAAAAAAAAAAAAATGAGATTATCTTAAACTGGCTTAACTATTTCAAAAGAAAATGTCCATCGTTTTTAGAAATTATTATTATTGTAACTGATATGATTCACTTATCAGCCAGTATTACTGGTGGAAAAAATTTCATACAAGAAATAAGTTTTTTTTTAAAGACCTCTTAAAATTTTTTCTTGTGCTGTTCAATCACAAACTCCTTTATTATTTCCACAGTTTCCTGAAATGAATTCAATGCAAAAGTAATTGCAAATAAAACAAGGTGTTTTCTGAAAGGTTCTCAGCCTGGCCAAGGTACCTCACCTCCATTTAGATATTTGATCATTTGGCCAGATTATGGAAAGTGGGCCAAAGCAAGAACTTTTTGCTTGGCCTTCGTACATGAATAGTAAAATATTAAAAAAAATTAATGCCACATTTTTTAGTTTATTAAGGACTCATTCTTAATTATTAGTTCTAAGTATAGCTGTGAACTTGTGAGAAAACATCAAAATATTAAAATGAACATTTTGTTTACACTATTTACATTGTTCAGACTGTTATCCTCATCTTTATTGTCGTATTCACAAGGTTTCAGCTGTTGTATACACCAGCCTTCTTCAGGTGATATATGTTAGAATTTCGAACCAAACTATTTCGTCCACTAGGGTAGATTGTTCTAGTTCCTCATGCCATGCCTTTTCTAGATGTCTCAGTTTCAATTATCACTCCAAGTTTTGGTTCACCTCTGCTCACAACTGTGCCCTGGGGGGACACATGGCCTAGTAGATAAAAGCGTTGGTTGAAGTAATCCAATGATTTGGCCCAGAGTGTTGTGTGTTCAATACCTGGAAGTGAACCAAATCTTGGAGAAATAACTGAAACTGAGATATCCAGCAAATGAATGGGACATGGAACTAGAAAAATCTATCCTAATAAAGGGTTCAGTTTGAAATTCCAACAGATGTCAGCTGAAGAATGCGAGAGAATACAACAGCCGAAATATCAGGAATGAAAATAAAGATGAGGACAACAGTCCAAACAATGTAAATAGTTACAATATCTCATCTGAGAAATATAACCATATATTCAATATTTCATTCTTCATTAAAATATTGGTTGCCCAAGTAGGTATTTCAGATTTATTTCTGAAGATTTCAATCCAGCCCAATGGGAGAATTTAAAATTTAATACTAGATGGGAAACAGTAAAAAGAAAGTCATATATATAACAGGTGGTTATAAAGAGAGTAAGTATTTATGCAAATTATGAAATAAATTTTTTTTTGTTTTATTTACATAAATAAATAAAAAAAAAAAAAATGAAACTATAATAATGCCCTATAACAATTACCAAAAAATAACTGGATTTTTGGAAATTGTTATAGGGCATTATTATAGTTTCATTTTTTTTTTTATTCAGTTTTGCAAGTTTCAAAATACTTGGCTGGGAGTAGAAATGTTTTTTATTTAGAATCCAAAACTGGAGAAGTATATTTTTATTACTTGGACAGAAATATACAAAGAGGGAGAAACAAACATACCAAAAGAGCTCTCAATAATTTAACACCCAGGAAAATATACACTAATAATACCAATTGGTAATTTCTGTAAATATTTCCAGTTGTTTGTTAAATAATACAGTTGAATCATTTTTACCACAACCCTAAGACCTTTGGGTTTACAAACACTGACTTTAAACGAGTTGTTTATGAACTTATTAATATTTTGCAAAAGTCAAAGGTTAGTATTGTTTTCTTGGCTAGATTTGTGGATATTATCATTTCCTGTTTGTAGATATTTAATAATCAAAACATATTTTATGTATCTTTCTTCAGAACTCAGGTAACCATGTGCTCGGTACAGCTTCCCCACCTTTTTAATATATAAAGCAGTGAAGAAAGCTTGACCAAGAAGTGATTAAAAAAATGTTTCATTATTATGCAGATTTTGAGATGTGGTTTTTCAGCACCCCCTTTGTATGTTTACATTGTATCTTAATTACTGTTCTTGGGAAAGAGTGCACACTGATTTCTAGCTGCCTTCTCCAGTTTTGGATTCAAAATTGTTCTTATCATAGACTGGTTGCCAACCAAGACCAGAAGATCAGGTCTACCTTGTCATTTACCTATAACTGAAATCAATGAGAAAGATACAAAAGAGTGATTGATAAATTGTTGTGAGAAAAGTTAACTTCTGGTTTAAATTCGACTTGTCCATACTGTGATTTAACCTATGGTAATGAGACTAACCTAAATAGCAAATTAAATAAAAAACATTTCTACTCCCAGCCAAGTATTTCGAAACTTGCAAAACTGAAGCACTGAAAATGTGCATCTATTAATATCGAGTATCAAAATAAATTTAATTAAAATGAATGAATTGGTTATTGCTTAAAAAAAAATCTACTGCATACTAAAGTAACAAGAGTGTAACAATGCAAAGATATATAATCTTTTCAACCACCAGATACCTTTATTTCAAATGCTTGTATTAAAAAAAAAAAAAAAAAAAAAAAAAAGTACATCTCAAATATATCACATGAAGAACTGAGTATTTCCAAGTAATAAACATTTCAGTAAGAATGAATAAGAAAATAGATTAAAAATTGAACATAAAACCAGAATGTTGACACTCAAATTTAGAAATATATATATATATATATCTCAATTTATCCATCGCACACACACACACACAGAGCGATGGATAAAATGTCATCACTGATAATTCTGGTAAGAAAAGAACACCAAAATTTGTTGGTGAGGGCCTCAGACTCAACACTGGGGCCTACATCAAGTGCCTTGAGGAGGTAGTACTGCCCTGGGTCAAGGGGGTGGCTACTAGAAGACCCTATGTCTGGAAACGGAACTTTGCAGGAAAAAGCAGTCATGGACAATTTCCACATTCTTTAAATCTGTTCACCTAACTCCCCATCCTGCAATCCCCTTGATTATGCATGGGGTGCAGTTGAGCAAGAGACCAACAAAACTTGTAACACCAAAAAGGATTATGGCAGTATTCACCAAATTAAACAAGAAGACTGTCTAGAAGACTTGCACGAGATCTCAAAGTCGTGTGGAGGCCATGGTTGAAGCCAATGGTGATTTTTCTTGAATAAATTTTGTGTAATTTTGGTAAATATATCTGTTAAAATGAGCTGTCAGTGTTATTTTTATTTTTGTGTTATTTCGACGACAATTTATTCATCGCACCCTCTGTGTGTGTGTGTGTGTGTGTGTGTGTGAATAAGTCAATTAACAAGTCAATATAGCGTGAGGTCTACTTCCAGTTTCATGTGTTTAGAAAATATGAGAGATACAAATATCCATGTTAGACTGATGGCCATATCAGGGGTGGCGTACGACATATTGATGTAGACCTCATGCTATCATAGCATCAACAGGTCTATATTATTCAATGAAACATGTTTGAATGAAGACAGCTACTAAATATGATATACATATTTTAAATTACATGATCCAGCAGCTCATCATGATAACAACATTTGGCAATTTAAGCATAACCTTATGAAAAGCTAAATTATAAACGACAACTTAAAAACAATAAGTTTGTCTTTGCAATTCACCCCTGAGGATGATCTCAAAAGAGATTGAAAGTACTTAGCTTAACAAAACTATAGCAACTTCCTGCATGAATTGCAACTTAACATCAAGATAATAAGAGAAGTAGAAAGGATTATAAAAATAGATATGTCTATTATTCAATGAAACATGCTTGAAGGGAGATATCCTGCCTATATATATATATATATATACACACACACAAAAAGCAAATCATTTTCTACACATAACCATGGAACCATCTGAGATGCATCGACTTGTAACACATGTGAAACACTGTAGAAATCATTTGAAAAATATACAATAACAGTAACAAACACTAATGTTAAGTGGTACATAGCGTACCAATAACTGGAATGGTTCCAAATGCACTCACCTGGAGCACCAACAGTTGGAACAGTAAGTGCACTCATTGAATGTACCAAAGCTTGGAAGAGTTTAAATAAAGTTCTGTTTGATGCACTAAATCAAAATGCACACATTTAAATTTGGAAGCATGTATTTTTACTTACATAACTAAAATACTGCGCCAACTTTATGTGTCAGTACTTAAAATATTCTCAATAGCTCACCTAATATACCTATGGAAAGTAATAAGAAATAATGACTACAATAATTTTACGGAACATAGAGTTGAGTGCAATAACTTAGGTTACCTGTGCTTTGCAATGCACCAATGTTTGGAAAAGTGCAGGATGCATATACGGAACCAATACTTGGATAGGTTTTGTAGCCTAACCAGGTGCAACCGGCTGCTGAGAAAAGGTGTTAAAAATTATAGAAGTACGCACAGTTAAGTACAGTGTTATTAAAGTACATGTGGCGTTAGTTGAAAATTGACGACGGACGAATGCGAAGCTGATTAGGTTCATTGTTGTAGTAAAAAATAACAACGAAAAGACAATTATATGAACCCAGAAGTATATTCATGGCACTTAACACTTCCAAGATAGGCGACCTTGAAGATGATGTCACAGAAAATAGCGTATGAATTTTTCTCAATGAAAAGGAAAACAGTTGCATTTTACATTTACGAGATATAGATGTTTTATGTCCTAGAATCTCCACCTCAACTCATTCTGAGGAAACAAGTAAATAAATATGCAATAAATAATCGGTAAATGCAATTTTTAAATATAAATTTGTGTGGGTACTTGTTTGATAATGATAATTGAGAGAAAAATAAAAATAAATAGAAAGATAAAATGCTAGATTTAATTTTTGCCATCGGACTTTTCGACTGCCATCAAAATAATTTTTTGTCATTGTGGGTGCGTCAAATGTTAGAAAAAAAATCTGTCAAAAAGACAAGATTCTTTGAATGCAACAATGTCACAATATAGTTTCTAACACTAAAATAAAATTAACTTTTAAACAATTCGAAATTAAATATTTTGATTTCTCGTAAGAATTCGAATAAGAAAAATGCTTGGAAACAGTTTCTTCATCTTGTCTTGTCAAACTGACCACATCAAACCCATGAAATGGCATCTTTGATTTTAAATATTTCCCATACTTCAATCAATGCATGCATTTACTGAGAATTCATTGTTTTTACAAATTTAAAAAGGTTAACAACTTAGTAATCTTAGTTACATTTTTTTTTTTACAAGAACACAAAGTGATTGACCTTCAGAATATAGAATGCAATTTCCATTTCTATCATGACAATAGCCACCCGTAAACTAAACAATGTTGTGGCATTTCTCGATCTTTAAAAAAAAATGACAATTACCCAAACAAAAGTCACTCAGAAAAATCATTCCGAAATTGCCAGTCTCGGAAATATAGAACTGACGTCTACCTACACATCTATGACATCAGATTTAAATTAATCTTATTTTTTTGTTTAATCTAAATCACAATAATACACACATTTTAAAACTATTTTTTGGCTTAATGCATTTCTTTGTAAGTACCTTAATTTTCAAATTACTGCAGGAAAGTGTTAGGAATCGACTTGAGTCAGGGAAATAAATATTAGAAAAAAAAATTACGATCCGTACTCTAAGTTTCATACTTGTAAAATCCACAAGAGCCACGTGAAATCGAGCAAAATTCCAACGAAGACAACAATCGGTTCCCTAGAGGCTTCCTCAAATTTAACATTTACATTTTTACAACGAAGCTTGTAAATGGAGAAGAATGTCTTACTGTTCTTAAAAAGTTAAAAATAGAGGACGACGAAATTTATGTTCAAAATCAATGAAAACATCAAAGACAGGCTTATTAAATTTTTATTTTAGTGATAGAATTTTACTGTTCAGAAAGGGGTTCTGATCATAAAAGTTATTTGAATTAAAACTAGTCAAAGTTTGTTTTTTTATTCATTAAAAAAAAAAAGAAGAAAAAAAAGGATTTTTCAAAATAAAAAATAATAGCTAAAAAAGCTTTACCAATCACTGAAGTGAAAACGGATTTTTGTGTATAAGAAAATAAAAAGTCAGCGATAAAATAATAAAAGTACGGATGATGTTTTTAACATCATCCGTACTTTTATTAAAAAAAAAAAAAAAAAAAAAATCGAGCACGTGTGACGTAACTTTTACAGGGTAGTAATTTCTCAAACACACCTGGTAAAAACCAAAGATTTAGTAAATATGCATTTTCATTTTCCTAAAATAAATTTGCGAGATGTCAGATTAAAAAATATTCTAAAAATTACCATAGGAAAAAAAAACATACAAAATATGAGACCGGTTAGAAATAATCAACAATATTTACAAACGCACGTGTCGTCCTTTTTACATTTTATATTCGTATAAATAAAAAAAATAAAAAATAAGGGGGGGAGGGACAAAACATCAAGCAGTCCTGCTACACAGGCATTAATCATATTTACATATCCGACACAATTTTACTGAAATTTTGCAACGATGTTACTGTTTATTTAGACGATTAAATCAAAGTTTAAGGATTTTTAAGTAGATACTCCCACCATAGCCCAAAACTTGATAGCAAGCCTGTGGACATCTAAACGACGAAGGAGAATAAATAGACCTGTTATGTTCGAGATTGTTAAAAAAAAAATAAAAACTGGGAAAATTAACTTAAGTAACAATATTTTTTTTTTTTAATAATCGACACATTGACCTGATATTTTTTTTCGATCTCTCCTAGAGAATCTTAGTTGGTCTAATTTTGGGGTCTGTACCCAAACTTTAAGCAATTTCGCGATCATCTTCGAAAATAATTGAATTTTACAAGCTTAATCTTCTTGTCTTATAACTAAATTTACAATTTGCATACATACAAAAAAGTTTCTATCGTAAACATATTACTGTCTAAGCACATGACATGTGCATATACACCCACTCCAAGACAAACATTGCTAGTTTTGTAATTCCTAAAAGACAGGATGCGATAATCGAAAATTTCGAGAGCAACAGATAAACGGGAAACATGACAATATCAAAAGGTTTTACTATGTAATAAAATTTCCAGTTAGCGAGTTACATCCGTCAGTTGTGGACTTTACTGGCTACACCAAGTTTGAAGTGAAATCAATTCTTGGTATCCTAATTTAATTCTGACCTATAACCCTAAAAAGTTATTCAACGTAAGCAGGGGGGGGGGTGTTTTCATGGAGAAAAGGGGGTATATAAAATTAAAATAACACACAAAATGACAAATTTACTTTTTGGCGTACATAATTTTAAATAAAATAAATTACAATATACTGAATTAGATTAAAAAAAAAAAAAACTGTACTAATTATTATGGTAAGTTATGACATTTTCAGGTATCATTTTTTTTTATATTAAAAATATTAAAAAAAAAACCAAAAAAAACAAACAAAACAAACACAAATGGTATGGGATGAAGAAGGAAAAAATTTCAATTTTTTGGTGGTTTATTTATATTTTTTATTGTTCCACTGATCTCGTTTTAAATCCAATATTAAAAATAAATAAAATCATCAGAATTCATAATTTTTTTACGATGTCATTTAAAAATAAAATCTAATTTTTAACAGTAGTGGCATCTTTAATAATAGAAAGTTAATTATTTTTCATTTTATTCTTATCGTCTTGTCTCTCACCAAGGAAGGATATTAATAACTAGTTTATTAGATATTAAAAAAAAACCAAAAAAAAAAAACCAAAAAAAACAAAACAAAAAAAAACACAACTTTAGAACTCCTGTATATAGGTTAAGATGATTTCAGATCTAGGCTAAGTGAAAAAGTTGTGTTAAAAACATTTTTTAAAGAAAATTTGCAAACCCAATACAGAACCTCCTTGGAGTAAAACTAAAAGGTTAGATTAGAAGTTTCAAAATACAGGAAGGAGAGAAACAGAGAGAAAGAAAAAATAGGATCCAAACAGAAAGAAAAAACTGTAGAATAACTAAATTGTCGATATAATTGTTCTAGGTCTTTTTAAAGAAAAAAAAAAGAATCAACTGTTCGTTTTCGCTTGATGCTAAAAGGAAACAACACTTTAAAACAACAAGTCAAGAGCCGAGGAAATTTGAGAAAGAAAATCCGAATATTTACTTAAAAGATTCGGTATATTTAAGAAGATAGAATATAAAAGTGGTCAAACATGTAGCAAAACATCAAGTATGCAATAAATAGACAAAAAGAGGGTAAGAACAGATTTAAATAGAAATATACGTACGTTAGGAAAGGGATTATTGGGGTCCATTTCATTTTTAAGAAAACCGGTCCTGGTGTGTACGGTCGATCACCACAGGTAATTTTTTTTTTTAATATATATGTATTTCTATGTATATATTTCTCTCGGTATGTATATATACATTTTTTGTTTGTTTTTGAAAAAAAAAAGGATACACGTTAAGTCCAAGTCGAAGCCATCTTCCTGAAATCGCCGTTTCTTCTTACTAACTATTCCTTTAATTTTATTCGCCATTTTTTCTCTCATGATCTTTGTAGATATATTTTCGTAGACGTCAGATCGGGGCCATTCCTTTTAAAGGTTATATATATATATACACATATATACACAATATATATATACATATATATTGCATATATGCGTATGTATGTAAGAATAATTTTTATATATACATATATATGTATATATAAAAAGACGAACAAGTGCGCGAGATGAGTGCGTGCTGTTATATATATTTATATATATACATATAACAATATATATATATTTATATATGGATATATTTTCTTCTCCTTTTGTCGTGTTCCTTGCAACAAAAGACCTTTTTCTTTAAAACAGACCAGGATGCACTCACACACACACAATCTCACACACACACAAACAATACGGTGTCGACGACGACAAATGGGGCAGCTACTAGAAAATTTGAAAGGAAGGCAACCGCTGTTCGTCTTAGACTAAGCCCCTCACTCGCTCTCTCTCACACTTATGCTCTCTTCCTACCCGCTACTTATTTAGTACCTTTCTTTGCTGAGACCTACCCTGTGTTTTTGCTGCTGCTTCTCTTTCTTCCCCCTCTCTTGTTTTACTAGTCACTCACTCTCTCAGTAACTCCCACTTTTCTCCTCTTCCTGTTTCCTTCTCAAGAAGTTGTGGTAAGAGTAAAGCTAACCTCGCTACCATCTATGTTTTCTATCTCATTCCACTACTCCTTCTTGTAAATTCGTTCTCCTTGTCACTGTTTTTTTCTGCACCTCTCTCAATATTTCTCTCTTTCGTCTTATTTTTCTTTTCTCTTTTCAGCTAGTGATAGCAGTAGTAGTAAGAGTTAAAACAACTGGTACTACCTCTTAATATTCACTACCTGATACCATTCCTCTTGATCGTCTCTTCTTTTTTCTTTCTCTATCGCTTTTCGTTTTCTTTTTGCATTTTACTTCCTTGCTGTCTCTTGCTGGCCAGTACTTTATCTTTTTTTAAACTGGTATTAAAAATAATTCCACTTTTAAAAAAAAAATATTTTTACTTTCTTTTCCTTGCTCTCTGTTTTGCTTACATCTTTCTCTTATTTTCCTTTTCTTTCTTTCTTTCTTTCTTTCTTTCTTTCTTTCTTTCTTTCTTTCTTTCTTTCTTTTTCTCTCTGAGAGATAGTTCTGAAGACAAAACTAAATAGTACTGTCACCCTCTCCTGCTCTCATTCAGTTTTTTCCCCGTTTATCATTAATATTGCCCCCGATTTTTATTCTTTCCCATCTTCTCTTTTCTCGCGTTTATTTTTCTTACTATTTTTGGCTGTGGTGTTTTAGCAGGAAAAATAATGTCACCATCTATTAGGATCTTCTCATTCATTTTCCTGATCCCTTTATCCATTTTTTACCTGTTTATCTACTTATTTTAACTTCGTTAATCTTTTTTCAATTTATTTTTATTTGTTTCGTAAGTTTCACCCTAAGTAATTGCCCGTGTCTTCTTTCTTTTTCTTTTTCGTGTGGCAACAATGAGACGAAGACGATAGTTTAACTAACATCCTCATCTCGCTTTTTTTCCCCCACTCTCTATACTGTACCTCTCTCTCTTATGTCAGAAAAATAGCTGCGGTCATCTTACAGAAGTTGTAATAAATAGTAAATACCGTCATCATGGTATTTCTTTTTCTTAATTTTCGTAAACTTTTTTTTTATTCTATATTTTTAAATTATTTCTTTTACTTTCACACTTTTTAATTTTAAACGTTTCTTTTTCTATTTGTTACTTTTCTTTCTTTTAGTTTTTATTATTCTTTTGTTAATGTTAGCAATGAATGGTTATCCTTTTTTTCCACCTTGTACGATTTTTTTTTACTTCAATCTTTGATTTTCTCTCTTTTTCAGATATTTTTCTTTTATAGCCATTTATTTTTTCTCTGATCCTATCTTTGTAAATCCCAATTATGTCTCACTTTTCTTACCTTGCTTAATTTCTTTTCCTCAAAAGCCTCTTCTTAGTCTGGCACAAGGCCACTTTTTTCTTTTGTGGTAGAAATAGTGGTAATAATAACAATAGATAAATAATATCATTTAATATTAATATCTTTTCGAATCTCTTTTTCCCTATCAGTTCTAACAAATTTCCAATTTGAAGTTAATCATTTGAGAGAGAGAGAGAGAGAGAGAGAGAGAGAGAGAGAGAGAGAGAGAGAGAAAAGAAAAGAAAACACTTTCATTCACTATCTCCAACCTTTCCTGCATTCACTTTTATTCTACACTTAAAGGTGCATGTAATCCTAAAAATTAGAAGGTAGCAACTTTCACATTTTTATTCACTTTCTCTTTTTTGACCATGTTACATTTATTTTTATGATATTTACTTTCTCTTTATTTGAAATCTAATTTTCATCTTGACCAATTTCTTAATTCATAGACTTTCTTCGTTTTTCCGTTTCTTTTTTTCACTTATAATTTCTACTTCATTACTTTTCCATTTTTCTTTTTGCTTCCTATTTCCTTTCGTATTTTTTAACTCTTTGCTTGACTTTCTAAGTTCTACTTACCTTTAGTTATTATTACGCTCACTCATTCATCCTGTGTTGTAATGAAAAGCATTTGCTACCATTTAATCTTTCTTTCTCTTACCGATCCTCATTTTTAGGCTTACCATTAATAGTCATAGTAGTATTAAAATAACAATACAATTGTCATTCATCGCTCGCTGTTTTCACATCTCGCTCCGTCATTAAGAAAGTATTTATATACAGACTTTTAAAGTTATTCATACTCAGTAATTCTTTTTACATTCGCAATAATAAAAAGTTAATAATATTAGTAATAAATGCAATTAATGTATGTACTAGTTGTATCATAAATACTTGTATTTATTAGTTTACGTATTGGTATTAGTTGTATTGTAAAAAAATGTAGTTGTATTAGTTGTAGTGGCAATTAGGTTGCTACTCCATATATTTTATTATCTCTGCCTGCGACTCCTACAAAAATGCTGTTGTTTATGATGCTGTTACCGCATTTTTTGGTCTCTTAATAACACTGTCCTGAAAAAGTGTAAGCTATTATTGCTATAAATGTTCGTTTTTTTTTTTTCTGAATTTAAAGTCAAAATCCAAAAGTTTAATTTGAATTGGAAAGAGTAATTAATTGTTAGATTTAGCACGATCTTAAGCGGTCCTTTTTTTTAAACTCCTACTGTCTCTTTAAGAATTTACTCCTACTCTTCCCTCGTCTGTAGAACTATGGTTAATTTTTTTTTTTTCGTAACATGTCCCGGATTTAGGTGTTAAATATTTTTTTTATGCTTAGCATTATTTGGAATTCCTTTGGTATCTAATGTTATATTTAAATACAGCTTCTTTTTGTATCTTAAGGTAATACGCATGCATGTGCATGATAAAATTTTCGTAAAGCATTTTATTTTTCACCGGTAAATTGTTATTCAATCACTTAAAACATTTATTGTTAATTACTGAATGAATAAACTTAACCTTAAAAGTAGTGGTAATTAAGTTATACAAAAAATGTGTGTTACTGATCTATTTGTTGTAAATTATTATTAACAATGTTACTAGAGGAGAGAGACATTTTTACCTTGTCTCCTTCCATACTAAATATCTGTCACTATTAGTAGCTTTTTAGTCGATCGCAGTAGAATTCTTTCTTAATTTTAACCTCTTCCTGATACTCTTTTGGAGATGCAAGTAAACAAATGCATTTTAGGGTAGTAGTGAGAGTAGGTCAGACATTGACCACCTCCCCCCCTCTTCGCATTCACATGTAATTACTGAAAGTTCATGTTGTTGCTCATCTGGTAAAGACAAAAAGTTCTGGTGATCTTCAAAGTTTTCATTAACTTCATCACTGTCTTGTACTTGCAAAATACGCGATACCATTATCTCAAGCATCATCAACAAAACTATTACTACTAATCATTTTTACTTTTTACCTCCTCTAATTCTTTTTAGCATTTCTTCTTATTTACAATAAAGTGTCACATGCACCAGTTGCTAATGCTAGTGCTGCTGCTATTGCAACTTGTAGCTGTAGTAATACTAATTGTAAGTTGTAGCATTTGAAGTAGCGTTACTGTTATTCACTATTAGTAAATAAGTACTTTTAACCAATATTTCGAGGATGTTCTGGATTTTACAAGTACTCTACTAGGGGGTGAAATCAATTTCGTTTCCAGAATAAGTTGTGTTTATGCATCGCGATCAAATTATTTTTTTTATCTCCAGACCTGCAGTTTCTATGTTCTACCACTGAGCTAAAAACACAAATGATTCCTATTGTAGTTATAGTAGCGATAGCAAAGGGCAGAGATCAGATTTTACAAGTTTTACACAAAAATGACTACTTGTTTGAATCGTGTTTTTCTTTAACTTATTGATTGTTTTTTTACAGATTACTTTTTCTTTGCCGTGACACTGAAATAACAACACGATGAAAGCAGCGACAGTGAAAACTTTATTATTTTTGCTAAAATAGATTGTATATAAGTAATTTAATAATATTTGTGCTAACGAGCCTCACTAACCTAGTTCTCGGAGAAAAAAATATTTAAACAAACGCATAGTTGATAGCAGTTAGGTGTAACTTAGTTTTGGCACAAGGTCACAAATATAAAGTACCCAATGAGGATCAAACTCATTAGCCAGTAAATGGTTAACCAGACGAGCTCATTAACCATTACCCTACGTCGAAGCACAGAGAAATATTTTCTAGCATATTTTTTTATAGTTTGGGTACAATTATGGGACACATAGTGGAGATCGAACTCAGACGTAATTATCTGTAAGACATGTTTCCTAACTTGTATACCATGACGAAGCTCTTGAATATAGCACTAATAGTAATTGTAAAAAATGTAAATCAGTCATTTGTTTTCATGTTTTTTTTTTGTTTTTTTTGTCATTTCTTCCAGAGAGTAATTCTAATAAGTGTAGTTTAGTAGTAGTGGTGGTGGTGGTGGTTTTAGTTCTTAAGGAAATTTGTTTTCTGCAATCACTTGTTAAAATTTACTCAATTGAAATCACCGAAAACTGGAATTTCATTCAGTATTACTAGTATAAAAAATTAAACAGATGAACCAAATAATATTAGTTGTTGTTGCTATCGTTGTGCAATTCAAAAGATATCTTCAGACATGTATTAAAAAGAAATGCAACATAGATGCAATAAATTTGTTCAAGTTTATAGAATGTTATAAAGCCATGCATCCCTCATGAAAAAAATGCACCATTTCAATAAGAAAATCATTTCTTGATAACTAAACAAGAAATAATTAACAATAATACTTATATTCATAAAAGCAGACGTAAAACTGTTAATGTTATTTGATTTCTGGAGCTGCAATTCCTTGTACTACTATTGAGCCCAAATCCAAGTGATTCTTATTGCAATTTCAGTAGCAGTAGTAGTGGTATAAATGGGAACAGTTTACAGATATTCCAAATTCTTTTCTTTTTTTTTTTTTTTCTGTATATATATATATATATATATATATATAATCACGTTACAAGTATTAGCATGAAAGTGTAGAACAATTTTTAATGTAAGAATATATATGTGCTGTATATACACACACACACACACACACACACACACACACACATATATATATATATATATATATATATATATATATATATATATATATAATATATATGAACAAAAGAAAAAAAAACTTTGTGTTTGGATGGACTGTATGAAGGCAAAACATTTGACTTGATAAATTTCATCAGAGGATGAAACGCATCAGCTAAGATAAGTTTTCATTCTATTTTCATTCATATTTTGTCCTTTTACGGATATATTTTTAGTTATATCTGAAATTTTTCATATATATGTATGGGTAGTGAAAGAGACTTCTTTATGTTCACTTTCGTACATATACCTGTGGAAAGGTATGAATCCATTGCTACACCCTCCCAGCTATGGGCTAACTAGCAGGACAGCCTGAGGTACCTTGCCTTGAAGTGGCAACCAATCTAAAAGAAGGAAAACTCCATTGTCAGTTTATCCTGCCCTAGACAAACTACTGCTGCTATGGCTGCAGTACACGTACTGCCCCTATGAATCTAATGTGTTATAGGACTTGTGACATGATATATATATATATATATATATATATATATATATATATATATATATATACTTATTTGTATTGATGTGAGTTTATGACTGGGTTTCACGCCCTTACGATCGTCAGGCCTTGTGTGTAATTTCTATATATATTATTGTCTGACGATCGCAAGGGTGTGAAACCCAGGGTCATAAACTCACATCAATACAACTAAGTATGTTAGCTCTATCACCGATATTGAACGCTTTCCAATAAGTACCGCGCATATATAATGTATAAATAATATATATAGAAATTACACACACACACACACACACACACACATATATATATATATATATATATATATATATTATACATGATTACTCTCAGTTTCACATTTTAAGTGTTCGTCATGCTCAAGGCATGGAACATACAGTCACCGCAGAATGTTGATTTTTTGTTCACGCTGTTTCTATCTATCTATCTATCTATCTATCTATCTTGGTCTACTCATATCTATCTATCTGGAAATAAGTAACTAACAATGCAAGTGAAATATTATGAAAAATTGATGCATGCATCTTGCTTTCTTCCAGTTTATAGAATGCACGTGTATTGATAATGTGTGGATGGTGGAAAAATTTCAGCTTGACCAAGAAGTCCTTCAAAAAATTCTTATGTCGGGTCATTTGGTCAAATTTTGGATAGTGGATCATGCTGAAAACTTTTCATCACCCCAACTCACTGAAATTCATACCGATTAACCCGTGACATGCAGAAGTAAGGCCCAGATTTATTTTGAAAAAAGTTTGATAGATTCATGTGACTGCCAATGTACAACTAAAACTAGAAATAGCGACTACTTTGAAAACTTTACGCGTTATTATTTTAAGAAACGGGAAAATTTCATTAGAAACAAAGAAAAGAATACTGAAATTTTATCCAGTAAAAGTCCTCCTTTATGGCAGTGAATGCTGGACAATCTCCTCACAGATGAAGAGGAACAGGATGCCGAGTATAGTATAGACTGAGAATTTGAGCAACGATAAAGTTATAGAGAAAATGGAAATAAATAGGAGCCTTATACTTAACACCAGAAAGAGACAGTTGAAATTTCTAGGGCACATAATTAGGAAAGAGAAATTAGAAAATTTGCCCCTTACCGGACATATTGAAAGCAATGGAGACAGAGTATAACAGTGCATAATGTACCTAATGAGTTTGTGTAAATGGTCAGCAGAACAATGTTTAGAAGAGATAGCACAAAGACATAGTGTGGATGTACTAAGAGCTAAAAAGAACAGGAAATTATGGAGAGTCATGATCGCCAACGCCCTGAAGTGAGATGGCATATAGAAGAACTGACACGAATCATATCCAGTTATCAAGATTTGCAGACCCTACAAATATTTTTTTTTACAATACAAGGCCCAAATGCCACTGAAGGTAGAGAGTTACTGTGTGGAGTTATATTAGCATAGGAAGGGAAAAACATTAGAAGTATAGAGCTGAAGTAGGCTTTAGAAGAAACCAGAAACTCAATCCTAAACAGGAAACAAGGGATGAACCTCTACTCCTATTCAAAAAAAGCTATCTACTCCAACTGATGGAAGAAAATAAATAAATAACATTTCAGAGTTTAGGTAGAGACGTTAGAAGTATAGAGTTGAAGTAAACTTTAGAAGAAATCAGAAACCCAATCCTAAGCAGGAAACCTCTACTCCTGTTGAATAGAACGAGGAGGCGTACGAACTGGACAACAAGTAAATTTATTTACTTCTATTATTGGAGGAGAGAAAAAATAAAATGGAATAAAATTTCTGAGTTCAACCACGAATTATGAGTACAGAGCTGAAGCAGACTTTAGGAGGAATTGGAAACCCAATCCTAAGATAAACCTCTACCCTTATTCAAAAGACAAGCGAGGAGTGTGAACCAGATGATAGGCAAACGTTTTTCGATTCAGAATTGCCATTTTCTTAGATTGGCTGCCAACCAAAGCTCAAGAGATCCCATAGCTAAGAAGAGATTCACGCCTTCCTCGAGCACCTTTACGAGAAATGACCTGCATTGTAACTTGGTCAAGCAGATTCAATTAATTTAATAACTTACTGAGATGCAAGGGGTTACCGAGAGTGAAAGAAGACGAGAGAACTTTAGTGAGCAGAAAGGACAATAAAAGAGCAGGATTTAAAAAGACAGAAGATACCGATTGATATTGCATTTAAATTTTTGAAGATCATAGTTGACAGGAAAGAAAGAAGCAGGAAGAAAGTTCCACAGGGAAGAAGTACGAGAAAATAAACAATTAGAAAGGAACTTACGGTTACACCTAGCTAATTGATCAGTAAAACGGTAAAACCTAGATGCCTACAGTTAAATTCATAAGAACGTGTCTAATTCTTTAATATGTGTTTGATTGAGATATAGAACAATACTTTGGACTGTCATTAAGAGAGCATGCTGGAAAGTTACTGGCTTCGCCCACTTTACAAAATTTAACCTAACGACCAAACATCAGATTTAAAAACAAAATCTATTTTTGGTCGAGCCGAGAAGTTTTCAGCATACCCGCATAATGTTTTATGTTTTATTTTGTTGTATTTGTTTAAAGACTTGTCTTGATTAGAACTGATCGAACAAATTCTTTGTCAGAAATAAACTTTTCCTACGAAGAAACAACCTTTTAATGAGCGGTATGATTTTTTGTTTGTTTTTTGTTTTTCTGTTTGTAACTTCTCTAAAAAACGAAAAAAAAATCAGGTATTTAAAACAAGTGAATTCTGCCCTCATTCAAAGATCGGACCTAGAGCAAAGCAGGCAAGTAACATACGCTTGTGTTTTGCTGTTTCAATAGCATGATAAAATTAAATTGCAAATAATATGATAGGTAGAATACACAGATGCTGCACTAATTCCAGCCAAAAGACCAACATCGGATTTCGATATCGCATTTTTCATCCTGTGTTAAAAAAATCTTCCCAGATATTTAAACTTCTAGACTTGTTTGATGTTGATATCTCCAATTGGCAGTTCGCATCACGGGCTTCGAGGGTATATCGAGGGATAGGGGAAAACTGCGAGCTTGTGTGAATGGATAGCAGAATGGAGGCTTGGCAAAGAGAGAAAAGCTGCTAATGGTCACAAGGGATAGAAAGTTATGGAGGGACATGATCATCTACGTCTTGAAGGAACACAGGACATAGAACTTACCATCAATTGTAAGGAGACAAAATGCATGGTTGCTAGCAAGAGAAAAAATTCAAGATAAAAGTTAATTTAATTATTTTTCTCTATGATTTATAACAACAAATATATTGATGATAAAATTTGATTTTTATGAATAATGTGGATTTACCTTTTGGATTTAAAAAAATATGCTGGATTTTAGTTTAGTTTAAACATAAAATAGAAGCAAACGTGATATTTTTTACTACAAAATTAATATAAAATTATTTATTAAGAACGTTGTAATGTAAAATTAATGTCCAAATTAAATAAAATAAATTTAATCCGATATTTTAGATATTGTAACCGAGATGTACAAAACGTTAACCACACATTTTAAGAGTCAATTTTTTTTCTACTATAATCATAAAATGTGACAATATAATTCAACATAACAACAGTTACTTTATTTCTAAACGATAAAAATAAATAAAATAAAAAATAATTTCATGTTTATTTTGTTCCATATTTTTGTTTACGAATTCATAATTCCGATATGTTTTTTGTTTTAATTAAAACTGTTTTAACACACGAGCAATTAATTCAGAGATTAA
Organism: Acanthosepion pharaonis; assembly: GCA_903632075.3. Taxonomy (NCBI): domain Eukaryota; kingdom Metazoa; phylum Mollusca; class Cephalopoda; order Sepiida; family Sepiidae; genus Acanthosepion; species Acanthosepion pharaonis. The sequence continues at coordinate 1,592,136 of CAHIKZ030000247.1, read as the reverse complement.
AATGCATATAACATTTCGTACACCATCGTTAACGGAGGTAGGGGTGAGAAGTGATGGACTTGAAGCTCCACCAATGTAGATATTAATTGTAATAAGATCTTAGTAAAGAAAAATATCCCAAGATAAAAAGGGATTAACTTTTTTCGAGCCAAATTAATTATGCTCTTAATCTCTACTTTGTTTCATTGAATTCCTTAAACCGACTACAGTAGCAAACTACCGCGAACCCAAACCGAAACTAAAAAAATATCATTGCATCCAGTGAAACAACGAGATTTGAGATAGGCCTCCAGTTCTGAGCAAGAGTTGTACTATGACTTGGCATATAGTAAAGAACGCCATATTTAAGAGTATTTGAGTTGATTTGGGCGAAATTCGTACTGCTTGTATGTTATGAGGCCCGAAAACGAGGAAATTAGAGGTATTTAACACCTGTGGACGTACTTTATGAAAGCATTATAATTTTACGAAACTTATGTTGCCTGTTGTCGACGTTATATACGTTTTAAAGATATACTTATACATCTTTACGAAATCTATTGCCTGCTGTTGAAGTATATATATATATATATATATATATATATATATATATATATATATATATATATATATATACATTTTTCGGACGTACTTATATGTCTTTGCGAAACTTCTATTGACTGCTCTCTACGTATATATACGTTTTAAAACTATTAAATGTCGGTTTTTAGCATTTATGTTATAAACTAAATAGCGCTTAGTGTTATTTCCGAAACATTGTAATACGACCCATTTTGTGACGTATTTTTATTACATTGTATATTGATGGTGTCGTTTAACTTGGTCTTTACTGCAGAGTATCCAACCGAAACAAAAATGACAGCGCCTATGCGAAATCAACGTCAATGTCTATAACAGGGCTGGCCAAATTGTTTAATGTCAGAGCCACATGTTCAGATGTTTGAGAGCCGCAAGATATCAACAAAATTCACACATGTTTCTGTTACACCTTTTGTTAGAATTTTTTATATAAATATTAAGAAATGTATGTGTGCAATAATATTTATTCATGCATGCAGTTTTTTAAACTGTTAATTTGTATTGGTTTCAGTAATCACAAAGTTTACACATATATACTAATTTTTTTTCAAAATCTTGACTGATTATTGTTTTAACTATATTGAGCACATTTAATGCGGTAACTTCTAAGAAAAATCAACGAATTTGCACTTCAGTAATATAAAATTAGGCTGCCAAATATAACACTGAAAAGGAAAAATATTTTTAATGATATTTATTTGTCTTAGTAAATATCTGGTCAAAACATGGAGGAAAATATATAAAAGAAAAAGCAAACCAATAAAATTAGAGATATTTTGATGAGATACCACCTTACAAAATTAGTCTTATGACAAACAGACAATGCTACAAAATTTTTTTACCCCCTCTGCCCCACCATTTCTTCCTTCAGCAGTAAAGAACAATGTCTCACTCAGATCTAGCATTAATATTAGGATATCATTTCTTAATTATTTTTACTAACCATGAACATTAAACTTACGTTTTAATCCAATGGAATCTCAATTCATACTCAGTAAATAATTAGAAAGCTTGAAATTTTTCTTATTTACCTTTTATATTAACTATGATAAAAAAAAAGAAAAGAAAAAAAGCGCAGCAAACATATTTCCATGAGCAGCATATTCAAGGTCAAAAAGCCGCATGTGGCTCGGGAGCCACGGTTTGGCCAATTTGGTCTATAATAAAGTCATTTCTTTCCAGTAAATCAAAATTTCTTATTTTTCCAAAGTGGGCCAGCATAGCCAGATAACAATGATATAACAATGCAACAGTGAAAATGTTAATTGGAATTTTAAGTCTAAATTTAAAATTATCTCTTATATTTTATTATTACGATGATGTTTTATTTGATATTGGTCATATACAAAAATGTTTACATTTGCGCACATTAACATGAAACACGTCCATGTACCATATTGGAGTGGGATAGATATTTCCCAAGAAGTGCAAACTCTATATTTTCATGTATGATACTGATTGTAAGATGAAATGATTCTTTCATTATGTTGATAGTTGTACTATGAATATTTTAAATATTTCTTTTGACCAATTTACCCCAATGCTACTTAGACGCAAGGGGTTAATGGGAGTGACAGGTAATGAAAAACCCAATCCTAAACATGAAACAAATGATAAACCTCTACTTCCGTTCAAAAGACTGGGGAGGAGTATGAACTGGACGATATCTACTGCTATTGATGAAAAATAAATAAATTAATCTCTATCTATAAAAGGCAGGATGTGTGTGTGTGTGTGTGTGTGTGTGTGTAACGAATGCACGACCGCAATTTTCGACGGATTTGCACCAAAATTTACATGCACATGCTCCAAGTTAGTGGGAAGGCCAAAACTGACTTTGCATTTCCCAACTCCCATCGATAGTGGAAATAATCGATTTTTTCATGCTTCTACGGCAGTTTTCATGTAGTTTGCGGCCATTTTCTACTGGCCAGAATGAGAGCCTATAGCTGGCTGTCACGAATAGGCAGGAAGATTCTATTGGCCAGCGTGAGAGCCAACAGCTGACTGACACGAATGTTAACTAGTATGCTAGCATGCAAAAACAAATGGATAGCTGCATTCATCACAAGTGGGAAAATTTAAATCTGCATGGCACTTTACTCCAATTGGCTCATTCGCTTGCTTAAACTCAACGTTGATTCTGATTCCGCAGAACTGGGTTGGGTGTGCAAAAGTATTTGTTGTTAACATTCTTTTTTCATTCGGTTTTTCCAGTTACGAGTCCTTTTTTTAAAGCTGATCGTTTTGTGTTCATTTTGTTTAGTTCTTTTTTCGTAACAGATTTAATGTTTAGTATAGAGGTTAGAAAAAATTCATAGTGTGAGATAGGCAAGAAGTAAGGCATGTAGCAACATCAGCACGGAAAAGGGCACTCCTTTAAAGGCAAGGAAGGGCAAAAATATTTTAAGTCAAGTGATAGCGATTGCTGTATGAGTCGTACGATTTTTGAATCAAGCACGGGCAACGCCGGGCCATGCTGCTAGTAGTAAATAAAATTTCAGAGTTTAAGTGGAGACGTTAGAAGTATAGAGGTGAATTAGACTTTAGAAGTAAATGGAAACTCAATCTTATACAGGAAACAAAGAATAAATCTCTATTCCTGTTCAAAAGACCGGGGAAGTGTGTGAATGAGAAAGAATATTTTGTCTTAATTTGTTAATCAATGATTTTTTTCTTGAAGGTTAGAAACAATTCATTGGCTTTAAGTTCTTCTTCTTAGCCAGTTATCAAGATATTTTAATCTTGAATTTCACTAAGATAGAATCTGAAAATCCGTCAATTTTGATTGTTCAGGATCATAAGAATTGTCTATTTTATAATAAATATGAAATTGAGGGGTGTGGTTGGAGTGATATCATACATAATAGAGGAAATGAAATCGGTGCGTAGGGTTCAAATTTCATCTGATTCAATTTGGGTTCACTTCACATTAATAGTGGGGAATAAGAAATATATTCATACCCTCCCTAAGGGTATGAATATATTTCTTATTCCCCTCTCCGCGGTTATGGGTAAAACAGTAGAACAGACTGAGTTCTCAAGCAGTGACGTGCAGAGGTCTGGTGATGTTTGGTGATACCCGGGGCCAACTCCTTGATTGTATGCCCCTAAGATTCAAGTAGGGGTGGGGGATATAGGGCCTAATACTGAGAAATATGAGAAAAGAAAATATTTTAAATATGTAAAAACAGATGAAACACGTTATTCAAATTAAATATAAATTAAATTTTTATTTCATTCTTTGATTAGATGTCCTCTCGATATAGATGCCCGGGGGTCATGCACCCTTTGCCTCACTCATTCTGCACGCTACTGTTCTCAAGAGAAGGATAATACTGAATTCAAAATGTTGGAGAAGTCAAATGAAAATCACTCCGTTATCTTTCCCATAAACAATCATGGCAGTGCACAATGCTAACATCGGATTTATTATTATTATTTTATTTCCTTTAATTTCTAATGTATACTCATTTCTTTCCGGATCCCAACGAGAGACCTAAGGTTAGAAATGGCATAATGACATTTTCCCCTGAGCATATATTGAGGAAAAAAATCAAACCCCAAGGTCACATATATTTTACATAGATTCAGCCCTTCGTAAGCTGTGGTCTATACTTGTGAGTAGAATTTTTTGTATTTCTTTAAGGCTTGGGCTACCAGGAATCCCTTCAATGAGTCTATCGGAACCTTTTCCAATCAATCCGGGGGCTCCAACTAAAACTTGAATTGTTGATGTTCTCATGTGTCACATTTTGAGATTTCTATCTCAGTCCTTTATTTGGATAGTTTTTTTTAAGACCTTCAAAGACACATTACAATCTACAGGGTTTGCCATGTCAATAAGAAGGCACATTTTGTTTTTGTGGTCTTTGATCACGATGCCTGGGCGATTAGTTTTGAATGTTCTGTCTGTGTGTACTGTAAAGTCCCATAAAAGTTTTACAGGTTCTATCTCCGTAACCGGGTCTGGGTGGTGTTCATGACAATTTCTCGCAGTTTCCTTTCCGTAAAAGTTGCAGATTTTCCAATGCAGATATTGGCCCATTCTGTCATGCTGGGTTTTATATTCAGTGGGTGCCAATAACGGGCAACCTGATACAAGATAGTCAAATGTTTCTGGATATTTATTACAGAATCTGCATTTTGGGCTAACACAATTTTTCCGTAGGAGTGCTTCGTAATTTCTAGTTAGCAAACATTTGTCCTGTGCAGCAAGAATAAAACTTTCGATTTCAGCTTTTAACCCTGCACTATGTAGCCACCGATGTGTACGGGGTTTGTCTCCATCAGCTTGTTTGGTACGGGCAGAGTATTGACCGTGAAGAGAATTATTTTGCCATCGTTTCTGTATCAGGTCGATTGCATTTGCCTTTGCTTTCTTTTATAAGGTTTTTGCAGCTGCAATAGGTGTATTATGTCTTAGTTGCATTTCTTCACCCACTTAAAATTCCATTTTGAACTTGGCTTCCTTTATTAATGAATATAGTTTCTTATTTCTTTCATGTTCTTTGACACAGGTCATCATCCAGTCTTCTGTAGTTCCCAGGTATCTTTGAAGGCCGATTTTTGTAGTTTCGTAAGACAGTTCTAATTGAACTAATCTCCGCTTCTTTCGGAGTTGGGCACATACAGACGATAAACTCCAGTCTTGGGATGAAGCATGCAATGGAAAGTGAGAAGCTTTCTCGTTTTGGCATCCATTCGCTTAATGTTAGCTATGATCCGGTTAAGGATGTTGAAACTGTATTGCACCACAAGTACAGCCAAGATATTTATGGCTGATATTCCGTTTTTTGAACTCAACTCAGTATTCAATACCAGACGCACATGTCTGTAGTATACTTTCTTTACTTTTTCCTTCTTTTAGGTATGTTGTATTCGAATTCCTTTGCTAATTCCTAGGTACCTGTAGGATTCTTTATTAGTAGTATTATTTATATATTTATTTAAGAAGTGCTTGATATTAATCATTTATGTAGATTTTGAAAATGGTTTGTATACACTGTATTTTTCGCCATATAAGGCAAAGTAAAAAAAATGGTAGTATTAACAGTAGGATTAGAGGTACTACAGTAACACTTAAACACTCCTGCGTGTAACATTGATCTCTTAATGACTCCAGAATTAAATATAAATGATTAAATTATGATTACAAATCAAAATAAACAACGGAGCTAGACTAACACCTCAACACCCCTGTTTGAGACTCGTCCTTTGATGACCCCGGAATTAAATATATATGATTATAAATGATTCAATTATGATAATCAAATTAAAATTATGGTAAAGTACCTAAAAAAAGCAGACATGAGGAGGGTACAACTCCCCAGTCACCAATTATTTTTTGGATTTGGGTTACAAATAGTAAGAACGAATCTTAGCTCTGTCTCAATTAACATAGGCGATCAACGTTTGGTAACTTTTTGTTAGCATCACAACTTAATCATGGCTCTTCACAACTTCCTGCTCTTTGTATCTCTTTGTCCGGCTTGTCTTTTTGCTATCTCTCCTAATCCAACCTGGCTATTCCTACATCTCCACGCCTGTGCTAGATGGCCACCGATCCCAAGAAAGGATTTGTTCACCCCTTGACAGATTTTGTTTTTAATGCTGTTGGGTGTTTAGCTACCCTCCTTAAAAATAAAAGCCTGGTTGAGGAATCGGTTTAGTTGCCGATAACCTGATCGTGCAGCAGGTAGTACTGGGTTACAGTAGTATAAATAGACTGACTTAACTTAATATAACACACACACACACACACACACACACACACACACACACACACACACACACGCACATATTAAATAAGGCGTATTTAAATAAAAAAAAAAAATAGAGTAAATCCGACAAAATGATGAAATAAGGAATAAATAGGATTAGCCTTATCAGTTTAATATGTTTCACTATTTATTTATGTGTTTAAATGGCCCTCATTGAGCTATGGTCTGTGAGAAGTAACATTGGTTTTCTTGATGAAGCACACACAGGAACCTAACAAAATCCGCCTGTAACATGCTTGTAGAAAATAGGACCATAATAGTCTCATCCGCATGTAAAACAATCGGCTAAAAATAATGGAAGCATTGATAACAGAAAAGGAGAAAAAGCACTCACTCAACAATATCAACTATGAATATGGCCACAACGTGCTGATCGTGGTTATAAAAAAAATCCCATCATTATAAACATACGTATTTAAAAATCTATATATTCAGATAAAAAACAAAAACATTCTCGGTCATGGTTAATGTTAGGAAATGGATTAAATCCGACAAGTGTGTGTGTGTGTGTGTGTGTGTGTGTGTGTGTGTGTGTGTGTGTGTGTGTGTGTGTGTGTGTGTGTGTGTGTGTGTGTGTGTGTGCATATATATATATATATATATATATACATCAGTTACATTTAATGAAATATATATATAAACGTTTTTGGTTGTAATGTGGATTTTTAAAAAAATATATTGTTTTATTTTCCATAATTTTGCTCCACGGGTTTCCGGTCTCGCAACTTTCATCAGGCAAAGAGTGGATATTTCCACATATTAATAAAACGAATTAATTTTTCTTATCTTTTTCAATATTAAATATTCTCGATATTAGACATTCTCTTTTTTGTTTGTTAGTGATCCAAATGTCTTCTTTGAACTGGCAGTGAAAAAGTTCTGCGTGAAGGGTAATAAAACAATTAAGATTGGTTTGAGAAAGTGTGAGAAAGATATCTGTATTCTTATCTTTTAATGGCCTGTGTCTTCTTAGATCTATTTCCATTCTTTTTGTCTTTTGTCATCATGCCTTTATATATATATATATATATATATATATATATATATATATATATATATATATATATATATATGTGTGTGTGTGTGTGTGTGTGTGTGTGTGTGTGTGTGTGTGTGTGTGTGTGTGCTAGAAATGGATTAAATCCGACACACACACATATATATATCAGTCACCTTTAATGAAACTTTTATATATATATATATATATATGTGTGTGTGTGTGTGTGTGTGTGTGTGTGTGTGTGTGTGTGTGTGTGTGTTTAGAAATGGATTAAATCCGGCATCTTATAAATATATATATATAAATTTATATTTATTTTTTAATTTACATCTGCCGGCCTGAATATTCGAGTAATCTTGTTGGAAAACAGTTCGAATAATGTACATAATGCAAGTAATCATAATATCTCATATCTGAGATCTAGACAGATATTGTGGGTCTACTTCTCGCCCATTTGACCAAGCATTGAAGGAATCGCGAAAAAACAAAAAACAAAACAAAAAACACCAGACACAGGTTTCATACTAAATAAGCTGCACAAATAGTTGAATAGAAACATTGAAATAAAGTTAGTTCATATTTTGTGTGCGTGTGTTTTTAATCTATCGCTTTATTTCGTAACGTTTAAATAAATGTATACCTTTTAAAAATTTTGCTAAGTGTGCTGTGGTATTTTTATTTGCTCCCAGGTGTCACACATTGGAGCAATTTGCTTAAAAATATTGAGAAACACTGGTTTTGCAGAATAGGGATTAGGAGAAATCGTGAAAAGACAAAATTTACTGAAAATTGTGGAGAGCCATGATCTCCTATGTCCTGAAGCGACACAGGAAATAGAAGAAGAATGGCCAATTATATCTGGTTGACTGTAGTCGAGTCACTGTTAACACCATGATTTTTTTTCGATGGCTATAAATGTGCCTCATCAGACGTGAACTGTAAAAGTTGTTCCATGTTCTAACTATATAGTAAGAATAGTTAGAATGTAAATAATGTAAATAGCAATAATCGGGTTTAAGTAAGCAATTCTACTTTCTTCGTTGACAAAGAAACGCAGACACGGGCTATTGAAACAACGTCCATGCCTTTTCAAATCCAATACATTAACCATTGAGCTTTCACTAGAAATCTGGTGCAGTGAACTTATAAACAAGATTATTTTGGGGAAAGTAAAATCCTTTGATTTTTATCATTTAAACTCTGGACTAAAACTAAAAATGTTGGTTGTCTTTGATGAGTGAAGAACAAATGTTGCATGAGAGAAAAAAGTTTTTCATAATTCATCGTTTTTAATCTGTTTTTTAAAAAGGAACTCAACAAAATACTTTGCCGTTTTCAAATTAATTTCTTTCATTTTTATTACTTAATGTTTCATTATTTTCCGAAAATTTCTTTCTTTCTTTCTTTCTTTCTTTCTTTCTTTCTTTCTTATTTAGTCGCCTCCATTCTTTTTCGTTTCTCATCTACTTTTTTCTTTTTTTTGTTTCTCTCTTGCATACGTTTTCGTTTTTTGTCTGTAATGTTTAATTCACGAATTTTTCCTTTCTTTTCTTTTCTTTTCTTTTCTTTTCTTTTCTTTCTTTCTTCGTCTCTTGCGCACGTCTTCGTTTTTTGTCTATAATATTTAATTCAAGATTTGTTTTAATTTCTTTCAATCTTTCTTGCACAAGTTTTCCTTTTTGTCCATAATATTTCATTTATGACTTTTCCTTTCTTTCTTTCTTTCTTTCTTTCTTTCTTTCTTTTGTACACGTCTTCGTTTTTAGTCTATAATATTTAAATTCCGAATTTTTCTTCTTTTTTTTCTTTATTTCCTTCTTTCTTGCACACGTTTTCGTTTTGTCTATAATATTTCATTTATGAATTTTTCTTTCTCTTTTTCTTTCTTTCTTTTTTCTTTCTTTTTCTCTGTCACACGTTTTCGTTTTTTGTCTATAATATTTCTTTTATGAATTTTTCATCTTTCTTTTTTTCTTTCTTCTTTATTTCTGTCTCTCGCACTATAGTGTTTCTTCAGTTGACGAAATCTTTCTTTCTTTCTTTCTCATTTTGTCTCTTCCACACTTTTTCTGCACATTCTTGCTTTCTCTCTCTTTCATTTTCACCTGGTGCCTTCCTTCACGCTCTCTCTTTTCTCCCTTCCTCTGCCTAATCCAAATTACCATATTTTTTTCATCAAGCACACCTGCTATATATAGAAGAGGATTGTGAAAGTCTTCGGTCCGACCCACTTCCCAAAATCTGGCCAAATGACTAAGAATTAGAATTTTATTCATTATTATTTTAAAAGGCTTCTAGGTTGGGCCAAGAACTCTTCAGTATCCTATTGTATTAGGATTTTAAGTGCTTTTTCAGGGTATAGGTGATCATGGCTCTCTACAACTTCCTATCGCAGGTAGCTCGTTATGCATATCAGAGATTCCAACTATCTTTTTCTGGTTCTGTAAATGTGCCTTTTTTGTATCTGTTTTTCTTAAAGCTTTCTCATTATTCACATGTTCCGTATATGGTATTCTCAGCATCCTTCTGTAGAACCACATCTCTATTGCCTCAAGTATTTCTCTTTTGGCAACGAGAGAGATATGATTGTTGATCGACAGGTTAGAAATTTTACATGGATTTTTATCTGAAATTTTCATTGTATAATATTCATTCTATCTATCTATCTATCTATCTATCTATCTATCTTTACTCACGAAGCGCTATTAATCACTTTTTCTTTGGCAAATTAGAAAGTCTTGCCCTCTCCCGCTCCTTTCTATCCTTCACTCTCAATTCTCTGTCTTCTTTTGTACGTTCCTCCATGTTTGTTTATTTTTTAAATCTTTACAAACATTCTCATCTCTCTCCATATAATCTTTATTTTTACTCTCTACCCCCTCTATACTATTTTAGTTTCTTATCACGTTTGTATGTCTATAATTCAGTTCTCTCGTTAAATTTAAACCAGTTAGAATCATCAACCGACCAAATTAACATTTGATATGAAATCTTTATTGAATAACATTAAAAAAAGACCATTCCGTAGCCTTTTAGCATTCAGTGTGCTGTGGATTATACGTAGGTTTATTATCAGTTCATTTTGTGATCATGAAATTTCTGAGTGAATTTGCGATAATCTGTTTAATTAAAAGTTTAGAAGGCTTCGGTAGCGTCAACCTAGAAAACATTGCTGAAAGACTGCAAAATTATTTCCATTAGCGAATATCTTCAGTTTTATTGGAAGCTGTTGGGAAATAAATTGTTAGGAGCATTTATTACAGTTCAGCAAAACAAAATGTGATTACTTTGATAATCATCATTAGGCATAAAATACTCTATAAGAGTCGTTAGACATTGGACTATATTTTATATGAGTCGTTAGGCATTGGACTATTACGGTTTATTAAAATATGTACGACAATATTTTGTAGATCAGACAATTGTAAGTATAAACAATAAACAGATGAATTATTTCCTTGTGTTAATAATTACTTCTTGACATTTTTAACTTTTGAAATATCTGTCTTTGGTTAGTCGTTCAATTCAGTTTATTGTGAGTCCTTTTTTCGTCACTGTAAAGGCGGTATTAAGACAAAGATGACTTCTGACCGGACTTATTCAACCTATACAGTGAGACAATTCTGAGAGAATTAGAATTCATTATCGGCGGCCACAATCTTAACAACGTAGGATATGTAGTTGACAGTGTTGATAGCAGACACTGGAAGAAAACTACAAGAACTCTCACAGAAGGCAGTGATAGAAAACGAGAAAAAATGGACTAAGAATCAATTGCAAGAAGTCAGAATGCATGGTTGTAAGTAAAAGGAAAAGCGCAGTATGTAAATTACAAATTGAAGATACCAAAATCAAAATTATAACAATTTTAATATCTGGGAAGTGTTTTAACAGAGGACAGAAAGAGTGACATTGAAATCTGAAGGCAAATTGGGATAGCGAAAGATGGCTTCCAAAAGTTAAGTAAAGGATTAAGAAACAGAAAAAATTCTTTAAAAACAAGGAAAAGCGTATTGAATATATGTTCTCCTCTATGGCAGGGAATACTGGGCACTCTCCACACAGATGAAGAAGAGATTTAATGTAACATAAATTTGGTTCTACATAAGGATGCTGAGAATACCATGGACGGAATATGTGAGTAATGACGATGTTTTAGAGAAAATGGGAACAAAGAGGACACTTATACTTAACATCAGAAAGAAACAGGTGAATGTTTTAGGAAACATAATGAGGAAAAGGGGCTTGGAAAATTTGATACTCACAAGACAGATTGGAGACATGAGGGATAGAGGAAAACAATGCATAAACTACCTAGGGAGCTTAAGTAAATGTATAGCAGAATAAGAATTAGGAGATATAACAAAAAGACAAAATTTATTAAGTGCTCCAAAGGACTGGAAATTGTAGAGTGCCATGATCGCCAACGTCCCGAAGGTATACGGTACATAGAAGAAAAAGTAGCGATAATTACCTGAAAATTTCACAAATTCTTGCATGCATTTATCCCTAAACAACCATCCAAAATTGATTTAAATTACGGATAGTGTAATATTTAAAATCGGTATTACTTAGATAAAATGGACGACTCGTAAAAAACAAGGGAAAATGTTTGGGGAAATAATTTTTTTAGTTTAACATACTTTAGTACAGAAGTAAATATTTGAATATTTTGAACAAAAGTGGTCCATGGGTAAAAACAAAAAAAAAAAAAAAATGTAGAGAACCACTGTTTTAGAATTTGCTTAGGTCCAATCACTTGTCAAAATCGGAAAACATTGATTTTTTTAATGATTTTTAGAGGTGGTGCTCTGTTCATAATATTGATACAATGTAAAATCCATGCCTAACTTTTATCGAATTATATGATCTAGGCTAAATGAATTAGGTGTCATTTAAAAATGTCAAGTTTGAAAGTATGTAACATCATTTATATCTGCATATATATATATATATATATATATATATAATACATAAATGATTAATGGTCAGAGTTGAATCAGACCATGCAAGAGTGGTATTAAAAAACGTAAAAAAATATGCCGCTTTCCTTGATGAATTATATCTTAACATCAAGAAACTAATTAGATAACTAGAAAGGATCAGTAGAAAAATAAATAAATAAAATATGTCTATATTATTCAATGTAGCACACACACACACACACACACACACACACACACACACACACACACATATATATATATATATATAATTTTCTGAACTTTTAAAACTTAAAAAAAAATAAACAAATAACATTTTCAAATTTTTTTTCTGTATGGGACTTTTTCACGAACATTAGAGGTTAATAGTTATTTATCTTAAATGAAGAATAAATGGATAAAATAGGAGTCGATAGGTTGGCCTATCGTCCGGTTCACACTCCTCTCTGGTCTTTTGAACGGTAGTAGAGGTTTATCTCCTATTTCCTGTTTAGGAGTGGGTTATTGGTTCCTTCTAAAGTTTTCTCATTCTATTTCACTCCCTGTATTCCCTTGCGTTTCTGTGACATTGTCGTCTTGGAGTGAAATGATACAAAAAATATAGTTTTATTAAATTGTATAAATTTTTGTCCTTCAATTATAAATGGATATATCTGTTTGTTGTTTTTATTTAAAAGAAATCTTTTTGTATCCCCAACCTCCCCCAAAATTCTGTCTTTCTATGCAAAACAAGTAAAGCTGATAACACTGTAAAAATCAGGAATCGATTTGATAGTGTCTATATTATAAACTAGACCTTTTATAAATTGATAAAAAAATCAACATTTTTCGATTCTGACAGATGTCGCTGTCTAAGAAAAATCTAAAGAATGCTAATCTACAAAAATTATTTTCCGAAAAATTATTTACTGGAAAATTATTTTCCGGGAAATTATTTCCTGGAAAATTATTTTTCCGGAAAATTATTTCCTGGAAAATTATTTCCCGGAAAAATTTGTCCAGGAAAACTTTTCCTTATTTTTTAAGAGTGGATCAGTCAGTTTAAGTAGTGCCTTCAAAACTTTAGCTTTTCATATTCAAACTTAAAAAATAAAGTTTTTTTTTTAATTGGATTAAAATGTGCATTACTAAAGTGGATGTGTGGGTAGAGTAACGCTTATCGGCGAGAAAAGGAGAATTGCATAGTTGAGTTCAATTTCCGGTCTAGTCAGTTACGTTCATTTTCGTACTAATGCCCTTTCGAAAGGTAAGAATTTATTTTCCCCACAATTTGAGTTAAATAGCAAAACTGTCGAGCCTTGGTTGTCAACCATTGAAAGGGGAAGGTTTTCAAAACTGTGGAAAAGGAAATGGTAAACCGCTTCATTATTTTTCATGGCCATTCATAGTTTATAAAGAAACGAATCTGTAGAAAGTCATGACCGCCTACACCCTGAAGGGATGTAGCATTAAAAACCGGTCTGCAACAACAGTCAACTTCAAAACCTTTGAGTGGATCGGCTGAAAAAGGATAACATTATGATTTGTTTGTTCCTTATGGGTCATTTAATGCCGAAATTTAATTTTCTTGAAAGCCTTGAAGTAATGTTATGTGCTATTTTGCTTTCACAAATGAATACATGGTAGATCATACTTACATCATTTGGACTGTTATTTAAAACGCTCCGGCCTTCTTCAGGTGATTGGAGTTTCGAACCGAACCCTTTATTTCGTCCATCAGAGTAGATTGTTCTAGTTCCACGTCTCTTCCGGATGTCTCAGTTATTTCTCTTTAACTCAACTCTTTTTGGTTCACCATTGCTGTAGACTGTTATTGAATTCACAACTTTTGGGTTTAGTCACTGGATCTGACAAACGCCTTTATCCACTGGGCCATGTGTCCTTGAGGTCATCTGTATATGAATTTGTCTCAGCACTCATTTTTATCAGTGCTCATATTGCAATATTTATGTTATTATTATTATTTTTTTTTTTACCAGAGTTTATATTGCAATTTTTTGTTGTTATTCATTGCTTTTCTGTAGCACTCCCCATATTGTATTCATTTCTATGTTTGGTCGGCTCAGGAGATTTTTGTGGCCTAGCATATGTGCTGATTTCTTAAGTTTTCGGATTTTTTCAGTGATGTTCTCTGTCTATTATTTCAAACTTATCCCACAGGGGGCGGTGATCTCCCTTTCCCTCCATATGTGGTCAGCTACGCCTGATTTTTCTATTTCCCCTCGTGTTATCGCTTTACGATGTTCTTGCAGTCTTACCTTAATGGGAGGCCTGTTTATATTTCTTATCACAGCTGCATGGTATGGCGTACCCACAGTCCTTAATTATGTTCTCCTCTATGGGGGATGGCTCTTACTCGGAAGAGGTGCCTGCGAAGTGTTGAACCACTTTTGAAGGTCATCCTGATGTTATATGGATCACAGATCTTTTGTATTTTCTTCGATAATCTCTTCACAAAGGGTAGGTAGACTGAAGCTGTCTTCTGAGGGTTGATATCTTCTTGTATCCTTTTATCCCAGTTTGTCGGAGCCGATGTCATGTACTCGGGGTAGTTGTTACATTGTATGGTACTGCTTATACTGACCATTTCTTGTTCATATGTCTCTCGGTCGCCACTTATGACTTTTGCAGCGAACGAACCTTTTCTTTACACTGTATGGGTGGTAGTAGTTGAAGTTGACACGCCCTTGTCCAAGAAAGAATCCAATACAAAGTTGGATAAAACAGAAACTACAATCTGATATCTCCTAGAGGCTAGAGGTCTTCATCGACAGAATTACTGGCGAAGAAGACCGAAAGAGGATCCATCAAGATCTGGATAAATCCTCCAGACATGAATTCGATGCAGTCAAGGCCCGCCAAGTACAAAAAGGTTAGAAGGTGACACACAAGGCACATCACTCACCAGTGAAGGCAGTAATCAACATCAGTCAACACCAGCTGAGAGCCTCTGAGGAGTCAGTACTAAACAAGGGTCTTAACTTCGCCACAACCATCAGACGGTGCCATACTTGGACATCATTGCGCGAATCGACGGTGGTCCAACAAGTCCGTAACCTGACAAAGTTATATTAGGGGACATTTTGACGGAAATTTTCATCCAATTATGATTTCATTCAATTAATGACTGAATGGAGAAGCGTCGAAAACCTAATCCTAAGCTGGAAACAAGGGATAAACCTCTACACATGTTCTGAACATCGGGGAGAAATGTGAACCGGATGATTATGTTGAAAAATTAATATGTTTTGCATGAAACAAATATTTCTTTTCATACTACAGACTTAATAATGTGAAAACGCAGGTTCTTTGTTTGAGAGTTATAACACTGTGTGCCGTGAGCAAATTAAAAACAATAACAGCAACAAAAACAGCATTATGCTGATGACACAACTATTTACTCCTGTCTTTATAGTAAGTTTGATCAGTTCGATGAAATCATATTGGCAGCTGATCTCAAAAATGACCTACAATTTGTTGTTAACTGGGGCAAGGAATGGCTTGTTAATTTTAACGTCCCTAAAACGAAACTGCTCTCTATTACTTGTCTGAGAGGGTCATTTCTGCCTTTCAAAGGCATGGCTGATGCTAAACTTCAGGCGAGACTCATTGCGCCTTCTCGGGTTAACGTTTTCCACTGACATGAAGTGGAAAGATTATATTGAATTAATTGATAGGTCTGCCGCTTGGAAAGTTGGTTCACTGTGACAATCTTTTTGTCTTTCAGATTTATAAATCTATCATTCGTTCATGCTTCGAATATTGCTTCCACATCTGGTCTGGCGCTCCTGCTATATATTTAGAGATCCTTGATAAAATAAAAAAACAAAAACAACCTGCAATGTCATTGCTCCTGACCTGGCATCTCGGATTCAGTCACTTTTCCACTGCCGTAATGTAGCTTCCCTATTACTATATAAATACTTTCATGGTAATTGTTCTGAAGAACTTTCCTCTATGGTACCTAGACGTCAAGAATTTAAGCGAATATGTTTTTAAACAAATTTTCGCTTAATGAAAACTCCAGGTCCACTTAAAGCAGAGGGTTACTTGATAAGGTGTGTGATATGAATGTAAGAGCAACAAGTAAAGATTATGAGGGCATGTAGAAAAGATAACGATTGACAATTAGCTTAATGAGGTTAAGATCGTATCGTTTGGGGAAGCATCAACGCGGGAGTCTGTTCCACATAACAGCGCTTCTTTTGGGAAATGCTGAATTGATCTTCCAACTTACAATTGGAATACGGTGGGTAGTAAGGTGGTTTGGCAGTGTGATCTATCTATCTATCTATCTATCTATCTATCTATCTATCTATCTATTTCAGTCGGTTCATATCTATTTATTTGTGTCAGTTAATATATTTCCATCTCAGTCTGTTCCAATCTATCAATCTATCTATGTTAAACTATTCATTTTCTATCTATCTATGCTAAACTGTTGATTATCTATCTATACTAAACTGTTCATTATCTATCTATCTATCTATCTATCTATCTATCTATCTATCTATGCTAAAATGTTCATTATTTATTTCACTATCTATGCTAAACTGTTCATTACTATCTATCCATCTATCTATCTATCTATCTACGGAGAAGAGAAGAGGCTAAGTTTATTGACATTAAAAACTATATAACTAACCAAACAAGACAAATAAAATCATTTAATGCAAGTATTTTAAAGATTCACAAATTGCAAATTCTTTTTCTCTTCTGGAGTTCTTTATAGATAACCTACTTTTAATAATTGTCTCGCTCGTCTTCCTGAGGTGCTGAGTTTGCCTGAAGGTCATTCCTAATCATTTTATTCCTGACAATAAGTTAGGAAATGATTGAGTTCATCTGATAAATATCCATCTTTCAATCATTCATAATTATGATAATCACTGCAACAACATGCGGGTAGTGTAAAAAGAGTGGAATCGGCGATCCGAGTTCAAATTCAAACATAGTTTGTTGCGTTCACTTTCACACAAATACTCTTGGGGAAGCTATGAATGCGTCTCTATCCCCAGCTGCAAACTTTCTTCCCTAGGGGTCCGTTGTACAGATTTATCCTTATTAATCCCCTGCTTTTGCATTGAACATTCTCGTATGTAAACCATTTTTATTCTCCTGTTATATCATACTTATTATAATACGCAGGTTGTGTGTGTGTGTGTCTGTGCGTTTATATATTGGATCGGATTTCCTACATTTTTCAACCGATTTCAACAAAACTTCACAGAACTACGTAAAATTACCTTGCAGTGGTTCTGACAGCGCCAAAAATTGGAAAAACACAATTGTTTTTGCACGAAATCAATTTGAAAACACAATTAAGAGGCATCGCTGTCGCGAAAATGAAAGGTTTGAATGCGTCTCTATCCCCAGCTGCAAACTTTCACATCGAGTTATACTTATTATAAAAACCCAGGTTGTGTGTGTGTGTGTGTGTGTGTGTGTGTGTTCGTTTATATATGGGATCGGATTTTCTACATTTTTCAACCGATTTCAACAAAACATCACATTTTTTTTGGCAGGTAGTGTTTCTTATTGTCTTGCACACTTTTTTCTTTATTTTTACATTCAGAATGCTTCAAAAATTCCATTTACAAGACAATTGTTTATAATAAAATTCTATTCAATCGGTAGATTGAAAACAATGTCTTTGTTTGAGTTTGGGTTTGACCAATTCGTAAAAAAAAATAAATAGATAAAACAAACAAACAAACAAAAAACACTAATTAAGACATGCGTGTCCGTCAACCTTAAACAATAATCTTTGTCAGTTTTATTTTTCAGTCTTTATGATAGTCGATACTTCATCTATCTCTTACTGTTACATCCTCGGGCAACGCCGGGCTCTACTGCTAGTCTGATATATTATGTGATGATCACCTGGGCACACGGTGGAATGCTTAGGACGTTCGGTTTCCGACCATTAGGGTTCGAATTATAGAAACTATTTCACGTGTTGGCTATTGTGACGTGTGGTGGCTTCCTTGCAGTAGCAGCAACGGAAGTAATCAGCAGAGTACAGTCGGAAGTCCCAGAAACCATAAAATCACTAAGGAATCCCTATTCAGCCTCTTTTCCATCTTCCTTTGCAGCAGCCTGTACCTTCACGGACAGCTCTATTTTTAATTTTTTTATTTGAAGTGGTCTTTACCTGCAAGGTCTACTCTTTTCTACTTTTCCTTTACAGCAGCCGTAACCTTCAAATCTAGCTCGAAGGGCTACTAAACACTTGCTGTAGAAGTCGAGACCTGCCCGGGTAGCTTGCCTTCAGATTTCTAGTAATTCCCGTGGGAACATTGGAGAAATCTCCCTTTGAAACACCTGCCCAAAGGAAGAACTCCGCACAACCCTTGTTGCAGAAGACTCCTACCAGTTCAGATTTCTCGTTTCCACTTCCGTGAGAACTAACTGAAAAATCTCTCTCTATCAAACATCTACTCAAGAATTTTGTTAACTGGGAAATCCCACTCCCCCACCACGGAAAATACAACTATTTTGCAATTTTTTCCAACTTGAAATAAAAGCTGTTGAACTGTTATTGCGACTCTTGAGTTTTGTTCATTCCACTCTCATTGCCGAGCACGCACAGACATGCACATACACATACGCGCGCGCGATCGGGAAAATTCCAACAGAATCGTACTATGTTCGATTCGTAAGGAAGGTGACTTCTTGATGTTATCCGCCTATGCAAATCCTCATAAGAAATGGTTCCACAAAACGGGAATTACTTAAGACTCAACCTAACAGAAGAAGCATTGTCAAATATTATTATTATTCTGGGTAAGTATTTATTTCATATGTCAATTTATTTCTCTTGCTTTTACACCGAGCTGTAATAATATTAAATTGTCGGAATTTCTAAGATGAAGCATTGGCAATTATTATTAATTTTCAACCCGTATTTCCTTCATCTAATTTTTGTTGTTTTTATACATGGTAGCAATCGTCTGAATTTGTTTGATGAAGCATTGTCAGTTATTATTATTACTTTAATTTATTTTAACTAGTATTTATTTAATTTTCTGTTTTGCTTTTACACCTGTAACAATACCCAGTAGAAGCTTTGTTAGACTACTTCAGCTTTATTGCTGAAAAATGTTTATTTTATTGTGATGGCGAGAAGAGAGATGGTATATGCTTATTCTATAGCCACAACACCTAGTAGTAATAATCTGAAATTGTTTGAATTACTTAGATAAAATATTGTCATTTATTAATTTTTGGCCAATATTTATTTTATCATAATTTTAATCGCTTTTTATTGTACTTATTCAAACTGTCATTTTACTTCTGTGATACCGTCCATTTTTAAATAAAAACTCGAAACGGAATATTAATATTTACCATTTTTGTTCTTTCCAATGGAAATCTTTGAATGCATCTAAATAAATTCAGTTTGGAGGTTAAAATATAGTTGATCTGTTGAGGAGCTGCAAAATCAGCTAGTAGAAAATAGGAATCAGTAAGTTGTAAAAATGCTAAACTTACGCGAACTCATTAGGAATGCAGACGGTCGGTGAATTTTTAGAGCCTTTTACATCAGTGTTATTCGTTTGTTTATCTGGTGATCCAGTAACAAACAAAATAAATCTTTTGTGGGTAGGAAGAGGGTAATCAATGATTGAAAAAATATTCAGTCATTAATTTGGAGTATTTGGTCTTTTGGGTTTATTTAGCGCTCACGGTTTTTAGATGTGAATTAATTAGCTAAATCGCGCCAAATTGTAATTAATATTTTACATTTCTGAAAAGAGAGCACAAAAAAAAAAGTAAAAAAAGATGCTGTGTGCTGCAAAAACGAACGCTTTTCTTCATAATTTGCTGATTTATAATTAAATCCGTTTAGTCGAAAGTAAATAAGTACAAAATCAATAAACTGATAAGGGAAATAAGTTTGCAAAAATTCGTGAAGTCATTACGCCAAAAGTTTCTAGATTTTTAGCTTATTTGTTAGAAATGCGAAAAGTTTTAAAGCGAAACTTTGAGATTTTCCTACTCAACTTTTTCTTCTGGGATTTATTTGGAAAAGTTAACTGTTTGGGGTTTGCTACTCTAAGATAAATAATAATATGATTTATGTCACATCGATTCCTATATACTGGTCATGTTTTGGTCTTCCGCTTGTGATATTTACTTTGGTATACTAATGGTTACGTGGTACTAAAAACGGCTTACTTAAAATTAGAAAGAGACAGCTGAAATTTGTAGGACACATAATGAGGAAATAGTGCTTGGAAACCTTGACACTCACAGGACATAATCAAGCAAGGAGAGACAAAGGGAAACAACGAGTAAACTACCTAATGAATTCGTACAAATGGATGGTAGAGCGGGAACAAAGAGGGTGGAAAAAATTCAAACGTTGTTTTGAACTACAAAAGAAGTTGTGGAGACTCATTATCGCCCAAGTCTTGAATGGACTTGTTGCACAAAAGAAGATATATTGTAAGCTTTAAATTGCAAGAGGGTAGTATGACATTGTTAGATAGTTCGTCTCACAGGTTCTTGTTAGAGATTTAGATCCTCACTAAGTGTCTCATTATTATCTCCTCATACCAGACTAAGATTTACTAAAAAGCTTACAAAGAAAGAAACAGAAAATTGTTTTATTTTTAGGTAGTCATGGTATTCGGTATGGCCTTCGGCGGAAATTATTTTATCTTTCTATCAACAGAACATGGCTGTGATTCTGAATCCAACACTTTGCTCTTTAGCTAGTAAATGTTTGATAAAGAACTCGTTTAAATGCCGCCTTTGGCGGCCTCTACTCGACGTAAAGACATTTATTATTCATAGAATTTATATTATAATTATTTCCAAATGCTAGTTATCACTAATCTTAATTATTATCATTAATTAAAATATAATTAATAGAATTCTTTTATGGCTTTCATATAGGGGTGCAGACAGGTCTAGGAGCTTATTCCTGCTTATTCCTTTGATTTTCTTATTAACAGCTAATAGACATAGGGTTATCCCTTTTGAATAGACCTATTTTCTCATGTTATATTTCACTAATTAAAATTGCTCGAAGAACTAGTCAGACTGAGATAGAAATTGCTTTATTCCCTAAGTTAGATAATTCAAACAGCATTGCGCTAGCAAAAATTGTACTATGATGTGCCCTTTTTTGCTTTTCATAATAAATAATTTACAGTATATTTGTATCGTTGAACAATCGATTTGCATCATAATTTAGCTCGCGACATGCATTTTCAAAAAGGAAGAAGATAACTTGCATCATTAATTAACGCAAAATAATTAAATCATAAGATCTTTTTTTACTGATTCGGTTTTATTTAACCACTCTCCGTCGCCGCATTTGTTGAAAAAGAATCCACCAAAGGCGAAAATCTGGAAAAGCAATATAAAAAAAGCTAAACTTGACATTTCAATGAAAAGTTTACCAGGGTGTGTCTGGTTTTAAGACTCAGTTCTTTTTGTTTCTTTTTTTTTTTTTTTTTTTTTGTCCACTAGTCCAACGATGGCTTAATGTTTAGGTTACGAAAAGGGAGGCCATTAGTTTTGATGAGGGAAAAAGAATATACCGCTCAAGAATATTTCGTTCAGTGAAAAAGAAAGAATGAAGAGACAATAGTACACCATGTCACATTTCCAATGCCACATTTAAATATTTTCACGGCAATTATTCTTTTTTCCAG
Source organism: Acanthosepion pharaonis (assembly GCA_903632075.3). NCBI lineage: Eukaryota > Metazoa > Mollusca > Cephalopoda > Sepiida > Sepiidae > Acanthosepion > Acanthosepion pharaonis. The sequence goes on along the minus strand of CAHIKZ030000247.1, from coordinate 1,570,163 downwards.
TAAGTTCACCTTGTGCAAAGCCCAGTGACCACTCGAGGTAGAGGGTTACATTAATAGGTAGTTTATATGGATAGGAGGGGAAGATAACAGTTAAATCTAGACTTGAACAGGTTAAGATTATAATGATCGGGGAAACATCCTCTTGTGAGTCTGTTCCACGGGGTAGTGTGTAGTGGAAAGAAGCTGTTTGAGTAGAACTTATTTCTTGCCGATGGAATACGGTGGGGATGTGGGTGGTTTTCTAATAGGTAAGTGGCAAGGTGTGTCCTAGCCATGAAGGTTCCATGGAGCCGATCATTTTACCTGCATCTTTTGCGATGGATGGCATATAAGAGTTCTAATTAACTAATTTCACTATTTGATTGGATTCACTTTCGATACGGATGCCCGGGGCCGTCGCACCCTCTGCTCACCCCCGCCCCCACTTCTGCATACAACTGCTTCCGGTTTCTTTCTTCTTGTCATCTACGATCTTGGTACCTCGATCGCGTAAATTTAAACGTATTCTTAGATTGACAACTAGGTTTCATCGTTTTATTATATAAACAGCCAGATGTAACCGTAAGTTGTATTCTAATAACTTTTTTCGCACTTCCTGAATGTGGAACTCTCTTCCGGTGCAGAGGTTTGGTGATATTTGGTGATGCTCGGGGCCAACTCCCTGATTGTATACCCCTAAGATTCAGGACGCCTTTAGGGCTTAATACTGAGAAATGTAAGAAAGGAAGACATTTTAAATATATAAAACAGATGAAACACGGAATGAATACTTTATTCAAAATAAATATAAACTAAATTATTTTTATTTCACTCTTTGATTGGATGTACTTTCGATACGGATGCCCGGGGCCGTCGCACCCTCTGCCCCCTCCCCCATTCTGCATACTACTGCTTCCGGTTTCTTTCTTCTTGTCATCTACGATCTTTAAAAATTTAAGTGTAACATCAATTACTGTTTCTTTTATTGTCCTTTCTCCTCACTAAAGTCCTTTTCACTCCGAGTAATCTCTTGCGTCTTATCATCTTGCTTAGGGTGAAATGATTGAAAAAAAAAATGAGACAGTCATGACAGAAGGTATTAAAAATAAGTTGCCCATATTATTTTGTTATGTTTTTTAATCATTCAAAGTAAGGCGATAAAGCTACTAAGAGCTACTTAGAGGGAAATGATCTAAGAAAAATCAGTATTAAGGATAGAGAGGACAAAAAAAAATGGATTAAATAAATAGAAGGTGACGATTAACGTTGCATTTGAGTTCCACAGTTGAGAAGTACGACAGAAGAAACTATTAGAATACAATGGTGAGACCTAAATGCCAATCTAGTACTGCGCTTAAATTCATAAAGTCGCGGTACCAAAGAAGAAAGGTCATCAGAACAATTACCATGAAAGTATTTACAGAAAAGGCACAGGGAAACTACATTAGGGGGTGGGGAAGTGATTACCCTAGTAAGTTATTACACACTGGTAATAATAAGCAAGTGGAAATACTGACAAAGGAAAGAAAATGCCTTATACTTGAATGTCACCGTGTTTCACCATAGGTAACTATTTACCAGCTGGTAATATTTAACCTTTGTACCGGCAATAAATGGTGTTTCGAAAGGTCGGTTATTCCTTTAATACCGCTATTACTATATACACTTTTGACTTCCTTGGTAATGGTTATTGTTTTAAAAAGCGAAATAGATAATATTACGTTTATTCAAATTTTCTTGTTCTATTGTTCATTGATATTTTTATGAAATTATGAATAAAAACATGTTTTTAGTTATTTATAAAATGGTAAAAGGACACGGCACATAGCAGGAAAAGAAGACGAGAACTTGTTCTCTAATCCTTTGTATTTGTCAGAAGTACTTTGTTCATTTGACTATATCGGCCTACGAAGAGACGTTCGTTATTTACAAATGCAATTTACTAAAGCAAGCTTAACAAATCATTTTCGAAGCAAATATTCACAAAAGACGATTATAAAATTGGCCATAGAATTTAAAAAACAAAACTGACAAAAACGCACACACTTCTACAAAGCTAAAATAAATTTTAAAAAAGTAGGCTTGATATCAGCATAACTTACAGATAAAGTTAATCATCAAATTTAATAATCAAAACATTCTGATATTTGAAAAAAAATCATCAAAATGGATGAACTTTTAGAATAGCAATCAATACATAATGACGACAAAAAGAAATGGACGTATATCGAAGCACAACTTTGAAAAATAATCAACTTTTCCAAATTAACAGCAGATGTACACGCATGCGCACAGACAAAAAAAATTCAAACGTTGATTTAGAGCGTAAACGAATAAAAGTTCTAAGCGGTTGAGAAAAAATCAGCTTAAATCAAATCAGATGTTAAAATGAGTGTCATTAGATATAATCAACAACTTTTTAAACATCGAGACAAGAGCGTTTGTATACACAGACACATGAATATATTGTTAAGTTATACACATTTGCTAACAAATTTCCATATACATTCGTATTCTAACTCAAGGTATAATTATATGATCACTTATACACTTAAGTAAGTTTGAATAATAAATGATTTCTTCTATCTGCCGTCTTCCTTCAAGACATTTGCGATCATAGCTCTCCACAATTTCCTGTCCTTTGTAGCTCTTAACAATTTTTGTCTTTTTCTCATCTCCCCTAAACATTTTATTCAAACTCGCTAGGTAGGCCATGAGTTATTTTCTTCTGTTCCTCTTGCCTTCAATCTGTCCTGTGAGTAGCAATTTTTCCAAGCTCTCTTTCCAACGTATAGCGTTTGCACATGTCTTCCAAAACCTCAACTTATGAAATAAATCAACCTATTTTTTTTTTGAGTGGAGGTTTTAGGTATTGTTTTGGTGATTCATTTGCATCTAGCTACTGGCCTACACTCTTACTGTTGTCAAAGAGTATCCATTTCAACATCGCATGTAATGATTCGATGCTGAAATGGTTGTTTTTCCCAGTTTGTATTCATACAATAAGATTACTCAACATTTTTTTCGTTGTAATCCTTTTCATTGGGCTTATGAGTAACAATGAATTGAAAGAAAAATTATCTGGAAAGAAAAAGAATCAGGAATAAGTCAAGATTTTCTATATTCTAAGGAGGTTACTTTGTTAGACGACCGGATTAAAAATCAATCATAAAATTCGTCATTTCATGTGTGACAACCTAATGCCTTCTTTAAATAATGACATTCGTTCATAACTGTGATTCTTATTGTTTCGTAAAATACATCTTTTGGATGTTTTATTACACATCATCAGTGATGTTTCAAGCCGAGGTTCATTAGGGGTTTCGGGTCTTTCAACATCATACCCCATCTCCACAGTGACCCAGCCGATACTGATCGGGTATCGACTTGTGTATCTTCCGTCAGCTACAGTTTTTTTTTTCCATCTTCCAAACTACACACCATGCGACTCTTCTTGGCAATTTATTCCCCAATTCCGGGTGACTTCCGGGTCACCAGCAGTGTACGCTCTTCCATAAAAAAGGAAGGAAATACAGCCACAATTTCTATCTGATCAGGAATATGGCGGCGTGCTTGGCTTGAAATAATATTTGCTTTAAAGCTAAGCTCAAATATTTAGCGATACTATCGTGGAATTTCCATGCTTATTTTATAGTCGTTGATAAATTAAATAGGAAATCAGTGAAATTTTCCCAAGTGCTTAGAATTTTTAATAAAAGGTGAACATTCTTAAGAAGATACACGGCTTACACACAAGGCTAAACGCATTTTGAATCAAGGTGTCAAGGACGTGGGCGTCGATGTCAAGGACGAGGGTGTTCGCAGGATGAGTAATTTTCCCTCCTTCTCTGGATCAACGTTATTTGCAGCCCCGGATCAGGCCTTCTTACTGAGGTAAAGGGATTTGAAAGTTGGAACCCAGAATCAAAAGGTGATGATGAACTAATTCTCGCACTGTCATTTACTGATTTCCTTCGATTGCATTCGACATTTCCAATTCTTCTGTTTGTCGAAGGTCTTCCAGAATATGTATGATGTCTTTACGAATACCCAGTCAAGTTTGACGCATTGGAACCAAAACCATATCTGGTCTTCCTTCATTGAATCATCCCTGAAAACTGAAATCAGTTGAATTTTAACTTTTATTGTAAAAGCAGTCATCACACACTATGCAAGTCCACTCTAGAGCTACTGCAAACTGAGTAACCCTACAGGAGAGTATTTTTTTTAACAATATTTTCTTTGTCATTTAGTGGTGATTATTAAATATATAAACCATGCAGCAATCTTTAGCAAACGGACCCGTAAAAAAAAAAACAACAACAAAAAAAGACCCCCCCACAAAGTACCCCCCCCAAAAAAAACCGGTGTGTCAAAAAGACAGTTTTTCTCTTGATACCGCTATAATCTCGCGGCAATTTATTTCTCCTTAACAGTCTTTTCTTTTATTCATCTTCTCTCACACTTAGTAATCATTTACATCATAGTGACTTTATTGCCTTTCTTGAGGGAAATGATAAAAAAATCCAGCTTCATATGTTTGGGTTTTATTAAAATTCTATAAAATAGTTTTTAAAAGTAATAAAAATTGTCTGGGTAGTATATAGTAATAGCGATGTCAAAAAACTATTCTTTTGACACATTTCGGGTACCTATGTTAAATTTATCGACTAAACATTACACAGTGAAAATTTCTGATCAAAATTCAAAAATTCAACTAATGTATTATATATGATGAGTTTACTGGCTGTCCTATTAATAACAAAGCACAAACACACATGGGCATATGTTTGTTTGCGCGTGTTTATATACATATATGTGTCTGTATGTGCATGTGCGTATATCTATATACATGTATATGTATGTCTGTGTGCGTAGTCGTATGAATGTAAGCATATGCATACAAATTCGAAAAATAATGAATAAAAATTTAATTATAAACCTAACCTCCTACAATTTATACCACCAAATCAGATAAGAATACGAAATAATAGCCAAGTGAAGACATATATAAATATTTACTTTATTATTTAAATATTAAAATTAATTATTCATGTAAAAAAGGAAATACAATTTTCCGAGTTCAAGAAAACACTAAACGCTCAAGAATTAACGACAGCCTGTCTAGAAAACCCGGAAGTCAAATGGCAACAATTGAAAGAAAGGAGGTAAAAGAGAAAAGGTTAAGGAGTGAGTGTAAAGTGAAAAAAAAAAAAAAACCCCAAAAAACCGACAAAGACAAATAACCACGACATTCTGCACGTACGCACATACGCCAAGACGGGCGCGTTGGCGCACGTGCACGTGCATACACACGCATACACACACATACGCACGCACACTCACATACACTATGAAAATAAAACTTGTACCAACGAAAATTTCATATTAAAAAGAAAGATCAAGAAGTATAAACAATCAATTGCTGATACCTCCTGATGAGTGGACGGAGTGATTCCCGGAGAGTCTGTCTAGAAAACTCTGGAGTTGAGATGTTGAAGATAACATCAATCAGTTAAGTGACAAACCTTTTACTTCCATTAATTCTCTCTCTCTCCCCCTCTCTCCCCCTCTCTCTCTCTCTCTCTCTCTATATATATATATATATATATATATATATATATATGTATTACTTTAGGAGGAGCTATAAGTTACATGGAGCCAAATCTGGGCTGTCGGTGGGGCTGACCGACGTGGATGATGTGATGTTTTTTCAAAATCTTCAAAAGAGATATGAAGAATTGGTAGTTGATATATTCAAAATGGTTGGATACTTTCTGGAAAGTCTATGGTGTCCCAGATATTTTCATACTGACAATTGCCAATTCCTTTTGAGTGCAGAACTGCATGCATTCAAAATTTTCCATTCTTCTGCTTGTTGAAGGTCTTCCAGAGCATGAATCACTTTTAATGGATTTACAGCCAAGTTTGACATATTGGTACCAAAAGTTTATCTGATCTTCTTTCATTGAATCATCCATGGAAATCCTTTCTGCAGACACATGTACAAATTTCGAACAAAACTAGGGGTATTGTCATTGTGACCTCAACGATCAAACAGTTCAAAAACTCACTCAGTGGCGTCTCACTTCCGGTTGAATAACCCCTTGAGAGAGTGTTTGCTCACGTAAGCACAGTATGGGTTCCTTTAATTGGTTGTCGAAGTATATCAAGTGACGCAATTGTTTATTGAGATATTCAAAATAGCTAAAGTTTTTTCTCTCAGATATCATAATTACTAAAAAATACATTAGACGATATTACATTTAAAAATAATTTTAAAATTACTTTCCCGAATACATCGTAAATAAGCGATAAAATAAAATTGATCACACACTCTTGCGCGCACGCATGCACGCACACACACACAAACACACACACACATATATATATATAGATGAATTTAAGTATTGAGTGCTGGTGTTAATAAAACAGAACTATTAAGTAATATATTAATAATTATCTGGTTAACGCAATGCTGGTGCAGTCCATATATTATTCGGGGTTACCTTGTTTTAAAAAATATGTACCTACAATACACTGGATTTATATTTTATATTTAAAATAAGCGGTGATTAATAGTTTAAAAAATCGTATTAAAATAAGCGGACCTAAAACTATAAAATATATATATATATATATATATATATATATATATATATATATATACTCTCGGAGTTGTGCTATCAATGTAGGGTATTATGTAATTTTTAAAAAAAAAATTCATGGCAACTGCTCTGACGAGCTACTTTCACTGGTACCCAAACTACATGAATTTAAGCGTGCTACTAGATTGCTATCTCGGTCCCATCCTTTCACTGTCGAAACGGTTAAATGTAGCCGTCTCTTCTACTCTAACAGTTTCTCATCTCGCACTTCCCGACGGTGGAACTCCCTTCCTATCACTTGCTTCACTGATAGCTATAATCATCAAATATTCAAACGTAATGCCAAATGACATTTTCGGATGCCTTGACCTTGATCCCTGTCCTTCTCTTTACCCTTTCTTCAAATACCCTCTTTACACTTGCGTACACTCTCTGTAACCCCTAGCGTACTACTGGTACTACCGCCTTGATTGGGATGATAAAAAAAATTTAATAGCTCAGTTATTTAAAATTAAACACTGCTTTTTCTTACACTTATATATATATATATATATATATATATATATATATATATATATATATATATATATATATATATATATATATTGTATACGAACTCTTGCTTGTACATTTACTTATATTTATTCATTTGATTATATATATATATCCAAGTAATTCTTATGCAATTTCAGTAGCAGTAGTACTGATATAAATGGGAACAGTTTACAAATTTTCCAAATTCTTTCTTTATTTTTTTTTCTTTCTGTATATATATATATATATATATATATATATATATATATATATATCCTTGTATATCAAGAACAATATTGTGAAAATGTATGACAAAGTGGAAAAAATTTTCTTGTCAAGCGTTTTCCTTTCGGGGCTTCATCGGATCAAATTTGTTATGTTGGTGCGACTACGCATGCGTACGAACGAGGGGTTATGGGTATTTTAGAAACTTTTTGCATTTTTTTTTTATCTCGCCGATTTAGATTCTTTTTATTTTTTTTCCATTACATTGTTAGTAGATATCCCAGGCTGTAACAATGAAGATCTGCCATGAATGGCGAAATATAAGAGACAGGGATCAAATTTGTTGACGATGACTTTGTACCCCTCGTTCCTACGCAGGTGTAGCCGTACCAATATAAAAAAATTTAGTCACAAATAGCAAAAAGATTTGAAGTGATTGAGATGTGGCTCTACTTGTGAATAATAAGAATATCATGGACAGAACATGTGAAAATGAGGAGATTTTAAGGAGAATAAGACCTAAAATGAAACTTGTTTGCAGACAGAAAGAGACAGCTGAAACCTTGGGGGGACATTTCAGGAAAGAAGGCTTGGAGAATTTAACACACACAGGATACAGCGAAAGCAAGAGAAGCAGAAGAAAGTGGCCCATTTAGAGCAATGTAGTATCCTCGCCGCATTCTCCTGGTGAGTTTAAGCAAATGGAAGAAGCGACAAATATAACAAAGGAAAAATCACAGGAAACTGTGGAGAACTATGACTGCTTACATGCTGAAGTGAAATGGCATTATATATATATATATATATATATATATATATATATATATAATGCCAGAGAGAGAAAAGAGGGGGAAGATAGAGAGAGAGAGCAGGGGACAGAGGGAGAGAGAGTGCGAGAGAGATAGGGGAGAGAGAGAGAGGGAGAGAGAGAGAGAGAGAGAGAGAGAGAGAGAGAGAGGTCTCTCCCGTTGCTTTCGACCTATGAAGGATCAGCAGCTCAGTTCTTAGAACCGAACAGCCACACTAACCACACGCATCATTTAATTATATTGCGTGAAGGGCTTGTGCAGAATCGACCACATAGAGAACTAGTGCAAAGTATGCAACAACTTCACCTATCGATCCTCCTTTTGAATTCAAAGTTTTCCTTCTCCTAGACCGGTTGCCACCCAAGGCTGTAGGACCTGCTATTTACCCATATATGTATATATGTACTTTTGAGTTTCAAATCAAATAGACGAGTTGGGATTATTAATATTTTGAGGTAAAAAAAAACTTTTTTGTTTCTAACCTTTAAGATTTCAGATTTAAATAATAGCAAAGTGCATCGCTGAAATATTGAAAATCTTTGGAAAGTTATTTCATATTTTCTCACTAAATTGTTTAGATGAAGTGTTATTGTTATGCACTGATTTATTTGAACTAGTGATCTCACCTTGCTTTTTATAGTCACAATGTTTCAGTTAATGTACCTTCTTCAGGTGCTTAATTTGGAGAACATTTATGAAGAAGGCCGGAGCGTACAGCAGTTGAAACGTTATGGACAGCAGCTAAGATGAGTCAATGTACAATAGTTAAAACTTCCATTCGAGTTTTGATCTGCATTTTCTTGTACAGGAATAGAAAAGAATATATAAACAAATATTTGCAAAAATATTCATTGAAATATACAATGAGAAAAGACAAGAAAATCGGAAAGAAAGCAATGAGAGTCATCTACTTGGTAAGTTTGAAAAGATGGATTGGGGAAGGGGAGACACACAAGTGACACAAAGACAGGCAAAAGTCATGAAGTACTGATGAGAACCAAAAAGTCAGGAAGCTGTGGAGTACCATGATAATCCATGTCCTGAAGGGACATAGCACATAGAAAGAGAGAGATAGAGGGAGTGAGGGGGAGAAAGAAAGAGAGAGAGAGAGTATGAGATAGAGGGAGAGAGAGCGTGAGACAGAGGGAGAGAGAGAGGAGATGGAGAGAGAGAGAGCCTACTGTAGAAGTTTTGAGGAAATGGATGGGGAGGACATGTACCATAAAGACAGACAAGAGTCATAAAGTACTGATGAGGGAAACAAAAAACTGGAAGCTGTGGAGCCCCATGATCATCCACGTCCTGAAGAGCGCAGAGAGAGAGAGGAGGGAGAGAGAGAGAGAGGAGGGAGAGAGAGAGAGAGGAGGGCGAGAGAGAGAGAGAGAGAGAGAGAGAGAGAGACTATTTACAAGTTTTGAAGAAATGGATGGCGGAACAAGTACCATAAGTACAGGCAAGATTCATAAAGGAACAATTGTTCTTGAGAACAACGAAAGGTAGGAAGCTGTGTAGAACCATGATCATCCACTTCCTGCTGGGATATGTCACATAAAGAAAGACAAGTGGTAGAGAGATAGAACCTATTTTACAAGTTTTGAGAAAATGGATGGAAGAACAATATAAAGACAGGCAAAAGCCAAAGAAACACGTATTGAAGACACTAACAAAAGAAAGGATGCTGTGGAGAGCTATATATACTGAATGATGGAACAAGTACAACAAAGGTAAAGAGTGATTGTAAACGAGCAAATGCTATAACAGGCAAGAAGCTGTGGAGAACCGTTATTGCCCGTTTTCAGAAAAGACATAGTACACACACAGAGAGAGAAAGGAAAAAAGAAAAGAGTGACTGTGGTGGTTGTTTACAACAGATTTTATTTGAAACTGCTGTTCCATAGTTTATAAATGTGACATTTTTTTTTCTTGGCAGCTTTTTCCGAAAATGAAAAACTGCGTTTTTTCGATTTTTTTCTTCTTCTCCCATCAGGCCTCTTTTGCCTTGGACAATGTGCTATTTGATTCGGTAAGCCTTGAACGACATAAAGCCCGCTTTGTCCGGATAAAGCGAAACGAACAGATAGATGCCGAAACGAAACGCTCAGATAACTAACGTAGTAGTGAGTTGAGATACGCGATAACGACCCACAGACGCGGAAGACGTGTTTGTTTAACAGATTTCTCACACAAAGATTAGTTTTGTCGTGGAGATCTCACATCGAATTTTATTTTAACGAATAACCCAAGATGTTGCATATATTTTTGGATTTCGGCTACTTAATAGACAATGCCCAAAAGAGCCTTGCTAAAATCAGAAAGAGAAGAAAAAAAATAGAATATATGGTAAAAGAAGTTAGATATTTTCGGAAGATAGCGTCTATCGGCGCAGTGTAAAAATAAAACATAATCTTAAAAGTATTACTAAATAAAAAGTTAGTTAAGGATGAGGCTAAGTTTAGAGAGCGTGTTTTTAAGATATCAAGAAACGTTCTAATTTTTCTTAGCGTTTATGGTTAAATAAAAATCGACTTTTCAAATATGTGATAACAGCATTGGAGGATTTTATAAGCATTCAACAGAGCTAGTTTGACGTAAAATCAAAGTTATATCTCTGTGAGCTGATTATGTGAAGACTGAGAAATACACTTAATTAACTGAAAGAAAATCGTTTGTGACGTATTTTTTAAATTATTTTTTTCTTATTATTAAATCGTGCAATACGAAGAACAAAATAAATCTGAAAATGTCAGAGAAAAAATATTTATTCAATCAAAACATTGCCATCTTTCTATATTCTCTTTTGAGAGCAGGTAATTCGAAAGCCAATAAATTTATAGAATTCTTAATCTTGATTGGAGTTCTTAGTTGTCTAATTTGTTTGAAAAAATTTAATCTGTATGCGAGATATCAGGTTAATTGACAGTGTGCAATGAAGTCGCCATTATTTACTGATTCAACTAAAGTGACTTCATTTTTGCGGCTGTCATTATCACACAGCAAAACGGAATCGTAATAAAGTCATTATCATGCAGAAAAAGTACGCATTAAACTGATCGCTATTTTAGTACTGAATGCACTATTCACAACGATTTTATATATCTATTTTTTGTTTTAAAACGATTTTATTTGATTTCTTTTTTGTTTTATTATAAAACGGTTTTATATATCTATGTACATATAATTGTTTTACTCACTTTAAAGAAAGTTTTTAGGCATAAAATGAATGTATCAATTGTATAAGATTCAGGATTTGTTGTCAGATATTCATCATTTGGCTTAAATGTCAACAGTGTTTTTAGGCAATGGTGGACTGACCTGGTATCAGTTTGCCCGATGGCAAATGGGTCCCTGATGGAGTAGGCCCTCAATATCAAATAAAAAAAAAAACAATGAAGAAACACAGACAACTATTTTAATAATAAAAAGGAATAAGAACTTTATAAGTCATCTGCACACAATCAGTTACTCAAGTCCAATGAGGTTTACGTCTATATCCGTTGAAACACCGGTTTCCGTATGATCACCGATGTTAAGCAACACCGAGCCTAGTCAGTACCTACATGGGTGACCGTTTGGGCATACTGCCTGCAATGATCTATTGTGTTTTTGAACTATCTGTGGATGTGTAAATTGTGTTGTAAACTAATTTTAAAATATCAACTAATTACTTAAAATAAAATTAAAAATCAATTATACAGTGTGGGGGAGGGGAGGAGACAAATATTCGTATACAGAAAATTTTAATTTATTGTATTTCCAACTAATGAATAAACATTCTTTTCATATAATTAAGTGTATGCAGATGTATAATAACTAAATATGCATAAAAGACAAAAAATTTGATTTAATAGAAATAAATTCCATTTATTCATTTTAATGTGTTCAAAAAGTATTCGTACAATGCAAATTTCAGATTTTTAAACTTAAATTGGTTTAATACTCTAGATTATTCAAGTGGAATATTCTAGAATGTTCTAATAATGTTATCAGTAGTTATTTTTAGCCCAAAAATAAAAACAGAACATTCTGTAATTGATATTTGTGCAAGAAGGTTATCATCATGACAAGAGTTAAAGAATTGATAAATTCGCAGAAAGAACAGATTGTTAAACACTGGAAAGAAGGTAAAAGTTACAGGAAAATCTCTGACAACCTGAATATTCCATTTACTACCATTAGTTAATTTATTGCAAGGTATAAAACACTTAAAACTTTTGAAAACAAAAGAAAAACAGGTGCTCCATGGAAGATTTCTTCAAGATCTTCAATGAAATTAATTTGTAGAATTTAACAAAATCCAATGGTTACTTGCCAAGAGTTGCAGGATGATTTGCTTTCATCAAAAATTTGTGTCACGAAAACGGACACTAATCAATGAAATTTATAGGAACAATCTTAAGTTACACGCCCCTCGGAAAACTACCCTGCTATTGAAGAGACACAAAGATGCCCGGTTGAAATTCGTTCGTGAACAAGGACAAAGAAAAAAAATTTATTAGGAAAGAGTATAATGGACAGATGAAACCAAATTGGGGTTGTTTGGACGTAATTCTCGATATCATGTATGGAGGAAAGATGGCGATACCTTCAAACAAACAAAAAACCCCCCAAAAAACAAACACAATTCCAACAGTGAAATTTGGTGGTGGGATGTTTTTTTCTGTAAAAGGTACTGGCAACATATCAGTAACAGATGGTAGAATAAATGCCACAGCATATCAAAATATTTCGGAAGAAAATTTAATGATTTCGGTTAAAAATCTTGAACTTCCTCCTGATTAGATCTTCCAACAAGATAATGATCCTAAGCACACTGCAAAATCTACGAAGAAATGACTTACTGAAAATAATGCAAATATCCTGAAATGGCCAAGCCAGTCCCCAGATTTAAACACAATCGAAACTCTATGGCGTTATTTGAAAATTCATATCCAACTGAGAGCTCCAACAAACATCCTGGATCTGAAGACCGTATGCGAAGAAGAATGGAACAAAATACCAACTAAAATTTGCAAATCATTAATTGAGAACTACAAGAAGAGGTTGGTTGTTGTAGAAGTGCATAATGGCTATTCTACAAAGTATTAAATGAAGATTATGTATTCTTTTTTGTATTGTACGAATACTTTTTTCACCGATGAATAAAAGGGATTTATTTCTATTAAATCAGTTATTCTTTGCATATTTAGTTATTATACTTCCGTGTACAGTTAATTATATAAAAAGTATGTTTATTCATTAGTTGGAAATGCAATAAATTAAAAAATATGTATGTGCACGAATATTTGTTCTCTCACCACTGTAACATTATGTATTTACATTTGGTATCTACTGCCAGTAATATGTACAGTACATATATGTACACGGTAAGAAAATACACATTTTATCCACAAAAATTATAATTGTATCCTTTTTCCATATGTATCTTTTGAAAATTGTATTTATTCATATCATTAAATGATAGTATTGTAGTTGTGGGTGGGCTCCCTTTGTCTCCTAGAACCAATATTTTTAGACCCAGTCGATTGTTTTTAGGTACCTTAAAAGTTTTTTTTATTACTATACTTTACTTCCTGTAGACAACGAATGAGACCTCGTCTTCTGCGCCCATTTTGTAAGCAATGTAAAAGGGGAAAGGAGTAATAAAAATTAATCTTTAATAGAAAGCTGATTTTTCTGCCCGCCGCTGGTTGTGTGTGCGTGTGTAATGTGATGCGCATGGATGCGTTCCGCATGAGTGATTTACATGGCCTTGTGTCATTTAATGTACACACGCACACAATTTGAGTGAGTTTGAAATAAGACATCGAAATAATATATTCCTCTCCTTCAATTTGAACAAACCCTACCCTGGGTTGAACAATAAAATCATAAAGCTGCAAATAAGAAAAGAAAAGAAAAGAAAAGAAAAGAAAAGAAAAAAAACGTTATTTTTTAAATCATAAAATATCAGATAATTTTAAGATTTATTGAGTGTTTTAGAAATTATTTGGTAATAGATATAATTATTTCTATAAATATTTTCAAATTTTTAAGACATATTTTAGAAAATCAGCAGGGGATGAATATATATTAGTGAATATATATAATATCCAACGTCAAAAGAACGACTCGGAGTTTCATGCGATCATGCAAACTTCAGGTCGTGCTATCGACGTTGAATATTATGTATATTGACTAATATATACTTAATAGCTCTGTTACGTAATATTGGGCACTGTATTTATAACACCTGAGGAATATACGTGCAAATATATATGTGTATATGTATATTTTTTATCATACCCATACCTATATATATATATATATATATATATATATATATATATATATATATATATATGTGTGTGTGTGTGTGTGTGTGTGTGAAAATATATAGAAAATAGGAAAGAACTGGTTAGGTAAATAATCCAAAGTTCCTTAGTATTTTTGTTATTATTTTTAAAAATAGTGCTCGATACAAAAGTAGAGCATAAATATAATTATTTATTTAAAAATATGATTCCAACTCATGACATGTATATATATATATATATATATATATATATATATATATATATATATATATATATATATATATATATATAATGACAAATATTAAAACTGAAACTCTCACGAGAGATTGCACGTATAAATACAAGTATATTCTGAAAACTTAACATTGTTTTTATTGACTTGCGTAATAAAAATCTGACATGGTGTAGATGAGTGTGATCTGCACACAATCCGACTTTTTTCTTCTTTTTTTATTGTAAAACTCACAGAAATATTCTCGCTTTCCGTTACTCATGCAATACACCATCTTCGCTAGTATATGTGCACGCACTTGCAAATGTGCACACTAACTTGCAAATGTGCACAGAGAATGGACTAAAAAAAGTGCGCGCACACACATAGACACACTATACAGATACAAATTCACAGAAATTATCACATATACACAACCATGCACATGGCCAAGCACATATTTGTGATGAGAAAAAGGCAGCCAAATTTGCCTGTATTTATAAATAATTATAATTTTACTAAAATAAAAAGAGAAGTAATTATAAAGACAAATTGAATGAATGGATTAAAAAAAAATGAAGGAATACCCATGGTTTGAAATAAAGTCATAATGAACACCAAAACAACACTAATATTAACAAGATGGCAGATATTAGAAAAGTGAAATCCAAGCCTTCGAGGACGCATTTTTATTATGTTTCTTCAAATTCTATTTTGCTGTAACTTGCTGGGGAGAAGTTAAAGAAACTGCTCCATGCCACCTGCTATCACTGACATCTTTGTCTCTGCCCTTTACTACTTCAATTCAAAAAAAGAAAAAAAAAAACCAAAAAAATACAAAAAAAGAAAAAAGAAAAAAGTGTCTCCAGCCCCAGGGAAGAGAGGGAACTTTTTTTTTCGTTCAACAAAAATAAATAAACAAGTAAATAAATAAATAAATAGTTCAAGCTGACTGAATTTCATGAAAATGGGTCAGCTGTAAAGAAGCCAGAACTATCGCCTGCATCAACCATTTTTGGATGTTTGCATTCTCTCTCTCTCTCTCCCTTTATTTATTTCTGTGTTATTTCCTTTGGTTGATCGTGGCTCTCCACATTTTCCTGTCTTGCTTTTGGCAGTATTTGTTCCTTTATAACCTCTCTTTGTTTTTGCGATACGTGTTCCTCAAATAGGTTAATAACTACTTTTTTTTATACTTTTGTTAACTTCGATGAATCCTGGGAGTGTTAAATTCTCCATGCATTCTTTCCTCTTAATGTATCCCCCAAAATTTGAGCTGAATTTCTTTCTAGTTTCTAAGCGATTACATTTTCATATTTTTAAATATTGTTCGGTTTTGATGTATCTACAGTGAAGAGACGAGTCACCTGTCCTGCTCCCAATTAATTTGCTTAATTTTTACTAAGTAGTTTTAAATGTTATTTTTTATCGCCACTGCTTTTGTCGTGTCCGGTCAGATGGCGGGGGACCTGCAGACCGAAAGTGTTTCGGCATTAAATAACTCACACAAGGCTGATAAGCCGTAAAAAAATTCGTTACATGCATGGTGAAATGTTGGAACATCTTGGTAATGGCGAGTAGTTCCCCCAAACACTAATTAGGATCCATCTCTAATAGTTTATATGGCCACCTAAATGTGGATGCACTGGTGACGACTTAATGTGTCTCTAAATCTTAGCGACAGTTATGACCAACACACACCGTCTTATCAAGTAGAAGCTAATGAAGAAGGCAAAATGATAGAAACGTTTGTTTTCGTTCGTTATTTCAAACTGAATCCAGCTTCCATTATCAGCGTTTTGTTAAATCACTCGTATCACCAATGGTGTCTTCTTAATTATTCATGCTGATTCTGTGCTGCGTTTCATATCTGAAAGAGAAATGATAACTTACAAATGCATAAAAAGAAAGAACAAAAAGAAAAAACAAAAGAAAGTGTAGGGAGAGAGAGAGTATTTGTGTGTGTGTGGCCAGAATTATAGTCTAAATTCCAAAATCGCAAACATTTGAACAATGTTTAATCTTACTTTCTCTTGTATTTAATCAGGTTAACTAAAAACTTTCTACTGGTTTTCAATGCTGAAAAGTACTCGGTCCTAAATCGAACCAAACCGAATATTTGGAATTCTTTTTTGTATGAACACTATTTACAGTGTTCGGACTATTATCCCCGTAATTATTGTCATATTTATGACGTTTCGGCCGTGGTAGGCTCCGACCGTCTTCAGGTGATATACATTGAATTTTTTAAACGAACCCTTTATTTCATCCATTGGGGTATACAGTTCTAGTTCCACGTGTCATACCTTTTTTTGGGATACCTCAGTTTCAGTTATTTCCCTTTAGTAACTCAACTCTCCTAGTTTTTGTTCACCTCTGTTGTGGCGGCCAGGTATTGAACTCAAGTCAACAGATTACTTCAGCCAATGTTTTTAAACACTGGGCCATGAGGACAACAGCCCGGACAATGTAAATACGGTAAATAGTTACAATACCTCATCTCAGATCTTTTTTTAGTCTGTCCGAAATTTTTCAGTCCTCTTTGGTATGCGCATATGTGCGTGTACCTCCAGTCACCAACAAACGAAAAGCAATCAGATGCATTCAGAATTAAATGGAATTGTTTTCTGTTTTAAATATTTGCCCAGCAAATTATTAACTCAATTTTTGTCAAGATATTCGAATTTAGAGCAGCAATATTTTGCATAAGCAATCGTCAAAAGAGAGGAGTTAACAAAACAAACCCAGAATACAATCTGAATTTTTTTTTTGCAAATAAGATTTTTATTATTTTTCCCCAATATAGTTTCAATTTTCTTTTGCAATAAAGTTTTCATTTTCTTTTCCCAATAAAGTCTGAATTTTCTTTTCCCAATTTAATCGAAATTTTCAACAAAAATAATTCATGAATGGTATTATACATTAGTGTTACGCTATTTAAAATGTAAAATGAATCTATCGGCGTTGCTATGACGTATGGTAAATTAACACAATCAGTTGAAAA